>CM062816.1:304989122-305589122 GCA_031772625.1 Pinus tabuliformis | reverse complement strand
TCATTTATCTATCCCTACAATGCCCATTGTTTCTCTACACCAAGAGAACTTCTCAGATCTCACAGATTTTGTCAATGCATCTGCATTATTCTTCAAAGTGTCCACCTTTACCAGCAACACCTTTCTGTCTTCTATCATATCCCTCACAAAGTGATACTGAACATCAATGTGCTTTGTCTTTGAATGGTAAGCATGGTTCTTTGCCAAGAAAATTGTACTTTGGCTATCACAGTCTATTGTTATAGATCCCTATACTAACCCCAAACTTGAACACAATCTCTGCAACCAAACTACTTCCTTTCTTGCATGATCGGCTGCCATGTATTTTTCCTCTGTAGTTGATAGTGCCACTATAGATTGTGTCTTACTCATCCAACTGACTGCACCTCCAAATATGTTAAACACATACCCACTTGTAGATATTATCTGATCCAGATCTCCAACCCAGTCTGCATCAACAAAGCCATGAATATCCATCACTCTATCCAATCCTGGTCTTCCTTGGTAGCACAAACCATAATCACTAGTGCCATGCAAAAACCTGAAGACCCACTTCACTACTGTCCAATGCTCCTTCCCTGGTTTTGACATAAAACTGCTCAATACTCCCACTGCATGTGTAATGTTTGGTCTAGTACAAACCATCACATACATTAGACTACTGACTGCAGTTGCATATGGAACACGGGACATGTCCTCTTCCTCTTCTTGTGTCTTGGGACAATGTTTAGTAGATACCTTTACACCTACAGGAATAAGAACCTTCACCGGTTTACTATCCTGCATATTAAACCTCTGCAGTATTGCCTCGACATACTTCCTCTGGTTTAACCAAAGCTTCCTCTTTGCCCGATCTCTTTTAATTTCCATGCCCAAAATATATTTTGCAGCACCAAGATCTTTCATGTCGAATTTGGAGGACAATTGGGTCTTCAAATCCTGGATAATTTCTTTGTCGTTTCCATCCAACAACATATCATCCACATACATGACCAGATAGACAACACAGTCACCAATTAATTTAAAATACACACAGTGATCTACTTTGCTTCTGGTGAAGCCAAGTCCTCATATAAATGTATCAAATTTCTGATACCATATCCTTGGTGACTGTTTTAACCCATACAAAGACTTCTTTAACTTGCATACCAGCTCTTTCTTACGCTTCACCGCAAAGCCTTCAGGTTGCTTCATGTAGATCTCCTCTTCTAGATTCCCGTGAAGAAATGTTGTCTTCACATCCATCTGTTCTACCTCAAAATCAAAAGCAACAACAACATATAACAATAATATGATAGAAGCTACCTTGGCAACAGGAGAAAAAATATCACCAAAATCAATTCCCGACACCTGGGAATAACCTTTTGCTACCAATCGAGCTTTGTATTTCTCCACCTTTCCTTTTGCATTTGTCTTCTTCTTGAATACCCATTTGCTGCCAATGGGTTTCCTTCTAGCCGACAACTCCACCAGATCCCAAGCATCATTTTTGTGCAAGGATGCCATTTCATCAACCATGGCCTCTTTCCATAGTTTTCCATCCTTTGAATCTATTGCTTCCTTCAAAGTTCTAGGATCATCATTAGTAATAGATAAAGAAAAATTTGAATAGAAAGCAGATGGAATATACCTTTCTGGCTGCCTTATTTCTTGAATTGATCTTCTCACACCCGGAGTTTGTGGCTCTTCATCTTCTGATTCCTCTTCTGTTGTAGAGTATGATTCTTCCCCCTTAAGCTCAAAATCTATTTTCTCAGGTTCCTTTGATGGGACTTCATGTTTAATAACATATTTCACCTCTCTGAACACCACATCTCGGCTGTACACAACCTTCCTTGTTAATGGGTTCCAAATCTTATAACCCTTTAAACCATCCTTATACCCAATAAAGATGAACTTTTCAGATTTACTATCCAACTTTGTTCTTTTCTCCTTTAGAAAATGTACATGTGCATCACATCCAAATACCCTCAGATGTGAAAGAGAGGTTTTCTTACCAGTCCATACCTCTTGTGGAGTCTTATCCTCCAATGCTGATAAAGGTGATCTGTTGACCAGGTAACATGCTATCTCCATCGCCTCTGCCCAGAATTCCTGTCCTAACCTGGCACCACTGACCATGCTTCTTGCCCTTTCCATCAACGTTTTGTTCATTCTTTCTACAACTCCATTTTGCTTAGGTGTGTATGGAGTAATCTTCTGTTGTGCCATACCACACTTCTTACAGAATTCTTTAAATTCCTTGCTACAAAACTCTCCACCATTATCTGACCTCAGCACCTTTATCTTCTTCTCTGTCTGGTTTTCCACCAAAGCCTTAAATTCTTTAAACCTGTCAAAGACTTCAGATTTCTTCTTAAGGAAATATATCCATGTATTCCTTGAGAAGTCATCTATAAATGATACATAGTACACAGACTTACCCAGTGATGGAACCTTCACAGGTCCAAACACATCACAGGTCCAAACACATCACTGTGCACAAGCTCTAATATTTGTTTCGCCCTCTTACCACCAGAGGGGAAACTCACCTAATTCTGCTTCCCATATACACAATTTCCATAGAAATCAAAATCCAGAGAGCTATTAGTCATACCTTCTACCATACCTTTACCATGAAGTATTCGAAGGCCCTTCTCTCCAATACGTCCAAGCCTTTGATGCCATCGCATGGCCTTTTCTCCAGAGACCACTATATTTTCTACTCCACTTTCAGGAACCATAGAACTGTTGCACCCATCAACAACAGTGCTACCTTGCAGCGTGTGCAGAGTTTCAATCCAAAATCCCCGCATCAATACCAATGCTCCCTGAACCATTTTGTAGGTATCTTTCTCGAACACTGTTTTTACACCTACATCATCCAACTTGCTTATAGAAATCAGATTTCTGGCTAATGTAGGAATATGCAGAACACCCAGAAGTTTTCTAATCCTTCCACCTTGTAACTTCAACTTGAATTTTCCGCAACCAATGATTCTAGCCTTCCTGTCATCCCCCAAGAAGACATCACCACCATCATGTTTCTCATACTCACAGAACCACTCTCTATGGGAAGTGAAGTGAAAGGATGCACCTGAGTCAATAAACCATGCTTCATGATCTACATGTGTACTTGAAGAAGCCAAGTACACATCCCCACCTTCATCTGAGGTGGTTTTCACCTCTGTAAAAGGAGCATCATTAGATCCCTTTCCTTTTTCAGGAGCTTTAGATTTACAGTCCCTTTTGTAGTGCCCTTCCTTTTCGCATTTCCAGCACACCACCTTTACAGGTTTTCCTAGAGATTTAGATCTCCCACTCGATGACTTATTTTTGTTTCTATTCTGGGACCGTCCTCGTACAAATAAGGCATCACCATTCTGGCTCTCCATATTTTTCCGCCTCATCTCCTCCGTCAGCAAGGATGAGACTATTTCATCAAACTGAAAGGTAGTTACATTGCTACCTATTGCAATAACCATACTATCCCACAAATTTGGTAGAGAACACAACACGCTAATGCACTTATATTCATATGAAATTTTAATATCAACAAAAAATAACTGACTTACCACAGTATTAAATGCATTCAAATGCTCTGTCACCGAGTCTCCATCTTTCATCCTCAGGTTATACAACTTTTTCCACAGGAACAGTTTATTCACTAGAGACTTAGATTGGTACAAAGTCCCTAACTTGTCCCACAATGCCTTCGCCATAGCTTCCCCTGATACATTCAGTAATACTGAATCTGAGACACATAACCATATTGTGCTCTTTGCCTTCCGATCCAACTTCTTCCATTCTTCATCGGACACTCCCGTTGGTTTAGTACCTAGATCTACCGCGATCCACTGGTTTTTATCCACCAACATATCCTCCATCTTGAGTTTCTATAACTCAAAACCCTCATAATTAAATTTCTCGATCTTTATCTTTCCACTAGTCGCCATCTTCTTTCACCACCAGAATCGATCCCGCAGATCTCCCACTGAACAGGGTCTACCACAGGCCCGAGCGAAACCCCTCAGCAACAAAGGCGTCCCCTTGAAGCCAAAACATATCTGATACCAAATGTAGGTTTTAAACCTATACAGAAATTACCTGCATACGAATTCTAAAACACATAAAATAAACAATGCGAGAGGATAACACATAAAACACATATACACAAAGATTTTCCCCTAGATCCAAAAATCGGGACTACTAGCTTTATTTTTCATTATGTTCCTTTCAATATTACAATACATATTTATACATGCCAAAGCATCCAATACCATGGACTGAAAACCATCGTGTCCAAAACCATGGACCAAAAACCATCACGTCCAAAACCATGTGTGAAAACCATGCACAAAACCATAGGTAGATTTGCCCAACCTAATATAGGGTACAAAAAAAATTTCCCTGGGGCGCTTCCCCAGACCCCGTAGAGGGGGGTTTCCGCCTCCCCTGTGACCCCCCTGCTGAAAAGTCAGCACAACGAAGGGGGGTCTCCATCCCCCTTCTAACCCCCTGGTTAACTATGTAGGCTAGTCATGGAAAGAATATAACACAACCCAACAAAACTTAATGGAAAACAAGGCCTTTTTCCCATAGACCAGCTCATGGGGTGTGAAACCAGTGGTGGTCTTCCAGGTTGCCTCAACTAGTCTATTTTCCCAATCCTTCGTGTTGCTGCTTACCACTTTGGTCAATATTCCCTCCAACGCTCTGTTGGTCACCTCCACTTTCCCATTAGCTTGTGGATGATAGGGAGTGGAGGTTCTATGGTTGATCTTGTGCTGGCTAAGAAAGTCTTCAATCATGTTGGAGGCAAACTGGCTGCCTTGGTCTGTCATCATCTCTCTAGGGTACCCAAATTTGTAGAATACATTCTCCCTTAGGAACTTAGCTACCTTCTCCTCTATTGCTGCCTTAACTGCCTTGGTTTATGCTCACTTAGTCAAATAGTTAGTGCACACAATGATGTACTATTTTTTCTTGGAAGGAGGATCAATAGGTCCAATGAAGCCCATGCCCCACTTGCCAAATGGCTCAAAAGTCATTTGAGGCTCTAGAGGCATTTCATCTCTTGGAGTAGGACTTCCCATCCTTTGGCACCGATCACACTGACTAGTATATATTTTCACATCCTGATGAAGAGTGGGACAATAATATCTTGCTTGTAACACTTTGAATGTTGTCCTCTTTGCTGCAAAGTGACCTCCACAAGACCCATCATGATAGGTCAGAAGGATGTCAAATACTTCCTCGTCCCTGACACACCTTCTTAAGATTTGATCTGGGCCAAGTTTGAAAATATTTCCCCCAATCCAAGTGAAGGGGGTGCTCTTCCTCACTATATTTCTCTTCTCTTTGGAGGACAAGTTTGGTGGGAACCCTATAGATACCAAATAGTTTTCTATATCAACAAACCATGGAGAGAGAACTGAAATAGAAAATAAGTTCTCATCCGGTAACTGGTCATCAACCATTCCTTCTTCACCTGCAGGCAAATTTAATCTGGACAAAAAGTCTGCAACAACATTTTCCTTACCAGACTTATCAACAATAGTTAGATCAAACTACTGTAATAAAAGTAACCATCTTATAATCTCAACATTCACATCTGGTTTATTCATTAAATATTTGATTGTAGCATGGTTAGTATGCACAAATGTTTGATAGGCTGTAATATAGTGCCTAACTTTGTTCGATGAATGCACAACAACTAGGAGTTCCTTTTTGGTCACTATGTAATTTAGTTCAACCTTTGACAGATTCTTACTGATAAAGTAGATAACATAAGGCAATTTTTCATCTATCTGACCTATGGTTGTTCCTATGGCTTTGTGTGAGGCATCAACATGAATATGAAAGGGAAGGGCTCAATTTGGGACTCAGAGAATCAGTGTAGTGGTTAACTTGTCCTTTAGGGTGTCTACGACCTCTTGACAACTTTTTGACCATATAAACTTAGAGTCCTTGGCCAACAAACCAAATAAAGGAGAGGCCAACTTGCTGAATTCCTTTATGAACCTTCGGTAGTATCCAGCTAACCATAGGAAACTTCTAACATCTCTCTACTTTTGAGGAGGTGAGACCCTTTAGATGATAGCTATTTTGTTTGGGTCCACCTGCAGTCCTTGCTAAGATATTGAATGACCTAGCATGATCCCTGCAATCATCAAGAATTCACATTTTTTGGGACTGAGAGACAGGTTCATTTCAATACATTTGTGCAGTACTTTGTCTAGGTTGGACAAAGCCTCTTCAAAATCACAACCATTAGGTGTAAAATCATCCATATAAATTTCCACCACATCATGGACTAACTCGGCGAAAATACTCAAGACTACTCTCTAGAAAGTGGCAGGAGCATTGCATAGGCCAAAAGGAAGGACCCTATAGGCAAAAGTACCCCAAGGACAAGTGAAGGTGGTTTTATCCTGGTCTTCTAGGATGATCTGGATTTGGTTGTACCCGTTGAATCCATCTAGGAAATAGAAAAAAAAATTCCCTGCCAGGCCATCTAGCACTTGGTCAATGAAGGGTAGAGGGAAATGGCCCTTCTTAGTGGCTTTGTTCAACTCCCTGTTATCGACACAAATCCTCCACTTACCATTTTTCTTTGGAATTAACACCAAAGGAGAGACCCACTCAGTGTCGAAGTTAGGGTAAATGAATCTTGCATCTAGAAATTTTTGCAATTCTTCTTTGACTATATCTTTAAGAGCTGGATTCATCCTCCTTTGGGGCTGTTAGACTGGCTTGCAACCCTATTTGTTGTATATGTGGTGAGTACACACCAAAGGGTGTACTCCCTTCATTTCTTTGCAACTCCAAGCGAAGGCTTCTAGATGTTCCTTTAGCATGTTGCATAACTTCTCTTCTTGGAGATCATAAAGAGATGGATTGATTTTCAAGGTTCTCTCAGGGCCTAATTCTATGGTTTTCACACAGAGGGGGTTGTAAATGGCCAAGCACAGGTTAATTGGATGATTTTTTTGTGTTTCCTTTACTACATATTCTAAGGGAAATGTACTTGGAGTTGGACTTTAGAGTAGGTTCTCAATCAAATCATCTTCATCCTATTGTCCTCCTCCCATGGTTGTTTCTGAAGTATAAAGTTGGGCCGAATAAACTTCATCTTCTTCCTCCTCCTCCAACCATAAAGGTAAATCATGCTCTAGAGATGGCTGAGTAGGAGGGTATAGGACTAACTGCTTGGACATATGCCCATTCTTTATGGTCGTATTCCCAACTTTGCAGCTAATGTAAGCATCGACAGTGGCCAACTAGGATCTCCCAAGGATGATAGGGTAACCAGTAAGCTTAGCCTTAGCATGGAGAACTAGGAAATCTATAGGATACTCCCAAGAGTCAATGAAGACCATCACATCCTCCAAAATCTCCTCAAGGGTTACTGTGGAGCAGTCTACAAGTTGCAGAACTGTTGTGGTCTTCCTCAATGAACCTTGGAGGTTGAGCTTGAGCATGGTGTCCTTTGTCATCACATTAATGGCAGCCCCAAGATCGATCAAAGTGTGTGGGACAATGGTACCATTGATGTGCACATCTACTACAGGACTTCCAGGGTCGAAATACTTTGGACAGATTACCTGCCCCAGCATTAAGTCAGACAGTTTTCCAATGCCATTAATGGTAGGGGCATCCCTTCTTCACCTCCATGGATGCTTGAAGCACTTCTCCTTGATCAACTTATTGTAAATAGGAACATTTTTTATTGCTTGGAGAAGTGGAATATTTACACATAGATTTTTCAATTCTCCCAGAACTTCAGTCTCCTTTGGGGTAGGCTGGAGTGGTTGGGTTAATCTCTCAAGAAACGGTGGATTCATTTTAATAATTCTTTCCTCTCTTTCTTCCTCAACCTCCCTAGGTGGAGGTGGAGGTTGGTTATCCGGGAGAACTCTCCCAGGTATCAGGTTAATCTCCTGGATTTCCACAACATAAGCTTGATATGACGTCTCTCTACTATATACTTGTTGAGCATGTCTGTTGTTTGGGTTCGGATTTGGCTAGGTAGGCATATGGTGTTTCTTAGGTGGAGCAAAGTGTAGCAGTTGTGTTTGGGTAGGTGGTGGAGGCAATAAAGCTGGAGCATTGTTGTATTGGGGCCTCCACCCTTGGGGTGGTGCATTCCACTGAGGTTGTGGCAGAGCATATGGTTGAAATGACTAGATGGTTGGCTAGGAGTGATACTGAGATGCAAAGGACCAAGGAGGAGGTGTAGACCAGGAAGGATGAGCAGGGGGTCCCCAAGAAGGTATGGTTGTGGTTTTGTTGGGGTTGTAATATGCATGGGATGACCCTTGCATGCCCTATTGGTATGGTCTAGGCCCATGAGGTCTCCTTTGGTTTATGTAGAAAAGCTACTTAGTGACCCATTCAGTTCCTTGATATACAACTTTGAGTCCAAGCAAAGAAGGGCACTTGTCTGCAGAGTTGTTTTCTTCACAGACTGAGCAAATTTCAATAGAATTCAATGGACATTCATTCCTAGGATGCCTCTTGGTGCATCTAGGACAAAAAATGGCCAAGGCTCTCTCTACTTCCTCCTGCTTTCTTTTAATGTGCATAGTGTCCATTTGTAAGGCAAGGGTTTGCAGCATCTCACTTTTGAAATATTCCATCATCTTTCCAATTTCACCCTTGATGGATGAGTTGGAAGAGGATGTAATGACCATAGGTTGACTACCCCTACCATTTTTCTTAGCTGCCCTAGAATGGTTTCTAAAGACAGTCTTGATATCCTCATAGGGTAATTGGTAGATATCTCCTCCTACTAACAAGTGTAGGGTATCCAGAAGATCTTCCCTTACTCCCCTAAGCAGGTTCAGCTTTAGTGACTCAAGGTCAAGTGTGCACCTAGCCCTTTTGTAGCTAAGCTGGAATCTTTCTTCGTAATCCTCTAGGGATTCATCATTGCCTATGGTCATCCTGAAAATTTCCTCTTTAGTATCCTTTGACCGACAATAGTCTCGATATTTGTTGTTAAAGGCTTGTTGCATATGAGCCCAAGTTGTGATGCTATCCCTAGATAAACCCATGAAGCAACGCAATGTTGCATCCTTGAGGGTAGATGGAAATAGTTTTAACTTCTTCTCATCATCTATATAGTCATAGGTTCAGAATATAACAGAAAACTCAACTAGGAAAGTGTCGGGGTCTTCTGTGGTCAAGCCATGGAAATGAAGTAGGGAATAGGGGCTTATAATTTTCATCTTAGTGTCCCCATTGGTTTTCGTGATGGGCAAGGCACCCTAAACTCTCGCTCTATTCCCTCTATCATTTTTGTTTTCAGCCATTGGTTCAGTAGGAATGGGTTCTTCTTCTTCTTCTTCCCCTGTAGGTTCTTCAAGGTTCTTCAAATATGTCAAGTTGCTCACCTAAGGGTTCCTCCAATTCACAACCACCAAAGAAGAGGGAAGGTTGGTTTTTTGATGCAGTGGGGGTATTTGTCAAAAATTTCCCTAAGTTATCCTTATTTCTAGGAGGCATGAAAGGAAATGTTTTTGGGTTGGTTATGTGTTTTTTTTTCAAACTTGGAAAGTACTTTACAGAATTGAAATTGCTGATTAAATGAAAACTACTAACCGAGTGAAAAATTACTTGCTGGATTGAAATCTTGCTTACAAAAATGGAAAGGAAAGCAGATAATGTAGAATTAAAAAGGAACCAACTAAATTACTTTTTGCAAAAATAAAATAATGGCAGAATATTAGAGACAAGAAATAGAAGAAAGAAGAAGTATTCACATATTACTCAGACACCTCCCTGGAAATGACGCCAAAAAGTGATGAGCACCAATATTGCAACTAGAATGCTGCAACTCCTGGGCTACCAGCTTTACTTTATCAACCCGAGGTTCGTACAAACTTGCAAGTGACAGTACTGTATACACAAGTAATCGTGACGGTTTTGCCTTCTGTCACGGTTCAGCTGGCGAGAGACCACTGGGGTTTTCAAGCCAAACTTCTATGGAGTCAGAAGAAGCTTGGTTTCTTGATGGAAGAAAGGGAAATCTGCTCTAAGGGAGAGCTACTCTACTGCAATAATGGAAAAGACCAAAATTCAATGCTAAATCACACCATTTCCTAATTAACTACCAAGAAACTATGATTTGCAATAATGCTAAATTATCATGAACCATATGCTACTATCTAAGCATGGAAGTAAGAAGCATCAAACATCAATAATGTGCAAGTAAAGGGATTGAAATAAATCTGTTTTTGTCTTTTTTTCTTTTCATGCAAAATGAAGTATGCAATCTAATTTCTTTTGGTGATGTGGCAGGTGAATTAAGGATGTTGGAGGATGGATGGAAGGGTTAGGAGATGGTTGGATCATGTGGGAGACCCTTGGGAGGCTTTTGGTTACTTCCTAGAGGTTTTCCCTCAATTCGGCCTCAAAACAAGCCATTTCAGGAAAACCTACAGGATGTACTAGAAACCTACAAGATTCCCTGTAAACCTACATGATACATCTGAGAGCAAAATGTGAGGTGTTGGGGGTGATGGAAGGCTTAGGAAAGGTGGTTGATGCATGGAATGGGGTGGGAGAAGGTCTAGGATCACTCAGAAGTCAACAACAAAGATAGGAGATGGTTGGATTCGCTCAATGTGCTTGGAAGAATTTCTATGAAAAATGATGAAAACTAGTGAAGGTGATGGTGAAAAAAAGGAATGACTATGGTTGATGGAGTGGAAGGTGGTTGCTGGCTATGAAGTCTTTGTCTCCTCCTGAAGCACCTGCTCTGCATAAAACATGTATATTTTCCAAAAAGTTATGTAAACAAGAAACATTCTCATAAAATAGAAAAGCAGAATTAATGAACTAACTGCCTACATTATGCATGAGGAAAGTTTCTAAAAGGAATGAAAGCATGGATGAGATCTACTACAAAAATGAAGGTGAAAAAGATGGCAATGAAGTCCTACTTTGCAAAACTGACCAAATGTTAATTTAAGGACAACAAACTCCAAAGCTTATAAAAGAAATAGAAATCTGTGTTTTTGGGGACGCATAAGGGTCCCTTCCTCAAGTCATGATTCCAGAGGGAGGAAGTGAGGCCGAGACACTTGCTAACAACCTTGTGGTGATCCTTTTATCCTTGCTAACCTGCTACTGAAGTAAGGCACACATGGAAGAAAACTAATAAACAACCAATCCAATCTACACTACCTGCAATGGAAATGCATATAAAAGCAAATTAGCAATGAAGCTATGAAACTAAACTAAACATACATATACAAGAAAGAGGAGCCTCGGATTCTAGGGTTGGGTCCTAACCCAAGAGCTTAAACCCTCTGAGTTAACTCAGTGCTGGCTCAAAACAAAACTCATTCTTGTTACTAAAATAGAAAATTACATCAATAAAACTTTCACAAGTCTGGAGCTCGAAAATAGCTTAAAGTTTTACAAAACAAATTTGAATCCTAATGAGTCTATATGCCTCTCTACTTATACAACTAAAGTCCCCAACGAATTCCTTAAAATCATGGAGGCTTGGCTCCCGAAATTGAGATAAACTAGCTCTTTGTATCTCACTTGCTTGGCTGCTTGCACTTCGAGTTGGTGTGATTGATGAAGGAATATTCGAATGGGGGATAAGTAAATGAGGAGGATTTACCACCTACAATCCCTCTCCCTTGTCACATTCGAGTTTAACCTTAGTATTTGCAAAAATTCCTTGATTTTCTCCTTCAATCCTGCATCCAATGCATATTAGTCCACTAGGCATAATATCCAACTCTAACTCATCTCATAAAAAAAATATAATCAAAAACATGTAATAAGTTGTGAGAAAAGTTGGTTTGACTAAGCTAGGAGGTGAATTAAGGCCCATATAATTTTCCAATGATGAGGCTCATCAGAGACCAGCTCGACAATGCTCTGCATCCCTTAAATTAAACAACATTTAAATTATTATTTACTGTGTGAAGTTTATTTAATTATTTACAGTCTCTTTCCTTCTTCAAATTAGTGTTATTTGATTTATTGCAATGTTTTCCTTTCAACTGAAAAATTAATTTGATTTGCTGCATTAAGAATTGTGCGTACACTTAGAATATTTCTTCATATCGAATGAGGTGAGAGATTCATATTAAATCAATTTCTTTCATAAGTTTATTTACACAGTAAATTGAGTTGTTTTGTCACCAATGCTTTCAAGTTAATTTTACACAGAGGTAGATGCAATAGAATTAGTGCAGGAAAATTGCTGTTGAATTGATCTTGAATTTATTCTAGCATTTACAGTCTTTTTGATATTGTGTCGGCACTGCTTGGTTTCCAGTTCTGATTTCCCTTCTGTTTGCTCGTACTTAGAATTTCCTTTCACATTGTTAAATAGTACAAGATTTCCTTTTATTTCCCGCATGATTTTAATTGTTTGGATTGGTGTTTCTCAAATTCTCTTTTAGTGCAAGATTTCATTTATTGTCGAGATTAATGCGCAAGATAGACTATAATTTGTTTTGTAGGTTTCCAGGGGTTCTCTTTGGCATTTCTAGTGTTGCGTCTCGAAGTTCACGAACTATCTGGATTGACAATTAAATGTTGGTACATTTATAGACCCTATACTGCACCCAACAAGGAATTCAAGGCAGACTTAGAAGATCGACAAGTATATATTAGTATCCGACAGTCAGAATTATACAAGGTTGCATTCAGGTGCCTCGCCTTCCCATGTGCGAACATTATAAACTGTATTGTCTCACACACAGATCCAGAGACTGACATTGAGCAGTGCCAATGGGATAGAGCTTGCCACCTTCAGGGTGGAGAACTTTCATCAGATGTATCATTTATCTCAGTTGGGAAGGTGCATGGACACACTTTTATATGCCACCCATAGCTAGGTGAACACGAGAGATATAGTCAAGCACTGGGTGAAAGATTCGTTAAAGTTCAGACAGACACCCAATCAATTTTACAAGACAAATTCTCTTAGGAAGGCCTACAAATTCTTGACCATATTTTCATGCTCAATATACGGTCAAGAGAGAACAAAGACCTTTCCTGAAGGTTGGGTAGTTGTATTGGACTACTTGGTTAGTGATGGAAGACCATTTAACTGGTTAGACTTGTTGGCTCATCAGTTGAAAATCCATGTGACTAATGCCCAGAATCCACCCCAAGGATGAGAAAGTGATATTCTACATGTTCGCATACTTACTCGATGCAATATGTTCCCAGCAACAATTTCATGGCATGAGCTGGACATGGACACTGAAAGAGATTGTCATCAACATTTATTGTAAGTTTGTTTCTGACTGCAGCTACCAAGGAGTAATGGCAAGGTTAACTAACCATTTCATAATGTTGTTACACTAAAAAATGTCACCTTGACTACTTACAGTTAGTATGGCTCAAATCAACAGTCATGCTACCCTCTTAGGCAAGTCTATGCCTCTGTTATCCATCTCAAACTCAAAATAGAGAGAAAGTCTTGTAAAAATCATGTTTATCTCTGGGGTCGCAGGTTCTCTCTAGTCTTACCTGCGGGGACGCGGACCTTGTTCACAAAAACTGTGTCCATGGACGCTCTGTATGTAAAGGGACAGGTGCGTCCCTCTGTAAAAGACAAAATGCGCGAGTTTTATCTTGAAAAAGTTACTTGTGGTTACTTCTAGAACATTCTAGAGGTCGGTTTGATGAAATGGATGCGCCTCCAGTTGGTTCATGTATCTCTATTAAGGGGAGTCTTATCCCATCAATAAGGGAGCTATCCCACCCAAAGAGGGGGATGATCCCATTGATGGTGGACCAGAATAACCTCTTTACAACACTATAAATAAAGGCATTGAGCCAGGAGGAAAGGAGGTTGGAGCTATACATTTTCTTTGGGTAAATGCTGCAGGATTTAGGTCTTCCATTAGAGCCTTTGTGAGGAGAGATTGTCTTCACTTGATTCTACTTGGGAGAGGGTGAGCTTTGTCAAAGAAGAGGAAAACCCTTGATGGACCCTGGGAGGAACTTGCACAACACCAAGGCCAGGTTGTAAGAGTTTCTTTGTTTCGTTATTAATACAAACCGGTTTATTTTTCTCAATAGCTTATGTTAATGAGTTATTTCATGTGTTCCTTGGTCTGCATGTTGGATATATGTTTTATTATATGAAATGCAAGTGCTTGGTAATTGTTTGATTGTTTGTGGTTGCAGGAATTGACTTGAAGGAGGAGCTCATCCGGATCGTCAAGAACGGACTTCAACAACGGCGTTTTGGAATAAGGTAAGCCTAAACACTTGTAGTTTTCATGTTATAAAAGGTGTATTTAGAGAAAGATCACTCCTTTTTGTCTTGTTTGTCATTAGAATGTCTTAGACTTCTAGGAAGGTCAGTCGTGTCCGCACCCTTGACAGTTTCCGTGTGACAAATTGGCGACTCCGCTGGGGAGCCATTAATGAGAAAGTCTTTTCCTTTATATGAACTTTGCTTTGAGAAAATCATTTTTGTTTTCTGGTTTTTGACTGTGCGAATTAGTATTTGGGTGGCTTAGCTTTAGATTTAGTTAGATTTGGTTTTTCTTTATTTTTCCAGACGGACGCACCCTCTTAGTACTGCACAGTGCGTCTTTGGACGTGCTGTTGCCGTCTGCACAGAGCGGGGCCGCACCTGTGACAACAGGTTGCCTGTGTCTTCCTGTAAAACTTGAGAAAATTCCATTTTTGCTTCAAATTGCTTTTAGATTTTGTTTTTCCTTAGTGTTTTCCGCCCAGATCCTTTAGTACCCTGTCAAGAATTTTCACCTAAACTAGTTTTGTGAGCTTTGAGTGTTTTAGTGGTTTTCAACGAAGTTTTGACCTAGGGTTTGATTTTTGGAAAGGCTTTGTAGTGACTTTGCTATTAGAAAGTTGTCCAGCCTTAGATATCTCTGGTTAGTCAACCTTCTTAGAAGTCTGGCCTGTCGTAAAGTCTCCTTTTGTGTGCAACTTGCCATTTGAGTTGTGTTGGGTCAAATTTCGAATTACTTGTTTATAAAGTATTGATTTCCATTTTAAAAAAGAACAAAAAGATTAGAATTTTGTTTTGGCTAGTTGTTGATTCTGCAATAAGCTAGCCCTTGATTTGATTGTAATCAAGTAAAACACCTTAGAAATAATCATTGTTAGTTTTGACCTCATTAAGATTGCTTAGGGTAAATTTACTTTTAGTTTGCTTATGAGTGCATTTTCATAGATTTTAAGAGTTGTTAAGATTGATTTTTTGTTTAAATTAGATTTACTTGCTTTATTAAAAGAAAAATACAAAAACATCTTCTTAAAAGTCTTGTTTCAAGTAGCTTTTTGTTTTCAAAAGAAGAAAAGAGTTTTTTCGTGCATGTAAAGAGAAGTTATGTTTTTATGCTTGGAAAAGACAAACGAATTGTTTCTTTGATTGTTTTCAATTAAAAGGTTGCTTTTATAAAGATTGCATTCTCTCAACTTTTTAGTTAAAGCAATTCATCGAAAAGTAAAGTAGTGGATAAATCATTCTAGGTGCATTTTGTAGTGGTTTCGAGTCGAGTCAACACACCACTAGTTTCACTTCCATCACCTTTTGACTTAAGAAACAACCTTAAAAGTAACGCTTAAATTAAAATCAATCTAGTAATCTTTATTTTTCTAGGGCTCTGAAGCACCAACATAGCTTAGGCTAGGGTCTTGGAGTAGGTGAGTACTTAACTCTCCAAGACTACAAAACCAAACAGATAGTCTATCTTGAGTAGAACAAATCCAATTGTTTCAGTTACATTCTGGGAAAGCTCCTCTTAAAGGAGAAGCACGAGCTCGTGTCCGAACCAGTGAGGGGATCATTCCTCCCTCGTTGGGAACGACGCCAGACAGTACGTATTACAAACGGTAAACCTCGGATTAACCATTGTCGAGGAGCCAGGGGTCACTTATCGGTAAACCTTGGATTGTTATCAAGGAGCCGGTAAGGGGATTGGAGCTTGCTACTCTGCCCTTGCGTGCTGTTGGAGCCTAGACTGTTCCCCCAGGTGTAATTGTTGTGATTGGTAACCTTAGTGGCTATAATATCTAGGATTCTACCCAAGGTGACGGTGGAGGGAAGGTCCCACTGTACCTGGAGCAGACGTCGGTTATACTCACTTGGATTTTCTGGGGGGTTCGCTTCACTTCGAGACGGTTAAAGTGGAGGAACTTGGTCCAGTCTATTCATTAAGCAGGTTGCCGGGGTAACTGTTCCACCCACTATTTCTGTACTGAATCCTGCGATGTTGGGCTTAATCACCAACTAGCGTTTTTGGTCCGGAAGACTACTGTTTGTGTATGGTTTGACGCTCTAGATTATTTAGGCGTATGCTTCAAAATTGATTGGTTCTTTAGAAGACTTTAGGTGGTTTGATTTGAACTTTTTTATTTTGTTTTCGTGTGTTGTAGTTAAAATCTTTAATTGTGGCGGAATCACCGAGAAGGTCCCGTCGAATTGCGGGCCAGTCTCCTGAAGTTGTGTCTGTGGCCGAATTGTTGAGAAGATCCCGTAGACTTAGGGGATCCCCTCCTCGAGACGACCCAGGTCATTTAGAAGGGTTAAAGGTCCTTGTAACTCCTCCTAGTGGCAGTAGAGTAGGATCACCTGAAGAAGGAGAATCTTCCTTGGTAGTCCATCCGTATTACCAAAGTTTAGAAACAGGTTACAATCCCGAAGCTGTTACAGTTTCCGAGCTTGCTGGTAGTTTTTCATCTGCCAGTGAAACAGGCGAAGAACCTGAAATTTCAGAACCTGTTACTCCAACTCCTAGTGTTCCTGATTCACCAAGAATAGAAAGAATTATCACCGAAAATCTTCCTGTTGGATTAATTGCCATAGAAGAACTTGTTCCAGAGGAAGAAATAGGCGTTTCTAATTCTGAAGATCTAATTACCCTTGATTTAAGGGAGCGTGAATCCATATTTTACAGTCCTCCTAGAACTGAACCTTGGTACCTTGCATTAACCAATTTTTTAGACAACTCAGTAGGTTTTTCTACACCTCGTACTCCGGTTCCACCTAGAGGAATTCATTCTCCTGTAAATATGTCTGGTCAGTCATCTGTGTTTTCACAAAGTCCTGAATCATTTTTACATGGCGGTCCTTCTGTTCCTACTGGGTATCAATCACTTTCTGGTACCTTTGTGGGAGCATCTCCTAAACCTGTTGATCATGGGTTATTACTTGGAAACAGTGGTAATGTACCATTGAGTATAGGTGACGTTTATATGATGTCAGGTTCAACTCCCATTAACCAACCTCAAGGTGGCCAATTACCGCCTGGGGGGCAACCTTCGTTTATACCTGGGGGGCAACCTCAAGGTACTTCATTTGCGACTGGGGGGCAACCCCAAGGGTATCAACCCCAGCCTCAATTTGTACCCCAAAGTCAACCTCAGTATCAGTATCCACCTCAAGGATGGCAACCTCAAGGATGGCAACCCCAAGGGTATCAACCCCAAGGGTATCAACCTCAAGGATACCAACCTCAAGGTCAAGGTCAACCCCAGTATTCGTATTTACCTCAAGGTTATCAACCTACGGGTCAATACCCTAGTCAAGGTTATCAACCACCTCAAGGGCAATCATATGGGACTGCACCTTACAGTTATCAACCCTATCCTCAATACGGCTATGGCTCTCAGTATCCTCAACCTGTTACGAGTCAATACCCTGGAATGTTAACATGGGATCCGTCACAGGGTCAACAGATGTTGCAACCAAGTATGCAGTCGGTACCTCAAGCAGGACAACCTGCAGTTCCTGGTCCATCCCAGCAACCGCAACCTGTCCAGTCAAGTGTTCAGACCCCTGTAACTTCGGTAGTTACTCAGCCGCCAATTGCACCAGGTACTCCACCTCACACGGCTGTAGCAACTACCGCTTCATCTACCATGTTTACTTCTGGAGTATCGGCAGCTCCAGTTCCTACTGTCCCTGTAACCACTCCTCAGATATCTGTACCGTTGTCTGGACCCACGGTTCAAACCACAGTCCAGATGCCTGTAGGCCAACCTGGTAAGTACGGTTGTTACTACTCAACCTCAATTTGTTCAACCTCCGTACCAGGGACAGTATCAACCTGGGCAAGCTGCCCAACAACCGGTTTACCAGTATCAACCGTATCCTGGGTACAATTATCAACCACCTCAACAACCCCAGTACGGTCCGGTTAATCCTGGTTTTCCAGGAGGATATAATATCCCCAATGCGAATCCTGTTCCTAGTTATCCTGGATATCCTCCTCCTGGGGCTGGTATTGTGACTCAGAGTTTCAGAGATCCTAACCGGCAGTTACCATTTATTGCAACTTTAGATTTACCCGACTTGACGCGCCTAACGAACGATCCAATTCAATATCTTCCGTTTTGGCCGCCAATGCCAAATAAGTTGCCCAGCGATATACCCAAGTTCGAAGGTAAGTCTGGAGAGGATCCGTCTAATCACGTGATGACTTACCACCTCTGGTGTGCATCAAATTCCATCTAGATGATTCTATCCGCTTACGTCTTTTCCAGCGTACACTCATTGGTCTCGCGGCCAAGTGGTACATTGAGTTACCACGGGCCTCTTTTTACAACTTTAGCCAGTTAGCTACCTCGTTCTTAACTCATTTTCAGTTACCAGTCAGATACGACAATGGTACTGAGTTATTAACTTCGCTAAAACAATCGACATCCACGTACATTTCTGATCACATCCATGAGTGGAGACGTCGAAGGAGATTAGTGAAAGTTTTTATCCCAGACCAAATCTTAGCTGAATGGTTTGTCAAATCATTATTACCAAGAATTACTGAAGATGTCGCTAAGGCCGGAGTAGTTACTGAGGAGCAAGTCATTGCTCAGGCACAGTACCTTGACTTAGTTTATACTCAGTCGGGTACGTTACATGAAAAAATTCCGGATCTTCCAAAGTCAAACCAAATCGCTGCTGCTCCTTCGGGATCTCATGCCGCTGATGGCATGATCGGTATCGTGACTACGAAGAGTAAGAAGAAGTCTTCCAAGGCCTCCAATACTCCAATTATCACTTTGCCTGATTCTCCGACAGGAGAGTCTTCTCCTCCTGAACTTACCGCCGACATTCACGCTGTAGAGTCATCTACGGCCAAATCCAAAAACGGTGGAAAGAAGAAAGGAAAGAAGAAGGCTAAAGCAGACAAGGCTCCAAAGGAGAAAACGGAAAAGTCGGAAACCAATGACGAGAAACGTAAACCTCGCTATCCTTGTCTTATTTGTGAAGAAGATCATTTTACGAGAGACTGCCCTCATCGGGCCGAGGTAGTCAAAATAGTCAAAGGTTCTCCGACTCCTGCTGTGTTAAAGAATCCATTTCCAGAGCAGGAAAATAAGATGATAGGTTCTTCTTCGAATGCCAGTGAAGAACCCATTTTGATGATGTCTCATGTCAGGATTGCGACTCGATCGCAAGATTATGGTAGTAAGGCTCCTGTTGATGGTAAGGAAGCAGAATCTTCTCACTCTAACCCATCAACCTCAGCTCCTGGTTCCGATCCACTACAGATCGAAAAACCTAACCCAGACTTAGTGATAAAGCCGCCCGCCAAGGGTGTACTTCGAAGGTCTGCTTTCAATCCACATGCGAGAGCAGCCCAGAATTACAACATTGTTGAAGACTTAGCTGTTTCACCTTCAGCAATGTCGGCACTCGAAGTGCTGCAATCATGTCCAGCGCAACGAAAATTGCTTTTGTCGGCTATTGGAGCTGTCGATGTTCAGGACCCGAACCTAATGATCTTTGATCTAGAAAATAGTACACCACGTCTCCCCCATCAAATGGCTTTCCAAATCCAGTGATAGTCAAAAACAGGCCTATTCATCGGACTGTGATTGATGAGGGAGCTTCTACGTGTATTATGTCGATTCAATGTTGGAGATCGCTTGGTTCTCCTTCATTGAACCAATCCCCCACCATCCTTAAGGCCTTTGATGGCCGTGGGTTCCGTCCGTTTGGTATTCTACAAGAATTGCCTATAGGGGTCGAAGGTAAAACCGTTAGTCTGGATGTGGAAGTGGTTGATGCCCCTCTAGACTACAACCTTCTTTTGGGTCGAAGTTGGTCATATGCTATGACAGCGGTCGTTTCATCGGTCTTCAGAGTCATTAAATTTCCACATAACGGTAAGATCGTGACTATTGATCAGCTGACATACTTTTCATCCGACCCAACCTCTTTAGAAACTATCCAGCATGTCGGTAAAACGACAATCCCTTATAGGGACATTGGTGTAGGTTTAGTTAAGGATTCCGGTTTACTGGGAACTTTTCCTCTCCCTCCACTCAATGTAGACCCTTCGTTCGCAACAATTCATATGATCACGTCAGAAAACATTATTTATGATGATCCTTGGTATGTTCCCTCTGACTCTGAGCTAGACTCACTCGGTGATGTTATGCCGTTGAGTCCGTATGAGATTGCTTATGAAGCTCTTATGTCTTTTACCGATTTTCATTCAACCGACCAAATGAATGTGGTCAGTGAAGAGTCACTTTTCACCTCACCCTTAGAACGGATAACGTTTCCCGAAGAAGTGTCATCTGACGAACAACTTCGCGAAATCCTAAGTGTAGATGATCTACCATGGGAAGATCTCCATCACAGATCTTCGTTTTTACCTAAGGATGATGCATTTGAAAATGATTTTTCATCTATCTTTACCGCTGAATATGTCAAAGACGCTCAGGATCCAACGAAACATTCTGATTCAGAGCTGAATTTAGGGAATATTTCTCGTACAATTCCCATTGACATTTCAGTGAAGCCCGGAATCGAGGAGAACATTCATATAGGTGCCGCATGTACTGAAACGGAAATCCAAACTTACAAGGCCCTATTCCAAGAATTCCGCGACGTGTTTGCCTGGTCTTACGAGGAAATGCCGGGAATTGATCCTGCCATTGTTGTTCATGAAATCAAAACCTACCCGGATGCTAAACCCATTCGGCAACGGTTGCGTCAGATTCACCCTCGAAAAGCGGCTGCAATCAAAGCAGAAGTCGAAAAGCTGTTGAAAGCAGGTTTCATTTATCCGATCCCGTTAACGGATTGGGTATCGAATATTGTTCCCGTCAATAAAAAACAAGGAACAATAAGAATCTGTATCGATTATAGGGATATCAATCGAGCTTGTCCAAAAGACAACTATCCTACGCCTTATATCGATCAAATCATTGATGATTGTGCCGGAAGTGAGATGTTTTCCTTCATGGATGGTTTCTCAGGCTATAATCAAATCAATATTCTACCTGCCGATCAACCAAAAACGGCATTCATTTGTCCATGGGGGACATTTGCTTATTGCAAATTACCTTTTGGACTTAAGAATGCCGGGGCCACTTTTCAACGGGCGATGTCTTATGCATTTCATGACATCAAGCACATTGTGCAACCCTATCTCGATGATTTGCCTGCTCATTCTTTACAACGAGCTGATCACCTTGTCCACCTACGAGCAATCTTTATGAGGTGTAGGCATTATCGAATTCGGTTGAATCCCCACAAATGTGTTTTCTGTATAGAAACAGGTCGATTGCTGGGATTTGTTGTTTCAAAAACCGGCATTCGCGTCGATCCCTCGAAAGTCGAGGCTATCATCAAATTGCCTCCTCCTTCGAGTTTGCGCCAACTCCAAAGTTTGCAAGGGAAAGCAAACTTTCTACGACGATTCATCCCGAACTACGCCGAGGTCACTAAGGGTTTTACACGGTTGTTGAAACAGAACGCACAATTCTTTTGGGACGAGATTGCCCAACAATCTTTTGATGCATTGAAACACGCGTTGACCCATGCACCGTTATTGCATCCTCCCAACTACAACCAGGACTACTTCTTATACCTCGCAGCTTCGCATTCCACCATTGGAATGGTGTTAGTTCAAGAAGATGAATTCAAAACAGAGCATGTGATATATTATCTTAGCAGAACCTTAAACCCAACTGAGTTAAAATATTCACATGTGGAGAAATTGGCCCTGGCAGCCGTTCAAGCTGTCCAGCGTTTTCGTCACTACATTCTTCTCCGCAAGACTACCGTTATTTCGGATTGCAACCCTATGATTTATATTTTGACAAAACAACTGCTAGGGGGCAAGTACTCTAAATGGATTGTTATCCTGCAAGAGTTCGACTTGGAGTTCGAGAAGTCCAAGTCTAAGAAATCTTTAGTTTTTGCGGAATTAATGTGTGATTTCCCGAGTGCTGACACAGAGACTGTGGCAGAGGAGTCCATCGTGGACGAATCTTTGTTTCTTATTAGCACTTTAGATCCGTGGTATGGGGATATAATCACCTATCTCCAAACCCAAACCTTTCGGCCTGAAGCTTCCAAGGAAGACCGTCGAAAAATTCGGTTTCGATCCCAGCAATACAGAATTATTGGAGATACACTTTATCGCCGGGGGGCAGACTTAGTTTTTCGACGTTGTTTAACTCACGAAGAGGCTGAGAGAGTTTTGAATGACTGTCACTCTGGAGCATGTGGCGGTCATATGTCTGGGTATGCCACAGCTCAGAAGGTGTTGCGCGCTGGCTATTTCTGGCCGTCTATGTTTAAAGATTGTATCCTTGCTGTCAGAACGTGCCACAACTGTCAATTTTTGATCGAAAGATGCGCGCTCCACCTGCTCCTCTCCACCCTATAATTGCCGCTGGTCCATTCGCCAAATGGGGCATTGACTTTATTACTTGTAACCCTCACTCGGCCGGGGGGCATGCGTATATCATCCTCGCGGTTGATTATTTTACAAAATGGGCCGAGGCGATGCCTACATTCGACGCAAGCGGCAAGACAGCTGCAGTTTTCGTATTCAATCATATCATAACTAGGTTTGGTGTCCCACAAGCAATCATTACTGATCATGGGAGCCATTTTCGAAATGTCATGATGACAGAGCTTACAAGCCAGCTTGGTTTGCGCCACGATAGCTCTACTCCTTATTATCCGCAAGCCAACGGTTTGGTTGAGTCAATCAATAAAGTTCTAGTCATCATGATTCGGTGGATCATTGGTATCCATCGAACGAATTGGCATAACATGTTATTTTCGGCGCTATGGGCATATCGAACTTCAGTGAAAAATTCAACAGGTTTCACCCCTTTTCAGCTAGTTTATGGCTTGGAAGCTGTGTTACCTATTGAATGCGAAATCCCATCACTTCAAATGGCTGTCGAATTACTTCCAGCTACTTCCGCAGAGGAGAAACGGTTATTATACTTAGCTAAATTAGATGAGACTCGACGTGACGCTACTTTAGCTATCGAGACTCACGCGAAACGAATGAAAGCTCAGTACGATAAAAATGTGACCCCTCGAAGTTTTTCGGAAGGAGACCTAGTATTATTATATGATCAAGCTAACGATAAGCTAGGTGCCGGAAAGTTCGTTCCTATGTGGCATGGGCCCTACATTGTAAAGCGCAAGCTAGCAAAAGGGGCTTATGAGTTAGTTGATTTTGATGGGGACTCTTTGGGTAAACCCAGAAATGGACTTTACCTAAAGAGGTATTATGCTTAAAATGATGGGTATGGAGAAATTTTTAGATAGGTTAGATTTTCTTTCTAGCTAGCAAGTGTGTTAGTTTAGTCAGTGTGCTTAGTTTAGCTAAGTGTGGTTTGTCGTCATTATTTTGGCTCATCTTGGTTTTACTCTTGATATTGTAGATGTCGACGCCTCTCCAAACATACATTGGATTTGCTGATGGTGCTTGTCGTAGTACACGGAATATCTCTTCCGCAGCTTGGGTTATCTATTCGCCCTCTGACGAGTTAGTTTCTATGCATGGGGTAAGCCTCGGTCAAACAACGAATAACATTGCAGAATACAGTGCAGTGGTTGAATTATTATCCGAATCTATTTCATTTGGAATTCGACGTTTGATAGTGAGGTTAGATTCTGAACTTGTTGTATTACAGCTTAATAGAGTTTATGCCATTAGAAATCCTGTGTTGTTAAGGTTGTTTTTGAGAGTGCGTCTCTTGGAACGTGAATTTGATTACATTGAATATCAACATATTCCGAGGTCTTTGAATACATTAGCAGATGCAATTGCTTCTCGAATGTTAGACAGATATTTACGATAATCATGCAAGTAAATTTAAAAACATTTCATCACATATGTTAAACAAGATAAGCCGGTAAAATAGTGATATATATATAGATAGGAGTGTGTCAAAAAATATATACATCGTCTTCGATCATAGGTTTAAACACCTTATGATCGGCAAAATGATAGTACAAAAAATCAAAATGTCACATGTGACTACAAAAGTGACTAGTCAATCACTGGTGGTGCTCTCTGTACGACACCACTGCGCGGGCTACCTTACGTAAAAAACCTCTAAATGGTCCAGGGACCGCAAC
Source organism: Pinus tabuliformis (assembly GCA_031772625.1). Taxonomy (NCBI): domain Eukaryota; kingdom Viridiplantae; phylum Streptophyta; class Pinopsida; order Pinales; family Pinaceae; genus Pinus; species Pinus tabuliformis. Next base: position 305,564,773 of record CM062816.1, on the reverse strand, counting down.
CACGAAGCGCTGAAGCCTCATTGGAATATCATCCATAGTAGTCTCGGGTATATCTGCCGTGAGACGCTCTAGATCATGCTCCAAGTCGGCTAGTACTTCTGCTGTCGCATCCTGTGGGGCCGGTGCCGGTGCAGCTGGATGTAGTCTATCATAAGGCCGGAGGTTGGCTGGACGCTGTGGGCCAACATCTACATTTTGAGGAATTTACTATTAGTTTTGAGACGATATATATATAAAAAAAAAAAAAATACAAAAAATACATAACTAGAAAACTTGTGAAAATAAAAAGTACCTCTGTCATCCCATTGTTCTCCCTGTGGAAGAACCATGTCCGGATCACCTCTGAAATCTGTTCCGGCATACGGGAAATCCTGTATCACAAAAAGCTGGCTCTCTAACCAGTCAAAATAACTATCTGAGAATCGAACTACTGTCGCGCCCTCGTCAGGATGCCGGGCCATTACCGCAACCCATCGTATCAGCTTTGGCTGCTGAGGACCCAAAATATCAACAGTGAGTTGCTGAGGGATCAGCAATGGAATTCTCTCCAAGGCAAAGCCCACGACTATAGGCCCATATCCAAAGGTCTTTAGTCGTCCGTTCCTTGCCTTGGTTAGTTGGCTCTTCATATGAGCCGACACAGCTTCGCACCAGTTGAAAATGGTGCCTTGGTAACAGTCAATTGCCATCCGCATTTGGGATCCGGAAGCAATGTGTAAAGCGGCCGCGCCGCAAATTCTGGTAACCGTGAACGCTATGACTTTGAGTTCCGGCAGAGTGATGTGTTTTATCTCTATGCCTTTTGAATGGTGAGCTCCAGGTGTGCACCAAGTCTCGCGGAGACTATCAAGGGATTGGCCACCCGGCCTAGTCCCCGCAAGGTTAAGTTGCTCACCTCTGTTTGGCAAGCCAGTGAGAAAGTATACATCCGAGGGCTCTATCTCGAGCTGGTGCCCTCCTATGTAAAAGCATTGTTCCTGTACGTTCCATCGCTCAACCAGCCATTCCAAGAATCTTACCTGGCCCCTCATGCCCGGTATGGTCCAATATTTGTACAATCTGCATGCTCTTAGGGCATCCAGAGAAGGTTGATGATTTATTGCAACTTCATCTTCCTCTACGTGCTCTCTTTCTCTCCAGTCTAACATGATTAGTGCCTGCATATCAAAAAATAGCATTAGAAATTAATTTGGGAATTTTTGGTGGTTTTTTGAGAGAGTTGGGGTTTTGAAATGCGCGTTTCTCGGAGGACGCACCCCGGCTTTGTTGCACAGGGCGCCCGGACGCAGATGGCCTGAAGGCGGGCTGCGTCTTCCGACCGTTTTCCCGTAAGAGAAAAAGTCGGGGGACGCAGGTCACCCGAAGGGCACCTGCGTCCGCCGAGAGGCGCATTCCAAAACCAAAACCCCCCCAAAAAATAAAACCAAAGCCTAAAAATTGATTCTAAACGGATAGAAATGCAGAGTAGGATGTGTAAAATACCTGGATGAGACGGCGTTCGATTCCAGCGGTCAGATTTTCCGCAGCAACCACGGGAAGTTTTCTTGTCAAAAGCCCTTTTTTCAACCTCAACAGTGAAACGGTAAAAATGACATGGTAAAAGGTCTTTTTATAGGTTTTTTGGATGAATTAGTTCATTTTTTACCATGAAAAGATATTTTTGAATGTATTTTTGCCTATTTTAAACAGGTATGAGTAATGTGTCGCTTTTGTGCAGGACGAAGGGATTTCGAGGGAAATTGTAAATTTTTCACAAACAAAATTGCAGAGTCATCTTTTAAGCCCTTTTCTGACTCCTAAAAAATGAAAAGATCGCCGAGTGTTTCTTTTTCACTCGTTAAAACGGAATTAAAAGACGGTCCCCTTTTAGCTCTTTTCTGACCGCAAAATCAGGAAAAGATTGCCGGGTTTTTGTCGTTTCGAACTCGATAAGGAAATAAAACGACGTGTCCTTGATCGCTTTTTACTTTTCAGATTAACGACACTAATATGAAAGTACTCCTTGGTCGCAAGATCAAGCGGTTCCCCCAGGTATTATTTTATACTTTTTCGGGCTTGAGGGACACAAATATACGAAAAAGTTCAACGTGGAGTCCCCTTTAGTTTTTTCAGACTCTCTAAAAATGAAAAACGCCGAGTTTCTCCTATACTGGGCTCGTTAAATTTTTACAGTAAAGGACCTGTTCAATTACAAACAGGAACGAACCACTCCTTCCTAGGGTTCGAATTTAAACTAGGATGGACTCGTCCGAAGGATGAGCTTACAATCAAGCATATGTTATCCTCCTCAAGCTTGTTAAAAATAAAGAGGTACTTGCCAGAAATGGTGGGGGAAAAAGAGAAGAATGAACCTATTTGTCACCTTTTGTCTCGAAGAAACTTTATTACCGCTCTTGAACACGACACTTGTTATTCACCTGGGTTGGGAAATCTTTCACCTCACAGTTGACCACGTCACTTTGAAAGTCTTTAACTGGGTTTCGGGGATTAACTTTGAGTTATTCGTCACCAAGCCATCTGTTGTGTCGTTATGTGTTCAAGAGGTCTGCAAACAACAAACTTTCATCTGCAAAATACTTGTCATCCATTTGACCATCCCTGAGTCGGTCCTTACAGCAACATTTCTTCAACTTGAACAATGATTTCGTGTTGCGGGCTTGCCTGCAACGGGTCGCTTTCTATCGACATCGACACATTATCTAGAAAGATGACTTAGGAATCGACAGTACCTTGAAGTCTGCATGCATCAATGGCAGGTTTCTCGCCTTTGACGTCAGTTTACATCATTGACTTTCGATCAGAGGATTCCGTGAAGTGTTCGACATCAAAACATCTATTCACATTTCGCGGTTTGTGCTTGGTACTTTGAGGACCATTGACATTACTGGTGGTTTCTCTCACGCTTGTTAACAGTTTACATCATTGACTGGTAATCAAGTGGTTTCTACCATGTTCGACATCGAATCATTTAATCACATGACTAGAATCGTACCAATTCGAGAAGTAGAAGTGAAGACCCTGGATCTAGTTTCTACCATCCAGGCTGCGAGGAGTTTTGTATTCATTATCTATGTAGGCTCATTATAAACAGATGGCTGCGTCCATACTGTGTCTACAAAAGTCTATAAAAATGATGTACTGCAAGATCATTCCTGTATCAGAGTAGTTAGTCCATTAGTTAAAGTTTTGAATCTGAGTATGGGAATGCCTACCTCAGTGATGATATATTCTTATCCATGTATTTTGTGTTGAAAATTGCAGGTTCCAACCAGGCCATCCACAAGGTAATCCTTGAAATGATAAAGCGCTTCACCCTTCCTAGAATTACAAAACCCTATTCTATTTCAGGCTTCGCACTTTAGGGGGCAATCTGTTACACTAAAAAATGTCACCTTGACTACTTACAGTTAGTATGGCTCAAATCAACAGTCATGCTACCCTCTTAGGCAAGTCTATGCCTCTGTTATCCATCTCAAACTCAAAATAGAGAGAAAGTCTTGTAAAAATCATGTTTATCTCTGGGGTCGCAGGTTCTCTCTAGTCTTACCTGCGGGGACGCGGATCTTGTTCACAAAAACTGCGTCCATGGACGCTCTGTATGTAAAGGGACAGGTGCGTCCCTCTGTAAAAGACAAAATGCGCGAGTTTTATCTTGAAAAAGTTACTTGTGGTTACTTCTAGAACATTCTAGAGGTCGGTTTGATGAAATGGATGCGCCTCCAGTTGGTTCATGTATCTCTATTAAGGGGAGTCTTATCCCATCAATAAGGGAGCTATCCCACCCAAAGAGGGGGATGATCCCATTGATGGTGGACCAGAATAACCTCTTTACAGCACTATAAATAAAGGCATTGAGCCAGGAGGAAAGGAGGTTGGAGCTATACATTTTCTTTGGGTAAATGCTGCAGGATTTAGGTCTTCCATTAGAGCCTTTGTGAGGAGAGATTGTCTTCACTTGATTCTACTTGGGAGAGGGTGAGCTTTGTCAAAGAAGAGGAAAACCCTTGATGGACCCTGGGAGGAACTTGCACAACACCAAGGCCAGGTTGTAAGAGTTTCTTTGTTTCGTTATTAATACAAACTGGTTTATTTTTCTCAATAGCTTATGTTAATGAGTTATTTCATGTGTTCCTTGGTCTGCATGTTGGATATATGTTTTATTATATGAAATGCAAGTGCTTGGTAATTGTTTGATTGTTTGTGGTTGCAGGAATTGACTTGAAGGAGGAGCTCATCCGGATCGTCAAGAACGGACTTCAACAACGGCGTTTTGGAATAAGGTAAGCCTAAACACTTGTAGTTTTCATGTTATAAAAGGTGTATTTAGAGAAAGATCACTCCTTTTTGTCTTGTTTGTCATTAGAATGTCTTAGACTTCTAGGAAGGTCAGTCGTGTCCGCACCCTTGACAGTTTCCGTGTGACAAATGTCTTTGTACAATATTATCTTCGACTAGGATCCACCTTGCATGTCCTTGTTGGAGCCTAGATTTACCTCAGGCTGAAAAGGTAGGATCTAGGGCCAACATCAAACCACGCTCAGCCTGGTAGCTAGCCCAACCAGGTCAGGAGAGGGATCTCTCTGGGTCAATCTCAGCAAATAATGATCGATGAGTGCTTGAGATGACTGAAATATCTTCTAATCTTAGGCTAGGTATGAGTGCAAAAGGGTTTGACTAAATAAAAAGATGATTTGTTGGCTCAGATGGAAAGATAGATTGTGGGTGTGGGGATTGAGGCTCAGTCCTGCAGAGATCTCAATGGGGCAAGGTAGGCAATCATTTTGGCACTTAAATTTGAATGAGATGGAAGAAATAGATAGGTGAGGTGTTGAAGAGGTCAAGAGAAATCATGGATCCTCCCCAAACAGCTGAAAACATCAAATAGCTAAAACAAACTTCAAGTAGAGCATTGCACTTTCAATGGATTCTACTTACACTCTTGTTTGTTTAGTTCAGAAGAAATAAGATAGATAATGGCATACAATCACATAAATAAATTCACAATTACCAAGAGAAGCACTGTACCAAGACAAAATGCCACATGAATCCCGAAGAGTGCTGCAAATCCTGGTCTCAATTCCTTAGCCAAAATTAAATTATGAGTGTACAATGAATTTCCTTTCTTTCTCAAGAGTCCAACCATGCTAATGACTGAAAAAACAACATAATATTGAAAAACATAGCTCATCCTTGCATCTAGGGGTTGAGCTCACATTTTTAGGATCTGATCCAACTGATTCTAAACTGAGAACTAGAAAATAGGCAACATAACAACATGCCTCTAGAAACAAGGGAATTGATTCATTTAGTTTCAAACAACCTTTAAACTGATGAATCTACCTCTACAAGTGAAAATTTAACATATTTACATCATGATCCATCAATTTTCATCAAATTACATCACAAATTTGCCATTAGGAAAGTAAAAAATTCAAACTAGGCAAAGCTGGGCGAAAAACAGAGCAAAACTTGGTCAAACTGGCAATTTTTCCTTATGCACCATGCCTGATTCTCTATGCGTAGCGCCTGTTTGGACCCAATTTTGGAGGCCTTCCCGATGTCCAAATTCCCTCCAACTATGCTTGTTGGAAAGGTCTGCCTGTCTAATTTCCAACCCAAGTGGAATGTTTCAATTTGGTCTCCATTTGCCCCTCCAAACGTTAGCTCTCCCAACACTGCTTCCTGTGTGTCAAAATAGGGGCAGTGAGGTCATTTTTTGAGTGATTTTGACCTTTTTGAGGGCTCAAAACCTGCCCAAATTTCTTGGCCATAGGTAGGAAAGCATAATTTTTCATGCCAAATCCAAAAATGCTGAGTTTTTGTGATTTGGAGGCTCCCAGCAAAAGCGAGCACCACGTGGCACAACGCATAGGGCATAAAATCCTGTTTTTGTGCCAAAAAACGTCCAAAATGCAAAATTTGCTCCAAATTTTTTGAAATTTGGGCTGAATCTTCTCTATCAAGAGCTATGTTGAGCCAAGGAGGCCTCAGCCAATATCTGAAGTCGATCATGCTCCTTTTTTCTCTTTGATGCCTTCTTCAATTTTGCTTTCAAATTCTTGATTCTCGCCTTGCAAACTTTGTTCCTCGCCATGTAAAGAACAACCATGTGCCTCAACAAGTTTTTCTCCTTGTTGGCCTTCTCCAACAATCTCTCTAAGTGGATGTTGGCTCTTTCAAGCCATGACTCTTGATCGGAATTGCTCTCTCGTTCAAGTGAAGTGAACTCCACCCTCCTCCTTTGGGCAGCTTGGTGATTTTCCCGTATGTTTTGTAACTCCATGATTGCTTGCTGATCTTCAAGCTGCTTATTTCTTTGCTCCAGTGTATGTCTCTTCATCACGGTCATATGAAGGATCAGATGTCATCTCTGCTAGTGGATGAACTGTCTTGGAGCTTCCTTGATAAGAAGTAAGTGATTGTGATGTTTCTTGACTTTTGCCACCAAGGGAAAAGTGAGATAAGGGATTATGGAGGGAGAAAACAGTGAGGGATTTAGGGATTTTTGGGGTAGGGTTTAGTTAAGGGGATAGGGAATTAGAGAATAGTTTGAGAGTTTTTAGTATAGGACTAGGGTTTGGGAATTTGCATGTGGGATTTTGGGAAATGGGAATGGGGATATGGGATTAGTGAATTTAGGGATATGTAGGTTTAAGGAATAGGGAAATGAGGAAAAATGGAGTGAGGGAGTAGAAAAGTGAGGGAATAACTTGGCAGCCAAATAATTGATACAAACCCTAGCACTGTTTTCTTTGGAGAGAGAGGTAGGGTTTGATTTTCTTAGCCAACCACCATAAGACAACCACCATCAAACAAGCACCAAAATTGGATGAAAAGCAGTGATAGAGGCTCAACCTACTTGCAAAAATGATGATCCAAGCATATTGGGCAATTTGGAATGAATTGGTGAAGATTTTGGGCTTGGCAGCTCTACGCGCCGTGCCTCAAACCCAACGTGCCACGCCTTCTCTATGTGTTGTGCCAGTGTAAATTTGCACTGGAAATTGCAGCCCAATGCGCCGCGCAGGTTGCCCAATGCACCGCGCCACCACCCAGTGCATAGTGATTTTTGTAAGATACTTTTAGAGGCCCTGGTGTCCAAATTGGGAATGGGATAGCTTGTTAGAAAGGTTTTTGAGTCTACTTTCCAACCCAACAATAAGTTTTCAATTTGGAGTTCATTTTCCCTGCCAAAAATCAAATATCCCAAGACTGGTCAAAATGTGCCAAATGAGGCTGCCTAAAAGCAGAGTGCTGTTGCAGTCAACTTTTGAAGGTCTTCCTCAAATCAAAATTGAGCTCATGATAGCTCATTTGAAATATGTTTGTGTCTAGTTATAATTTGACTCATCAAGAAAGTCATTTGGCCAACCAAGCTATGCGAAAAATTGATTTTCCCAAGGTCACTTCAGAGGTGCATCAATTCTCCCGAGGAAACTGTATTTTTGAAATTTCTCTAAAGCCATGACACTTGTGTAAAAATTGAAGGATATTTTTCTTTCTTGGCCTATTTTGGACAAAAACCTCTCTCAGTTTTCCAAAATTCATCTTTTATTGCTCAGAAACATCGTTTGAGTAAAACCTACCCTGATGTGTGGAACAGGGGATTTGTTGAAATGAAGTGAAATGAAGGGGATAAGGGGCTTCCGAATTCTTGAGAAAATTTTTAGAAGTAAGGAGGGATTTTAGGAAGAATATTAAAGTGGAATTTCAAATATTGAGTGAGGGGAAGGGGTCCAAAAGGGCTAAACACAGGCCCAACCTAGAAAATTGTCAAGTTGTAGCAAGAAACTAGGGTTTGTGCGAAAATGAGGAATTTGGGGGATCTCAGTGATGGGAAGTGTTTAATAAGGTACATTAAGGATAGGGGAAGGTGTATGAACATCAGGATACAATTTTTGCTGATGATTTGACCATCCAAGAGAAATTTCCTTCAAAACCCTAGGAGAGGGAAATGAACCTTACCTAGGCGCAACTGAAGCATGAACAAGGTGTAAAATGACCCAGTGGAACTTGACATGATGATGACAACCCTCTGAATGATGGTGCACTTAGCTGAATGGTGACATGGACCAACATTTGGACAACTTTGAAAGGAGTAAAAGCAAACCCTAGACCTAATACCTAGTGACTAAATTTTTCTTGAAGACTCACTGAAATGACAAAATTTGACCTTGACACCTTAAAATCACTTTGTAAGAGCATGTTTGATCACTGGAGGAAGGCTGCAAAGACTGACACTAACAGTCCTAAGAAGCAATGGAGGTGATACTAGACATTGCAGATTGGAATGCCTCACCATGTGGCCCCTTCATCAGAGTGTTTAGTGGAGAGAAGCCTCTGCATGTTCTACCAAGGTATGCCACAGAAATGCTGGTCATGCAATAGGTATCATATCATCTCTCCACGGAGTTATTAGCAGGACTGCATAGGAAGAAGAAATCACCATGGCCTAGTCTTCCTTTGCAGACTAGATTATATGAGATTCAAAGCTTGAAAGATGCAGACATCGAAGCTAAGGAGATATTGAAGTTCAAGTTTGGCACCAAATACTTCAATCTGTATGACCCCCATGGTATTTGCAAGAACCATTGTGTGAAGGTGTATTATCCATGGATCCACGAGACATTTCACTAGCATGAGGAGGAACCTTGGAGGTACTATTACAATGACTCCAAGCTCCATGAGTCGGTCAGTATAGCCACAACTTCGAAGGATGCTCTACAGGTAGTAGTAGCGTAGGAAGAAACAACAACAATAGCAACAAGCAGTAATCCAATGCAAGACAAGGGTAAGAGGAAGATTGATGAGAACCTAGAAGCAGAGAAAGCTTTAAGATGAGAGTAGATCCTATCATGGAGAAACCAGCTTTGGCAGCAACGGAAAAGAGGGAGCAATGGATAAAGAGATCAGAGCGAAGGAAGAGAGAAAAGAAAAGGTTGTAGGAAGTAGAACTAAAGTTTTAGGAAATAGAGAATAAGTTGAAGGAAGAGCAGGAGATGAGAAGGATAAAATGATAAGAGAAGCATAAACATGAAGAAGAAGAAAGGCAAGGCACAATGACGGAGAAAACATCACCCATACAGGTTGAGGAGTCGGAACAACCGGAAACTGAAGAAGAGTGTGAATAGATGCAGGATCGGGAGCTTTCTCAGTTGATTGAGCAACTGAGTGAAGTGAAAGACATGGATTTCAGATAGGAGCCACAAAATGAAGACATTGACCTTATGCCTAGAGTGTCAGAGGTCATCTCTTAGTCTCCATCATCTCCAGTGTCATAACCAGTCCTGAGAAAGCAAGGAGAGGCTACTCCCCTTGATGATGATCTGGTCATGGATGTGTATAATCCATCATTTGACAAGTTCAAAATAATATTATATAGGCATGGATGAATCACTTTCCAGATGATCACGTGTCACCTCCATTCATGAAGGAAAGGGTGATAGTGTCAGATATCATAAAGCATCCAACTGGCCTTTCCGATGCCACCTTGGCCTATGCAAAAGAAACGAGCTCAAATGTTAAGTTCTTGTTGGTAGAGAATGAGAAAATGGAAAAGAATCTATAGGATGACATGCAACAGGCAAAACAACTTCATCATTAGAGTGCAGTTTCCACAATGGAAGAGATGAGGAAAACGATAATTCCTGAAGTATCAACACTTGAGACTACCATGCGAAAGCTCTTTGATGTATTTGTCAAAGTGCATAAATAATTTGTCCATGTGCATGGCTTACAAAAATGGAGTGAAGAGTTTGTTCATACTCTTAAGAGAATACATGCTTCCATTGTCGATGTGCAAGAGTGGACAATGCAATACAAAGGGTCCCTGCTTCACTTTCCAAAGAAGATGAAGCTACAGGTAGAGCTGGAGAAAGCAAAAGTATGGATGTTGATCTAGAAATATGAGCATCTCACCCCATTCATCAGCAACATACAAGCCTCATATGCATGGTTGTAAAAGAGTTTGGATGTCATGGTGAGAACACACAGGATCCCGTCAATCGGTTCCCTCACTGAGGCTAGACCCAAGAACCAAGTCTGAATAAAGATCGATGGGTACATGGAGTAGCTAAGGCGAGAGGCCACCAAGGATGAATTGGTGGCCCTGTCATGGTTAACACCATGTTGCACATGCTTCAGGAAGAGTTGGATACAGATTCCAAGACCATATACTTGGATGCTTTTGAGGCAAGAGTCTGCTATTAGAAAGACACCATCAAGTAGTTTGGGGACATCATCACACAATACCAAGCTTAGCATCAATATGTGATTGAGAAGCACTAAGTGGAGGTTTCCGAGTTGGTCTTTCCCCAAACTTCAGAGTCATAGTGTTTTGTCTTGTTAGGTTGTCTCTAGCCTATTTTGTCTTACATGGTACATGTGGAAAATGTATTATTATATGTGAATATGTTGTAAGTGAAATTCCAAGTGTCACAAGTGGAATGTGAACGGTCATCATGTTATGTAATGGGTTCTTTGTAAAGATGTTGAAGAGTCATGAAGGAAATCAAACAGTCACAAAGGGGAATATCAAGGGTCACCCCACCCTTTGTTATAAATAGAACCTCATAACTCATAGAACAAGCTTTTGGGAGCCAAGATTTTGGCTAGGCTTAGGCTTAGAAAAGGCTTGGGAGTATTGTGACAAGCCTTGACTTCTCCACAACGTAGAGCGAGTATACTTCTTTGGAGGAGCAGGTGTTCTTGATTGTAATGTTCCACTATTGGGGCTAGTGGTCGTCAATGGTGTATGTATGGATGGAACTTTCACTTATAATAATAATAACAGAGCCAACATGCTTTCATGCATATGTTGTTATTGTAGTTGGACTATTCTAGTTTCTTTAGAAATGTATGTTGTTTAACTTACACATTTTCTTATGAAATACTTTGTATGCAATTGTATGAATCTTGTTGGATGCGTGTTGTTGGATTAACCCATCACTTTAATTTGTGGACTATTCCACATTTTAGCTTGTGATGTCATTCCGCTCATGTGTTCCTTTCAACTTGCGTACTATTACATGCTTCTAAGGTGCATAATTCCTTTCCACCTCATGTCTCAGGACCTTCATGCATCACACTTGACTCTCTGCAGGGTCACACACTTTTTCTCACCCAAAGTTATCTCTGTGCGCTACCACGGTCAAGGCATTACACTACCACCCACTGTTGGGACTCCTTCTCCAAATGGTTTGAGGTCTAGTTGGGACTTCTTATCAGGGATATACCCTGAATGTTGGTGGGTCCAACACCATCAACATGTACATAGCAATGAAACCTAGTTGCAAAGAAAGAAAATTGAGGGATACCAAACTATATCCATCACCTAGAGGAGGAATTTAGGTAGTAACATAAGTGACCTTAAACTTGAATTCATATTAATCTTCATTGTTTATGTTGATGTTGTTGTTTACAAGATCCTTGGAGGCTAAAATCATGTCAAAGGCTTCACTCTTAAGTTTTAAGAAATAAATTCAAATGTATTTGGAGAAATCATTAATGACGATTAAATACTTGCACCCAGGAAAATGAGAAGAAATGGACCATATAGATCACTATGAACAAGATACAAGGGGGTTCCGGCATGCTAAGAGGCATGTTTATCAAAACTATTTGGATAATGTTTGTCAAGGACACAAATAGCATAAATAGAGAGAATTTGGAGAAATACTCAATAAGGATTAAATAATTATATCTAGAGAAAGGAAGAGAGCATTTGGAGAAATACTCAATAAGGATTAAATATTGTGAACAAACTACAAGGGGGTTGAGGCATCCCAAGAGCATGTTTATCAAAACTATTCATAGGATTTTTGTTAGGGATACAACCAACATAAACACCATATCTAGAATAACTGAGAGAAATATTAGTCACTGTATTTTGATTATATAACTATTGCAATGAATGATAGTTTAGATGACCTCATTTCTCATGTAAAATTCTTCTCAAGTCATCATCATGAGTAACAAAAAATGATGGAAAAGATGATGACCAAAACTTTTGAAAGTTTTACAACTTGGTGAAATCATCAACAATTCTAGTTGCTAAAACATTCTTAGGATATCTTAGGTCCTTGATTACAACTTTGTGAGGTGAAAACTATTTTTTTGCTTCACTTGAATGAGTGATGTGATATACTTATAGAAGTTTGTAAGAGATACTTGGAACACATAATACACCAGTAAAATGATCCTCTAACTGTATTATTCTAAGACCCTACAACACTAAGAGATGTAATATCACCAACAATGTTTATTTGGTGTTGAAATCATTAAGAGAAGAGTAAATGGATTTATCCTTAACCATATGAGAATATTATCTAGAATCAATAATCCATTTATTAGAATAATAAGTAGATTTTGCATTGAATGAAAAACAAGAAATAAAAAATGTATGTCCATGAGAATAAGAGTTGGAAGCAGAAGAATCAAGTTTGATTGTCTACTTCTTATGTGTTTCTTTTAAGGTCCCTATATGAAGGCACTAAAAAACATCAATTACTAGTTTATTAGAACCTTTCATTGTACCTTTTAATTTTATTTGTACCCTTTGCCTCACACACACACACACACATATATATATATATTAAGAAGAGATAGTTTTAGGATCATAAAATATTGGCTTATATGATTTATTCAATGTAAATAAAGGTTTAACCCTCAAAGTGGACTACAACTATTTGTTTCTTATCATTTTCAAGGCGCAAGGTTCATAAAATTTGGTATTCGATCAGACAAACCTAGGGTTTGCTGCTTCAAACTAGTCATCATGGAAATTTTATTATAATTATTTTGGGAGATGATTCTGACTATGAAATTTTGATGCAATATAAGAGAGACCATGAAGTCCATATGTTCAAAATTTCATATGCTATTTTTCTATAATTTCATAGATACACCCTACAGAATTTAGGTTTTGTGAATCTCCTTGAAATCAAATTCAAACGGGTTATCTTGGAAATTCACTATAACTTATTTGGGTCAAGTTTCAGATGGTGAAAATTTGGTATTACTGATAAGAGACCACGAGGAATATATCGTAAAAAAGTCATGTTCTAATTCGGTATAATTTCAAAGATATACTTAGTGGAAGTTAGGGTTTTCGAATGGTCCTAAAATCAGCTTCAAACAAGTAATCTTGGAATTTTTTCTATAAATTTTTCTATGATGGTTCAAACCATGAAATTGTGAGAATATTAAGAATACATATAAATGTATGCCTAGTAAATTTTCATATTTTGGTTAGCTATTCTGTTAGAAATTGTCGAAGTTAGGGTTTATTAATGGTCCTCAAATCAATTTCAAACAAGTGATGTTGGACTTTTCGCTATAACATTTAGTTTCTTAGCTGGGGCCTTTCATACTATGATTTTTTCAATGTACATCACTAGTATACATAATAAAGTACCTCAAGTAAAAAATTCAAAATCCAATCTGAAAAATTGGACATGTGAAACACTTTACAAGTTTTCTCTTGGGAAATTAGAGAAATTTTGAGGTATAAATGGACCTCCTAAGGAATATTATAAAATAATAGTGGAAATCATAAAATAATATTAGATTACATGATCAAAGTTTAGAGGGAAAAAAGAAAAAACTACATTTCAACTCATATTCTCAACTTATCTCCCTACGGTCCTACTAGATAAAAAATGATAAATACATGGAAAAACATGATTGCAATAATGTTTTTTTTTTTTTAGCAGGGTCCATCGAAAGTATGCAACATTGGTACTCCTTGGATGAGGAAATAAATTTTGCATCCAACGAGTGCTCCCGCTCAAAATTTGAGTAAAATTTTAAGGAGATAAGTTGAAAATACAAGTTGAAAAAACAGTTTTTTTTAACCTTTTTACTTTTTTGCTCCAAAAATGGTTATTCATCTGCCATGGTTGACATCATCATCTTGAATTATATTGGTTGTTATAAAGTTTATTTTGGTTTTACATTTTAGTTTTGAGGCCCATTTTACCTCAAAATTTCCATAATGAGAGGTAAAAAACCAACAAGTTTTGGGAAAGTTACCAAAACTTTCACTTGGCACATCAAGGAAAAGGTCAAGGTCAGATAACTAGATAGTCTCCAAATTAAGGTTTTAAATGTAAATAACTTACAAGTGTCAAAAATTTTGATTGGAAGATCCATTCTTTTAATGACTAAAAATTGTGATAAAGAGGAGTATTATTATACATTTTCTCACATGCCTATGAAGAAAGATCCAAAAACTACTACACCAATTAAACATTTGTTGACAGTGTTGGATGTCACCAAAATTGTAAGGGGATATCCCCAATGTGAAGTCCCAATTATACCTCCCACCGTTTGGTATAGGAGTCCCATCTGGTCATATGGTTTGGCCACCGTTGGAATGGTTTTCAAGATATGCCATGGTTATGATCGAAAATAGGAGAAAACAACACCTCCTTGGGGTAGTAAGAATGTGAGATTTGTGAGACACCTAATGTAATATATATAAGGGATACTTCCATGAGTGGTGAGGGAAACGAGACACTGGCTAGAAAATTAATAATACTATCCTAAGGGGGGGCCTAAGAAGAAAGAGAAAGACTTGTTGAATACCTACAAATTAGTCCACATAATAAACAACAACCATTAAATCATAAAAACACTCATTCAATAATATCCATATCTAAGAAAAAAATTAGTTCATCACCTTAGAATGTAAGTAAAGCAACATACCATAAACATAACCAGAATAGTCCAACTACATCTATGATACATGTATGAAGAAGTGTTGGCTCATTGAGCTTCTGATTAAAAGTGTAAGATCCGAAGTAAATTGTTACATGAATGAAATATTATATCCAATAGTGGAACACGAAGCCATAAATCAATTCTCTAAATAATTATCTATCTCCTATGTATTACAAGAGAATCCAAGGCAAGACCTCTAGAATCCAAGCCTTCTATAAAATATCTTTGGTTGAGTTATGAGGAGCTATTTATAACAAGTAACAATGACCTTTGAGCTTCCTCTTGACTCTTTGAATTCTATGATTGTTAATATTCTATACATGACTCATTACATCCAATGTGTGGTTGTTCACATTCCACATGTGTCCCTTGGACTTCATTACATATCATTTATTACAAAAGGAAAATTACAAAAGAGACGATGACTATATAAGACAATATGATAATGGGACAAAGAATCCTCAAATGGATAATTCATTTGCTTCTATGTGGAGCTCAGTCGTAATGTAAGTGTTCCACACTCTGAACTTTGTGGAGATGTCTTTGACCTTAATTGGCAATTCCCCAATGTAGCACATATTAACCTCTAGTGCCTCTAACAATATGTTCTTGGAGTTTGGCTGTACATTTTTCCACAACCATGAAATATTTATATGAGCTTTGACTAGTGCAATGGAATATTGCAAATTAATGTTTTTGGTTACCTCCAAACCTTCTCGTTTTATTGCCTCCTTGATATTCTCAATGTATTTCTAGATATTTGGGAAGATGATATCCCTACCTTTGATTGCTTCAGGTGTACCTGTTAGCCTTGTGGGCAAATGGCCCAAAAATGGATCCAAATATTCTCTTGAAGGTCTCCATAAACCAGCAAAATCATGCCAATGGATCAGAATTTTCTCTTAAAGTCTTCAAAATCTTCACTAAGATCATCCAAAGAGAAAAACCATCACATGCCTAGAGCCCTTAGAAGGGAGGAAAAACACTATCGGGAGGTTAAAACACTCCAAAACAGTGAAAAAACAAAGTATTACAAGCATAAACATGGCAACACACAGCTTCTGTTAGGTCTGGCCAATCAACAACCCAGATCTAAGTGGTTAATTGCATCGGTGGTGGCCATCGGAGGCAGTCGGAGAAGAGTCGCGATGAGATTGGGTCGAGCGATATGTCGATCACTGATATCGACGATATCACTATCGGCAGGGAGCATATGCCATGTTATATGAAGGACCCAGGGAGTGAACAACGCGTGATTGCGATTTATCACATCGCTATATCGCATCAGCACTATACCATGGGGCAGGGCCTATGCACAAGCATATGTGCGACCCGATGAGCTGGACCCGAAGGCATTATAAATGATTTTTCGTAAGATTTCAGGTCTGTGCCAAAGTCATTTTGATGCATTTTAATGTATTTTATTATATAATGAAATACAATGGGAAACAGGGCAGCACCGATTGCGATGAAGCCCAGACCCGAAAGGGTCCGGGAAGGGAAATACATAAAATTTGAAGTCTGAAAAAGCCATTTTTTAATGTATTTTTGTATGTTTTCATTGTTTAAACGAAATACAAAGGAACCTTGGGGCAGTGCGATAGTGATGAAACCCCGACCCGATAGGTTTCCGAGCTGAAAATATATATATTTCAAGTCCGCCAAAGCCCATTTTCGTGCATTTTTCAGTGTTTTTCGCGTATTTCATAATACAAGGAAAATACATAGGAGTAGGCTTTTTTGTGACTTGCGATGGCGACAAGGGCGGACCCGATAGGTGAATAAACCATTTTTTAGGACTTTTGAAGTCCAAAATACACAGAGAAGGCAAGATTTTTACAGTATTGTTGTGTTTTCTGTTCATAACAGAAAGCACTCACTGTTCGCATTTTAAAGGGATTTCATAGGTCCAAAGAGCCATTCCACCATAGAGCAGAGGCCAAATCAACCCAAACAAATCATGGAGCCATAGCATGTTGCAGCCCCAAATAGAAACATCATGGAGCGTAGACAGCGCAGCTCATCCATAACAATAGAATCAATTGTGGGGCTTCCCTGGCATGGGAGAGCTCCCAGACAGTGCAAAAAACTATCCAAAATATCTGAATGTGGTTATTCTTCTCTCAAAAGAAGAAACCTCCCAGCCATGCTTGCCTATTGAGGGAATCAATCAGTTAACAAGACAGATCAGACAGATTAAGACTCCGAGCCTCTTAAAGCTCAGGAGCATTGTAAGTAGGCTATAAATAGCTGAAAGTAAGATGTAATACAGGTTCAACTTCTGGAGATTGTTCCTCCTCTGTTCCTTCAAGCTTCTCATCTTCATTTCTAGAAATATAAGCTTATTTTGTTATTATATGTTCAATGTCCATTCTCTTTGTTGTTCTATGCTTGCACTTGAATAAGTTATTTAGGTTTTGTGTTGTGTCTAATGCCAGATAACTGTCATCTTATCTCTACATTGATAAATTAGATTTGCAAGTCTCATTTACTTCCTGTAGCTAGCCATTCATATGTGTTTATGTATGCAATCTACTGGTACGGTCAGTATTCTCCATCTATCCATTGAATCTATAAATTATTGAGCATTAGTGGTTTAAAGCCTTGTATTGGTGAGAGTGTTCATGCATGTCTTGAGTGAGAATAGAGATGAAATGGTTATCTAACTTGATCCAAACCATCATCCATTCCAATAGTTCTAAGAACAATATTGAATATTATATGTTACCAAGCATCTCCGAGCTGCAACCTAGGAGAGTTTCTTGGAGTGATAACATAATTGGCACCGCTGCCAGGGAGAGGAAACTGAAGCTCAGCTTCCTTGGGAAACGATAGAGATCCAACTTTGATGATAGACAAAGTCTGGAAACTTTTTTGGTTGGAATCATCTATCTGGCGACTCTACTGGAGGACGAACCTCTTGGCAACTCCACTTCATAGTTCTGGCTTAGTTTGTGAGGCATACTCGGAGAAATCCTCAGAAGCTACAAGCTGACCTAGTACCTGACCCTGAAAAAATCATCAAAGAGAGAAAGGTATTGCAGAAAGGAGCAGTGAGTTCAAGTAAACCTAAACAATCTCCTATATCTCTTCAAGCAAGTCCTGTAATAGAACAAATACATGTTGAGAGTATAGCATCTAATACTATCAATGAAGAAAAACTCTCAGAGATTCATGAATCTACTTATTCTTTAGGCTCTCCTTTTTATTTAAGCCCAAAGGAAACCTCACCTCCTATCCATCATACTCCTTTAGTCTTATTATTCACTCCTCGACCCTCTATCATTTAGATTTCCAATACTCTTTTAGTCACCACGGCTATGGCAAGTCCACAAGCACCTACCAAAATGGAAAGAATCATAGTTGCTAGGTATGGACCTCTAATACTGCCCACTCCTTTGAATTCCATGCCTACTAGAGAATATTAGAAATATAGGCCTAAGTTCACTGGGACTGAAGGTGTTACTGCTGAAGAGCATCTTGAGTCATTCTATAGCTATGCTGATAATCTAGACATTAGTGAAGATGATGTGTGGATGGGAGTCTTTGTCCAAAGCCTAGATGGAGAGGCTATAAAATGGTTAAGAGAACTAACCCCAAGATCTATAGCAGATATTTAAGCTTTAGATGATGCATTCCTAAAGCATTGGGGGGATAAGAAGGATCTCCTCTACTACCACACTGAGTTTGGGAACTTAAAGAGGGAAAATGGTGAGTTGCTATCTAATTTTAATGAGAAGTTTAACCATATGTATAACAAGATACCAGCTGAAGTAAAACCCACTACTACCTCTGCTAAACTCACTTATGCCAGTGCTTTTGATTCTGACTTCTGCCTACTATTGAGGGAGATGCGATGTGATACTTTGGCTAAAATGCAGGATGCAGCCTTGGAAGTGGAATAAAACATCATGGCTGCAGAGAAGCTCAAGGGAAATGTTGATAGAAGAAGACAAAGGTGCGAGTCTTCATCATCCTCTGATCCTAAGAAAGATAAAATCACCAAAATGATTGAGTCATTAGCCTCTGAAATCTCCAAATTGAAGGTTGAGCAACACCCGGGGAAAGGAAGAGTTCCTAATATCTTTGCTCCTAGAAATCCAAATCCAAATCCATATAGAAGAACTAATGAGCAGTTGCAAATTTTGCAAAGAAACAAAGATGCTAATGAAGACCAAAGGGTGAAGGCTCCTTTTCAAAATAAAGTTATGGAAGAAGAGTAGTTTGAAGAAGATGATGAGATCCATTGTCTGGAAGACAAAGGCAATGCTTCCTTTTTGACCTCAGCTGCCTATGAAAAGTCATTATTCAATAACCAGATCAGCCAAGAATGGGATGGTGAAGCTATTTTATAAACTGTAGATCAATAAAGATATAATTTGAGGTCAAAGATAAATAATGCCAAGGAAACTCCTGTTCAAAGAGCTGTTGTCCCTGCAGTATAGCAAGATAATAATAAAAAAAAACCGGCAATTGATCCCGTCATCCTCAAAGCTCTAGCTCATGAGGTAAGAGGCCTTGACAAGTGTCCTTATCCTTTCAATTTTCAATCAGAAATTCAAAAGCTAAGAATACCTATGCCTCTGATTGAACTAGTGAAGAATGATTCCTTCAAAAGATCCATACTCGAGGCCCTTCAGACTAAAGCCATCCAAGCCTCCACTGACTATGTAAATCTGCAAGATGACAAGCCAGCTGTTATTATAAGTCCAATGATTGAAAATTGTGAAGATATCTCCCCATAATTCTATGTCTCTTTGACTATTCATGAAAAAATCCTTCACAACTACCTATTGGACACTGGAGCCAGCCATAATCTAATGCCCAAGGCTGTCATGGATGAGTTGGGTCTTGACATCACCAAGCCTTATCATGACCTGTTCTCTTTTGACTCTAGAAAAGTGAAATTTCTAGGATTAATCAAGGACCTAGCCATCACTTTGTCTCAGCTACCTATGAAAAGCATGATGATGGATATTGTGGTGGTAGATGCAGCCCCCAAGTTTGGCATGTTACTTTCCAGAGGTTGGATCAAGGGATTAGGTGGATCATTACAAAATTATTTGTCTCACCAAGCTCAGCTGGCTTATATAATCAGCGATGAAAAGAATCCCACTAATCATCCCATATATGCTATCAACACTAATTTTGGAGCTTGTATTCTTCATATTGAATAATCCCAATTGGCCTCCACACAGCTCAAGAAACCAATTTGCCAGATTGCAGAGGAAGAAAACCCACAGATTTGGGATATGTTCTTTGATGGGGTTTTCGCTAAAGAAGCTGCAGGGGTAGGTGTAGTCCTTGTGTCTCCAGCACAGGAATACATTCATTTATCTTTCAAATTAACTTTTCAGGTCACAAACAACATATCAGAGTATGAATCTTTGATTTTGGGCTTAAGTGTTGCTAAAGAAATGGGTATCAAAGGCCTGAAAGTGTTTGGAGATGCAGACCTCATTATTCAGCAGGTAAATAAAACTTTCCAAGCTAAGCATCCAAGGTTGAAAGCATACAGAGATGAGGTATGGAGGCTCAAGGATTCTTTTATTAATTTCAGCATTTCTTATATCCCGAGAATGAAGAACCAGCTTTCCGACTCCCTTGCTATGTCTGCTAGCACGTTTATTCCTCCTTTGCCTCCTAAATTGACATATGAAGTTCAGGTAAAATATAGACCATCTCTGCCTGACAATGTCAAATATTGGAGAGTTTTTGAAGACGATGAGGAAATTAACAGGTTTTTACAAGTCGTTGAGGAATTTTCTGAAACGCACATCGACCAAGAAAATGAAACCATGGAAGAATGCGGCCAGTCCAAGCTAAAAAATGAGGCTGACCGAGGAAGCATTGTCTAGCTACTTAGTAATCATATACCAAAAGGATTGGTGCCTCTAGAGAAACTGTTCGATCATAACGATGTGCCTTATAAGCCTGCCAAAATAGAAAATGATTTTGTTGTTTGTAAACATAATATAGGAAGCCCAGCCCATCCGAAATCCATCAATCTGTCCACTCATTTGTATTCTGCCCAGAATTCTGAGTATTGCACCCTCATGAAGCAAATCACTGATATTTTTGCCTAGGAATACACTGATCTTAAAACCTATGACACAAGCATCATTCATAAGATTCCACTGGAAAAGAAAACCACCCCTTTTAAGCAGAAATTGAGACCTATCAGCCCTCTCTTATTTCCTTTGATTGAGAAAGAGATCAAGAAGTTGTTGGATGCCAAAATCATAGTTCCCCTAAGGTACTCAAAGTGGATAGCTAACCTTGTGGTAGTAAGAAATAAAAATGGAGAAATCAGGCTCTATGTTGACTTCATAAATATGAACAAGTGCTCTAAAAAATATAACTACCCCCTGCCTAAGATGGAACACTTTCTGCAAAGAGTTTCAGGGGCTAGAGTCATGTCTTTCTTAGATGGATTTTCAGGTTACAATCAGGTTGTTGTACACCCAGAAGATCAGGAAAAGACTACCTTCACTACTCCTTGGGGCACTTGTACTCCAAGATGCCTTTTAGACTGATGAATGTTGGGCCTACTTTTCAAAGGGCCATGGACATAGCCTTTGTGGGAGAGACGGACAGGTTTGTCCTTATTTATCTTGACGACATAATAGTTTTCTCTAGCAGCCATAAAGACCATTTACAACATTTGAAGAAGGTCTTCCTAAAGTGCAGATAGTTTGGAATTTCAGTGAACCCAAAGATGTCACAATTTGCTCTAGAAGAAGGCAAACTTCTGGGACATATTGTTTCTACTGAAGGTGTGAAGATTGATCCAGCAAGGATTCAAGTCATTCAAACATTGTCCATACCAAGGTCAAAAAGGGACATTCAATCCTTCCTGGGTAAGATTAACTTTGTAAGGAGGTTCATTCCAAACTTTGAAAAGCTTGTAAAGCACATCACTTCCATGCTGAAGAAAGGATCAGAAATAAAATGGACAGATGCTTCAAGAAGCTCTTTTGAAGGCATCAAGAAAGCTATCATGGAAGCTCCCACTCTAATCAACACAGATTACACTAAGGAGTTTTGTATCTTCTCTTTTGCCTCTTATGATACACTTGCAGTAGTCCTGTTGCAGAAAAATGATGAAGGCATATAGCACCCCGTGGCCTTTTTCAGCAAAACTTTAAGGGATTTTGAACTAAGGTATGACCTTATTGAAAAACAAGCTTATGCTCTCATAAAATCTTTAAAGGCATTCAGAATTTATATTCTGCATTCCAAAGTGGTTGCATATGTACCTTAAGCCTTAGTAAAAGATGTCTTAACTCAGCTAGATATTGATGGAAAGAGAACTAAATGGATGGCAAAATTCATAGAGTTTAAAATAGAGGTGAAGCCCATTAAGCTTGTCAAAGGCCAGGGCTTGGCTAAACTTATGGCTGAAGAAAATTGCAGCTTGTTAGACATAAATTCCATGGGTCTAAATTCAGATGACGAGCAAACAGAGGGAGTAGCAAAAGAACAATAGTAGAAGTAGTTTCTGGCTGAAAATCTAGCCACCTGTGAATGGTATTCCAGCATAGTTCATTTTTTGCAAAAGCTAGAAGTCCCTCCAAGGCTTAGCTCAAGTCAAGCCCAGGCCATTAAACTCAAATCAACAAAATTCTGCATTAATTAAAATCTTCTTTATTGGAAAGACCCATAAGGAATCCTCTTGAGATGTCTAGATAAAGAACAATCTATGGAAGTCATACACCAGTTCCATTCTAGCATCTATGGAGGGCATCATTATTGGAAAACCACAACCCACAAAATCTTGAGGGCTAGATATTATTGGCCTACTCTGTTCTCTGATGTGTTTTCTTTTGTGAAAGCTTGTGACAAGTGTCAGAGGTTTGCAGGAAGACAACAGCTAAAATCTCTGCCCTTGAAGCCAGTACATGTCAATGGTCCCTTCCAGTAGTGGGGCTTGGACTTTATAGGTGAGATCAACCCACATTCCAGTGGCCAACACAAATGGATCTTAGTAGCCACTGATTATTTCACCAAGTGGATTGAGGCTATACCCACTAAGAATTCCAATCATCAAGTTGTCATAAAGTTCTTGAATGAGAATATTTTCACTAGATTTGGTTGCCCAACCAAACTAGTCACTAATAGTGCAACAGCTTTCAAGGCAAAAGAATTGGTGGACATGACTGAATCCATGAGCATTTAAGTGGTGCATTTTGCCTCATATTATTCCCAAGGCAATGGCCTAGAATCATATAATAAGAGTCTGGTAAGGGTAATCATAATACAAGGAAAATACACAGGAGAAGGATTTTTTGCAACTTGCGATGGTGACAAGGGCGGACCCAATAGGTGAATAATCCATTTTTTAGGACTTTTGAAGTCCAAAATACACAGAGAAGGTGGGATTTTTACAGTATTGTTGTGTTTTCTATTCATAGCAGAAAGCAGACATTGTCCACATTTTAAAGGGATTTCATAGGCTTGAAGAGCCATTCTACCACAGAGTAGAGGCTAAATCAACCCAAAGCAATTGTGGAGCCACAACACACTATAGCCCCAAATAGAAACATCATGGAGCGTAGACAGCATAACTCATCCATAACAACAGAATCGATTGTGGGGCATCTATGGCATGAGAGAGCTCCCAAATAATGCCGCAAACCATCCACAATATCTGAATGCGGTTATTCTTATGTCAAAAGAAGAAACCTCCCAGCCATGCTTGCCTATTGAGGGAATCAATAAATTAACAAGATAGATCAGACAGATTAAGACTTCGAGCCTCTTAGAGCTCAGGAGCATTGTAAACAGGCTATAAATAGCTGAAAGTAAGATGTAATACAGGTTCAACTTCTGGAGATTGTTCCTCCTCTATTCTTCAAGCTTCTTATCTTCATTTCTAGCAATATAAGCTTCTTTTTCTATTATATGTTCAATGTCCATTCTCTTTGCTATTCTATGCTTGCACTTGAATAGGTTATTTAGGTTTTCTACTGTGTTTAATGCCAGATAACTGTCATCTTATCTTTGCATTGATAAATTAGATTTGCAAGTCTCATTTACTTCTTGTAGCTGACCATTCATATGTGTTTATGTATGCAATCTACCGGTATAGTCAGTATTCTCCATCTATCCATTAAATCTATAAATTATTAAGCATTAGTGGTCTAAAGCCTTGTATTGGTGAGAGTGTTCATGCATGTCTTGAGTGAGAATAGAGCTGAAATGTTTATCTGACTTGATCCAAACCATCATCCATTCCAATAGTTGTGAGAACAATATTGAATATTATATGTTACCAGGCATCTCCAAGCTACAACCTAGGAGAGTTTCTTGGAGTGATAATAGTACCAATCGAAGGCATCCCACACTTCTGTGTTAGAAACTCAAAATAATTCTGGAGTCGATTATAAGCAGAAATAGTACTAATCGATTGTTCTCCAAGTCACATGTAGTTCTGGTGATGGAGTCTTAACTGAACTCTATCAATTTCCGCAAAAATCTTGTCCTTCTTATCCAAATGTTGTGGGGCATCTGGATACTTGGAAGTCCATTCCTAAAGATGATTGACTTCTCTATTTACTACCTTTAGGAGTTTCATCACTTGCCAACAAGAGGAGACACCACTTGTTGTAGAGGAATTATCTCATCATATAATCACTCCATAGTGTCGTCCATTGGCCTCAACTATTCCTATTGGGTATGGAATCCCCCCACGGCATATTTTGGGGCTCATAGCCCAAGTTTTGAGTACTATTATTATAAAGACTCCACGAATTGCAGGCGCAAAGTGAAAATTGTATAATAAAGTCATAGGGTTGTCCACCCTAAGTTTTGAAGGTAGTGTCGGCCTACCCATGGTCCGCGGACCATGGGATTGTATAAATAGAGCGAGGCTCTAAGTTGTAAAGTAGCGAAGAAGCAATAAGTCAAGTAATGGAATCTAGAAGATAGCGAGGATAGAGTAAAGGTCTAAGTGCTTTTGGGTTGTAGTAGTAGGAAGAGGCTCTGCAGTTGAGTGTGCAAAGGCCTAGTAGAGTCCACACTTGAGTGCGTGGACCCCTACAGCTGAGTGCACAGGGCGGAGTCAAGTCTGTAACCAAGGAAGAAGAATAATAAAGAGAAGTTTGATTCCAAATCTTGAGTATCTGTTCTTGTGCTATTTCATGTTTAATTATATTGTCTTCTTTATCGCGCTTACTTATATGAATGTTGAACATTGTTAAATATAACTAGACACATACAGATAAGCTAACTGATCAACTAATACTGGGTTAATAGTAAGGAATTGAGTAATAACACGGATTGGGCCTCGAGCAGGGCTGCGTGAAGGCAACATCACATGCGGTGAGGTACTGATAGATGCGGGTAACGATGTGCATGCATGGTAAAACCGTAGAACACCGAAAATCGTCAGACATCTCTAGGGTACGGAAACATGGTTCTAGCACCCTCCGATGCTACTTCGGGTGAGACCTCAGCCTATGCTCCACAGACTATTGCCGAAAGGGCCAGTAGTACTGGGATTTGTTTGGATAAATCACTTATGAACTTGGGTCAGGCCCCACAAGCCAACAAATGGTTCCATTGCCAAGACCGAGTTCTGCATAAGGGATGTCTGGTGTCGTGTCACTGGAATCCAATAAAGAAAGAAATTGAAGGGTGGTTGGACAAGAATATTCACGAGTTCATGGCGTAGGAAAACATGAATCTGTGAGTATCTAATGAACAGTGGTTGGAGTGCTACTTATATATGGAAATCCATGAAATTTTCTTTGCATCCTTTCCTTCTGAACTGTATGAGTGGATCATGAAGATAGCAAATAGTCAGGGAAGGTGCAGGCTCGATAAACCAATCGTGTGGACTCCATAATTAGGGCGTTGATTAGAAGCCTTAGAAGATAAGATCACGCGAGTTGTGGACCATTAGATCAATCGAATTATAGGAGGATTTATCACTGAGTTCATGGTAGATATGACAGTCAGCTACAGTGAGGTGGAACAACGCTTCCTCAAAGGACCGCAAGGTAAGTATATCAAAACTTTGAACACTTGGATTAAGATGCTATTGTGTGAAAAGCGAGTTATCCAAATAAATTAATGTTTGGAACTATGCGAAATGGGAATATCTATAGAAACAGAAGTACTGAAGAATTAGAAACTAGTCTCTTAATTTCACCCTTGTGGGAAAGCGAGGAAGATCTCGCAAAAGTTTCTCTAAGAAGCGCGGTCAGTCTGATAAGATAGCGAATTCCACACTTACCACCTCCACCCACACCACCACCTGTATCACCATCTTCACCTCCATCTCCACCCACCCGACCTTTGCCACCTCCATAGTTCAGTATGGTGAGTGCGATCAAACTATCGGTATTTACAAGGGTAGGGAATGAAGATCCGGACCAATTCTGGTTCGTAGTAAGGGCGGTATGGGAAGCACAAGGAGTCGTGGATGACAATATAAAGAAGGCTACATTGGTAAGTACATTGTAGGATCGCGCATTAACATGGCACATTAAGCATTCTAATGATCATCCAAACGCAGGAATCACAAAAATCTAGGTTGCGCTGAACAGGTAATTTATCAGGCTAAAGTTGGAGACACAATCAATTACCGGGTTTAAGGAGATCGCGATGCTCTCAGGCGAGACCCCTTGGGGTCTGGACCAAAGACTGAAGAGTATGATTCATGAAGCCAACATGACTTTGACGGGTGGGTAGCACTGTGCATGGTTTGTAGCGTCATTAACACCGCATTTAAGGACGACGTTTTCACAACGAAAGTTTTCCACCTAGGCTGAAGCTTTGGAGATGGCAATGAGATTGCATGAGACCCCTATACAAGATACTGGTTTGGGAGTCCAACAAATCCATGTGCAATTGCAAAATTTGTGCCTGGAAATGCAGAGTTTGAAACAGGACAGGACACCTCGGCCAGAAGCGCGCGAGGAGGTATGGTGCATAAAATGCAAAGGCTAGGGATATGACAAGGATCGCTGTCTAGTTTTCAAGAATTAGTTGGCAGGAGGAGGGCCGATTTTTTTAAGACCTGAGGCACAAGCAGGAATGAGCATGGTGCCTTCACTATGGTGCACGATTTGTCAGATTGGAGGAAAACTCACTATGGATAATTGTCATATATTACAAAAGTATACACAGATGTCCCAACAATTATTTTGTAATTTCTGCAGGTCGGTAGGCCATGATGAATGCACCTGCAGAAACTACAAACTAATGATGGATCGAACTCCTACCTATAGGGTACAGACCGGAACATGAACCCTCGATTGAAATGCAGGAATGGCGTATGCTGAATTTCAGGGGTGTGGATGAGGTAGGTGGAATGGGACCAGGAAGGGGTCACGAACAACTAATTTGTTAAAATTGCGGAGGGCTAGGACACTATGCCTGTGATTGTACGAATCTGACAAGAACATCATGTTTGTACTGTACGCAATTTGATCATGAGGCAGAAGATTTTCCTACCTTGATAGCAAGGCTACACGAAAAAGGGGTACTCCAACCTCCCCCGACTCAGAATTTGCAAATGATGAGGTTGGAGTCGCGCAAAGAAGACCCGAATGTAAAAATAGTGCTCAGAAGCGGTATCACCACTAGCGATGATAAAGGTAAGCAGTGAGAAGAAAGTGCATGGGTTCACAAGGCTCCTAGAAAGGAACTTGAAATTGATTTGGAGCGAGAGAAGGAGACATTCATGGAAGCTAAGAAGAGCTTCACGGAGCCTCCACTTCAGGTAGTAAGGATCAACTAGAACCAGGGATGGATCCTTCAATGCTCACTACCTTTCTGGAGACATGCATGAAATTATTGTGCAACAGTAGGGATGTAAAAGGACTACAGGAACTTGTCACTAGGTGTGTGAGGTTAGGGGAACCGTGCGTGGTCTGGAAACTTGGAAAGCATGCATTGTGCATAGGAAGCAAAATGAGATTGACTGCGCAAATCAGAGAATATGAAATGTATCAGGTAATTTTGGATCTCGGATCGGAAGTGAATGTACTATCGAAACAAACATGGGAATGCATGGGCAGACCCACACTACAATGGTCTCCTATTCAATTGCGAATGGCGAACTAGTAGAAGATCCTACCCATGGGGAGATTGCAAGGAGTAATGGTGGATATTGAAGGTGCGAGCACGCTGGTAGATTTCGAAGTGATAGAGATTGTTGACGATAGCAATCCCTATCCCACACTACTAGACATAGACTGGGCGACTGATATGAACGGAGTCATAAATTTGAAGAAGCACAAAATGGTTTTTGAGAAAAAAATCACTACGCGTAGTAGTACCCTAGATCCGGCCGAAGGAACGCGATACACTGAACCGGTGCACAACAATGATAATGATGATGATCTAGATTTCAATTAAAATATAACCATGCGAGAATAGGATTGGGCGAATTTGACTGCAGATGGAAGGATTTCGTGGGAGTGCAAAAGCTCCTGCACTTTGGATTCGGACGAAGAAATAGAACGATGGCAGAATTGGTTGCACGAAGTAACAACGCTTAATTGCAATATGATGATAAGATCACTATATTGTGTAACAACGGAGATAAGGGATCTACCTAGGTATGACAAGTTGATCGTGGTGGATGACTTTCTGAACAAATTTAAGAGCGAAGTACTAGAATAGTAGCATTTTGACGCTCTAAAATGGGCACTGCGCACTACACCCAGAAGATGGTGGGGTACGCATCAGAGAAATATTAAGGACTAGCGCGAATGCAGAAGAATGATGCACCTACGATTTGGGAAACCATAGTTGCGGTTAGTAGAAAAGTATGATGGATGGGATGATCCACGTACACGAAATGGACCAAGGTCTATGGGGAGGAGCCACAGCCTGAATGGGTAGATTTTTTCTACCATACCCTGGACGTCATGCCTATGAATTGGTATACTAAGACGGAGCTCTACCATGGTACGAGTGAATGGGATATATTGCGCAAGGGATTTCTATTAACTTTCACATTTGAAGATCGTTGGTGGGATACCATTGACGATGCGTTGTAGGCAGTAAAAGCAGCTATCTTCAAAACACCCCCAGAGCCCATAGAAGTACTCCAGCCAGAATGGGCGACACAGTTGAGTTGCGCGCTAGAATGTTACAACGTAAATGTTGAGGAGGATGATGAGGACCCACGAAATTTCAACATTCCAAGAAAATAAGGTTGTTGCGAGGTTCAAGGACCATCAATTGAGAATCTTGACATCACCGCGCCGCTAAAAACAAAGCAGGTCAACATTGGAACGGAGGCAGATCCGAAGTATGCAATGCTTGGGGACTATTAGGATGATGCCATAATGGATAAGGTTGCTGAGTTACTCTGTGAATACCAAGATTTGTTCCTGACCAAAATCATGGACTTGAAAGGGATCGTTGGTGACTTAGGAATGATGAAGATCACCCTGAAACCTGACACGAAGCCGGCTAAGTATTGGCCTTATTGCTTGAATCCAAAATATAAGGAAAAGGTCCACGAATAATTAGACAAAATGTTCGTCGCAAGAGTTATTGAGCCAGTGGAAGAATCTGACTGTGTAAGTCCTATGGTGGTGTAGGAGAAAAAGAAGAAGGGAAAAATAAGAATATGCATGGACCTCAGAAAGTTGAACGACGCCTGTGTACACGATCCATTCCCAACACTGTTCACAGATGAAGTACTAGAGAATGTTGGCGGTCAGGAAGCATACTCATTCACAGACGGGTTCTCAGTGTACCATCAAATCAAGATTGCGGCGGAAGACAGGTGTAAAATGACCTTCAAAATGGAATGGGGTTACTTTCAATACACTGTTATGCCGTTTGGACTAAAGAACGCGCCAGCCATCTTTTCGCGCATCGTTGTGGCTGCGCTCAAAGAATACATCCACAAGCTCTTAGAGGTCTATCTGTATGATTGGAATGTCTTTGGATTAGTTAATCACCATGTAGAAAGCTTACGCTTGATGTTGGACACTTACCACCGACACCAGATTGCACTGAACCTTAAGAAGTGCACCTTCCTCATCCCCTTTGGAAACCTGCTGGGACATGTGGTTTGCAAACAAGGACTGATGGTGGACCCTGTGAAGATTGCAATTATTCTAAATTTAGAAGCACCGTGCAGTGTTAAACAGATGCGTGCTACCTTGGGGCATACAAGGTACTATATGAAGTTCATCAAAAGTTATGCCCAATTAATAGCGTCGATGGAAAAACTATTGAAAAAGGATGTTACATATCGTTGGAATGATGATTGCATGAAGAGTTTGGATGTCCTTGTTATAGACATTTTTGGGCCCTACAACCCCAAGCATGAAATGTCCATAAACCAAGGGCTCCTAAGTCCCTAAAAGTGTTGTTCTAACCCCTAGAGGAACAAGGTCAACAAATTACAGCTTCTCCCAGAAGTTCTCCATGAGAAACTGCTCAGAATTGGTCAAAACAGGATCATTGCAGCTGCTCCACTGGCTAAGTGCATTGTATCTCACCCAAATACACTGTGAGGGTGCATTGCATTTCAAAATTCCCTTCTGTGGGGTGCGATGGGCGAGAAATGACAAATGGCAGTGTCATTCCGCGAGGTGGAGAAGCAATGGAAGCTTCCAGAATCTTCTCCTGTGACACTTGCCTCACTGAATTTGACCAAGGATGAGTAAGAGGCCATCAGTCTCCAAGTGGAAATAAGAACTATCAGAGAGAAGACACTAATCAAATCATAAGATGACTCATCCCCCTTACAGATATCTATATATGGATCCCTCATCCTAGAGATCCAGAGGCTGGAATTTTGCATATTGTAAGGAATTGTTGTTGGTTTCTTGAGACAAACATCAGATTGTTGGGTGATCTAAGCTTTGTTTGAGGTGAAGAGGGGCTTCTTTGATGGGAGGTTGATGCTGGGTCAGAACAACTGGTTGTAACTCCTCTTGGCTCTTTTCTTGTTTATCAATAAAAGATATTCGAGTTTTCCTCCATGCTTTTGTGTCATTGATGCTTGCTATATTTGTATGGTCAATTTACATCTGATCCTAAATTGTTTATGATTATAGATCCATGTCTTTGTATAGTGCTATTCTTATGTGATCTTATAGGTACTTTGTGAAGCTGGGCGTGCAAGGGAGCAGGTAGCTGAGGACTATCAAAGAAGAGAGGGATCAAATCGAGAGATTAGCGCAAGACAGAGGTTGGTAGTTTTGTTCCTCTCTATCTATAATTCATAAAGGAAAAACTAAAGTAGCTTTTCTCTGTTTGTTTCTAAGGCAGCTGTCACACCTTAGTGGGATAGAGCAGTTCTATATAGACACTTTTCCTTGTAACAAAATGGCGACTCCGCTGGGGATATAATTAGTTTGTTTGTTTATCATTCTTTGTTGTTTGTTTCATAAACTTACAAGTAGCATTCGAACTGCATTTGCCATAACAAATGCAAAGTAGATAACTGCTGCTTCAATCCATCCACTGGATCTATTTATGATTTAAGAAACTGATTCACAAACTATCTGATCGCCCTTGTGATAGCTCTTAGATCCTCCTTAGATCTACCCCTGATTCTTGCATTACTGATTGCTTTTTGCTCGGCCAAAACCCAAGAACTAAACTGCAAACTGTGACCCGGAACCCGAACAGAGTCTCGTTTCTGGCCCAGCGCAGGTACTGTTCAGAGATTCTGAATTTCACCGCACTTCCTGAGTGGACAACCTGCACTGCATTTCAGATTCTCTGTGTTACAGGTGCGCTGATCAGACTAGCTCTGTGCAGTTGTGGCTTCTGTGGTTCATTCTTTCCAGTTCTATTCCTGAATTTTACTGCCTGTGATCAGTATATGTCTGTTTGAAACCCCTTTTCCTTACTGTTATTCCGCCTCCTTTGTACAAAAGAACTGTAGATGTTTTTGTGTGTTTGTTGAGTCATTTACAGTTCTCCTTTGCAAAAGTAGCGTAATCATACTGTCGTCCTTTGATTTGAATCTGTTGCAAGTGTCGATTTCAATCGTAGGAAAGAGCTTGATTGCTATTGATGGTCGATTACCCTGTTACTATTTCTTTTGGTCTGAATTTGTAATTTTCTAGTGTCAAGAACAAGTATTCAGTTCAAAATCGTAAAGTGTTGTGATCGTCACCATTTTTTATTTCGAAAAGAAACTTGTTGATATTTTTCGCTTGAAAAGAAATTTAGATTTGTGCATCAACTTTCTTTTTAGCATTCATACACTAAGAAAGTCGAAAACAAATACATGCATGTGCATTTGCATATAGACAGTCTGATTGGCTTGATTTAGGAAAGTGCATTTAGAGTGTGCTCTTTGCTCTTTGTGAAAAAATTATGTCTTTCTTTTCCCTAGTAGCTAGGATTTTCATTGCACAAAGGAGATAAAAAGTTTGTTTATCATCTTAGATTGCATTTTAGGAATTACATCTACATCTCATGGTGAACCCGAAAGGCAAACTTCATAAACAAGATCAACTTAAAATAAATTCAATGAATCTAACAACGCTTTGGAACTTAACGTACAACATTTAGAAGTCTAGGCTAGAGACGTATTCCGGCGTCGTAAAGCCTGGTAACTGTTGTTCTCACTGATGGTTGGGTGATTCCTCCACTTTGAGATGATAAGTGCCAGTACAGACTTGTGCTCCCACGTACCGTCGAGTATATTTTGGGAGACCCCAATAGGCTTAATCCTTTATCCATAGGAAGCCGTGTCTACCGCCCTATCGATCACAATGCACTGAACACAGCATTCGGGAAGATTGACTGTCGTACCGTAAAAAGTATTCTGCAGTTTTGCGATTGGTTTGGTAATCCCTCTACCTAGATTTCCAGAGCAGTCCCTTTCGTTCCTTTTCAGACTCCTTAACGGAAAAGGTCCATCTGAGCACTTGTCACTTCAGGCTCATTAAAAATCGAAGGAGACTAGAGTCATCTTTTGTTTTTTCTCGACTCTTAAAAATTGAAAAAACAAGTTGTGTCAAAGTGTCTAAAATTTATTTTAAACGGAATATTCATTACCCTTTCCTACATTGATCTTGGGTTGAGAAAATGGAGTCCACCAACCAAGGAATTCCCCTTGGAGGAAATCCTAGTCCCTTCTCCTCTTGGGGAGATGTTGGTGCACCCCATATGGCCACATTTTCGCTTCCAGGACTGACAATTGGTTTGCCTGTATGGATCTTCTCAACCTCTGTCGTTCAGAACACCACAATTCCTGAACAATCGAATCAACAACTAGACGAGTCCAGAGTTACCCACTGTTAAGATTAGGTATGTTCTATGCTAGAGCAATTTATTTAAATATTCACAGTTAGCAATCACATCAGAATTACAATAAACTGCAGATAGAGCATAAATATAAAACACAGAAGACAAGCCAAGGCAAGAGGACACAAGATATGGCGCAAGCCAGGGACAAACCCCACAATGTGTGGGGAAACCCTTTGATCAAATCTTCTTTTATCTTCAAAGTTCAGCAGAGAAAGAGAGAGAGAGAGAGAGAGTACAATTACAACAGAAGTCAACACTTTGACTTGTCTAGATCTACAACAGAAGTCCACTTGCTGCATCACTGCATATGATGTCATGTTGCAATAGTTGTGATTATCATCATGCTGCCCATGTCCATGATCTTGTCATGCTGCTGCCCTTCATGTTCATGATCTTATAATGCTGCCTATTCATCATCATCATGTTGTCCTATATGTCCATGATCTCATGCTGCCCTTTATGTCCATGATCTCATTTATCATCAAGCCGCCCAAACTAACGTGCATCATCATCATGTTGTTGCCCCTGCTAATTTGCATCATCATGATTATCATGCTGCCCTTGCATCATGCTGCATCATCACAGAGATCCTCACTGTTGCTTCTTTATCATATCCATGAGATCTACCTGAAAGCTTGATCTCCACTACTGCACTTTAACTAAGATTATCATCACATCAACTGTGATTGTAACAGTGGAACCTTATTCCGATACGGTGAGGGTTCTGGGCTTCTTTTCATCGTATATGTACAAGGACTATTGAGAGATAAGTCCACTAAGATCGTGGTAACGTTCCTTCTTATGCTGGGATTGTTTCTAGGATCATGATAACCTTCGAGAGACCTCAAGTTACAGTTCTCACTGAGGTTTCATATTACAATACTTCTACTTAACCACAAGTGCTTGAGCCATCGTACTTATCACTGATACTGCTATAACGATACCATCTAGATCTTCTCCATAACTGGTATGCCGATACTGTCTTATGCTGGGAGAGAATTCCCAAACTACAACCATTCTTTGTTGCCATTCTTTATGTGAGAATGTCAAGACTCCAGTGCACTGCACCCTAAGGTTGTGAAGACTCCAGCGCACTGTGATGACACCATCCAATGCACCCTGAGGTTGTGACTGCACCTTAAACTCGTGACTGTGGCTCTTGCGGCTTCCCTCCTTATGACTACGGCTTAGTGCGGTGCGTATGTAGTCATGACAGCGTAATAGGACCTCCGTATAGGGCATATGGACAACGTATTATATAGCGTATATGACTGCGTGGTAAGGTATGATAGTGTATATATATATCCACACTGTGCTCCTTCCCTTGCTGCGGTTGACAGCATATCACTGCGTTCCACATGCAGTGTTCCTCCCCTTATTGCGGCTGACAGCATATGACTGCGTTCCACACGCTTTTTCCTTCACAGCTATGTGACTGTAATTGGATTGCGTATAGACTGCGTTGTAAGTTATGATAGTGTATATATATATCCACACTGTGCTCCTTCCCTTGCTTCGGTTGACAGCATATCACTGCATTCCACACATAGTGTTCCTCCCCTTATTGCGGCTGACAACATATGACTGCGTTCCACACGCTTTTTCCTTCACAGCTACGTGACTGTAATTGGACTGCGTATAGACTGCGTTATATCATGACAACGTATAGAGTGATACCTGGACTGCGTAATATCATGAATAGACCTTCATGACCTGCGTATATGGTAGCTTCCTGGACAGCGTAATATCTTCATTGTTTGCCAGCATATATGAGTCTCTATTAGCAGCGTAATAATGTCTTCCTTACTGCGGGTAAGTGTACTGCGTTGGATTAGGGCATCATTTTAGGGCATCCTTCATTAGTGTCTCTCCTTCTCCAAAAACCCAAGACGTGGAGAGGAGATCACATGAAGAATGTATCTCAAATGACTTAAAGTCTTCTCTTATTTATACTAAAAATGAGGATGATTAATAGACACATCGGTTGGGCTTCTAGAGCCTACATAAGTGCTGGTCGGCTTGACTATAATTACATAAACAAAATAAATTCATATCTCCATAAATACTTATCGGAATCGGATGATCTTTGGATCAATCCTACACCTCTCGACGAGAGGGATCCAATAAAAATATCAGCTGCCATAAATAAGCCGACCCACATGGAGTTTGGCCCTAGTTGCCAATTTAACACCCACCAACCTTCTACTTCCTCTAATTCCTCCTCTCTTCCTTCCTCTTCGCTTGATGGGGCTGGTAAAGCCAAAAGTCAAGTACCTAAGGAGAAGAAGGAAAAGAAGAAGAAAGAGAAGAAGAAGAAGGAGCCAAAAGCGAATGGGGGCAAACGAGTGTCGTCTGGCGAAAATCCACACACTGCACCGACCAGGCCTAAATCGCCATGTGTCATTTGCAAAGGAGACCAGTATCATAGAGATTGTCCTTGTATCCCTCAGATCTTAAGGGACTGGTCTCCTCGTTTGCACAACCCAGTGTCGTCAACCTCTGACAGTCATGTTGAAAACACACCGTCAACTAGTGAAAGTGAAGCCCTAGGACAAAAAGGAAAATATAGATTTCCTTGTAAACTATGCGAAGGTGATCATGTCGTCCACCATTGTCCCTTCTTAGATGAAGCTAAAAGAGTTTTGGACGATCGTCCAGTTTCACCGTTACGACTTCCTCCTGGATATAAAAAACTCTTGCCGAGTCCGTCACTAGTTGAAAATCCGGCTGGCCCGCTCAGGTGGTCGGCTGAAGCATCTATTATTGAAGATAAACCATCTGAACCCATACCAGACGAAATTCAAAAGGTCGAGGCGGCAGTTGACCCGGTCTTGCCTTCAGAGGTTCCATCTTCAGATGATACAATCACTGAAGAGAACAAGGATGACACCGTCCAAATTCTTTTCATAAGCACAGACTCCAACAAACATGGGGGCAATTTACCCGTTCCTTTACCGCAGGAAGGAAGTTCGTCAGAGTCGTACCCGGTCGTCTATTCGGTCCCACCTCCAAGCAACCTAGTTGTCTCCTTCGACTGGAATCAACTAGGCAGACCCCGTTTACGAGCTAGTGTACCATTCCGAATCATTGTTCAAATATATAGAATGGTTATGGCTGGTACCATCGTAGATGAGGGGGTTTCTGTGAGTATCCTTTCCTCAACTGCTTGGAAAGCGCTTGGTTTGCCATCACTTTTGCCTAAAATGATAAATCTAACAGGCTTTGATAAAGGAACCAGTCGACCGTTAGGGATCCTTCCCAATGTGCCCATAACATTGAGAGGGAAAACCGTTCACATGAACATTATGGTAGTTCAAGGACCCCTGGATTACAATCTACTCCTTGGACGAGACTATATTTATTTCATGAGAGCCATTGTCTCATCACTCTTTATAGTGATGTGTTTTCTGCACGAAGGAAGAGTGGTCAAGCTCGTAGACCAGCTTTCATTTCCCGGATCACGCATAGCAAATAGTCATATACCATCCCTGAATGGTCTTGTCACGCAAGAAATGTCTCAATCCCCAGTCCGTCCACCTGATGAGCGCGAATGATTCGAGGGACATGACTGAATCCCAGGGGGCATGCACCCTGGTCTACTTCGGCAGGAGAACTTCGGGTATAGGGTAGGTTTCCGCGAGAAAATATGACTAGTCTGTACTCCCGTCCGTGATTGGAAGAGGGGGTTATTCTAGAAAAATATTCTCTTGTCAAAGTTACGTGAGCAGAATAAATTCCTCCACTCACCTTTGGCTATTTCAATAGACATCGCCGAAGAAGTGTTTTGTTTGCGCTGTGAATAGAACAATCTTTGGGTAACCTGTAAGAGGTAGGCCTCTCTCGGTAAAACAAATGTTTTAATGGACTAAAGAAGGGGTAACCTTGAAACTCTGTTTTATACCTAGGGGCATGCAAACCTTTTGGAGTGCAAGCAAAGAGCGACTATTTATTTTTTAAATCTGTAGGACCTCTAACTCTTTAAACTCGTAGGATTGGTCGTTTCCTAACTTGCATAAAGAAAGGATGCGAGGCAAAACTCTAAAAGTTGCCGTTTTTATATGAGACATTCTTATCACACGACTGGATTAATCGAGCAGTTTTAGCACATAGTTCAAGCTCGTTAAAAAATAAACATAAGACATGAGCAAATGTTTCCTCCCGCGTTTAAGCTTGTTAAAAAATGAACTATTCCCCGGTAAATAACCATCGTGAATGTAGCACTTCAGCCATTAAAGCCTTGGTCGTTTTTGCACCGTCACCTCCACTTTTTCATTGGCCGATCATTCACCTCCATTTGATTGTTTACCCATTTTAAGGAACAACTGCGAAGAGTGATCTCACTAGCCATCCTTGTGACACTGTTGTGATTGGAAAATTCCAAACCTTACCTGGAATCAGTTGCTACCCATTTTATCACTCGTTCCTCAAAAGACGAGTCTCCTTTAAGCTCTTTTCAACTGACTCGTAAAATATGAAAAGATTGTCGAGCCATTGGCCTCTCCAGCTCGTTAAAGGGACAGGAAGTGCTATCCCTCCTCTAGATTTTAATCTTTTTGGACCTGAGGGATTATTACACAAAAAGATCGAGAACTTGTTTTGTTCGGCTCGTTAAAAGTATCGAAAATTCATCCCTTCTGTATTGTTTTATACTTTTTCGGACTTAAGGGATTAGATGACGAAAAAGGAATTTTGGAGTTACCTTTACGTTCCTTTTCAGACTCTCTAAAATTGAAAAGGACCGAGTTATCTTTGTCGTTAAACTTGTTAAAAAGATTAATAGCGACAAACTTGTCTATAGACGAGAACGAGTTTCACTATCGCTAGGCTCGTTAAAACATAGCGATGGGTTTGCCCGAAGGGCAAATTATAGAACAAGCATATGTTATCCTCCTCAAGATTGACAAAAATAAAGAGGTACTGGTCAGCAATGACTGGGGAAAATTGGGAAGAAAACTTAAAGAAACTTTGTTGGTAGCAAGTCGCTCTTGAACATGACACTTCCACTCCGTGTCTGAGTCGGGTTGGGTTGTTTCATTCACCGGTCACATCATCATGGTCACGCCATACCATCCACATTTGGGGTTAATGCTATCAATCCATCACATCAGTGTCGCCAATATGTTCAAGAGAAGTCATTCAGAGAATTGACCTGTGTCTCACCCACTACCATATACCAATCCATCACATCAGTGTCGCCGATATGTTCAAGAGAAGTCATTCAGAGAATTCACCTGTGTCTCACCCACTATCATACATTATACTCCATTCTTTCATGACCCCCTCCCTGAACCTTATATCACCAGATCGTTTTCACCTCCATTAAAATCATTTGCTCCGTTCCATGTCATTGATGTGGGATTCATTAAGACCCTCCTGTGATGGATCACTTCTTGTCAACATTAGCTCATTATCCAAGAAGTTGATCTAGGAACACCCCATTCAGTACTTTGAAGCTTGCATACCTCAATGGCAAGTTTCTCACTTCCGGCGACAGGTTTACATCAATGGCCTTCGATCGTAAGATTTTGCGTGGTGTTCGACGCCAAGTCCTTTATTCACACCACGTGAATTGTACTGCAGTACCTTGAGGGTCATTATCATTATCGGTGATTCCTCTCGCGCTTGTTGACAATTTACATCATTGACTGGTAATCAAGTGATGTCTTTCCATGTTCGACTTCAAAACATTTCTCACATGGATCGACTTGTACTCCGAGTGAAGATCGAACAAGATTGAAGACCCCGGATCTAGTTTCATCCATCCGGGCTGCGATATATATTCAGGGAAATAAATACATTAAATGTACATCATTGCTACACAGATAATCATCCACTCAAAAGGATGATGGCTCTATCAGAATCATCAGCCTACACTTAGACGATTGTCTGTCCTATGTACATGAAAATGAATTTATAAAGCTGAGCATGGGAATGCCTGCCTCAGCTAGATCATGAAAATAGTATGAAGATAATGTATTGTATTGTATCTTATTACAGGTCTCCTCCCAGCATTGAAAGAACTTCGGATCCTCATAATAAAGCATTTCACCCGATATCAAAAGATTAACGACCTCATACTTTAGGGGGAAACTGTTATAGACATTTTTGGGCCCTACAACCCCAAGCATGAAATGTCCATAAACCAAGGGCTCCTAAGTCCCTAAAAGTGTTGTTCTAACCCCTAGAGGAACAAGGTCAACAGATTACAGCTTCTCCCAGAAGTTCTCCATGAGAAACTGCTCAGAATTTGTCAAAACAGGATCATTACAGCTGCTCCACTGGCTAAGTGCGTTGCATCTCACCCAAATACACTGTGAGGGTGCGTTGCATTTCAAAAGTCCCTTCTGTGGGGTGCGATGGGCGAGAAATGACAAATGGCAGTGTCATTCCGCGAGGTGGAGAAGCAATGGAAGCTTCCATAATCTTCTCCTCTGACACTTGCTTCACTGAATTCGACCAAGGATGAGTAAGAGGCCATCAGTCTCCAAGTGGAAGCAAGAACTATCAGAGAGAAGACAATAATCAAATCACAAGCTGACTCATCCCCCTTACAGATATCTATATATGGATCCCTCATCCCAGAGATCCAGAGGCTGGAATTTTGCATATTGTAAGGAATTGCTGTTGGTTTCTT
The DNA here is from genome assembly GCA_031772625.1 of Pinus tabuliformis. NCBI lineage: Eukaryota > Viridiplantae > Streptophyta > Pinopsida > Pinales > Pinaceae > Pinus > Pinus tabuliformis. Next base: position 305,525,169 of record CM062816.1, on the reverse strand, counting down.
GAGACAAACATCAGATTGTTGGGTGATCTAAGCTTTGTTTGAGGTGAAGAGGGGCTTCTTTGCTGGGAGGTTGATGCTGGGTCAGAGCAACTGGTTGTAACTCCTCTTGGCTCTTTTCTTGTTTATCAATAAAAGCTAATCGAGTTTTCCTCCATGCTTTTGTGTCATTGATTCTTGCTATATTTGTATGGTCAATTTACATCTCATCCTAGATTGTTTATGATTATAGATCCATGTCTTTGTATAGTGCTATGCTTCTGTGATCTTACAAGTACTTTGTGAAGCTGGGCGTGCAAGGGAGCAGGTAGCTGAGGACTATCAAAGAAGAGAGGGATCAAATCGGGAGATTAGCGCAAGACAGAGGTTGGTCTTTCTGTTCCTCTCTATCTATAATTCATAAAGGAAAAACTAAAGTAGCTTTTCTCTGTTTGTTTCTAAGGCAACTGTCACACCTTAGTGGGATAGAGTAGTTCTATATAGACACTTTTCCCTGTAACAGTCCTAAAGGGGAAACTAGCCTCCGCTCCAATCCCGGTCTTCCCAAAATGGGATGTGGAGTTTCACGTACATGTTGATGTGTTGTGTATTGTGATGGGAGCAGTACTCACACAGGAGGGTGTGGAGGGCGTGGATCACCCAATCACATTTGCAAGTTGGAGATTGTCTAAAGCCGAAAAAAACTATTCCACCACCGAGTGTGAGGGGTTAGTGATGGTGTACGCGCTCCAAAAATACCGACACCATTTACTTGGAGGAGATTTTAAGATGTATATCGACCATTCTGCGTCAAAATACCTGATCAATAAGCATGTGTTGGGGAGGCGCATGTGCCGATGGCTCTTACTGTTCCAAGAATATTATTTTGAGGTCATAGTCAAGCTGGGACGCTTGAACGTAGGACCAGATCAATTGTCGCGAATTGAGACGAGCAAGGAGCCCACTAATTTGGAGGAGGGACTACACGATGTGCAGCTCTTTGTGGTACACATCACGGATGGACACTTTGAAGATATAATCCATTTTTTGACAACAAGGACAGCACGAAAGGAATATTCCGTTCAACATAATAAAGAATTGGTGGTGCACGCGGCGGATTTTTCTGTCATCACGGGGCACCTATACAAAATGGGGAATGATGAGATATTGCAAAGATACGTACCTGAATTTTAACGAAGCTAGATCCTCGTGGAAGCGCATGGGGCCACTGCAGGAGGACACTATGTAGATGCATGACCGCACAAAATATTCTTCATGTAGGGTTATGGTGGCCAACCCTGCACTAGGATTGGAAAGCGCACTGTAAGGTTTGCGATATATGCCAAAGGATGGGAAAACCATCATGGAGGGACAAGATGCCGTTACATCCACAAATGACACTATAGCCATTTGAGAAATGGGCAATCGACTTTGTGGGACCAATAAAACCTCAACGTAAGACGAGTGCATGCTACATCATCACTGCGACCGAGTACCTAACACGATGTATGGAAGCATAGTCAGTCAAATACTGCACAGCTGTGTTGTGACCACCAACAACCCCCCTCCTTCTTTAGTATTAGCAATAACACTAAAGAAGTGGGGACCCTTAATAAAAAATCCAAAAAATTTTATAAAATTTTTTGTATTATAATCGTAAAAAAATTACATCGCACGGAGAAGAGTGAAATATTTCTTTATGAGAACAATAAAAAACTGCGAAGAAGCGACGCGAAATTCATCGCATCGCATACATTAAGAAGCGCCCATAAATGAAAGAAATCTCCGATGGCCGATATGCGACATCGCATATCGCAACATCGCATAAACAACACACAATAACTTAACAAATTGCAACGATATGCGATCTGCAATCTTTGCTATAAATGCGATCTGCGATCCTGCGATCTTGCGATAAATGCGATCTGCGATCTTGCGATCCTGCGATCGTGCGATCTGCGCGATTCTACGCTAAACTGATCAGGAAACTTTGCGATGACACATCTTAATAATGCGATCTGCGATGATGCATTGTGAGTCGCAAAAATCACCCATCTCAAATTTTCCTCGGCTCAGCATTCAAGAAAAGCTGTCCCTAAACCAAAAATTGGGCGCGCGCCTTAAAGAAAATTAATGAATGTACACCAAGGTCTTCATGAAGGACAGTTTTGTGTTTTTCAAAGAGTCAGTTCACTATGAGGTGTCATGATTTTACACATTCGTAGAGCTTAGAGCTTTCGTGTCAAAATTTATTATCATTACTCTTTTCTTTTGCGTGAACTGCAGGAATAAAAAAACAGAAAACAACATGAAGCAATGTGCAGGAAACATCTAAGGAAAAAGGGAAAACGTCAATGCTCGGAGAACATAGAAGAGATGCCCTCATAAACGATACCGCATGCAACTGAAACGCAGATTTCAGAGTGTTACTGAACAGATGCTGATATCAATAGGCGATTCGACACTCAAGGTCAAAAGCTCACAAAAGCAGCATGTTTACAAAATTCTGAAGCTTATGCCCGGTAAAGGAAAAAGCGCTAAAGGTGGAAAACGCACCAGAAAGGCCCGGATCAAAGAACGGAGGCAGTTTTTGATGCGCGATTAGTGCCTAGCACTAATCGCGCATCGCTAAGAAAATTGTTCAGAAAGCAAAGTCCCTAACTTGCTTAGTCATCCATGAGTCCGAAAACCGAGATAGCAAAAGCAGAGGCAATTTAAGAGGAATTTGGGTTGTTACCAAGTATACACGCAGTAAATTCGCCCAACCAGAAGATGATTCCCAAAAATATCTTCTAGTTTACTAAAAAGTGGTGCCAGCGCTTGCCATTTCTATTTTCGTAGTTCAAGCAAAAGCAGAAGACAACCAGCCGACTCTTTCCAGGCAAATATTGCATGCTCGCAGCACTAAGGAGCAAATACAGAAATAGTTAGGAATTAGATTCAATTTTTAGAAATAAGTTTGCTTAGATAAAGGGCGGTCATTTAAACCGTATCCTAAATTTATGTAATTAAGTTATTTAGTTAGCAGTATTTAAACCCTTCTCAGGCATTTAGAGAAGGGTCCTGAAATTTGTCAAAAACTTGTCCTCAGAACATGCACTTCTGCACCCTCACAGGAGGTTTTGATGAATGAATGGATCAAGGTTTATTAATGTTTGCATTTGATATCTGCTATTGATGTTGCACTTCTGCACTCTTGGTAGATATTAGAACAAGTGGAGATAAATCATTGTTGCTTGAAGCTTATGAGTAAGACCAGTCATAAATGGTACTTTTATCTCTTGGCCATTTCTGCTTATATTCTTAAAGTGATATACAGTTTTTAGTTGTTTATATGTTATTGCATGAATGTTTGAGTTACCATTTGGCACTTTTGTACGGTGGAGTCATTTATTTATGTTTGATATATGAATAACTTATTATGCGATATGTTGTTCACAACTGTTTTGCCTAACTTTTTATGCAAAGTGGTTCATCTTAATTGATTTCCATTCTTATGATAGCTTAATGATCTTTATTACCAGTTATTATTTGAAATCTCTTTAGATCGCATAATAGAAGAAATACATCCCGGGTTAGCATAGATTATATGTGCTGTTTTCATTAGATTACAATAGCATAGAATTAGATTAAAGTAGCTTAGATTAGAACCCTTAGATCAGCATCATCCAACTCTGCACACACACACACCCTTAGATTGGGAAACTGGTCCCATTATCCCCAGTCGGACCCGCTATACCAAACGGATAAGGAGCTGCCAACCAAGGTCCGGACCGGGTGGGTATCCCCCTTGTTGTCGACCCGATTTTCGGGGCTTCAACATATTTGGCGCTAGAGGGAGGGGTTGAACTATGAATGGCACTTAAATCAAAATCTAAATACCATTCTGAGAGTAAATCGCCCTCATCATCTCCCCCGACTTCTCTAATATATTTAAATCCAGAGTCAGAAGTCGCTCGAGTATCAATCGCTACTACACACCTTGATATTTCAGACCAGTCTACCATTAAAACTTCTGGAGTCGAATCTCTGATTCACAAACTTCAGATATTTTCCATTTCTCCTCAGAGGTCTGATAAATCTCAAAGCAGTGTGACTTCGTAGTACAATCCTGCTCATCCCCTAACCAGGTTAAAGAGTGAAAAATTTGGCATCCAGCCAACTGAGTTGCCTCTTCCCACCAGGAAAAGAGCGAGGAAATCACCACAAGAGTCTGACAGTGAGACTCTTTCGTCTACATCGCCCATTTCAACTACCTCACTGCGAAGTCAACCACCCACACCTCCATTCCAAACCATCATCCATCCGTCTACCACAACCCCTCTTCAATCATCCACGATCGTAGTATCCTCATCTTCCCAGCCACAGAGATCATCTCCTGCACTTTTCTCTACTAGCAGCTCAACGATGGCCCAGTCTCCATGAAACAACCATGGGGCAGTCTTAATGCCTGCGCCCTTGAGTCAGATACTGGCCCATCCTGAGAAATGGCTACCCAAATTCAATCCAGAAGCGGGCATGCTAGTGGAAGAACACATAAACAATTTCATGCTTTCTATCAATCTCAACGGAGTTACTAACAAAGATGTTGTTGTTCGGATTTTTCCCTATACACTACAAGGGACAACCAGGTCATGGTATTTTTCATTACCCTCTGGGTCTATCACAAGTTGGGATATCTTCCAGAATCGATTCCTTATCAAGTTTGGTGATGACAGATCAACGGCGACATTAATCAATGACCTATCCAATCTTAAGGCCCAAGCTAAAGAACCTATCAAAGATTTCGATTTATGGTTCAATAAAATTCTCAACAAAATTCCCACTACTTCCCAACCCAGCGAAGAAGTACGATGTGAATGGTATATTACTGCTTTACCATCAAACATAGCAATCTTCGTGGATAGAGCAAATAAAACAACCTTAGTTGAAAACATGACAGAGGCGATAGCAGTAGAGAAATGCGTAATAGCCCTGGAAAAGATATCTGCGATAGAGGAACGAAAGTCTAAAAAAGTCACCTTCAAGGAAGACTCCAAGAAGAAACAAACAAAAGACCCTTTCGATTTGGAAGGATTGCAAAAAGTATTAAAGACCATGTCTAATGAGATGGTTGACATAAAAAAACAAGTAGCAGAAACTTCTTCAAAAAAGCCCTACAGAGCTTTTAAAAGAGGTCCTTCAACGGATGCAAAACCACCAAATGCCATCTCCAATGCTGAAACTGAGGAAGAGGAAGAAGAAGAAAGTGCCACTGAAGGGCAGACCGATGACGAAGAAGTTGTGGAATTACAAGGAATGTGGGATTTCATCCTCCCACAAGAAGAAGATCAAGAAGTATTTCCGGTTAGCACACGAAGCAAAAATCAGCTTGATCCCCCCCAAACTACCCCTAAGCAGAAGAGCGCAAGCCCTACAACAAAAGATAAAGTCGCAACAAAGAAAACAACTACTAAAGCGACTCAATCTAGCCCAGTCCGAGCAGATCAAACAACTCCATCAAAAACACTGATAGTGTCGGATGAAATGGAGTACAATATTATTGATGACATGAAAAAGACTAGGGCTAATATTACCCTTTATGAATTGAGCAAATTGAAGCATCAACAGAAGATAATGATGAAAGAATTACATGCTGTGCCTATTGTACCTTTGCCTACCTCTGTACTCTCTCAAGCTTCCCATAACATGGGAAGACCTCCAACTAACGCGATCAATAAGATTGATCCAAATGATATCGCCTTGATTGGAGGAAGATCAAGATCTCACACTCCCCCGTTTCTTCTCACTTACGAGATTTTCAACAAAAATGTGCACAATTGTTTGGTAGATTCCGGTGCTTCATCGAATATTTTACCCAGATCAATATGTGCTAAGTTAAATGTTCAACCACAAAACTCCGTAGTGCGCATAGTTCAGCTTGATCGATCTTAAGTCGAAGTGATTGGTGAAATTAATCAAGTAACCATAAGATTGTCATCTAACCCGAAGGTATGTCAGGTTATTGACATTCTAGTGGCTGATATCCCAGAATTCTATGGCTTAATTCTTAGCAGGGATTGGTCCGAGAAACTCCATGGATACTTTGCAACCGACTGGTCGCACATGTGGTTACCCTACAACGGTAAACTGAATCAAATAAAGGTTCAACGAGAGCTACACCAGAAGTACATAGTAACGGAATTAGAGGGAGAAAATGAAGCGGTATTGTATAACAATAGTATCATAGGCAATTACTCGGTAGATTCTTTCCTCGATAATTTCAATGCTCACACATCACCTTACATAGAAAATTCAGTTTTGTCCCAAGTCAAAATTTTTTCCCAAACTGATAGTTCAAAGTGTGTTATTTTTGTAGATGAACCTGTAAATACATCTTTGTTTTGGAAATTATATTTCGATGGCTCTAAATCTAACGAAGGAGCAGGAGCAGGATGCATTCTGATTAGTCGAGAAGGAAACAAGACCATGCTTACGTGCAGACTCGAATTCAATTGCACAAACAATACAGCAGAATATGAGGCCTTCGTGCAAGGCCTATACAAAGCAATCGGATTAAACGTCAAGTATCTTCAAGTCTTCGGAGACTCTGAGATTATCGTCAAATAGGTACGTAACACTATACATTGCCTATCAGGTCATTTAAAACACTATCAATCTTTAGTACAAGATCTGACTGAGCATTTCATAGCATTTAATATTTCTTCAATCCCGAGACTCCAAAACGCAAGCGCAGACCTTTTGGCTAATGTAGCCTCTATGCTTATTCCCTCCGAAGATTTTAGTCCAGATAGATTCTCAATAGAATTAATCTTTAGACCGTCCATCCCTGACAACATTACAAATTGGAGAGTATTCAATGACGATCCTGATATTGTAAATTTCCTCACTTCTGAAGGATCCTACTCCAATCAGATAATTGACGAAGACCATCACAATCATTAAACACAACAAAATAGCACTGATAATGATATACCTAAATCGGTGGTTAAGTTAGAAGACTTATACGATTTGAAAAACCGGTTTAAAAGGTCTACCAATTCAAATCTCTACAGTTCAACTCTAAACTACGAATTAGTAAACCTAGGAACCGATGATAAACCACAAAACATTAATCTAGGCATAGGCCTAGCCCCTGAAGAAAAACTAGCGTATATTCGTCTTTTGAGACAATATAAAAATGTTTTTTCCTGGAATTACGATGAGTTGAAGACGTACGACACTTCTATCATTCAGCATACTATTCCTATGATTGACAACGAAAAACCTGTCCAACAGAAACTGAGAAAGATCCACCCCAATTTAGAAAATCAGATAAAAACTGAGCTAAATAAGTTATTAAAAGCCAGAATAATTTTCCTCGTCAGACATTCCAAATGGGTCTCCAATATGGTACCCATTAGAAAGAAAAACGGAGATATTAGAATCTGTATCGATTTTCGGAATCTTAACAAAGCCTGTCAAAAAGACAATTTTCCTCTTCCACCTATGGAACAGATATTACAGGCAGTAGCAAGCTCAGAACTGATGTCTTTCTTGGACGGATTTTCAGGATATAATCAAGTGCTGGTGCATCCCAATGATCAGTTGAAAACCACATTCAGAACTAAATGGGGCACATATGCATATCGGAAGATGCCATTTGGTTTGATTAATGCCGACGCTACATTTCAAAGAGCCATGGACATCGCATTTAAGGGTTTAGTCAATAAATCTGTAGTGATTTATTTGGATGATATAACAGTGTACTCCAAGAAGCAAAGCGACCATCTCAAAGATTTAAAACAAATTTTTCAACGATGTTTAAGGTATGGGATTTCACTTAACCCAAAGAAATCTTTTTTCACATTAAGTGAAGGAAAACTTCTAGGATTCATAGTGTCAAAATCCGGTATTCACATTGATCCTGACAGAATCAAAGAAATCTCTGAAATATCTCTACCTCATAATAAAAAAGCCATGCAATCTTTCCTTGGTCAAATCAATTTTTTAAAGAGATTTGTCCCAGATTTTTCACGAATTGTGTCTCCTTTACAAACCATGATTAAAAAAAATTCAAATTTCAAATGGGGTCAAGATGAACATGAAGCATTCAACCTGATCAAACAAGCTATTATTAATGCTCCATCTTTAGCAACCCCGAATTTTTCAGAATCTTTTGTTTTATACACATTTGCCTCAGAGAAATCATATGTTGCAATTCTAACTCAAGCAAATCAAGAAAAAGCGGAAGCTCCAAATGCGTTTTTTAGCTCAAATTTACAAGGTGCTGAACTCAATTATTCAGACGTAGAAAAAGGCCTATGCTGTTTTCAAAGCGGTCAAATATTTCAGACCTTTCTTACTCAAAACGCATACTAAGATCATAGTACCATTTCCAGTGGTAAGAAATCTTCTAGTACAGAAGGATATGGGCGAGAAAATAGCAAATTGGATCACTGTTTTACAGGAATACGATCTTGAGAGTAAACCAGCAAACATTGTAAGAGGTAAAGGCTTCTGCAAAATGTTGGCTGGAGCATCGCAAATCTCTGAAATTTCATCCGAAGAGATACAAATGTATGAGGTAAGCCTAAACGATGCAGAATCATTGTATGCTGATATCATTTATTATCTTAAGAACGAGTATTCTCCATCACACCTGGATCACACTAATAAAAGAGCTCTGAGATTGAAGGCTAAACAATATCAGCTCATAAATGATATTCTTTTTAGAAAGAATTATGATTTTGTTCTTCTTAGATGTCTTGAAAAAACTGAAGCTGAAAAAGTTTTGCAGGAACTCCACGATGGACCAGTAGGCGAACACTATGCTGGAGATGCTACTGCACATAAAATTTTACGTGCAGGATATTACTGGCCTACGCTGTTCAAATATTCACACAGTTACGTGAGGAAATGTCAAGTCTGCCAAACTACTGTTGGAAGACAAAAGAAGCCGTCCTTGCCACTACAACCGGTAAACATCGAGCAACCATTCAGCCAGTGGGGCTTGGACATAATAGGTGAGATCGTTCCTCACTCTTCTAAGCAGCACAGATACATCCTCATGGCAACAGATTATTTTACTAAATGGGTAGAGGCAGTTCCTCTCAAGACAGCTAATTCTGAAAATATTATCGAATTCATAGATCAATTTATAATCACTAGGTTTGGATTGCCAACAGCTTTAATGTTTGATAATGCATCATACTTTTCTAGAAATGCAATGACTGAGTTTGCACTTAAAAGAGGGTTCAAACTAAAATATTCGGCCAATTACTATCCGCAAGGTAATGGGTTAGCTGAGTCAACAAATAAAAACCTAATCAGGATTATTAAAAGAACAGTTGACCAGAACCAAAAGAATTGGCATAAAGCTTTTGTAAATGCTTTATGGGAAGATAGAATAACAAAAAAAGCTTCGATCGGCACTTCCCCCTTTAATTTAGTTTATGGGAAAGAAGTGGTTCTTCCAACTCACTTAGTCATTCCCTCTTTGTCTTTAATACAATACATTGATGAAGTACCTACTTCCTCCATACAACTAAGACAAATGGAAATAATCAAATTAGAAGAGCAACGAGAACAAGCTAAGAGAACCCATGCTCATCATCAAGCGCTAATAAAATCCTCTTTCGATTCAAACATAATGACCACAAAATTTTTTCAGATGGGAGATTTAGTTTTAAAATGGGATAAGGCTCATGAAGAAAAGGGAAAACATACAAAATTTCAAAAAATGTGGCTTGGTCCTTTTCAGATTGTTGAATTCATAGGTCCATCAACGTTTGTCTTACAGGATCTAGCAGGTAGAAGGGATTCTTTGCCTGTTAATGGTCAAATCCTTAAAATATATTTTCCATAGAATATTATTCTTCTATTTTGTAGAATAGTTTTGTTTTTTCTTTTCTTTTTCATAATAAAACCAATTGTTAATGGTTACTATCAGTATTCGCAAAAAGACACCAATTCTCTTTCAGATTTTGAGCTTTTCGCTTGTATAAACAGAAATTTTTTGAAAATCTAATCTTTATTATTGACAGATACAGTTAAAAACTTTAGCCTAGATATGATACTAGTTTCAACTTCAAAAAATTTGATAAAAGCAACCTTTAGCGAAGGAATTGTTTTATATCAGCACAATGAAAGGTATCAATAAAAAAATAAAGATTCTCTGTAAAACTGCTGTTTTCAAACTCTATTATTGTCGTCCAGAGCTTTCTTAAGGAAAACAATGATTTCCTCCCTGTTAAAGAAAATTGCAGCATTCATAGGCACAATCCAAGAAACACTATATCTCAAAGAATGAGAGGTCTCATCACGAGCCGGCTTATCATGATCACAGATATTATAACTTTGTTGACTTTGCCAAACACTGTCCATCAAAACAGGGCAATGACTCAAGATTGTTGAAATCAAAAGACAAGGGGTCTCATCACGAGCCAGCTTGTTCAGCAAAAGTGTAAATCAAGTGAATGACTGTGTCATAATTTGGCTACCAAACCAAGACATTGTTCTTTAAGAATAAGAAAGGAAAAAGTGTCAATATGGATTTTTCTTTGAAGGTTGTAGATAACCTTAAACAGGATAAAGGATCATTGCTGGGTAACAGGTAACCCTGTCGAGGCTATGGACACTTGCTGGCAGCAGAGGCTCTACCTATGACAAACGAGCATATTTTAAGGCTAGCACTCAGAGAAGACTTTATTTTATCTTTACAAGACCAAGTAATGGCTGATGTAGATACAAGGAAAAGCCTGAGGAAGCAAACAATTAGAATAGAAAGAGGTTGAAACAAAATATCATTGATAGAATAAGGCATATTGTACTCTATCTGTCCATAAAAAAGTTCAGATTTATGAAAATTTTTCTGTTTTGGAAGTTTAAAAAATTCAATAGAAAAGCAGAGATAACTGGTTCTTCCAAGTGAATCGCCATTGTTGTGACCACCAACAACCCCCCTCCTTCGTTAGTATTAGCAATAACACTAAAGAAGTGGGGACCCTTAGTAAAAAATTCCAAAAAATTTTATAAAATTTTTGTATTATACTCCTAAAAAAAATACATCGCACGGAGAAGAGTGAAACATTTCTTTATGAGCACAATAAAAAATTGCGAAGAAGTGACGTGAAATTCATCGCATCGCATACATTAAGAAGCGCCCATAAATGAAAGAAATCTCCGATGGCCGATATGCGACATCGCATATCGCAACATCACATAAACAACACACAATAACTTAACAAATTGCAACGATATGCGATCTGTGATCTTGCGATAAATTCGATCTGCGATCTTGCGATAAATGTGATCTGCGATCTTGCGATCCTGCGATCTGCGTGATTCTGCGCTAAACTGATCAGGAAACTCTACGATGACACATCTTGATAATGCGATCTGTGATGATGCGATGTGAGTCGCAGAAATCACCCATCTCAAATTTTCCTCAGCTCAGCATTCAAGAAAATTTGTCCCTAAACCAAAAATTGGGCACGCGCCTTAAAGAAAATTAATGAATGTATGCCAAGGTATTCATGAAGGACAATTTTGTGTTTTTCAAAGAGTCAGTTCACTATGAGGTGTCATGATTTTACACATTTGTAGAGCTTAGAGCTTTCGTGTCAAAATTTATTATCATTACTCTTTTCCTTTGCGTGAACTGCAGGAATAAAAAAACAGGAAACAACATGAAGCAATGTGCAGGAAACATCTAAGGAAAAAGGGAAAACGTCAATGCTCGGAGAACAGAGAAGAGATGCCCTCATAAACAGATACCGCACGCAACTGAAACGCAGATTTCAGAGTGTTACTAAACAGATGCTGATATTAATAGGCGATTCGACACTTAAGGTCAAAAGCTCACAAAAGCAGCATGTTTACAAAATTCTGAAGCTTATGCCCGGTAAAGGAAAAAGCGCTAAAGGCGGAAAACGCACCAGAAAGGCCCGGATCAAACAACGGAGGCAGTTTTTGATGCACGATTAGCGCCTAACACTAATCGCGCATCGCTAAGAAAATTGTTCAGAAAGCAAAGTCCCTAACTTGCTTAGTCATCCATGAGTCCGGAAACCGAGATAGCAAAAGCAGAGGCAATTTAAGAGGAATTTGGGTTGTTACCAAGTATACACGCAGTAAATTTGCCCAACCAGAAGATGATTCCCAAAAATATCTTCTAGTTTACTAAAAGGTGGTGCCAGCGCTTGCCATTTCTATTTTCGTAGTTCAAGCAAAAGCAGAAGACAACCAGCCGACTCTTTCTAGGCAAATATTGCATGCTCGCAGCACTAAGGAGCAAATACAGAAATAGTTAGGAATTAGATTCAATTTTTAGAAATAAGTTTGCTTAGATAAAGGGCGGTCATTTAAACCGTATCCTAAATTTATGTAATTAAGTTATTTAGTTAGCAGTATTTAAACCCTTCTCAGGCATTTAGAGAAGGGTCCAGAAATTTGTCAAAAACTTGTCCTCAGAACATGCACTTCTGCACCCTCAGAGGAGGTTTTGATGAATGAATGGATCAAGGTTTATTAATGTTTGCATTTGATATCTGCTACTGATGTTGCACTTCTGTACTCTTGGTAGATATTAGAACAAGTGGAGATAAATCATTGTTGCTTGAAGCTTATGAGTAGGACCAGTCATAAATGGTACTTTTATCTCTTGGCCATTTCTGCTTATATTCTTAAAGTGATATACAATTTTTATTTGTTTATATGTTATTGCATGAATGTTTGAGTTACCATTTGGCACTTTTGTACGGTGGAGTCATTTATTTATGTTTGATATATGAATAACTTATTATGTGATATGCTATTCACAATTGTTTTGCCTAACTTTCTATGCAAAGTGGTTCATCTTAATTGATTTCCATTCTTATCATAGCTGAATGATCTTTATTACCAGTTATTATTTGAAATATCTTTAGATCGCATAATAGAATAAATACATCCTGGGTTAGCATAGATTAGATGTGTTGTTTTCATTAGATTACAATAGCATAGAATTAGATTAAAGTAGCTTAGATTAGAACCCTTAGATCAGCATCATCCAACTCTGCACACACACACCCTTAGATTGGGAAACTGGTCCCATTATCCCCAGTTGAACCCGCTATACCAAACGGATAAGGAGCTGCCAACCAAGGTCCGGACCGGGTGGGTATCCCCCTTGTTGTCGACCCGATTTTTGGGGCTTCAACAAGCTGCCACAGCTGTATTTTTTGTTCGACAATGTGTTGACCCAATTTGGTTGTTCAAAAATATTAATGAGGGATCGTGGAACAAATTTTATGAATGAAACCATCAGTGTGCTCATAGACGAATTCCAGGTGTATCATCAGAAAAGTACACCGTACCATCCACAAGCTAATGGGACAGTAGAGGCATTCAACAAAATACTGGAGACTGCGCTGACCAAAGTATGCAATGTGCAGTGAAACAATTGGGACCTGTGCGTACCTGATGTTCTATAGGCTTATAGAACAACATGCAAGAAACTGACGGGACAGACACCTTTCCGGTTAGTTTATGGCATGGAAGCTCTCATGCCAATGGAATATATCATACCTAGTCTACGAATAGCAGTGCTTACAAGCATGATGGATCGCGAAGCTCTGGAAAAAAGGTTCATGCAACTAGAAGAACTTGAGGAAGAATGGTTTTTGGCTAAATTTCATCAGCAGGTACAAAAGCAGTGTAAAAAATCTTGGCACGACCGCCATATCAAGTTGCGCACCTTCAAGGTGAACGATTTTGTGTTTCTGTATGATAGTAAGTTTGAAAAATTTCTAGGAAAATTCAGAATGCAATGGTTGGTACCATATGTGGTTAAGGAGGTCACAGACGGAAGTGTGGTCAAGTTAGTCAAACTGAATGGAGAACCCTTTCCAGGGAAAGTAAATGGCAACCGCTTGAAGCCCTACATGGGAGGGCTAACTATCTCACTAACCGGTCGAAGTACAATCTTCACGACCTGAGAAACTGGAACAGGCACAGGAGTATAAACATACACAACGGATGTTAGTACGGATGTAAGGACATAATTTAGACATGGAGGAACAAAGGCAACAGGTTCAGTAGGCAGCAGCTCATTGCGCTACCGACATTCAGACCGTTCGGGACCAGTTGGAGGGGCTCCCCGCCAAGATCACCGCACCGGTAGAGTGACTTGAGGATGAGTCACGATGTTTGTGTTGGGGGCCTATTGGGAATGGAATCCCCCCATATCATGTTTTGGGGCTCAAAGCCCAAGTTTTGAGTACTATTATTATAAAGACTCTGCGAATTGTGGGCGCGGAGCGTAAATTGTATAATAGAGTCATAAGGTTGTCCACCCTAAATTTTGAAGGTAGTGTCAGCCTACCCATGGTCCATGGACCATGGGATTGTATAAATAGAGCGAGGCTCTAAGTTGTAAAGTAGCAAAGAAGCAAGTAGTCAAGGAATGGAGTCTAGAAGATAGCGAGCATAGAGTAAAGGTCTAAGTGCTTTTGGGTCATAGTAGTAGGAAGAGGCTCTGTAGCTGAGTGCGCAGAGGCCTAGTAGAGTCCACAGCTGAGTGTGCGGACCCTTGTAGCTAAGTGTGTAGGACCGAGTCGAGTCTGTAACCAAGGAAGAAGAATAATAAAAGAGAAGTTTTATTCCAAATCTTGTGTATCTATTCTTGTGCTATTTCTTGTTTAATTATAGTCTTCTTTATTGCGCGCACTTATATGAATGTTGAACATTGTTAAATATCTCTAGACACATACATATAAGCTAAGTGATCAACTAATACCAGGTTAATAGTAAGGAATTGAGTAATAACACGATTGGGCCTCGAGTAGGGCTGCGCGAAGGTAGCATCGCAGGCGGCGAGGTACTAATAGATGCGCGCAACGATGTGCGCACAGGGTAAAACCGCAGACCATCGAAAATCATCAGACATCTCTAGGGTGCAGAAACCTGGTTCAAGCACCCTCCCATACTACTTCGGGTGAGACCTCAATCCGCGCTCCATGGACTATTGCCGAAAGGGCCAGTAGTACCGAGATTTGTTTGGCTAAATCACCTCTGGACCTGGGCCAAGCCCCCACAAGCCAACACTTCCTGCATGGTTGACTTCCACTTGGCGGTGTTGAAGCTTCGTGATGACAACCATTGATTCTCCACCACAAGATGTTGTGCGTACTACTTCACCACAACAAGTTCTCTTCTTAGCCTAGCATTCTCATTCAACAATTACTCATAATTATCCCACGCCATTATAGATAATACAACATTTTCCACCATAATAGCTCTAGGATTCCTTATGGTGTTGGAGATTACCACCTTATATGTGGCAACTAAGATTGAATTATGAGGATCATTCGAGAAATATATTTTCCTCTACTACACGATCCTCTTCTTTAGCTTATCAAACGTTACACTTCATACATCCATGACTTTGTCGGTCGATGGAGGTGTAATCCCCATTTCCTCAAATGGAAGATGACCACCTGTAAGGGGAGGTTCCTCTGGGGTGCCTAGTTCATTATCCATGGGTTAGATGGTATCTTCTTCCTCTAACACTTCTTCCATTTCTTGAGTCAACTGCTCTTCTTCGAGCCTCTGCGTTGCTTCATCCTCCTTGGAATGCCTTTGTTTCTCTTCTTCTATCCTTCTCATGTCTTCTTCTTCTTCTTATTTCTTCTAGAGAAACTCATCTTACTTCATCTTCTCCTCTTCTTCTTTTGCTTCTCTCCTCTCTTTCTCTACTTGAATAGATCATGAGTTTAAAGGATCGACCTTCCATTTATTGTTGCTCTTGCTTGTCGAGGCATACTTGATCCTTTTCTTGGGAGTTACTTTTCTTGCTTGAGGTGTTATCTCCTCCTCCTGCACCCGTAAGTCTTGAGCTGGTGGATCATGGGGTGAATTGGTCTAGACCATGTTGGATGCGTCTTCATGTTGACATTGTACCAGTTATTTATCTTCTCATCTTCTTCTATGGACATCGATGAGTACCCCATATTGTGATTGATCCTTTCACAATGTTGCCTAAAAAGTCGCCTGGGATCATATCCATGAAAGTATTTGGTGGCGAAGTGCAGGAAGTAGATATCATGTATCTTTGTTTCTATAGCCTTGTGGCTCTTTAAATCATACAATTTGATCCTCATTAGAAAGATAAGCCAAGGGGTGTTCTTCCTCATGTGAATAATTCCTGACACTCCCTTGGCCAACTGATTCACTACTTCTTGCATGACCACCTTGTTGGTCACATATCATGGCATAATATGAGGGAATATTTGACAACTAAAGCACATGATGTATGTATCCTTGGGAGCTGCAAACCAGTCTGCGATATCTTGAAGTGACTCCTTTACTAATCATTCATGCAAGGAGGATCAATCTCAAATATCATGTGAAAAATAACCACAAAGAAGTTCTCAACAAATTTTTCATATACGTCTCTAAAGCTTTCTTTTGATAACACTCTGCAATGAAAGTAAATCTAGAACTTCTTGTCAGGGCTCCAATTCTAGTTCATTCCCGAGAAAACTTACTATGCACAGATTTTTCCTAAGAGAAATGTAGACATGTAGAATTCTCGTGCTTGGTTCACCCGTAAAGATACTTTAGCCTACCCCACCTAACGCTGCAACTCATATGATAATATATATGCCTAATTGAAATCTCTACCATGGGGTGAAAATATATTGAGTGTGTATATCCAATTCTCTTCGAACATCTCAACATTCTTATGCCCATACAACCAATAATACATGGCTATCAAGTATTGATATACATCTCTGAGGATATTTTTCAGATATATTGCAGATGGGCGATGGCGAAACTTCGCAGGATCTCGAAACTATGATTTTATAACTTCACTTGTGTCAAGGGTAGCCCATCTCATGTAGAAGTTGTCATTTTCATATTCATTGGGCTTGAGCATCTTATAATATGTTTTCATGTCTTCACCATAATAGGTGGCGATTTGACCACCACTCTCACTACGAAGCACAAGGTGAGAGTCATCCATATGTGTAATGATCCATTCAATCACCTTTTCACATGGCATGACCGGGAACCTGCATGTGATCCTATGCATCCTAGACTTCTTAATGTTGATGTACGCATGCACATCTTCTAAGTCCTTAGCAAAACTTTCTTGCATGAATGTGTTGTATATTTTTCTCCATGTGAACTCTGTATCCATATCAATAAAGCACCGTGTGTCTGCATAAATGGCGATATTTGGATTCGTAAATTCTATAAGCTCATCAATTCTTGCTTCTGAGAGTTCTTTGGAGGGAACTCTGCGAGGCGACATCGGTCCAAAAAATGACGACAAGGTGACAATACCTGTAGCACGAACACCTGTTTGGGGCAACACACTCATAGTTACAATATTAGCTCAAAACAACCTACTTATGCAACGATACTTGTAAATCATGTACGAAGAGCCATCACAAATGATAGAAAATGAAACAATATGAATGAAAATACAAAATAACTTGCATGCATGAGAAAATGGGCATGAAAATTTGGATGACGCACTTTCAAAGCAGAAGGGATGTACGAGGTCACTCAGGGATTTACAATGCACTCATGTGCTCAAGAAAATGGAAAAAAATCATCAAGGGAAACCTAGCACACATCGAAGGGTTGCAAGGATGAACTGATGGGCCTTTAGGTCTTCACCATGCGCTCATGCACTCAAGGAGATAGGGAGGGCACACTGTCACACTTTGAAGGGATGAAGTAAGAGGTTGATAATTCTTTGAGCCTTCACAATGCACCCATGTGCTTAAGGAAAATGGGGGCACATTGTTGCGTGATGAAGGGCTGAAGGAAGATGCTTTGTGTCTTCGTGATGTGCTCATGCACTTAAGGGAGGGTGCAATTCTTTGTGGTGAAGAAGTTCGCTCAAGAGGAAAAATTGATTAATTAGGGTGTAGTTTTTGAGGTTGATCGAGATTAAAGCTCAATAAGTGTGCTCTACCTGTTGGAAGCTCAAAAACAATTTTAAACAATAGGATTTGATGATGGAATGAGGAGAAGAAATATTTGCAGGATTATATAGTTGTTGTCACATTCATGGGGGAATGTGAATTGAAGAATGTGAATAGTTTTTGCATGTGACATTATATTAACACTTGCAGTATGAAGATTTAGCATAAATGCCTGCAAACAAACTAAAAAACAAAGGATAAACAACAAGAAAAGAAAGAATGACAGTGAAATCATGAAAGGAAATGAAGAGATTCGACATGCAAAACTTACTTGCAACACTAGTTGATGAAGAGACTCTTGATTCCCATCTATGCGCCCAACTCAGATGGAATGTTTATGTGAAAATAATGATTAATTGAGTTGTTTAAAGAAGTTTACATGCAAAACTAATTCATGCATGAGCGCCACTTATCATCGCATGAAAGGATTAGTTAAAATAATTTAAGTGGGCTTCTATTTTCTAGGAGTGTACCCACATCCAACAAGATGGCTTATCCATGCATCCATGAAGGGTGCATGTTTCGACATGAAGAAGTTTACTCTTAGAGGGTGCATCTAGTTAACATGAAGGAATGTGCTCAAGGAGGGCACACTTCTTCAACCTGAAGGAGTGCGTTCAAGTTGAGCACATGTTTTCACCAACTTGGAGTGCACTTTTTTATTTTCTAAGTGTTTTTCTTACTTTTGTTTTCTTTTTTTGTTCCTTTTAGTGTTTTTCGAGTATGTGCATGGTGAGAAGGCTAGTTTCTAAGTCGATAAGGATCGTGAGTTCCCCTAACCATGGACTTACTAACTCAATCAATTCTAATGGTTAAGTGATGACACTTAGGAAACATTGACTTGGGAGGATGAAACATTAGGGGAAAACACATAATTAACAAATCAAACAACATGACAACTCAAGGGGGCTTGAAACAACAATTATTGTAGGCTCCAAAATTGACATAGGCAAAAAATTTGGAGGGTCATTGTCACAGTGACAACACTTGGTGACACACTGGGAGAACCCCAGCTTCTTTGAAATGGTTTCATCGTAAGCGTAAAGTCTCATTTTTTCAAGAAGTCTTGATTCAGTTAATGGGTTACCTTGGCTCCCCGTTCTTACCCTGTTAGAGATATAGTCTTCCATGTTCCATTATTCGGCGTAACACAACAATATAACAAGCCATATCATTATCTTGTCGATGTATGTAAGGGTAATATAATATTGTGAATTAAAAATAATCAGAGTGTGAGTTTTACATCCCTGGCATTGCTCCGCTGCCAACGGGCCTAGACAATACCCTAGGAGAGTTTCTTTGGGCTCTCAAATGTTGCTTCACTACCAGTGAGCCTAGACAGTACGTCAATGAAGTCACTTGCTTCACCTCCCTATGCAAAAAACCTTTCTCTTTTTCACCCTTTATATTTTCTTTCTTTTTCATAGGACGGTGCATAGACACTTATTATTTTTCAACGAGCATAAGAGGGATCCCGACTTATTGAGACCATAGGAGGTTTCTCCTTCATATATAGGTTTTATACCTATGATGTTTTGTTTTCTAAAAGTTTTCCCCTTATCTTACTCTACACATATAGATAAGAAATATCACATTATTCCTAAATAGGACCGAGTTCAATAGGGGGAATCCTAAGTAGATGTGGGCTTCATGATTTTCTTATAGCGTCCCAGCTGAAGGATCATATTTTCCATTGAAAATTTACCGAATCCAAAGTGATAAACCAAATGAAGTAAGAGGGGACAAATAAGCCAGGTTGCGTGTTACTGCAACTTTCCATTCAGAGAATATTAGCCATGTCATCTTGAAGCTCAAAAACTAACTTTATTCAATGACAAATAAAAGCAAAAGAATAAAATAAAAACATGAAAGATGAAAACACTCAATGATAATGTAATGCATATAACTACATGCAACCTATCCTAACCTAACCTAGGCAAGACAAGGTCTGGTCATGTAAAGTGAAACTTCCAATCCAGCCATAGAAGTTGCTCCTGACCTTTAGACCAGAAGATATGATCGTGTAGCATTAGAACAAAAATAAGTGCAGTGAACAAGAGAAATTGCGCAAACATATGCACTGACTGATGGAAGGAGGAAGTGCAACCACAACGGTGTATTACACTCAAATTCTCTTTTAAAAATATAAACCCCACAACGACAAAAACTACCTGATCTATGACCATACAAGTATTTATGAAGAGCTTGCAAGTACAGGCCATGAGACATGGGTCTAGATTGAAAAGGGACTTCTAATGAGTTCGTAATGGGATCATGGAAACAACCTTTAGGGAAAGATAGACAAGAAATACAGAACATAGACAAATCCATTTCATAAGAAACGTTATCAGATTGACCACAATCCAGATTGTCATGCACGTGATATTATTTTATGGATGATGTAAAATATTCATTAAGATTCTTCCATGTTTCTACATTACAAATTCGAGACTTGCTTAGGATGGGATGTATTGGTGGAATTTGAATAGTCAAATTAAATTTCCTCCCCTGGGGCTGAAGAATTTTATGTGAAGAAAATAAGCATCCCTTAGGAGAGATTCAACATCCCATGTGATGACAAAAATGATAAAATTACACAAGAGAATCATGAACTAACTGAAATCACAAATATCATCATGGTGATATGAACCTAACATAACCATCAGTGTAGACTAAAGTGTCCTACCCACCTGACTTAGATTTGAATCCTGACAATATTGATAATTAATATGGGAAAACACGGTCAACTACTTATCAAAACAAGATTCATTATTTAAATCATGAGATTCAAAAGAAGATAGATTTTCAAGATTACTGCAAAAATCTTCAATGATAAGCATATCATTTTCTTGGTCAAAAGGAGATATACCTAAAGGAAAAGCGTTGATAATTTCATCGGACTCCATTTGGAATTGCTACAAATCCAAATATTCATGTAAATGTGAAAATTTCAAAATACAAATCCTACTGCAGTGATAATGTTATATCTTCTACTTATTAACTCAGAAATAAGTTATTCACAGTGTGTTGGTATCAAATTATGACTGTCCATTCCACTTATAATTCTCTTTTGACTATCATTTTTGACCATTTAACCTTCATATTCCAGCTATAATCCTTAGAAACTAAATGATATGATGTCATTATCATTATTTTTAGATTGGAATTAATTTTTGAAATTATTATGTTAAAAATGACATTTTTCATAAAATTACCAGAAGTTGTGACTTCTTGTAAATGCTCCATTGTTGGAAATGTTGCACAACAGGTTAGAAAATTTGAAGACTGTGGGCATGAAGTAAAATGTACACATATGGTGGATCACCTATCCACTTTCAGTTTTAAAGAAAACAAGTGTCCGATCAACGTTGGTCAAACCCAACCACTTCAGCAAGTTTTCCAGATTTTGTGAAGAGAATAATTTCTATTTTGAGAATTTTTGCATAAATGAAGGAATTGATTCAATTTCAACCTTCTTGGATGTAATTAATAGAATTCTGTTAGGATAATAGGGAGGAGGAATAGCTTCTTTTGTTATAGGATTCATGATAAATAACCTATGGAAGAAGTGATGAGCCTCATAAATGGGTAATTATATCGGCTCATTTTACCTCCTAACCTGGTCAAATCAACCATTCTCTTAGCTTATTGTATGATTTTTTTATTATATTTATGATTATAAGGTGAGTTGAGTTGGTTATTATGCCATGTGGTCTAAAATGTATTTAATGCAAATTATTGATGGATTTCGAGGTCAAAGTCAAGGATCTAGTGGCCAAACTGCAACAATAACTCGAAGTAGATAGAGGAGAGGAATTATAGGAGGGAATCCCCCTCATTTATTTCTCCGCACTTCGAATTCCCCTTCATTCAGCTCAGAGTACAAGCAGTCGAATCATGCACTAGAAGACAGTTGAGCAAGTGGAAGATGATTGAGAGTTATCTCGAGTTTTTGGAGCCAAGCCTCCCTGATTTTAAGGAAGCTGTTGGTAGCTTCATATGTATAAGTAGAGAGGCCTAGGGTCTCAAGAGGGTCGGATTTTTTTTTCTTATGTAAACTTTGCTCAAATTTTGAGCTTATTATTTTGTGACAGTTTCATGTAATCTTGTTATTGTTTTGATAATGAAGATGGAATCCTTTTTGAGCTAGCACTGAGTTACCTTAGAGGGATGAAGCTCTTGGGTTAGGGCCCAACCCAAGCAGCCAAGCTTCTCTTTACTTGTATTTGTATGCTTTACTTCAATTGGTAGAATAGTTTGTTGTTAGATGTATTTTCCTTGTGGTTAAGAATAGGTTGCTTTTGATGATTTAGTATTTTGCTTCCATTTTTACTTTCTATAGTAGGTTATGTAGTGATTAGAAAAGATTCAAAAGGCTAGAAATAGTGCCTTAGCCTCTCTTCCTCCCTCTGGGACCATGATTTGAGGCAAAGACTCTCTTGCTGCTACAAAAACACAGATTTTCCTCATTCCTAGGACTTCTAGTGTTTGCAGCTCTTTAGTAGGTTGATAGTCTAGTTTTTCTTCGCTTTAGATCTCCTTTATCAAGTTCACTTCCTGATTTTCAATAGTCCTCTTTCATGCTCTCCTTTCTTGTAACATTTCTCAGCATTTCCTTTCATACATCATAGTTTAGACCATTTTTATGCAAAACTATGTTTTTCGTAGGATGCACTCATTTCATCTGTTGCTTGATTTTCTTGGTTGACTGTTAGTTTCTATGCAGCAGATCTCTTCCAACAGTAGGCCAGCTTACTAGCAATCGCACCCTCCATCTGATCCATGCCCTGTAGATCTCCCAAACCTCACCTCAATTCTGCCCTAGTTTCCTTTATTTTCCATAGAATTTCTTCCTCTCTCCTTGAGCAAACCCAATCATCTTTCTCTCTCCTGGTGGTTCATGGTAGACCTCAGGTGCCCTAACACCTCATCCCAACCTTCATCAACCTTTTCCACCCACTCTCACACCCTGAAAGCAGCGAAAATTGCTCTCGGCCTCCTCCAGTAGGCCTCCTGCAATTTTCCTGTTTTCCTCCTATAGTTTTCCTGTGTCCTCCTGTAGTTTTTCCTGTAGGCTTTCTTTTGAAGGCAAAGTGTGGTAAAATCCTCCAGAAGGACACCTAAGACCTCCTAGGACACATTCACACCATCCTACATCCTCCCAAGCTCCAAAATTGCCCTCTAACCCCACCTGTTCGATGCCACACTCACACACAATAAATTAGATGCATGATTAAATTCACATAAAAATAGATAAGAATCCAAAAATATGTTTTTCTACTTATTTACTTCCAGAAATAGCATGGTTAGATGTTGTTTACTTCCTTGAGTAGGTAATAGAATTTCTTTCATGGTTTCCATAGTGTCTTTGGCAAAAGTAGAATTGGCTTGTTAATTAGGTTTTACTAGGTTTTGCTTTACATTCCAGTATTTCTCCTTTCTGCAGTTAGAATAGCATTTGTAGAGTAATATTTCTTTCCTTTCATCACATATAGAGATTCCTCTGAAATCTATAGAAGTTGGCTTGAGCTCCTAGTGATATTGCGTCGGCTAACCAAGTGACAACCTGCAGTGAGAACTAGTACTTGTGCATACAGCACCGAGGCTTCTAAGTTTGTTACAAACTATCGGGTTGATAAAAGTAAAATTGGAAGTCCAGGAGTTGCAGCATTCTTGTTGCAATACTGGCACTCACCAAGAAGACTATGTTTTTAGAGCTAGATTGTGAACGTATGAAAAGACAATTTGTGCATTTTTAATTCCAGACTTAATACAAACTTCATCAAAAAGTTTATATCTCAAGATCCAGTAGTCACACTCTTCTGAATCATTTTATAGTGTGCTTGTGAAGTGTTGAAGGGCCCTCATCACTACGCTGGTACACTATGTTTTTATTAAGTTTTCTTACTAGTTGCATATTTGAATTCGGAAATTAGAAGTTATTTTATGTGCAGAAGTAAAGGCTATGATTATTAAAGTTATCAATTGAAAGGCTTGCATTTGTTGTGAAAAGAACCTTGTAAAAGGATTCAACCAATTCTGATCTTGAAATTGATATACATGCTTGTTGTCATACAATTTCCATACTTGCTTATTGGTTTTGACTTTGAAGATAGTTCTGGTTTTATTTGCAAGTGATTCAGATTGTAGTTGTTAAATTCAATTTTCAGTTTGATAGGTGATTCTTGTAAAAGATTCAACTGTTATTGGTTTGCAACTTTATTCATCTTATTCACTGTCTGATTTAATTTGCTATTGAAATTACTTTGGATTGTTATGATTGAAAAAATTCTATTGAGCAATATTCTTGTAAGGGAATGTAGGATTTTAATCAGTCATCAATACTCTGTTTCTGTTACTTAGGCAATCAGAATTTCATAAGATTTGTTTTATCTAGATTGATGCTTGAGTGATTGGAAAGACAATGAAGGATCTCTTGTAAGGGAGCATTGTTAATTTCATTCACTAGGCTGCCATTAGAACCTTATATCCTTCTAGATCTATATACTTTAGGTGAGCACCTATAAGTGCACTTTCCTGGGTTGATAAAGGAATTAAGAGCTTAACTTACTTTAGTAAGTAAAGACCAAACACAGTGTTCTTATAGTGAATATCAAAATAAATTCTACTGCAATCTTCACAAATAAAATTCTGAAAGCTAATGTAATAACAACACAAGAATAGCCACAATGACATAGTTATTTTTGGACAATCATCCCCAGAAAAACCCAATGTGGGAAAATCAGTGCAGCAGATGAGGGTTTCTTTATTATTCTTCAGCAAAAATATCTTGTACAATATACAACCAATATAATAAAAGTGAGAAACTTTACAGACGCTTCTTGACAAATATCTGATCTAGGAGAAGTGATCCTCGGCCATCTAAATCCCTCTGCGTTTTCCTGTGTCACCTTTCCTCACGTTGGCCCAGCGTCAGACTACTCACACATTCCCAATGTCAAGTTGCCCTGCGCTGCCTCTTTCTGCGTCACACTTCTGCACTGGCTCTCCCTTGTTCTGTGTCTTCTTGCATTGTACCTCCCAACTAATGTTGATGCCCTCTCTATCTTTCTCACCTGCAACTCTCCTTGTGATTAAATTTCCTCTTGCCAAACTTCAACCAGTGAGAAAATCGATCTTACTCGGGTAACTGAGTATTTGCCTCAAGTGTGTTATCCAAGTGCCCATCAAGCCTCTTCTTATAATCCTCTTGTTGATCAATCAATAGACAAGATTAGATCCTAATCAATGGCTAGGATCATATTGATTCGATCTCTGCCTTCTTCTAAAAGTTTCACCCACAGTTTAGATTAATACCCATTAATTATTTTAATTTCCTAAGGTTAGACTTAGGGTCCCATTAAAAATAATTAATTATTTTAATAAAGCTGCCTTCGGGTGGAATTTCCCAAAAATAATGTTCGGTATTCGAGAATGCATGTGTGTATTCCATCCTACAAATTTTGAGACTTATAGCACATCCGATGCTACCAAAAATCAACACTCCCTCTTAGCGAGGAATGTGCTCTAGCAACGCAATCTACTGAAGCATCACTCTGACTTCATGACATCATCCTCTGCACTATTGATGTATGACATGTTTTCCAACAACTATTGTGCAAATGTTACATCTATACTTTTTTTGATCCTGCCGCTATCAACACTGCATCTGTACTGCAACTCCCTCTGAATTTTTTCATTCGTGTTGCTGCTGGCACTACCACTGTCAACTGCCCTTGCAATGTAAATTGTTTCTGCTACTGAAATGGATTGTCTACCATACCCATTTGATCTCTGAACGGAGTGAACTTAGCCCTTCTGAGAGCCTTTATGAGTATGTATGCTACTTGATCTCCTGTGGGGACATATTGTAGTTGTATTACGCCACGCTGAACATAGTTTCTGATAAAGTGACATCTGATATCTATGTGTTTCGACCGATCATGAAATACTAGATTCATAGAGAGTTTGATACAACTTTGCTTATCACAGTAGACCCTGGTCACTTCCATAATTTTTCTTGACAATCTCAAAAGCAATTTTCTGAGCCATACAACTTTGCACATAGTTGTGTTGGCCACCATATATTCTACTTCTACTGAGATCAAAGCTACCGATTTTTGCTTCCAGCTACACCAAGATATCATCCTTGATCCAACACTAAAGCAATACGTCAAGGTACTTTTTCAGTCTACTGAACTACCTGCCCAATCTGCATCTGTGAACCCATTCAATCTAACATTCTCCCCTCGGTAAGATTTCAACCCATATCTAATTGTTTTGCACACATACCTAGGAATGTGTCTAGTTTTCACCCAATGCACCCTTTTTGGCTCCACCATGAACTAATTAAGAGTGTTTAAAGAAAAGAAAATGTTCGTCCTAGTGTTGATCATATACATGAGCGACCCAATGAGTTGCCTGTATAAGGTGGGGTCTACTTCCTTATCTCCTGATGCATCTATTTTCTTCTAGTTGGTGATCATGGGAGTAGCCATGGGTCGACAATCCTGCATTTTGAATCTCTTAAAAATTTCTGTAGCATATATTCCTTGTCGAAGAAAGATCTCCCCATTCTTTTTCCAAACTTCGAATCCTAGAAAATAATTCATCAACGCCATGTCCTTCATGTCGAATTCATCTTCAAGATTCTTCTTGCAATCCTGTATGAGCCTGGATGACCCAGTTAGGAACAAGTCATCTACATATAATACCAAAATAAGTGGCCCATTCTCTATCATTAGGTAATATAGATTGGGATCAACATCACTCTTGACAAATCCCAATTGTTGCAAGTAACTATGAATTTGACCATACCATGCTCTGGGTGCCTGCTTGAGCCCATACAGGGCTTTCTTTAATCTGCTAACATGATTTCTCTTCTCATGAGTGTCAAAGCCTTCAAGTTGTTCTATATACACCTCCTCTTCTATCACCCCATTCAAGAATGTTTTCTTGATATCCATCTGGTGAATCTCCCATCCCATTTGAGCTGCTAGGGATATAACAAATCTGATAGAGGTGTATCGAGAAATTGGGGCAAAGGTCTCTTCATAGTATATTCCTTATTTCTGAGCATACCCCTTTGCCACAAACCTAGCCTTGTAATTATTTATACTGCCATATGCATCATACTTAATCTTGTAGATCCATCATGATCCTACAACTGATCTATCTTCTAGTCTAGGTACTACTTCCCAGACATCATTCGTCATGATAGAATTGTATTCTTCTACCATGGCATCCACCCATACTTGGTGTTGAACAACTTCTTGAAAGCTAGAGGGTTCTTCAACTTGATCTACCAATGCCTAGAATCTGTCAAGTTGCCTACACTACCTTTTCTCAATTCTAGGAGCTCCAACAAAATCCTCTACATCACTCAGTGTTTGTTGTATTTCTCTATTGGTTCTACCACTGGTGGTGGGAGGCTCAATCAGATCCTTTTGATCTTGTAGTTCCATCTTCTAAGAAATATCTGGATTTCCTCATTCTGAGGAGATACTAGTACTTGTCACTGTACTCGATCCACGTGTCTGTCCTCCTATATGTCCTCCTTGCTACCCCTGCTGCTCTTGGACTAGTGGAACATCTCCTGACTGATCTTCTGCAGACATCTCACGACTGAAAACTCTATCCCCCATTAACTTTGTATCATGTCTTACTACAATCTTCCTACTGCTAGGAATGTAGATTATGTATGCCTTTGAGGTCTCGTTGTATCCTACGAGATACCCCTAATCTGCAGTTTGATCCAATTTACTGTGCTTCTCATCTAGAATGTGACAATAATACAAACTTTCGAATATCCTGAGATGGCTGACTTTTGGCTTCTTCCTTATGAAGACCCCTTTAAGTGTTTTCTTCCTAATACTTTATGAGGAGTTTTGTTATGGATATACATTGCTTTGTTGCAAGCTTTTGTCCATAGATACCTAGGTAGATCTTGGTCATACAACATAGCTTTGGCTGCCCCAACAATAGTCCTTTTCCATTATGCTACTCCATTATGCTCCAGATTATATGTATTTTTCCACTCTCTTTTGATGTCCTCCTTTGCACAAAAATTTGTGAAGTATTTGCCCGTATATTCTCCACCATTATCTGAACACAATACCTTTATATTTTTCCCTGTCATATTTTTAACAAGAGCTTTAAACTCTCAGAACTGATCAAAGACTTGATCCTTGGTCTTTAAGAAATAGATCCAGGGTTTTCTGGAGTGATCATCGATAAAGGTGACGAAGTATCTGTGACCACTAAGAGCTCTTGTGGAGATAGGACCACAGAGAGTGTATCAATCTTAATACACATTCTATTTTATTGTTGCTTCTAGAAACAGTTTCTTTAGCATACTTCCCTAGTGCACGTGTTGCCTTAAGGGGCATGACCCAAGTTCATAGTTGTTCGCGCCAACCAACAAAACCCTAATTGTTGGCCCTTTCGGCAACAACCTACATAGCGCAGGCTACAGTGTCACTCAAAGCAGTATTGAGGGATGCTAGAACCAGGTTTCTGCATCCATAGACCATGTGATAAGTGATATTAAGCCTTAATAACCCTAGATTTGTCTTCGCGCAAATATATCCAACTCATCATAAATCACAACAAAATTAACCCTTATCTTTGCAAAAACAGATAATTGCTTAGTTCTTGCATAAATATTAAAGATTCAATAAGTTTGTGCAGCATTTACATATTATTCCACAACAAACATATCATTGAGTGATAGAACATAACATGAACATAAATAAGAATAATACTCGAAGGCAAGGTATTTCTCCCAAAATCAGTCTTTATTAAGTTCAAAGTTCAATTTACATATTGTTCCACCTTGTGCACTCAGCTACAGGGGTCCGTGCACTCAACTGTAGAATTACCAAGGTCTCATGCGCACTCAACTGTAAGAGCCTTCCCCTTTCACCTAAGTACAAGAAACAAAGCTTTCCTTCCTTAGCACTTGCCCAAAAGAAATTTCTATCTTGACTTAGTTACTACTTCTAGACTTGCTGTGACTCAACTATATATAGATTTTTCCATACAATACCATGGTCTGTGGACCATGGGCGAGTCTCAAAAATTGACCTATCACTTACACAAACAAGGGGCTAAAGCCCCTTTGACTCCCACTTAACTGTACGCTTCACTTCCACATTTCGTGGAGAAATTACATTATTTACAAAATATATTACAAACATTGGTTAAACTAACCCAGAATTGACTAGGGACCCTATCCCAATAGGCCCCCAAAAAAAACATGGTGATTCTCCATCAAGTCACTCAAATGGCACCTCGATCTTGCTGTGGAGACCATCGAGCTTGAACTGCAATGCTGCTATGTTAGTAGAACTTTGCACCGCAGCATGCTCTACTTCCTCTACCAATTTCTCTGTCACCGGGCCTTCCACTGTGATGCACATTGTTCTCTATGTCTGCTACAGTGTCCTTAACTTTTCCTGAAGTGATAAAGTAAGCTAACAGGCTTCCTCTATCCATGGTTGTAATTTGGCCTTGAGAAGAGCCTCTTTCCTTTGTAGCTTTTCCGTCTGTGATTGCAGTTTCTTGTCTTCCTGCAATTGTGCAAGGCGTTGGGCTAGCGTCAAAGTGTGCGTAGTCACTTAGACTTCATCATACTTGCGTTGTGTCTCCCATATATTTGTGTTAAGCCTCTGCAAGTTTGGGTCCTCCTACAAGTTTGTCCATAACTCCATGGCCTGATCAAACATCATCGTGCAGTCTGTGACTGTGGTATCCAATGTGCCCATGTTTTCCCTGATCGTTGCTTTGCTTTGCTCCTGGACCTCTGGTGGAGTGGTTGGCTGCAACTTCAACTGCATCTCTAAGATCTTCATCAAAAAATTGAATGACTTTGCTGATCTCATCCTTCGATGCGCATACCGAAGCAGCTAATTTCCTGATTTTTGTTCTCATTGCGGCATCCTCTGGAATGATTAATTCGAGAACTGTCTTGCATGTTTGCGTTATTTTTTTCTTGAGGCTCTAACTATGTTCTTGTAGCTCCTCCTTTTATTTCAGAGCTTGGGCTTTTTCCATGAACATCTACTCATTATTTACCTTCAACTCACTAATGATTGCAATGGTGTGCTTCTCTCTAATCCTCAGCTTGTCCAAAACCCCCTGATGTAGTGCATGGAGGATCTGAAGTGGTAGCACAGCCAATTTTAACCCCATTTCCTTAACTGTACTTAAGACATCACGGTCTTCCTCTAATTCCATGCGGATTGATCCTTCTGGTAAGGGAATGACTTTGAGGTCCAAAGTTCGTTCCAGCTCTGCAACTATCTCTCTCCCTTATTCTAGGTTCGCTTGCACCCCGCTTGCTTGACCCACGCTTGCTTGAATCTTGTTGGTTTGGATCTGTAGCTCACATAGATCCTTCTAGACATTCCCCAACATCTACATGTATTGTTGTTCTGACCTTGTCGCTGATCTCATAAAGATCCCCTTATGTGAGGACCATTGGGTCAATTTGCACCTGTTTATATGACTTATGCTTCTTCCTAGGTCCAACAGTTGTTTCCTTAACTCAATTCCTCAATGTGAAGGGAGTTCTCTGCTTCTCTCCACTGCCCCCTTCCTACTCTAAGTGTTCCTACTCATCTATATGTTGGGAAGCCAATTCTTCGACTTCCTCTGTGCTAGTGTACTCTGCCTCGGTACGCTCTTTCACAACACACTCTTTTTCTACAGTTGCATTAGCAACATCTTCTTTCTTCTAATGTTCAGAAAGAGCTCGCACTATCTTTTGTGCTGGTTCTTTACACTTTTGCGCAATGGTTGATTGCACAACTGAGCTTTCTGCACCTTTATTGGTACCTCTACCAAGCTTTGTGCATTTGCGCCACTCTGCTGGCCAACTCCCCACGATCTCCTACACATCTATCTCTGAGACTAAGTATGGCAGCTTGTTCCATATATTTTTTGGGTCCTTCTGCACCTTGATGGAGACGTTGTGGAAATCAGCCTTGAACTCCGCAAAGGCCCTTAACTGCTTCAACAAGGTTGGGGACAACCTTCGCCACTGACTGATTACCATGTGAAGATCCATTTCCATTAGAATCCAAAAAATATTTTATTCCTTGATCCACTCCAAATCCTGTGTAGACCACAACGAAGAAAACTTCACTGCCTCTAGTAAATCCTCTGCCTACGAAGGAAATTGACTACCCTTTGGAAATCTCGATGCTACTAAAATAATTGACAACAAGAGCCACGCATAATGGAACGGTTTACTATCCTCCTGTACTTTGCGATAGTTCGCGAGGAACTCCTTACACAAATATTTCGCCTAGTTATATTGTACTCCCTTCGCACAATGGGAATCCAACGAGACTACCCAGTGCCAGAACTTCGTTCGCACGATACTTCCTCATAATCTTGCTTGTAAGAATTTGGGCGGAGAATTGCACCACCTGGTCCTGAATGGAGAAAATAGAATATCTACGTGACTTCTTTACTAACCAAAATTATGCCTTCGTCTTATCGGCCAGCTCCGTTTCTCCACTTTTCCCTGCAAACTCCTTGGCAGGGTCTGCCCCTTTATAGGGCAGCTTTGAAATCCAATGGATGAGCATATCCATGATTGGGATGGGTTCGCCTTGCCACAAGCACCCATTGTGCACCAGTGCAAGTAGTTGGCACACACACAGGGTGTTTTTTATAGACCTGTGAAAATGTGGCATGCAGAGCATGTCCAACAACCCAGCCTGCTCAACACCTCTGACCCACTTCATGGATTCCAACTGCGTAACTCTAGTTTCTACATAGTAGATCTTCTTCATATATTTGCTAGTAGTCAAATGAGGGAATCTATCATGTTACACAAGATCCCAATCTTCCATCTTTAGCACCGAGATGCGCGCTAAGGTTGTGCCTTCAAATTCAACCTGTTCTAGTAACAGGGGCGTCGAGACTGTAAACTTCCCAGAATCAGGGTCTTTCATGACTTTTGTCTTTGATTTCCATGGAGGGATATATTGCGGGAGTCATGTCATAGGCTCACCGTCCTCAACATCCAATTCCTACACTCCTTGGAATTCTTCTTCCCCTAGGATGGTTGCTTATCCTTCTTCTCCTTCTGCCAAACCTTTGGGTTCTTCCTTGGTGACTATCTCACTGGTATAGGTTTCTTCTACTTCTCTTTGGCAACCGATTGCTTCGGCCTAGGCGTCCTCAGTGCCGTAGGAACAGTAGGCATAGCTTCCATGCTTCTTATCTTAGGTGCCACTGCGTCAGAGATGGCGGCTTCAAAACTAATATCCTCTGCAGGATTCGTGGCAATCATTTGTTCGAAGAACAGTTCATGGGCTTCTATAGACAAGTTTGTGAATGAGGGTTGTGATAAGAGTTCTTTTGAGTATTCGCATTTCATAAACTTAAAAGTCTCACAAACAATTCTCAAAATGCAAAGTGTTCTTCGGCGGGCCAACATGCCGAATTTATAGGAAGTTTTGAATTCATATTTGACTATTCCCTCCAATTCCAAATCATAATTGCATATTTGGCAGCTAGTCTCCAAAAACATTCGCCATAAATGGTGCCTACCCGCTCCTTTTAATGGATTTTTTGCCATAAAATTGAGAATAGTAACTCCAACAGCTAGTTTTGGACCCATCTGCACGGCACCATCCTCCATGGTGCAGCTTATCCGGCGTAGCTTCACCTGTCGCACTCTTGTTTTCTGTCACACAACCTCCCTACTATGTTTTTCTCCTCGTTGGGTAGCATAGTCTATAGTCCCGCAATCCCTTACAGCTGCCTGGATTACTAAGACTGTCCTGCTACCATATACTCATTGCATAGGGGAAAGATCCCCTATATATAGCTTCATCCTACTTCCATTCACTTTTCCAAGAAATGGTTCCCCATTCAGCTTCGCGAGCTTAACTGTGCCACCATCTGTGATTTCCTTAACAACATATGGCCCTAACCAATGCATTTGAAACTTCCTTGGAAATTTTGAGAACTTGCTTTCATATAGTAGCATTAAGTCATCTATCTTAAAAGTGCGTAGCTTAATATTCCTATCGTGCCATGCTATTTCACATTCCTTTTTCACTTTCTGGTGAAATCCTGCAAGAATGCAGTCTTCTTCTAACTCCATTAGTTGCGCGAGCCATTCCTCCATGGTCTCCCAATCTGCCATCTCTGTCAAAGTTGCAGTATGTAAACTTGGCACAAGATACTCCATAGGCATCACTACTTCAATTCCATAAACCAACCTAAACAGTGTTTAGCCTATCAACTTCTTGTACGTCGTCCTATATGCCCATAGCACTGCTGGTACGCACATATCCCAGTCATTCCTCTACACATTGTAGACCTTTGTCAACGCATTCTCCAATAGTTTGTTAAATGCTTCCACCATTCCATTCACCTATGGGTTATAGGGCATGCGTTGTTGATGATACACCTGAAATTCCTCAAGCATCACCCTGATCGTTTCGTTCAAGAAATGTGTACCCCTATCACTCATCAATATCTTAGGGAATCCAGACTGTGTCAAAACATATTCAAACAAAAACTTTGAAGCAGTGGCAATTGTATAGTCCTTCACTGGCTATGCTTACGCCCACTTCGTTAAATACATTGTTGCAGTAATGATATACCGTGCGCCCATCTTCTTACATGGTGGTTGTATTAGACCTATGAAGTCAATGGCCCACTTATCAAATACTTGCAACGAAACCTAAGGATTTAAAGGCAACTCATCCCTTCGTGAAGGCTTCCCTGTCCTTTGGCAAGCATCGCACACCTTTCAATATGCCTTAGAATCCTTGTGTAATGTCAGCCACCATAACCTGACGCATAGAATCTTTTGTGCAGTCACTTTTCCTGTGTAGTGACCTCCTACAACTCCTCCATGTGATTCAACGAGGATACTAGCGCGTTCAATCTCTGGAACATACCTTTGCAGTATCTCATTCATTCCCATCTTATACAAATGACCCGCAATCATTGAAAAATCTACATTGCATACTACTAAATCCTTCTTTTGCTAGGTAGAATATCCTTCCAGAGTTGTTCCCATGGTTAAACACTAAATTATATCTTTGTAATAGTCATCTGCGATGCGCACTGTAAAGAGATGTGCATCCAATAGTCCTTTCTCCAAACTATTTGGTTCTTCACCCATCTCAATCTCTGACAGATGGTTTGGTTCTGCATTCAACCTTCCAAGCTTCATAATCATTTCAAAATCATATTCCTGAAACAACAGTAACCATCGAAAGATCTTACCCCCCAATATAGGCTTATTGACCAGGTATTTCGGTGTGGAGTGATCTGTATACATTTTAAAGTGTCCACCCAACAAATAATGCCTAAACTTTTGCAGCGCGTAGAACATTGCCAGTCCTTTGCGCTCTGTAGTGGAGTAATTCTTCTCATCTTTGGATAAATTTCTACTCACGAAGGTGATCAGATGATCAATCTCTCCTTCTCTTGCTTGTGTTAATATTGCTCCTAGCACAATGCAAGAGGCATCTACATGCACATGGAATTCCTTCTTCCAGTCTAGAAATACCAAAATAGGTGCAGTTACCATCTTTTCCTTCAAGACATCCAGGCTGCACTGACAATCTTCATCCCAACAAAACATCACATCTTTCTTTAATAACTTCTCCATTGGCGCAGTTATTTAAGCATATTCCTTGATAAAATTCCTGTAATATCAGTTGTTTTACATTTCGAGGAGCTTCCAAATTCACAATTACAATGGTTTTTGTAGGGTCCACCATCAATCCCTTCTTACGTACAACGTGGTCGAGAAAAATTCCAAAGGGTTCACAGAATATGCACTTCTTCAAGCTCAGCATGATTTGATACCTTCGACATGTATCCAGCATAAGGCACAAACTTGCAACATGGCGCTTCACGAAGCCAAACACAGTCCAATCATCAATATATACCTCTAGAAATTTATGAATAAACTCTTTGAACGTCATGATCACAACCCGAGAAAATATTGTAGGTGCATTCTTCAATTTGAATGGAATTACTATATATTGAAAGGAACCCCACTCTGTCGCGAAGGTTGTCTTGCTTTAATCTTCTGGAACGATCTTTATTTGATGACATCTCGAAAATCCACCAATGAATGAATAAGCCTCCTATCCACCCACGTTATCTGATACTTCATCAATAAATGGTGTTGGGAATGGATCATTCACATATGCATCATTCAGCTTTCTCATATCTATGCATATTCAGATCTCTCCTTTTTGTTTCCTCTCTTGGACCACCATTGGGCTTACCAAATCGGATTCCTCTACTGGTTCAATAATATTGATTGTTGCGGGTGGAAACACCCTAGGGTCTTGCGTTGAAAACCCCAATAGAGTAGAGGGCATACAACAGAAAGAAATGTGCAAAGAAGCAATCTAAATGCTTAAACTATTGAAGTGGGAAGAAGTGGTATTACCCAGAGGTCCTACATTCGAGGTCGATCGTGCAGGGTCCAAACCCTCTGGTTCTTCTGATGACTTTGAAACCTGTAACTTATCCAAGCAAATCATATACAACAATAGTAATAGAAATCATGTTCATGATATATATGTTAGATCATATAAGAAAATGAGTAATTGAGCATTAACATAAGATTTATAAGAAAATCATAACAAGGATTAATGCATAAACAAAATAAATATCAGGAACAAAACATCATTTCTTTATTGATGTAAGCTAAATAAAATGTGGAAAACTACAACCTGAGTCTTCCTCTAGCTCCAAGCAGAACCGTCCACTGGATCCATCTTGCCCCAGCCTCAACAATGTTCCTCCATCGATACACACAAGGATGTCATAAGAGGGATGAAGGACATCTCAAAAGAGGAAACAAAGGTTTCCTATAACTTGGGAGTGTAGGAGGCACAAGGATTTCTTTAGACTTGATCAGGGATGTAATCAACTATAATATCAATATCTCATCTCTTCTCCCCTTAGGCCTTCCCATGGAGGTTTATTTATACTTCTCCAAATTAATTTTTTTCAGTTGGGAAACAGTTGGGCCACGGGAAATAGTAGGTGAGTAACAGTTAAAACCTGTAAAATCCACCCGAATCTAAGGATATTAATTTTTTTTTAGTGTTTTAACACATATACTTTGGTTGGGTATATACTGACCCATGTGTACACACTTTTAACACAGGGAAAAGTAGCATATGGGAAGTAAAACATTATTTTTTAGAATTTGGACCAAGTATGGAAAGGAAGGGTTGCCCTAGGCCATAATCAGACCACCAAATCTAGCAAGAGTGGTAAATGGTGCTATAACAATGGCATCCAACATCTTATCCAGTTCTTGGTGCACCTTCTCTTTATACTTTTGATTTAGGTGATAAGGCCTCTGCTTAACAGGCTCGCATCTAGCTTCAATGTAATCTTCATAACACCTAAATCTTCGATGATCCCTTTCAAATTTGAAAACTTTGTTGGGAATAAATCCTGGTACTTGCATAGAAGATCAACTACATTATCAACCATATCTTTGTCCCAATGTTCAACTATCTTTGTGAACTTAGGTTTTGCTTCCAATGTTTACTTGTCGAGTTTTCAAAGGTTATGATATATCCGGGTTCGCCACCTATGGTCCTTCGACTTCATGTTGTCCTTCTGTCTCTGGGATGGTAATATTTTTGTGGATCTTCTTCTTCTTCTTCTTCTTCAATAGTCACATTATAACAATCCAGCACATGGTGCAACTGGGTACTCTAATTTGGTTGAGCCCATTCTACTAGTTCCTTCGGTATTTTGAAGGTAGTTGCTTTTATCTCTTGGAGTGCTTCATCAATGCTCTCAAATCCATCCTCAAAGTTGAAAGTTAATAGAAAACTCTCCCTTAAGTTGTCCCATTCATTTGTCCCATGGCAAAGCTTCATATCTAGAAGCTTCGTCTCCATATCCGCCATTGGAATTGTGTCTAAGGTATAACAAAAAATGTGCACCCACTATGGTTGTGGTTTTGTTCCCCGGGCCTTAGTCCATCGTGCCAAATGATCACGTGGATCATCCTTCCCACTGTATTTTTCTATCATTCGAGTATTAGCATATCCAAACCTTAATTTCATCATCCTCCTATATTCCTTCCATCCAACAAAGTTCTCCTTGTGCATGCTGTTGGGTCGTTAATATGCCATTATTATTGTCACTTGTGAACGTTTATTCCACCCATTTCTACCATTCTTCATCATGTCATTTATTATAATTTATTATATAAATCCATTTTATGATGATTTATGCTCTTACATTATTTATTCTCCTTTATTTCTAATGAATTGATGATTATGCATTATTTTACCAATGATAGTTCTAATAAGTTGGTTATAACATTATTCACCATTTTTAGCCTCCAAGGTAACTTCCAGATTGAAGATTTGATTTTTTAAATCTGCCAACTCAGAAATTCGTTGGTTTAAGGAGTGACAGTTTTGTGGTTGAGATTATGAGCAAATGAAGACGAATTTGAGAAATCCGGAACATGGGTTTTGTCCAGAACGGGCCCAATTAACTTTGACAAAAAATGGTTTGCCCAAATTCGGCTTGTACAGAGAGAAATGTAGGGTTCTTTGAGCACGATTTTCTCAGATTTGCAGTTACGGTCGTCCTCCAAATCTCAGCTGCCAACCCAAATTCGTCTTGCTTTTGTTGAGAGATGAAAGGAAATATATTTTCTTGTTGATCATATGGTTAGAATCAACCCAATTTTGTAAAAGAAGTCATGTTGTACTTATCTATGTTGTAACTGCTCTCTGATCTTTCTCTATTTAAATGAAAACACAGATCAGAGAGAGGATGGCTTCAGGATGACTTCAGAAGGACTTTTGGGATTCGAATGATGGAATTGAGGATGTAGAATTAGAGATTCAAGAGTGATAGGATAGGGGGAGAGATGGAACGAGTATTATGTTGAACTGTAATTTTATTTGCAGACTCTCACTGCTGAGAAGGCACCACTCAATATAATGTTGTTCAATTTGATGATCAATATATAAGCAGAGTTATTATTCCTTCGCATCTTCTGAAGCACTACCGACAGTGATCGCTGGTGGTTACGGGCCCAACCCCAGTGGATTCACTTGCCGTTCTTGTACCATTATTTCATGATCTTTATTGTGTGATGGTTTGATTTTATTTCTACTTATCGTAATCATGTAATTTTACTGATTGGTATTTCCAGACTGAATGAACTGATATGTTTTATATACTGTACTTAAATTGTGTTGCTGTTCATTTCCTTCTTAACAGAGCTCACTGCTTTTTGTCAGCATGTTGTTGCGCTGTTCATTTCATCTTCAAAGCTGCGCTGATCACTCCAGTAATTTAACAATTTTCTGTTCATTACAGTTATATAAGTTTGGCTATTCAGTTCTAATACTTAGCGTTGTTATTTATTTACTTTCTGCAATTATTTAAGCTTACCTTTCAGCATTCTTTTAATTAGCACAATTGTTTCATTTTCATCGAGTTGTAGTAATACGATTGATTTAATTCTTTGCACTTTCCAATTGGTTATTTAATGATTGATTTCAATTGCATCAATATCCAGAGGAATGAGTTATTGCTACTGTATCCTCAATTGATGGTTGTTTGAATGAATGATTTAGTTTATTGGATTGTTGTTCCATTTACTTTCTGTTGTTCCATTTACTTGCATTTGCTGTTTTGGTGTGAGAGAAGGTCTAAGGCTGTCGTGAGCCTCAGCAATCGCTGCCTAGCTCCCAGAACTTTGGTCCATGCTCTAATTTCCTTTCCATCAGTTTCTAGAGGGATGGGTTATCACTTCCGCACCCTTGACTGATAAGTTGTCTTGTGTGATTTTATCCTTTTGAAGTAATTTAGTCATAGTTTAGCATCCGTCTACTCTTGTGGCCTTTGAACGCTATACTACTAAACATTACTCTTGAGTAAATAGCCGCCTCAGACAGAGTACACTCTTGAAATAAAAAGTCGTCCCTGGGTTGATAATTAATGTGAAGGTAATTAGGAGTTCGAAAGGCACCTTTTTATCGCTCCACATTTTGGCGCCGTTGCCGGGGAGAGTGTAGCCATTTCTAAAGAGTAGTGTGAATCTGATGAGTGCCTGCTAGGGAAGAGTTGGATCTTAAAAACGGAAGGTAAGAACCTGCATACGGAGCATGTAAAAGCCCTGCTCCCCCGTCCGCTTTCCAGCAGGACTGTTAAAGAACCTAGAGTAGAAATAGATGTTTGAATTTTTGTGTGAATTATTAGGAAAAATAGAAATTAAAAAAAAAAAAAATGAATCACATGATTTCACTTAAGTGGTGATGTAAGCACCACCCATTTCACTAACTAATTGACAGGAACAATTGAAGAAGGAGCCTTGAAGAAACACATGAAGAACATCTTCTATTATGGTAAGAAATGGCTCACGTTTCTACTTTTGAATTTCCTATCAAAGATCTAGGAGTGACACAAATGCACATAATTCCCCCATCTTTACCAAATTTTCATGGTTTAGCAAATGAAGATCCACATACATTTATGTTTGAGTTTGAAATACTTTGTAGAGGATATGATTATTGTACTAATGATCAAAGATTGAAA
Source organism: Pinus tabuliformis (assembly GCA_031772625.1). Lineage (NCBI taxonomy): Eukaryota > Viridiplantae > Streptophyta > Pinopsida > Pinales > Pinaceae > Pinus > Pinus tabuliformis. The sequence continues at coordinate 305,485,648 of CM062816.1, read as the reverse complement.
GTGTTTCCTCTTACTCTAAAAGGAGCAGCTCTTCGATGGTTCATGAGCCTAGGTGGGAATTGCATCCAATCATGGGAGGACATGAAGAACATATTCTTGAAGAAGTACCAAGACTATTGCAAAGCCAATGAAGATATTTTCTATATGATACAAGGGGAAGATGAAAGTTTGGAGGACTATGTAGATCGATTTCATTATAACCTTCAAAAATCAAAGCATAAGCATTTGGAAAAAGAGATCTTAAAAACACTCCTTAAAGGAATCAAAGATGAATCTTTAGAACTTTTAAATCTGATAGGAAAAGGTGATGTTTTTCAGTTATCATATGATGATATTTTTGAGTTGTGCATAAGGTATTCAAGAGGAATCTCCAAGGCTGGTAAGAATCCTAGAGATGTTTTTTCTTTGTTTTCCAAATCTGCTACAAGAACAGGAGGCATAAGAGCTGAAATCAATGTGTTATTTGAAAATTTTAAAGTTGATTTTATTAGCTCTCTAAACGGAAAATTGGATGTTTTGCAGGTTCATAAAAATCAAGAATTGGATGAAGTGTTTTACCCTCAGGACCGAAAGGAGCATCTCATAGATACTCACTCTTCCTTATCTAGGATGGAAGTAGCATATCAAAGAGGTAAGAAAGCTGCAACAAGGCCTACAGGTATGGTTCAAAACACTTTTTCTCCATTGTCATACTTGCATAATCGATTATGGAATGCTAATGTGTTAGGGCAGCCATGTCAATTTCAATATAACCACCTATCTTGTTTACAAGTTGGGCATGGTTCATCTTATGATGGCATGACTACTCTCCCTCATCTTGTAGCACAAGCACATTCTCCATATTCTCCACCAGCTCTTTCACAACACCTTGCTTTCCCATCAAAACCATTCACACAACCCAATCAGCCACATCATCAAAATGTTCCATTCCATACACATTTTCCTGCTCAACTAATTCCACACCCTCACCATAATAAACCAGTACAACATGCTTACAATGTTGAGCTGGCAAATTTACCCACCCTTCCCACCCATTCTATCTCACATGTGTTATTAGAGAAAACCTACAATGAGATTCAGAATGTTTCAAATGCAAAAATTGTAGAAGCTATGGAAGAAAATGAGGTTTCTTTTACTATGCATCAACAAACTATTTTAAAATCTCAAGAACTTCATAATGATGGTTATGCGAAATCAAAAAAGTAAAGGATATATTGAAGATTGGTTTCACTCCATCATTTGTTTGCAACATCACTCCATGCTTCAACAATTTTTGATATCATTTTTTCAAGGGAAGATGGCTTCTCATACCCTAATTTTCATTAATATGCATTTTTCAAATTTGGGTATGTGTATACATGAAGCCTTATTTCGAAAATGGCTCTACTGGAAGTACTCATATACGTAGTCATATGCATCCTTCAATCAAAGTAGGTTAGTGAAAAAAATAAAATAAAATAAAATAAGGACATAAATAAGTGCATTTTGTTCTTTTGTAAAACTAGTTGTTTTGGTTGCAACATTCTATCGAAATCAACATCGGTGATAATTTTTTTTTTAATAATTTATGTATGTAGATGAATCATAATGGAAATAATAAGTTCTACAAACACTCATTTTCATTTTTATCACCAATTTGAAAAATGCTTGAATTCCATTTTTTTTGGCTTGCGGGCTTGATGAACTTTCTGGAAAAACAGTCGGGACAGTCATGTTTTGAGAGACCAAAAGTGAATATTTTTAAAACCTGTTTCTACCCCAAGTAGCCCTTGATGTCTACTTTCTAACCCAATTTGAATCACTCAATTTGGATTTGAAACGAAAAAGTTAGAACCAAAACATTGACAGGGTGTCTAGCGGGCAGCTCAGGAACAGAGTTGGGACAGTCAGTTTTTGGAGGCCTAAATGACCATATTTTTAAAACCTGTTTCTACCCTAGGTATCCCTTGATTTCTACTTTCTAACCCAATTTGAATCATTCAATTTGGATTTGAAACGAAAAAGTTAGAGCCAAAACATTGACCGGATGTCTAGCGGGCAGCTCAGGAACAGAGTTGGGACAGTCAGTTTTTGGAGGCCTAAATGAATGAATTTTTAAAACATGTTTCTATGGTATATTTCCATATAAATATAGTTTACAATGCAATTGGAATCACTCATTTTCGATATCGTATGGGGAAGTTATGATCAAAATACTGACTGTCTATCGTAAATCAGCACCCTTAAAACTATGTCTTTCCGGTTGTTCCTTAAAGTATTTGACCTATCAATTCTTCTTGTCTTCAAAACCTGTTTCTATTGGAAATAAATAAATGAATCTACTTTCATTTCCAATTTGAATCATTTGAATCCGACATCAAACGAAAAAGTTATGCTTGAAATATCAACTGTTGGTCTAAGCCGGGTAATCGACAATGACTCTATTATGCAGGTTGTTCTAACTAAAATTGACATATCATATCATTGAATTTCTAAAACCTGTTTCTACTGGAGATAAAACTTTGATTTAGCTCTCATTTGGCTTTGGAATCACTCAATTTGGACGAAAAACAAAGAAGTTGTGATTAAAACACCGCTGGTTAGTATGGTCGACCACTGCTCTCCCGCAGGTGACAAATAAATTTTACTTTGTGGATTTGTTATACAGAGTAACTACTTGTTGTTTTTTGCATAATTCTTGGATTAGGGGAGCCCGATCACCTCTCTTTCTCCATGATTGAATGTTTTATTGCAGGTAGACACTCGTTTTTTGCAGGTCCTGGGAAAATAAAGAAGGTCAACTTATGGACGAGTGATTTTTCAAAGAAATTTTTATAAAACAAAGGAATTTTATCCAAATCATTACCCAACGGATTCATAATAGAACAAATGAAGAATTGATTTCAATTTCAAGATTCATGTCTTGTCACTGCTGCCAAAACATTTTTCAAATAGATCATTTTTTGACATAACATCATAGCTGTTGTAACTCAATTTATTTATTTACATACTGCTTTTTGTTGTTTCTTTTCTAATTTCTCTTATATTTTGTGTTTCAGGTGTTGCTTCATTCAAAGTGCAACTCATCCTCAACATCAATGCAGTGAACAGCTAATTCATTCTTTGCGTGTTTGCATTTTATGGTTGTGTATTTTGCTGTTCCTTTTCGGAAGGGACAGCATTTGTGTGCATTTTTGTCGTTCCTGCTGTTCCTTTTTCAAAGGGACATCATTTTCGTTTTGCTATTTATTTTCTAAAGGAATAGCACTTTTTGGTTCAGCCATTCATTTTGTTGTTCCTTTTTCACAGTTCATTTTGCTGTTCCTTTTCGAAATGGAACAGCTGCTGTTCCTTTTTGAAATGGAACAACACTTTTGCACTTTCACGTTGGGTGTGTTTTTGTTGTTTCTTTTTCAAAAGGAACAGCATTTGGTGTGTTTTTGCTGTTCCTTTTTCAAAAGGAACAGCAGTGCGTGTTTTTGCTGTTCCTTTTTCAAAAGGAACAACAGTTCGAGTTTTTGTTGTTCCTTTTTCAAAAGGAACAGCAGTTCGTGTTTTTGCTGTTCCTTTTTCAAAAGGAACAGCAGTTTGAGTTTTTGCTGTTCCTTTTTCAAAAGGAACAGCAGTGCGTGTTTTTGCTGTTCCTTTTTCAAAAGGAACAACAGTTTGAGTTTTTGCTCTTCCTTTTTCAAAAGGAACAACAGTGCGTGTTTTTGCTGTTCCTTTTTCAAAAGGAACAACAGTTTGAGTTTTTGCTGTTCCTTTTTCAAAAGGAACAACAGTTTGAGTTTTTGTTGTTCCTTTTTCAAAAGGAACAGCAGTTTGAGTTTTTGTTGTTCCTTTTTTCAAAAGGAACAACAGTGCGTTTTTTTGTTGTTCCTTTTTCAAAAAGAACAGCAGTTTGAGTTTTTGCTGTTCCTTTTTCAAAAGGAACAGCAGTTCGTGTTTTTGCTGTTCCTTTTTCAAAAGGAACAGTAGTTTGAGTTTTTGCAGTTCCTTTTTTCCAAAAGGAACAGCAGTGCGTGTTTTTGCTGTTCCTTTTTCAAAAGGAACAACAGTTCGTGTTTTTGCTGTTCCTTTTTTCAAAAGGAACAGCAGTGCATGTTTTTGCTGTTCCTTTTTCAAAAGGAACAGTAGTTCGAGTTTTTGCTGTTCCTTTTTCAAAAGGAACAGCACTTGGTGTTTTTGCTGTTCCTTTTTCAAAAAGAACAGCAGTTTGGCCATTTTTTTACAAGCACTCATGATCTTAGGAAAACGACATCCCAACTATTTGCTTGCATGGATTCTTCTCTTTCAAAAGGAACGACATTTGCATTTTCGCGTTTTTGTGTGTATTTTTGCTTTTTTTGGTATGCATTTTCTTTGTTGTTCCCTACACAGAACACCACTTTCTTTTTGAGTGTTTTTGCTGTTCCTTAAAAAAAAAGTAACACTTTGAGAGTATTTTTGAGAGCAACCCTTTCCTTTCTCTTGTGGGATTATTCATAGTTCAGCTCAACCACATTCTCCTGATTCTCTTTCATGGCATGAAGTACACTATTTTTATGAGGACAAGAATTATGGGTTCTTTTGAAGCGAGTTAATATCATTCACGTTATGATCTTTAACAGGACAGCTCCTTGATGATAGATTTTCAAAAGGGACACAATTACTTATATACTACTTTACTGCATTGTTTTCTGTTGAACATGATATTGATTGATCATCTTAATACCATGCTGGTTCCACCCTTCCTGGTTATAATCTTCTCTGTTTGTAATAAATGAGATTATGGGTATAATTTTTTATTTTTTTTCTCTATTGACATGTTCAACTTCTTCCGCCATCCCTGCTCTTAAGGAGTATTGAGCCTCCCTCTTTTTATCATAAAAATGTGTAATAACAATAACAACAAAATTTTGTTCGCAGATGGAGGTGTTAGCTACCTATACCAATAGGTTTCATATTTCATGATTGGCTATGAAAATATCCAAATATGCTCTACTTTGATGATTCAAAGATCACATATTTCCAAGAGAATCCAATCTGTGCTTATAGCTTGGTAAGGACTCAAATTTTGATGGATGGTCCAACAGTCTAATCTGGACCATGTCATGTTTTAAATTTTCAGTTGTAGAATAGAGAAAGGAGTCTGTCCAAACTGTTTAATCTTGGCAGGCAAGTAGTTTAGGTAGAGAAAAAAGGCTCCCAACAGCTTAATCTGGGACCTTGGAAGAAATAAGGGTAGAAGTAGATAGAAAAACAAAAGAAAAAGCCAAAAGAAAAGAAAAGGCAAGTAAGGGTCTGCAAGTCCAAGTGCACCCTCCAAGAAGAAATAAAAAATGCTAGGCAATAGATGGGTAGGCAGTTGGGGTTGCAGAGAGGTCATTTCTTATAAGTTGCATGTGTGCTAACTTTGTTTACCAAAGCAAAATCAATAAATTGAGAAGGTGTCATTCTTCATCAAGTTGCAGCAAGCAAGAAGCATGTCTAACCTCCCTTCTTCCCCTTTCCATTTCATTACTAACACTCCCTCATCAGCTGAGATTCATGGAAGAGATTATGATTTCATGGTGGTTCTTAATCTCTAAGAAGCCACATTTCTTGTCTAAAAATTCTTTTCATTTTGATCTACTCCCTAAACTAAGTAAGTTTCAAATAAACTTAGTGATTTCCCCCTCATTCACATTTCCCCTATATTAACTCTAACTTTACTATGTAAATCCCCTATATTACCTTTCCCCTACTAGTATTAACACCATCGTGTATAAACCCCAAATTTTGTATAAATATCCCTCCCCTTGGCATTATAGCCATATGTTCTCTAAAAAGGAATCAAAATGACATCTGGTCACTTTGATGAACCTATACCTCATCTCTCTCCCTTATTTCAAGCCATTCCACTCATTAAACCGTCATTTGCAAAGAAAAACCCTATAAAAACCCGTTCCTACCCATAACCCCTTTGAAATTATCAAAAAACCCAAAAAACCCACTTTTGCCGCTTAACCAAAGTTGGCGCATATATTTGATTTTTCGAAATATATTGCAAAACATTGAAAAATACCATATCTGAATCTTTCCCGCTGAGCACGTGTCCCAAAAGAAATATTTGTTTATTCCTCCGCCTGCGTCCGTATCCACCGATCACATAGCCCTCCCGTCCACCGTCGGATCGGACCCATGTGATCCGACGGCCCTCATTGATATCGGAGCGGCCCCCACGCCCGACAATTAGCGCCCGAGAAAATGACGCAGGGTTACGTCAGTCCTCGGCCACGCGTCACCCTCTCAAGGCTCTCGGAGCGGCCTCTGACAAAAACACGGCCGTATCGTAAGCGCTCCGAGAAACCGTAACCGCTATGGCACTTACCGCCCAGTTTGCTGGTCCCACGTCATGCCCACGTCAGAACCACGCCGCCATCGCATCAGTACTTTTGTCTGCCTCTGTGCTAACGTGTCTGCCACCACATCATCCTCGTGGACCAATAGCAGCTCGCCACCTCACCCGATGACGTCATGCTGACGTCATCCGAGCTTGACCCCACCCCATGACGTCATGCTGACGTCATCCCAGAAAAGGCGCCAAATTGCCAAAAGGTCCATATTTTGGCCAAAAATCACGTTTTGCATACTTTTTCGCTCATTCGCTATTGTTTCCGCTGCATGGTCTTTTACGTCCAAAACTGCGCCACCCCGCTGGAATCGACCTGGAGACCTCCAGAGCACCAATTCTACCCACATTTACGACCACTGCTCGCTGTTTGCCAGTTATTTCTTATCATTTATCCTCCATACGCCTAAATTGTCTGTAAATTACTCAGAAGGCTCAAAAGACACTAAAACTCAGCATTTTACCGGCAAATTCCCTCTGCAAAGCCTCTATTTCCAAACTGCAAGCTCGAAAACCACCAGCTGAGCCTTGATTTCCCGAGTTCTTATCAAAAACTGTAAACTGCTCGGGCAATCGTGAGACAGTTGGTCAATCCATTAAAAACCTGCCACAAAAGACAGAGCGAGACCAGACATTGGTCTTATTCGTAATTCAAACAGTATTTCAATTGCTGCATGCTCATTTCACCCTCTGGTCCCTGAAATTCACACTTTCATTGCAAGTAATCACCTCTGTGTTGTTCTGCTTGCTTCAACCAGTTCACCTGCAAGTCAGAAGCTTAATAGGCCATGGAAACTCCAATTGCACTGAACATCAAGCCTCTCAATACCCCTCATAGGGAGTTAGAATGGAAAGCTCTGGGACATATGGATTATCAAATGTTAGACTATTTTCCATTAGGCTCCAAATATAATATTCAGATGCTAAATGAGTTGAAAGCCCAGCACCTTAGTGGAGCTGATATCCTAGGGATTTGGGACTCAAACTTGCCCATCTACAACCTCCCCCAGGTAAATCCTATGCCAGAATTGATCCACAGATGCCAGGAGTGCTATGATCCATGCCAAAGAGCTGTCCTCAGCCCCACAGGCTCAATTCTGTTCCATATCACCCCAGAGAGCATAAATGAGATGCTACATTTCCACACTGCAAAACCATTGACCCCCCTCTACATGCAGAACTTGATAAAGAAGGGGACTAAGTTGTCAAATGACCAGATCATCAAAATCAACCAGTTGTTTGTACAACCAGGCTCTGAAGCCATCAGAACTCCTCCTATTGGATATGCATACTTAAATGAATTGGGCAGAATGCTAGTGGATTTGATCAGCTATGTCCTAGGGTTCAGGGGAGTGGAGGATGTGGATGATATTATAATGGCAATGTTGTCTATATTCTCTCCTGGAAAGCCTCCAGCTGTACATTATGACTATGCCACATATATTGCAGATAGGATCCATGACCAGCTAATGAATCTGCAAAGGGAGAGACTGTTCAGATACACTTCCTACATTTACCATCTATTCTTGTTTTATCAACCAGGCAGCTTCCTCATTCCCCTGAAACAAGTTAATGCCCATGGGAACCCAAGGTCAGTTTTGTTTTGGACCTCTGTTTTTCATTGCACCTCTGTATCACCATACACCTACTGTGAGTTCATAGACTTGTTCATTCATCCAGCTATGACATTATTGTATGGTGTTTCTCCTCCAAGGCTAACTGATGACATGAGGAGAATTCTCCATCTAAACAAAACCTACAGCATTGGTAATTGGTACTTTTACCAAGACCACACAGTCATCAGAGTATATGGCTGTGAGTTGAAGCCTTATAGGCTGCCAAGGTATGTCCCTATGAGACTTTTTGCCCTAGAATACTTCAGGCAATTTGGGAATGCTGACTACCTCCACTTCCAAAGTAAGAACAAGAAGGCACAGTTGAAGGTAAGGAGCCAGCTGGGCCCTTTCCTATATAACAAAAAAGAAGAGGGATGGAAAGAGGCAAATAGTATCCTAGAGGCTCTCAAACTGCAAACTAGTTTTGAGTGGATACCCTATGACCCCAATCATTTTGTTTCCCTCAGGAGGATAAGATACAAATTGGGTACCTATTCACATGTGAGGCAGCCTGAGATTGAGCAGTATGCCAATGCATTGAGCTGGGAAGAGGGCACCCTAGAAGAGGAAATCACTAGTGAAGAGCTGCTAGAAAGAGAGGCTAGAAATATTCAAAAAGAAGCTGACTTAGAAACTTGTGGACAGGTCCCCCTCTCTTGTCAAAGACAACTTGGAGCAGCTGCCTCATCCTCAACAACACATCAACAAGCTGCCATGAATACTCCACAGACAACCAACAAAAGCAAAGAAAAGCAGGTGGAACAACCACCTCCTATGACCGAAGAGCAAATGGAAACACTAGTGCAGCAACAAGAAGAGATGGAGCAGCAGGGAGAAGTGCAGCAGCAAGAAGAACAGCAAAAACAGGAAGAACAAATGCAGGAACAACCTGTCCAGCAAGAGCAAACAGTGGAAGCCCCTAAATCCACTGAACAAACTGTGCCTCCAAGGCAAGAAATTTCAGCTGAGGCATCAATCCTCCAAACTCCACAAAAGGAGGATACAAGCAGGAAAAGGGACAGGGATACTCCCCTTACAACATCAGCAACTCATGGGGAGAAAAGACAGAGAATCAATCCCTTCTCAGAGGAAGAAATGCCAATAGGACAGTATTTTGGTATGGTCCCACCAAGCAGGGAAGCATCAGCAAGTTCCTTTCAACAGGAACAGGATAGAGCAATGGGAGGAGAAGTGAGTTCCTCAAATCAGCAAGGGGAAGGTGGACCCAGCATTAAACAGCAATTCATCGACATTAAGAGGAGAAATGAGCCCATCAAGATACAGCTGTATAACCATCTGTTAAACATGGCTCCCACCAATCAACAAAGACTCATGTCTGCATATGATGTGCAGGAAGGCAAAATGATCATGAGTCATTTTATGCCAACAGTGGTGCAGCCCCAATCTGCCTCTAACTACTTGAGGACTAACCTGGAAGTCCTTGCCAAGGATATCCACCCAATGGACAAGATAGAACTGCATAAGCAAACGGGTGAGATGGTCTATGCTTCCTTGGCAGACCAAACATTGGATAACTACAGGCTACAAAATAGCCTTAATAATACAGCTGCCCAACTTGAGTTGGAAAGGGCATCATCACAGGCTAAGGACAACAGAATTAGGTCCTTAGAAGATATAATTGTTGAAATTGGGCATGATCCCAAAGATATCAAGGGCATACCAGAGATATTAAAACTGAGGGATGCAGACATGGCAGCCTTGAGGAGAAAGATCAAACTCCCAGCCACAATTCACCCTCAAACAGATGAGGTTGCCCAGCAAAGACATGATCAAGAGGCCACAACCTTGTTGATATCTCTGTACAAGCAGCTAATCCAAACTCAGGAAAAGCTGGGAGAATCGGAGGCTGCAAAAGCAGCACTACAGGCAGCCTTGAAACAAAGAGAAGAAGGGCAAACCTCCAAGCCTCCTCCTGAAGTAATCAACCTTGAGGAAACTGCTCCAACTACTGCTCCTCCTCCTCAGCAAACAGAACCTACAGCACCAACTACATCGACAGTTGCACCAACAACAGAGCAGACTCACAGTCTGGATATGCAGAAGCTTCAAAATGAAATTCAAGTCCTGGAAGCTCAAATGTTAGAGCTTAATCAAGCCAAAGAATCTTTGGCTAAAGTAAATGAAAGATATGACAAGAGCAAACAGAATGTGGCTGAGAAGGAAAGAGAGATAAAAGCTCTCAAAAAGAGAATAACTGAGCTTGAGAAAGAGCTCACACTAGATAAGGTGACAGCAGAGCTCAAAACAGTCCTGTGGGCCAATATTGGCCAGTCAATTACTGATCAGTGGCAATTCATTGAGACCATAGATGAACAGTCAGTACTCATTACAAAAGCAAATAGGGAAGTACACAGAGCAAGAGCAAGCCTTGGCAACATGCCTGATGCTGCCAACAGAATGATCAACATATTGAATAACAGGACAAGCTCTCAACTGGCCACCATGGGAATTGCTCACAGGACTGAGACAATCTCAATGGTTAAAAGGGTCCTGACATTAAGAAACCTGGTTGGAACATTAGAAAGGAGAACCTAAGACATGCAGACCGAAATCAACAAGTTCATGGACAGGTTTCAGGTATTGAAAAACAGAGGCCTCCCCAGCCTACTAAGCAGTGTGGGAAGACTGCTTACCCATGAAAACTATGCTAAAAGGGTCAATGCCTTTGCTGCAAGTCAAATTGCAGCACAGCCCAGCACTTCAGCAGAATCAGGACCAGCATCAGGGCAGACTCTATATAACAGGGTGGAAAACCTGTTTTTTATCATGAACGAGATCAATCATCTGTTCGATGTGCCTCCAAATTTCTATAAATATACAGAAGCAGATGAAACCATAGAGGCAATTATCAAGCACCAATTGCCCACACAGGAAGTCTGGAATAAATTGACACAGATAATATTATCAAGCCAGAACCTGTAATATTATGTTTTGTCCAATTTATAAGTGATCATACACAGGGAAAATTTTGGTAGATAAACATACAGAGGAAAGATGAAAGGCTGAGCCAACTCAGCAGGGCTATTCGGTCACCACAGCAGAAAGCACAGTCACAGGTGGCAGGGCCGAGAAAATACAGCGCAGCAAACGTAAAGGCACATTTTCCAACATTAAAGCAAAGCGTTCCAACTGACTCAGTTACCTCCAAAGGTCAAAATATCCTCTGACAGACTTAAAGAGCAGTTATGCTGCATTCAAAGCTGCAATAACTTCTTTTCTACTTTTCTGTACGAAGTAATGAAGATATTTCTCTCTCATGTGACTCAATGCCTGAGATATTTTGTATAAACATTTCTATGAAGTCCCCTTCGCATGAGTTTGCAAGGGTTGTTGTTGATTTCATTTCTATACTTCTGTTGCTGTATAACTCTCAGAGAAATAATACAAAAGGTGGATGGAATTTCCAAAGCTCTATGTTCATTGATGCACTGTGGTGGCTGGCTGATTGTTACAGGATTCTTGCATGTTTCATAGCACAATAAGTCTTCTTTAAACCTCTGTGTTATATGTTTTCTAGTCTTTCATCTTCTTTCATGTTTATGAGTTTTACACTTAATGGCAAAGTAAAAGAATAGTTCCAGGATTTGATCACTGATTACCCTGAACTCAATCTAAGCTGTTATAAATGTTTTCTTCAGATAGAGTAAATAAGGTGTAATTCTTAATTGCTACACTTTCAAGCTATATCTTTCACTGTGATAAATATTTTCAGGAATTCAAGTTTGCTCCTGAGGCATTTATCTCTTCCCCACACCCCAGCTTTAGTGGAAAATTCTTAAATGCTTTCCATTGGTTGTTCACATGTCATCATCATAATCTAAATTTGTTATATGAAATATTTAATTGGCCCTGTAATCTCAGTAAACCACCTCAATGTTTCTAAAACACTTGTAGCCACTGACTCCATTGCCCAATGAAATAAACTCATCTGCAGATTGCACATTTCAAGTACAGGAAGATATCCCTCAACCAAAACATAAACCAAAAACCTGAGCATAATAACTAGCCTAAAACACCATCATAACAGAGACAAATTATAAAGAGAGAGCCCTCTCTGATTACAGTGTGGCTAGGCACAGTAATCCAAAGATTGGTTAGTGGTTACCTCGGCCGTATTCCCTTGGGAGTCATAGGGAACAACCTAGGTGTTAACATAATTGGCGACTCCGCTGGGGACTTCTTAGGATTTTCCAATTTCTATACATCCCTCAAAGCCTGAAATCAAGCCTGAAACAAGTCAGGAGGCCTTCAAAACTGTTTCTGTGTAACATTGACAGTTTTAGGGAAGAGCTCTTTCAGTGAATCTTCATCTCAGCTTTGAAATATATATAGCTGTTCCAAAATCTTTATCCAGTCCTTACAGATATAAAAACTTCCTATAAAATCCTAAAAAACAGTTAGAAGCTGGCTCCCAAGAAAAATCCACGACATACTAGGGCAAACCCTGACCCTAATCCACCCATCATTGTTGATAATCCGAATACCATCCCTAGAAACATTAGGAGGCAGCAAAGGCAGGAGCAGTCTGCTGATCTAACTTTAGATTCAGATCATCCCAGCCTTATCTCTACCCCATGCAAGGTCCTCTTCCGGTCTACCCCTAATTCCCCTAGTTCACCATCCACATCTCAAAGTCCTCCTCTCACATCTTCATCTACTGCACATATCCCCTTGACCAACCCACTAGGTTCACCCCTACTTGTCACCCCTGTGGTACCCACTATTCCTATTATCCCAGCTGCCCCTGTTAATCCTCTAAACCCTGTAAATATGGCTAACAGATATGCACCTTTGCAGATACCAGCTAATGCTGCAGCTCTACCCCAAGATTACCAAACCAAAATCTCATATTTTGACTCCAATGGTCCTCTGACAGCTGTCCAGCATGCTAAGAGGATGCAAGACCATTTTGAGACCTATGAAATAGATGATGACAGTGTCAGAATGAGGATGTTTGTTCAAAGCCTAACTGGGGATGTAAGAACTTGGTTTAGATCCCTGAATGCAAATTCCATCACAACTCCTGATGAATTTTATCAAACCTTTACTAGTAGATGGGAGAAGAAGAAAGATCCTCTGCACATACTTGGGGAATATGACACTATCAAAAGAGGTCCCCAAGAGACTGTTTTGGAGTATTGTGCAAGATTTAACAATGTATATAACGCGATTCCACAAAACCTAAGACCTCCTCCTGATTTAGCCTTGTACAAATTCCCTGATGGTTTTGACCCTGACATGGCCTATCAGTTGAAGGAAAGATATCCTCAATCCCTTGCAGAGGCCCAAAGGGTTGCTGTCACAGTGGAAGCCAACCTAATTGCCAAAAGAAACAGGGCAAGGTTGGAAAAGAGGACTGCTTTCAAAGAGGAACCCTCTGCCTTTGATCAAAAGCTAGATGCAATTCTCACTGGAATGAAAAGATTGGGTGATAGAGTGGAATTGGTTGAAAGAAAATCATCATGGGAACCACCACAAAACAACCCTCCTAGGAATCCAAATTTTAGGAGAACTCAAAACCCAAATGTTGGCAAGGCCAGTGCTGACCAAGACATAAGACCCCCTTTCCAAGAAAATTATGCAGAAACTTCAGCATCAATAGAGCCCAATGAAGATCCTGAGATTAATTTAATGGGTCTAGATGGTGAAAGTCAAGTTTTCTTAACACAAGAAGATCATGAGGATGATGAAATCAAACTGTTCCAAACTAAATCGGGTGAATCCTTTGACTTCAAACAAGGCTATGATACTGTTGTCTATGAAGTCCATAAACAATACAAGCTGAGGAGCAGAACTGTGAATGTAAACCAGCCTGAAAAGATAAAGGATAATCAGCAGCCTGAAAGAGTCATAGTCACGGAACCTAATGACAAAATGAATTCACCTACAGAAGAAGTGATTGTTGAGGAGATCACTGAACCACTGTCCTTAAAACAACAGCCTATGGCTACTTCATCCTCTCACCCAAATTCAAACATTACTCCTCAAGAGATGAGTAAAAAGGATAAGTCCCAAAGTCAAGATAAAAATCAGGAAGAGGATTTAATGAACAAGGAAAGGACTGTTATCCATAACCCCAAGACCCAATCTGAAAAACCTTTTGATCTAGAAACAGAAATTGGCAAATTAAAGATAGCAATTCCTCTCTCAGAGCTAGCCAAGCATGACATCTATAAACTACAGATCAAAAAGTCCCTTCAACTCACTAGCAACAAAGATGATGTCAATGTGCTGGATGACACCCCAGAACTCCTGTTTGGCCCAAAAGTGGATGGAAAAATGGTAGTCACAGGGGTATTACCTTTCTATGTCAGTTTACATATTCATGATAAAATATTACATAATGCAATGTTTGACTCAGGTGCCTCTCACAATCTCATGCCAAAAGCAGTCATGGAGAGATTGAACCTAGACATAACAAGACCATACAAGGACCTGTTTTCCTTTGACTCCAGCCAAGTCAAGTGTCTAGGTCTCATAAAAGATTTATGTGTGTCTCTGGTTCAATACCCAAACAAGACAATCCTAATGGATGTGGTAGTTGCTGATATTCCACCTAAGTATGGGATGCTGTTATCAAGATCTTGGGGAGCTAAACTCCAAGGTTCCCTACAATTAGACATGTCATATGCCACCATCTCTGTTTTTGGGCAACCAAAAAGACTATACAGAGAAACACTCATGAAATACATGGTCAGCAGTGAAGAAAAGCCTCAAAACTTTCCCATATATGCTGTCCATTCAGACATAGACTCATACATTCTCTTCAATGACACCACAACTCCCTTGAAAGGTGAGATGGACACCAAGATACTCATACAAGAGGAAGACTCAAATGAAAGAATTATCACCCATGAGACAACAGTCAATCAAACACTAGATACTGCTGCTGTTCTAAATATCAAACATACCCAATCAAATGATGAAACTGTCCTAGAAGACAAGCTAGATGAAAAACCACAACTTCTACTCACATTGCCAGCCCATGAACAGATCATTAAATCTCCTTCCCAACAGGATATTCTATGGTTCCTTGAATTTGATGGCTCAGTCAACAAGTTAGGGGCAGGAGCTGGAGTTTGGGTACACAATAAAGAAAATAGTCATGCAGAGGGCAGAGCCTATAGATTGAACTTCAGATGTACTAACAACATGGCAGAATATGAAGCTCTTTTACTAGGCCTCAAGTTAGTAAAGTTCTTACAAGCTGCCAGGGTTTCAATCATGGGTGATTCAGATTTAGTTATCCAACAAGTGAAGGGAAATTTTGTCACCAATGACAAAAGACTAAGGACTTATAGGTCTGCTGTTGCTGAGGTACTAAACTCTTTCTCCGAATTCCAAATCACTAAAATTCCTAGAACCCAAAATCTACATGCTCATAGTTTAGCCACCTTTGCAAGTACCTGCAAGCTGCCTTTTGAGCCTCATCATTGTTTTACAGCTGAGGTAAAACACAGACCCTCCATTCCAAACAATGTTAATGATTGGCAAGTATTTGAGGATGACAAGCAAATAAACCTTTTTTTGACCCTGCAACAAGAATTTGCAGGATTAAATATTGACATTGATACAGCAAGTCAATCACAAATACTTGATACAGCAAGTCAATCACAAATACTTGATACAGCAAGTCAATCACAAATACTTGATGGAGCAAGTCCATCACAAATACAGTTTCAACAGATTACTCACCCAATATCACCTAGAACAGTAAAACAAATGCTAAATCCAACTATTTTCAACAAAGACAACATTCAGCAAATTCAATCAATCAGTGGTGAGGAAGTGGCCAATGCTGAAACTGAAATCATAGAGCTTAAAGACAATTTTCTACCAACAGGCCTAACCCCACTAGAGGACATCTTTGACTCAAATGATATCCCCAGAAAACCAAAAATGCAGCCCTTAAATGCAGCCATTGAAGAATGCAACATAGGTACAATTGACAAACCCAAAATAATTAAATTGTCTGCTTCTTTACCTCCTGACCAAAAGCCTAAATACATTGACCTCTTTAAAGAGTTCCAGGATGTCTTTGCATGGAGTTATGAGGACTTAAAGTCCTATGACACCTCTGTTATCCAGCATACAATCCCTCTCAAACCTGATCAAAAGCCCTTTAAACAAAAATTGAGGAGAATCAATCCTATGCTTCTCCCAGCAATGGAACAAGAGGTACAGAAAATGTTCAAGGCAGGCATCATAGCACCAATCAGATTCTCTGAATGGATCTCCAACTTAGTCCCTACAAGAAAGAAGACTGGTGAAATTAGGCTGTGTGTGGACTTAAGGAATCTGAACCAAGTATCCCTCAAAGACAACTATCCCTTACCCAAGATGGATCACATTCTCCAAAGGGTGGTAGGGGCCTCAAGGATCTCATTACTGGATGGATTTTCAGGCTTCAATCAAATCCTGGTGCACCCTGATGATCAAGATAAAACAGCATTCACTACCCCATGGGGAACTTTCAAATATGTAAAGATGCCTTTTGGATTGAAAAATGCAGGGGCAACTTTTCAAAGAGCAATGGATATTGCTTTTTCCAAAGAGATTCATGACTTTTTAGTCATTTACCTAGATGACCTTACACCTTTCTCAAAATCAGACCAAGAACATATAAAACATTTGAGACAGATCTTCCTAAAATGCAGAAAATATGGAATTTCCTTGAATCCCAAGAAATCCCTGTTTGGTTTAGAGGAAGGCAAGCTGTTGGGCCACATCATTTCGAAAGATGGCATTAGAATTGACCCAGATAGGATACAGGCTATCCTACAAATGCCCCACCCAAGAAATGTCAAAGAGTTGCAAGGATTCTTGGGAAAAATCAATTTCTTGAGAAGGTTTATCCCAAACTTAGCAGAACTAATCAGATTATTAAATAACATGCTAAAAAAGGATTCAAAAGTCAAGTGGACTGTTGAAGCCAATCAAGCCTTTGAAAGTATAAAACTGGCCCTTACCCAAACCCCAGTGTTGACTAATCCTCAATTTGACAGAGAATTTATCATTTTCTCTTTTGCCTCCCAGCATACTATTGCTGCTGTTTTATTGCAAAAAGATGACCAAGGAAATGAGAAGCCAATTGCTTTCTTTAGCAAAGCTCTTAGAGATGCACCTTTAAAGTATCAAATTATGGAAAAGCAGGCTTATGCTTTGGTCAAAGCCATTAAAGACTTTAGGATTTATATCCTTTATTCACATGTTATAGCTTATGTACCAAGTCCTATTGTCAAAGACATTCTCACCCAAGAAAATTTAGAGGGAAGAAGAGGAAAATGGATTGCCAACATCTTGGAATTTGACATTGAGATAAAACCTACAAAACTAATAAAAGGGCAAGGCTTGGCCAAATTAATGACAGAAGCAAATTTCCAAGCCTTAGACATTAACCAGCTGGACAGTGAACCGGAGCTGGTGACTCCAAAGATCAATGTAGCCTTTGAACAATCCCCTTGGTACTCTGATATATGTTATGTATTGCAAAACCTGTGTGCTCCCCCAGGATTGTCCAGAACTAAATGTAGGTTTTTAAAAATGAAAGCTTCTAAATTTTGTGTTATGGATTGAAATTTATTGTGGAAAAATCATGAAGGAATATTGCTAAACTTCCTAATTGAGAATGAAACTGACAATATCATAAAGGAATTTCATGCAGGTGACTGTGGTGGGCACTTGTACTGGAAATCCACTGTGGATAAAATACTAAGGGATGGGTACTACTGGCCCACCATGTTCTCTGATGTCAAGAAATTCACCACCTCATGTCATAAATGTCAAGTGTTTGAGGGAAAGAGACAGTTGCTGCCACTTCCCTTGAGGCCTATTGCAACAGAGATACCTTTTCAACAATGGGGCTTGGATTTCATTGGGGAAATTCACCCCTCATCCTCAGGCCAACATAGATGGATCTTGACAGCCACAGACTACTTCACCAAGTGGATTGAAGCTGTTCCATGCAGACAAGCAAATGATTCCACTATCATTCAGTTCTTGGAGAACAACATATTGGCTAGATTTGGTTGTCCTGATAAAATAATAACAGACAATGCTGCTGCTTTCAGATCCAAGAAAATGGTGAACTTCTGCCATAAATTTCAGATCACCTTGGGCCATTCTACTGCATACTATCCCCAAGGTAATGGCCTTGCTGAGTCATCAAATAAAAGTTTGGTAAACATCATAAAGAAAGTACTAGAAGAGAACAAAAAGAATTGGCATAAGAAGCTTGTGAATGCCCTATGGGCAGATAGACTAACAACCAAAAGATCAATTGGGACCAGCCCATATGAGTTGGTTTATGCATTAGAGGCCAAATTTCCTTCATCACTAGGAGTGCCTATTATGAAACTTCTTCAAGAAAGCCAAGCTGAACCAAATGATATGCAAAGAAGAATCAATCAAATCATATGTTTACAGCAAACTAGAGACCAAGTTTTCAGCAGAGTTCAAATTCTACAAGAAAAATTAAAGAAGGCCTTTGATAGAAGAACTAAGGCAGAAGATTTCAACATTGATGACAAAGTCCTCAAGTGGGATTCAAGAAGAGAGGATAAGGGAAAACATGGAAAATTCGATTCCCTTTGGAGAGGACCATTTGCAGTCCAAGCAGTACAAGGAAACAACACTTATTTCCTTAAGAGTCTCAATGAAACTGATTTGGATGAAGGTCCTGTGAATGGCAGGATGCTGAAGCACTACTTTGAATATCACCCATAAAGTGCACCCTGAGTTTTCTTGTACATATCCAGATGTATATATTATTATCTGTCAACATGTAGAAATGCAATTTCTTAAAGTTTTCCTAAACTACCAGCGAAAGGTGAATACAATCAGAAGTCTACCAAGGAGAGAAGCACACAATTTTGGCATTTTTAAAGCATCAAACTTCAAAGTTGGCAAGAGCAGTCAAGGAGCAAGGAAATCTGACCTGCTGTTCTTGGTCTTTCAAATGAAACACCATCCCCATGTGGAGCCACTGTTAGCTACCTATACCAATAGGTTTCATATTTCATGATTGGCTATGAAAAGATCCAAATATGCTCTACTTTGATGATTCAAAGATCACATATTTCCAAGAGAATCCAATCTGTGCTTATAGCTTGGTAAGGACTCAAATTTTGATGGATGGTCCAACAGTCTAATCTGGACCATGTCATGTTTTAAATTTTCAGTTGTAGAATAGAGAAAGGAGTCTGTCCAAACTGTTTAATCTTGGCAGGCAAGTAGTTTAGGTAGAGAAAAAAGGCTCCCAACAGCTTAATCTGGGACCTTGGAAGAAATAAGGGTAGAAGTAGATAGAAAAACAAAAGAAAAAGCCAAAAGAAAAGAAAAGGCAAGTAAGGGTCTGCAAGTCCAAGTGCACCCTCCAAGAAGAAATAAAAAATGCTAGGCAATAGATGGGTAGGTAGTTGGGGTTGCAGAAAGGTCATTTCTTATAAGTTGCATGTGTGCTAACTTTGTTTACCAAAGCAAAATCAATAAATTGAGAAGGTGTCATTCTTCATCAAGTTGCAGCAAGCAAGAAGCATGTCTAACCTCCCTTCTTCCCCTTTCCATTTCATTACTAACACTCCCTCATCAGCTGAGATTCATGGAAGAGATTATGATTTCATGGTGGTTCTTAATCTCTAAGAAGCCACATTTCTTGTCTAAAAATTCTTTTCATTTTGATCTACTCCCTAAACTAAGTAAGTTTCAAATAAACTTAGTGATTTCCCCCGCATTCACATTTCCCCTATATTAACTCTAACTTTACTATGTAAATCCCCTATATTACCTTTCCCCTACTAGTATTAACACCATGGTGTATAAACCCCAAATTTTGTATAAATATCCCTCCCCTTGGCATTATAGCCATATGTTCTCTAAAAAGGAATCAAAATGACATCTGGTCACTTTGATGAACCTATACCTCATCTCTCTCCCTTATTTCAAGCCATTCCACTCATTAAACCGTCATTTGCAAAGAAAAACCCTATAAAAACCCCTTCCTACCCATAACCCCTTTGAAATTATGAAAAAACCCAAAAAACCCACTTTTGCCGCTTAACCAAAGTTGGCGCATATATTTGATTTTTCGAAATATATTGAAAAACATTGAAAAATACCATATCTGAATCTTTCCCGCTGAGCACGTGTCCCAAAAGAAATATTTGTTTATTCCTCCGCCTGCGTCCGTATCCACCGATCACATCGCCCTCCCGTCCACCGTCGGATCGGACCCATGTGATCCGACGGCCCTCATTGATATCGGAGCGGCCCCCACGCCCGACAATTAGCGCCCGAGAAAATGACGAAGGGTTACGTCAGTCCTCGGCCACGCGTCACCCTCTCAAGGCTCTCGGAGCGGCCTCTGACAAAACCAGGGCCGTATCGTAAGCGCTCCGAGAAACCGTAACCGCTATGGCACTTAACCGTAACCGCTATGGCACTTACCGCCCGGTTTGCTGGTCCCACGTCATGCCCACGTCAGAACCACGCCGCCATCGCATCAGTACTTTTGTCCGCCTCTGTGCCAACGTGTCTGCCACCGCATCATCCCCGTGGACCAATAGCAGCTCGCCACCTCACTCGATGACGTCATGCTGACGTCATCCAAGCTTGACCCCACCCCATGACGTCATGCTGACGTCATCCCAGAAAAGGCGCCAAATTGCCAAAAGGTCCATATTTTGGCCAAAAATCACGTTTTGCATACTTTTTCGCTCATTCGCTATTGTTTCCGCTGCATGGTCTTTTACGTCCAAAACTGCGCCATCCCGCTGGAATCGACCTAAAGACCTCCAGAGCACCAATTCTGCCCACATTTACGACCACTGCTCGCTGTTTGCCAGGTATTTCTCATCATTTATCCTCCATACGCCTAAATTGTCTGTAAATTACTCAGAAGGCTCAAAAGACACTAAAACTCAGCATTTTACCGGCAAATTCCCTCTGCAAAGCCTCTATTTCCAAACTGCAAGCTCGAAAACCACCAGCTGAGCCTTGATTTCCCGAGTTCTTATCAAAAACTGTAAACTGCTCCGGCAATCGTGAGACAGTTGGTCAATCCATTAAAAACCTGCCACAAAAGACAGAGCGAGACCAGACATTGGTCTTATTCATAATTCAAATAGTATTTCAATTGCTGCATGCTCATTTCACCCTCTGGTCCCTGAAATTCACACTTTCATTGCAAGTAATCACCTCTGTGTTGTTCTGCTTGCTTCAACCAGTTCACCTGCAAGTCAGAAGCTTAATAGGCCATGGAAACTCCAATTGCACTGAACATCAAGCCTCTCAATACCCCTCATAGGGAGTTAGAATGGAAAGCTCTGGGAGATATGGATTATCAAATGTTAGACTATTTTCCATTAGGCTCCAAATATAATATTCAGATGCTAAATGAATTGAAATCCCAGCACCTTAGTGGAGCTGATATCCTAGGGATTTGGGACTCAAACTTGCCCATCTACAACCTCCCCCAGGTAAATCCTATGCCAGAATTGATCCACAGATGCCAGGAGTGCTATGATCCATGCCAAAGAGTTGTCCTCAGCCCCACAGGCTCAATTCTGTTCCATATCACCCCAGAGAGCATAAATGAGATGCTGCATTTCCACACTGCAAAACCATTGACCCCCCTCTACATGCAGAACTTGATAAAGAAGGGGACTAAGTTGTCAAATGACCAGATCATCAAAATCAACCAGCTATTTGTACAACCAGGCTCTGAAGCCATCAGAACTCCTCCTATTGGATATGCATACTTAAATGAATTGGGCAGAATGCTAGTGGATTTGATCAGCTATGTCCTAGGGTTCAGGGGAGTGGAGGATGTGGATGATATTATAATGGCAATGTTGTCTATATTCTCTCCTGGAAAGCCTCCAGCTGTACATTATGACTATGCCACATATATTGCAGATAGGATCCATGACCAGCTAATGAATCTGCAAAGGGAGAGACTGTTCAGATACACTTCCTACATTTACCATCTATTCTTGTTTTATCAACCAGGCAGCTTCCTCATTCCCCTGAAACAAGTTAATGCCCATGGGAACCCAAGGTCAGTTGTGTTTTGGACCTTTGTTTTTCATTGCACCTCTGTATCACCATACACATACTGTGAGTTCATAGACTTGTTCATTCATCCAGCTATGACATTATTGTATGGTGTTTCTCCTCCAAGGCTAACTGATGACATGAGGAGAATTCTCCATCTAAACAAAACCTACAGCATTGGTAATTGGTACTTTTACCAAGACCACACAGTCATCAGAGTATATGGCTGTGAGTTGAAGCCTTATAGGCTGCCAAGGTATGTCCCTATGAAACTTTTTGCCCTAGAATACTTCAAGAAATTTGGGAATGCAGACTACCTCCACTTCCAAAGTAAGAACAAGAAGGCACAGTTGAAGGTAAGGAGCCAGCTGGGCCCTTTCGTATATAACAAAAAAGAAGAGGGATGGAAAGAGGCAAATAGTATCCTAGAGGCCCTCAAACTGCAAACTAGTTTTGAGTGGATACCCTATGACCCCAATCATTTTTTTTCCCTCAGGAGGATAAGATACAAATTGGGTACCTATTCACATGTGAGGCAGCCTGAGATTGAGCAGTATGCCAATGCATTGAGCTGGGAAGAGGGCACCCTAGAAGAGGAAATCACTAGTGAAGAGCTGCTAGAAAGAGAGGCTAGAAATATTCAAAAAGAAGCTGACTTAGAAACTTGTGGACAGGTCCCCCTCTCTTATCAAAGACAACTTGGAGCAGCTGCCTCATCCTCAACAACACATCAGCAAGCTACCATGAATACTCCATAGACAGCCAACAAAAGCAAAGAAAAGCAGGTGGAACAACCACCTCCTATGACCGAAGAGCAAATGGAAACACTAGTGCAGCAACAAGAAGAGATGGAGCAGCAGGGAGAAGTGCAGCAGCAAGAAGAACAGCAAAAACAGGAAGAACAAAGGCAGGAACAGCCTGTCTAGCAAGAGCAAACAGTGGAAGCCCCTAAATCCACTGAACAAACTGTGCCTCCAAGGCAAGAAATTTCAGCTGAGGCATCAATCCTCCAAACTCCACAAAAGGAGGATACAAGCAGGAAAAGGGACAGGGAGACTCCCCTTACAACATCAGCAACTCATGGGGAGAAAAGACAGAGAATCAATCCCTTCTCAGAGGAAGAAATGCCAATAGGACAGTCTTTTGGTATGGTCCCACCAAGCAGGGAAGCATCAGCAAGTTCCTTTCAACAGGAACATGATAGAGCAATGGGAGGAGAAGTGAGTTCCTCAAATCAGCAAGGGGAAGGTGGACCCAGCATTAAACAGCAATTCATCGACATTAAGAGGAGAAATGAGCCCATCAAGATACAGCTGTATAACCATCTGTTAAACATGGCTCCCACCAATCAACAAAGACTCATGTCTGCATATGATGTGCAGGGAGGCAAAATGATCATGAGTCATTTTATGCCAACAATGGTGCAGCCCCAATCTGCCTCTAACTACTTGAGGACTAACCTGGAAGTCCTTGCCAAGGATATCCACCCAATGGACAAGATAGAACTGCATAAGCAAATGGGTGAGATGGTCTATGCTTCCTTGGCAGACCAAACATTGGATAACTACAGGCTACAAAATAGCCTTAATAATACAGCTGCCCAACTTGAGTTGGAAAGGGCATCATCACAGGCTAAGGACAACAGAATTAGGTCCTTAGAAGATATAATTGTTGAAATTGGGCATGATCCCAAAGATATCAAGGGCATACAAGAGATATTAAAACTGAGGGATGCAGACATGGCAGCCTTGAGGAGAAAGATCAAACTCTCAGCCACAATTCACCCTCAAACAGATGAGGTTGCCCAGCAAAGACATGATCAAGAGGCCACAACCTTGTTGATATCTCTGTACAAGCAGCTAATCCAAACTCAGGAAAAGCTGGGAGAATCGGAGGCTGCAAAAGCAGCACTACAGGCAGCCTTGAAACAAAGAGAAGAAGGGCAAACCTCCAAGCCTCCTCCTGAAGTAATCAACCTTGAGGAAACTGCTCCAACTACTGCTCCTCCTCCTCAGCAAACAGAACCTACAGCACCAACTACATCGACAGCTGCACCAACAACAGAGCAGACTCACAGTCTGGATATGAAGAAGCTTCAAAATGAAATTCAAGTCCTGGAAGCTCAAATGTTAGAGCTTAATCAAGCCAAAGAATCTTTGGCTAAAGTAAATGAAAGATATGACAAGAGCAAACAGAATGTGGCTGAGAAGGAAAGAGAGATAAAAGCTCTCAAAATATCCTCTGACAGAGCAATCCTTGGCAACATGCCTGATGCTGCCAACAGAATGATCAACATATTGAATAACAGGACAAGCTCTCAACTGGCCACCATGGGAATTGCTCACAGGACTGAGACAATCTCAATGGTTAAAAGGGTCCTGACATTAAGAAACCTAGTTGGAACATTAGAAAGGAGAACCCAAGACATGCAGACCGAAATCAACAAGTTCATGGACAGGTTTCAGGTATTGCAAAACAGAGGCCTCCCCAGCCTACTAAGCAGTGTGGGAAGACTGCTTACCCATGAAAACTATGCTAAAAGGGTCAATGCCTTTGCTGCAAGTCAAATTGCAGCACAGCCCAGCACTTCAGCAGAATTAGGACCAACATCAGGGCAGACTCTATATAACAGGGTGGAAAACCTGTTTTTTATCATGAACGAGATCAATCATCTGTTCGATGTGCCTCCAAATTTCTATAAATATACAGAAGCAGATGAAACCATAGAGGCAATTATCAAGCACCAATTGCCCACACAGGAAGTCTGGAATAAATTGACACAGATAATATTATCAAGCCAGAACCTGTAATATTATGTTTTGTCCAATTTATAAGTGATCATACACAGGGAAAATTTTGGTAGATAAGCATACAGAGGAAAGATGAAAGGCTGAGCCAACTCAGCAGGGCTATTCGGTCACCACAGCAGCAAGCACAGTCACAGGTGGCAGGGCCGAGAAAATACTGCACAACAAACGTAAAGGCACATTTTCCAGCATTAAAGCAAAGCGTTCCAACCGACTCAGTTACCTCCAAAGGTAAAAATATCCTCTGACAGACTTAAAGAGCAGTTATGCTGCATTCAAAGCTGCAATAACTTCTTTTCTACTTTTCTGTACGAAGTAATGAAGATATTTCTCTCTCAGATGACTCAATGCCTGAGATATTTTGTATAAACATTTCTATAAAGTCCCCTTCGCATGAGTTTGCAAGGGTTGTTGTTGATTTCATTTCTATACTTCTGTTGTTGTATAACTCTCAGAGAAATAATACAAAAGGTGGATGGAATTTCCAAAGCTCTGTGTTCATTGATGCACTGTGGTGGCTGGCTGATTGTTACAGGATTCCTGCATGTTTCATAGCACAATAAGTCTTCTTTAAACCTCTGTGTTATATGTTTTCTAGTCTTTCATCTTCTTTCATGTTTATGAGTTTTACACTTAATGGCAAAGTAAAAGAATAGTTCCAGGATTTGATCACTGATTACCCTGAACTCAATCTAAGTTGTTATAAATGTTTTCTTCAGATAGAGTAAATAAGGTGTAATTCTTAATTGCTACACTTTCAAGCTATATCTTTCACTGTGATAAATATTTTCAGGAATTCAAGTTTGCTCCTGAGGCATTTATCTCTTCCCCACACCCCAGCTTTAGTGGAAAATTCTTAAATGCTTTCCACTGGTTGTTCACATGTCATCATCATAATCTAAATTTGTTATATGAAATATTTAATTGGCCCTGTAATCTCAGTAAACCACCTCAATGTTTCTAAAACACTTGTAGCCACAGACTCCATTGCCCAATGAAATAAACTCATCTGCAGATTACACATTTCAAGTACAGGAAGATATCCCTCAACCAAAACATAAACCGAAAACCTGAGCATAATAACTAGCCTAAAACACCATCATAACAGAGACAAATTATAAAGAGAGAGCCCTCTCTGATTACAGTGTGGCTAGGCACAGTAATCCAAAGATTGGTTAGTGGTTACCCCGGCCGTATTCCCTTGGGAGTCATAGGGAACAACCTGGGTGTTAACAGGAGGATAGGGGGTCTCATTACGAGCCAGCCTACCATGTTCATAAGGCTGTAACAAAGTGACATTCCCATTATGGCCACCACACTAGGGTTATGATCCATTGGATAGACAAATTATCCTTGGAACAGGAGGTCTCATCACGAGCCGGCCTGATCACTTTTGCTACCTCCTAGTGAATGGCAATGTGGTTATCTGGTTACCACGCCAACACACTGATCTCTTCTGTAGAACAGCACTAAAACTCTCCATTTATAAATTGAGGATCCTGGCTCATATGGGTTAAAAAGCAACCCTGCCGAGGCTATGGACGCCTGCTGGCAGCAGCGGCTCTGCTTATGGTATTGAAGTTATATCTTTTCGTCAATTATTATTATAATACCCTTTTCTTATTTTCTTTTTATCAGAGAAGTTATTTCCTTAACTTTTTCCCTGTTTGAACCTTTATGCATGAGAAATTGTTTTATGATCAATCACATCATTTTCAGCTAGAATACTATCAGCAAAGCATCTTTTTAGCATATTGTTGTCCTTTTTCGTTTTGCATAAACTATCATCAC
This sequence comes from Pinus tabuliformis, assembly GCA_031772625.1. NCBI lineage: Eukaryota > Viridiplantae > Streptophyta > Pinopsida > Pinales > Pinaceae > Pinus > Pinus tabuliformis. The sequence continues at coordinate 305,459,009 of CM062816.1, read as the reverse complement.
TCCAAAGTGTCCTATCTCTTATTCATAACTATCTTTACACCCTTTGCTCTCAAAATAACCATAACTTTCACCATCCTATCATTGATAAGTGTACTCTGCCTCCCTTACTGATATATTGTTCATTCCATTGCCTTGCCGTCAGCACCACCCCTTTCATATGCTTTATGGTTATGGAACACATTTTCCAATTGGAGGGGGGAATGTATGCATTATGGGATTGCATGCGATATGATTACTGCACTTTGCCATACCTTGTTGATTTGACAACATATTAGTATTGCATGTATACATAAGTTTTTCTAATTTCAATTTTGCATGCATCTTATCTGTTTCTATTCAAAGCTAACACTATGGATTCAAGCACATTGTATGCAAAATAGTGCTTTGTTTACAGGAGAACAACAAGTATGGGCAGAATTCTATTCGTAGCATGACCACACTATTGCACTTCACAGTAGAGGCTCGTGAACGTGAACAATTCTTCAGACATGATGTGCTTCCCTGGATTCCACCTTTTGCATCACTTTCAGCACCAACTCTGTCTACATCAGCTTCAACAACTGCCAGTCCATATATGTCATTCCACATTTTTTGGAGGTAAAACTTGAGGTAAAATTGCATAGTTTTCTAATTTATTATAAATTTAGGAGAATCTAATGAAAATCCATTTTGAGCATTATTTGTCATCCTTCATTCCACATCTTTACCACTTCCCCTTTTTCAGTAGCATGTCATTTTCGAGTGTGGGGGAGTGTTCCTTTCATTAATTTCTTTCTTATGACCACGCCATTCATATTCGTTATCATCCATTGCTATTCTTATTCACTCTCAACACCTCCCTTATTCCATGTTGTTTTACACCAAGCATAGAATTCAACAGCTGGTAGCAACCACCTCTCTTTGTTTTCTAGCATTGCATGCGGACATGCTATTTTTTCAGAGAGGGGGAGGAGTTGCTATGCATGATGGATGTTTTCTACTTTCTTCCTTATTTAAGGCATACAATTTCATTTTTACACAGTGCAGAAATTGATTTCCACATATTTTTAAAACTATGAACTCAATCCTTGTAATTTTTGGAAAACACATACGTATCATTAATATAAATCCACACAATTTCAAGAAATATTGGTTCATAAAATTTCGGAAAACATGCACTCTCACCTACAGCCATTCTGTTTATATCTCATGATCCATGCATCAAAACGATCTGATTTTTGGATCATAGAAGCCTTCATATATTACAAATCTACTTGCAACATTTCAACAAAATCTGGTTTGTAGTTTTTGGGAAAATGGTTAATGAAGTTTGTTGTTATCTATGTCATATTTTGCTGCAACCTCATACATATAGTTGAATGTCAATGTAAAAATTGTTATTCCTTCATCGAGATTGCTAAAATTGAATATTCATTAATTAAGGAAGCATTCATTTATTCTCAAATTTTTATTGCTTGGTTAACACATGGTTTTTGTCTTTGGGTTGCATGAGGACATGCAATATATTCAGTTTTCGTTGCATGAGGACATGCAACATATTGAGTGTGGGGGTATGTTGGGTCGTTAATATGCCATTATTATTGTCACTTGTGAACGTTTATTCCACCCATTTCTACCATTCTTCATCATGTCATTTATTATAATTTATTATATAAATCCATTTTATGATGATTTATGCTCTTACATTATTTATTCTCCTTTATTTCTAATGAATTGATGATTATGCATTATTTTACCAATGATAGTTCTAATAAGTTGGTTATAACATTATTCACCATTTTTAGCCTCCAAGGTAACTTCCAGATTGAAGATTTGATTTTTTAAATATGCCAACTCAGAAATTCGCTGGTTTAAGGAGTGACAGTTTTGCGGTTGAGATTCTGAGCAAATGAAGACGAATTTGAGAAATCCGGAACATGGGTTTTGTCCAGAACGGGCCCAATTAACTTTGAAACAGAACGGTTTGCCAAAATTCGGCTTGTACAGAGAGAAACGTGGGGTTCTTTGAGCACGATTTTCTCAGATTTGCAGTTGCGGCCGTCCTCCAAATCTCAGCTGCCAACCCAAATTCGTCTTGCTTTTGTTGAGAGATGAAAGGAAATATATTTTCTTGTTGATCATCTGGTTAGAATCAACCCAATTTTGTAAAAGAAGTCATGTTGTACTTATCTATGTTGTAACTGCTCTCTGATCTTTCTTTATTTAAATGAAAACAAAGATCAGAGAGAGGATGGCTTCAGGATGACTTTAGAAGGACTTTTGGGATTCGAATGATGGAATTGAGGATGTAGAATTAGAGATTCAAGAGTGATAGGATAGGGGGAGAGATGGAACGAGTATTATGTTGAACTGTAATTTTATTTGCAGACTCTCACTGCTGAGAAGGCACCACTCAATATAATGTTGTTCAATTTGATGATCAATATATAAGCAGAGTTATTATTCCTTCGCATCTTCTGAAGCACTACCGGCAGTGATCGCTGGTGGTTACGGGCCCAACCCCAGTGGATTCACTTGCCGTTCTTGTACCATTATTTCATGATCTTTATTGTGTGATGGTTTGATTTTATTTCTACTTATCGTAATCATGTAATTTTACTGATTGGTATTTCCAGACTGAATGAACTGATATGTTTTATATACTATACTTAAATTGCGTTGCTGTTCATTTCCTTCTTAACAGAGCTCACTGCTTTTTGTCAGCATGTTGTTGCGCTGTTCATTTCATCTTCAAAGCTGTGCTGATCACTCCAGTAATTTAACAATTTTCTGTTCATTACAGTTATATAAGTTTGGCTATTCAGTTCTAATACTTAGCGTTGTTATTTATTTACTTTCTGCAATTATTTAAGCTTACCTTCCAACATTCTTTTAATTAGCACAATTGTTTCATTTTCATCGAGTTGTAGTAATACGATTGATTTAATTCTTTGCACTTTCCAATTGGTTATTTAATGATTGATTTCAATTGCATCAATATCCAGAGGAATGAGTTATTGCTACTGTATCCTCAATTGATGGTTGTTTGAATGAATGATTTAGTTTATTGGATTGCTGTTCCATTTACTTTCTGCTGTTCCATTTACTTGCATTTTTTGTTTTGGTGTGAGAGAAGGTCTAAGGCTGTCGTGAGCCTCAGCAATCGCTGCCTAGCTCCCAGAACTTTGGTCCATGCTCTAATTTCCTTTCCATCAGTTTCTAGAGGGATGGGTTATCACTTCCGCACCCTTGACTGATAAGTTGTCTTGTGTGATTTTATCCTTTTGAAGTAATTTAGTCATAGTTTAGCATCCGTCTACTCTTGTGACCTCTAAACGCTATACTACTAAACATTACTCTTGAGTAAATAGCCGCCTCAGACAGAGTACACTCTTGAAATAAAAAGTCGTCCCTGGGTTGATAATTAATGTGAAGGTAGTTAGGAGTTCGAAAGGCACCTTTTTATCGCTCCACACATGCCCCACCAACAGGCAGGCGTAGCGCGCAGCGCCAACTCCAGTGCCTGGAATCGATATTCTTCCACTACTTCCCTTTTAAATTCATCTTGAAACATATCCACGTCATTCAAACCATCATAATGTGAAAGGTTCCTTACCTCAATGAGACACACTGCAACGACTTGGTCATCATATTGCAATGGAGCATACATACTTCATGTAACCGATTCTGCCAGTGTTCAAGCTTTTCGTTCGAATCTGAGGTGCAGGAGCTATCCCTGTCCCATGCAATTCATCCATCATATGAGGATTGATCTAATCCTCATCTTGTGTTGTTATCTTGTATACCTGATCCAGATCATCATCACTTTCCACAAAGTCGCGAACAGGCTCAGTATAACGTGCTCCTTCTGTAGGGTCTAATGGCACTAAAACCTTGAGTGACTTCCTTTGAAATGTCATCTTCCGATCTTTAACTTGATTAACATGTCCATATCAAAATCCCAGTCAATTCCTAATAGCACGAGGTATGGGTTACTGTCATCCACTATTTCAATAACCTCAAAGTCAACCAGCACGCTTGCGCCCTCAATGTCCACCATTACACCATATAAGCGCCCCATCGGAATAATCTTCTGTTGATTTGGCATGCATAACTGAATAGGAGACCAATGTAGTGCAGGTATCCCCATCCTCTCCCATGTCTGCTTAGGTAGGACATTTGCATCAGACCCCAGATCTAAGATTACCTGGTCCATTTCGTATTCACTTATTTGTGCAGTCAGCGTCATCTTATGCCCCATGCGCTTCTTATGCTTACCAATTTTCCTCAAAGTGCACTGTTTAGTAGGAGTATTTGATTTATTATCGCACTTGTTGATTAACTCTTGCAACCCTTCTACCACTTTCTGATCATGCAGTAAATTCATACAGGTATTCAGAAAAGTAGCTAGTACGGAACGATCTACTTCTTGTGTCACACTAGTTTTTGGCATTTTCTCCTGACTTCCTAAGGTAGAGGCCTCAACAAAGTTCTTCTTTGCTTTCATGAAGGTCTCTTTAGCACGATTAAGGTCAAAGTCTACTTCTTTCTCAGCAGCCTTGTGCACCCACCCTTCATCCCCAGGCTGCTTACCTTTATCTGTACCAGTCACCATACCACATCTCATTACTATATTTATGCTCTGATCTTCTTCATGGGGCTCAACCCTCATCATTTGAATCTTTTGTGTAGGTTGTTGGGGGCTGCGCCTTCTTTTCTTGCATCTTTTCTATAAGGACTAGACATTACTCTATCACATGCTCAAACTGTCTACTATAATGACATGACGAATGCGTGGGATTTTTACAATCTCACATGAAGTGCCCTACTTTGCCACAGTTATAGAAGATTATTTTCCCATGCCCTCGACCTGGTCTTCCGTCTCTTCCTCATCCTCAGCATTGGAATCCTCCCCATGCAGCTCTTGCACCCTGATCCTGAGGCCAATTCTCTGCTTGCATTTGGTAGGTAGGGGTTCTATCCATCATCAGCCCATAAATTCTATAATGGTGTTAATCATATCCTATATATTTATATAAATTGTAAAACCACCATTGAGAGGTCTGTACAAACTTCTGTAGTAAATGGCAATGATCAGTTGCATGTTGTCCTATAACTTGACAGATAGCGCACCGTAGCACAACTCCCATGCTTAGCCCAATGTTATACTCTGGTTTCAAGGGGACATTTCCTCTCCCAATAATATAGTTCTTATAGAATGGGCAATGTTCCTTATCATGTCCATGGCTCTTACACTTAAAACACTAGACCTCAACACGCACCTCTAGCTAGGCCTCTTTGCCTTTCTTCAGACTTTGCAACTCCAAGTGTAGGCTTTCCAGCTGTGAGTGAATATGTTGTACTCCTAGGTTTGTATCCTATATGGGCAAAGCATCCAACCTCATCGCAATTTCCAAAGTTTCTACTTGTGTTTCTATATTTTATTATGACAAAGGCACTCTCAAGTGCGGCAAGAGTGACACTATATACAAGTCATGATGCTGGGAATCTATGATTATCATATTGGCCTGCCTAATCAGGAATTTCAACCTTTGATCGAAATCCCAAGGCATTTCATCTAGCTTCTGTCAGATTTCCTTAAACTCAATTACTGACTGCGCCTTTGACTTAGGGTTACTGAAATCTTTATTCAAAGCTTGCTGGGTCTCTGCAAACATTGTGTTGGGGTAATCAATGCAATACTTGATGTACCATGTTAATGTGAAATCCTGTAAGGTTGTAAGAAGCTACACTTTATTAATGTTATCATCCATAATCTGTTGTGTTGTCCATACATCTCCTGCGACAAACCAAAACTGTTCGGGATCTTCACTCCCTACTCCTTTAAAAATTAGCATCTTCATTGTGTTCGCCATGTTGAATGGTGGAAGTGGAGGTGGAGGGGGTGAAGGCATAGGTGTATGAGGTGGAGGTGGAGGGGGTGAAGGCGTACGTGTATGAGCTGGAGGTGGAGGTGGAGTGGATGGATGAGGTATCCTCAGGATACCCTACATAATTAACTGAACTTCACTTTGTGGCATAGTCAGCACCATCCCTTCATCATCACTTGAAGGGGGTTCAATGAGCGAACTATATTCTGGGCTTGATCCTCCATTTCTTCTAAAGAATCTCCCGCTTTGCATAGCCCCAAAAATCAAGGTAACTGCATAACCCTCTTTTCACATAACAACATTTTAATCCCAATTTTTAATGATTTCAAATACTTACCTCACGGTCCTTTAAAGAGCCTTCGTTCCACTTCGCTATAGCTGATATTTCTGTCGATCGCAAAATAATTCATGAAACTTCCTAGTGTACGAGCAATCCAGTGATCCATATCTCATGCGATATTGCTTTCTAATGCCTCCATACATCGCACCAGTTCAGGAGTCCAAACTATAGGACCGTCAAGCCTCCATGTCCCTTGACTATCGGCCAATTTAGACAACCACTCGTGTAGTTTTCCAGGGAAGAAACAGAAGAACACGTCGGTCTCGTCTGTGTACAAAAATCTCTGCAACCACTGTTCCTTGGATAATTTAGGGCTCCTGTTCTCTTGAGCCGCTAGCGCGTGCATATTTCAATAAATCCACTTATCAATATCTTTCTTCGGAGGAAATCATTTATCACACATCTCTTAGATAGATCCCGGTCCCGGCAACGGAACCATTTGTTGGCTTAAGGGGGCTTGACCTAGGTTCAGATTTGTTCACGCCAACCAACAAAACCCTAACTGCTGGCCCTTTCAGCAACAACCTGCATAGTGCAGGCTAGAGTCTCACTTAACGTAGTATTGGGGGATGCTAGAACCAGGTTTCTACATCCAGAGACTGTGTGATAAGTGATCTTAAGCCTTAATAACCCTAGATCTGCCTTCACGCAGATCTATCTAACTCATCAGAAATCATAAAAAAATTAACCCTTATCTTCAAGAAAAAAGATAATTACTTAGTTCTTGCACAAATATTAAAGATTCAATAAGTTCGTGCAACATTTACACATTATTCCACAACAAACATATCATTGAGAAATATAACATAAAATTAACAAAACTAAGAATAATACTCAAAGTCAAGGTATTTCTCCCAAAATCAGTCTTTATTAAGTTCAGCGTTCAATTTACATACTATTCCACCCTATGCACTGAGTTGTAGGGTTCTGCGCACTCAGCTACAGACTTACCAAGGTCTCATGCACACTCAGCTGCAGGAGTCTTCCCCTTTCGCCTAAGTACAGGAAACAGAGCTTTCCTTCCTTAGAACTTGCCCAACAACAATTTCTATATTGACTTAGTTACTGCTTCTAGACTTGCTATGACTCAATTATATATAGCTTTTTCCATACAATACCATGCTCCGTGAACCATGGGTGAGTCTAAAAAACTGACCTATCACTTACCCAAACAAGGGGCTAAATCCCCTTTGAATCCTACTTAACTACATGCTCCGCTTCCACATTTTGCAGAGACTTTACGTTCTTTTTACAAAATCTATTATAAAAATTGGTTAAACTAACCCAAAATAGACCCCAGGGACCCTATCCCAACATCACACCCTCTTCATAAGTCATCATGTTCACTACCAAGGACTGGTACTCTTGTAACAGTCTCTCTGAGCATCCTTAGTGCTCCATGGTGTAAATGTCCCATTCGCTTGTGCCATAATTCATTTCGTTATTTTGCACCATCATAGTTGCTACCTATCAGTGCCATTAGAGACTCAAGCTGCAACTTATACAATTTTTTTCTTCGAGTTCCAATTTGTATTTTCCTCTTTCATCTTGAATGCTTGATGTATACTTTCTTTCCAATGAAGTATCCATCGTATCCCTTGTTCTGTAATTGGGACACTGAAATCAGGTTCATTCCTAATCTAGACACATGCAAAACATTGGTGGCTCGAATGTTGGTTCCTGCTTCTGTTTGAAATGTTATGGTGCCCCTCCCTACTGGAGTACACTTTGTACAATTTTCCATTGTAATATGAAAATCCATTTGTTGTTCTTGATAGCTTGAGAAATATTATTGTACCCCATTCATATGAGTTGAAGCCCCGCTATCAATATACCAAACATCTGTTGAAACTGAACTTGTTAGGCATGCAAATTCTTCTTCTAGCCTAGAAGTTCTGGGTTACTTTGAATGTCCATCTTTGTTTTGTTTTCTAATGCTACCCTACCCCAACAACTGCTATATAATAAATTGTGTCCTTTCCTGAGAACTACACAATTCTTTGGGGTTTCAATTTTCTGCCTTTGCAATAATTCAAACTCCCTTCTTTTCCTCATCAAGGGCTCTTTAGTATGCACTCCTGCTTAACCAAGCTTTGATGCCATGTGAAAATTTCAAAATAGAAATCGTTCTGCAATGATAATGTTATTTCTTCTACTTATTAAGTCAGAAATAAGTTATTCACATTGTTCTTACGGTGAATATCAAAATAAATTCTACTGCAGTCTTCACAAATAAAATTCTAAAAATGAATGCAATAAAAACACAAGAATAACCACAATGATGCAATTATTTTTTGACAATCGTTCCCGGAAAAATGCAATGTGGGAAAATCGGTGCAACAAATGAGGGTTTCTTTATTATTCTTCAGCAAAAATATCTTGTACAATATACAACCAACATAAAAGAAGTGAGAAAATTTACAGATGCTTCCTGACAAAACTCTGATCCAGGATGATTTCTTCTCAGCCCTCTGAATCCCTCTGCATCTTAATGCATAACCTTTCCTCACGCTGGCCCAACGTCAACCTGCCCTGCACTTCCTCTTTCTGCGTCACACTTCTGCATTGGCTCTCCCTTGTTCTATGCCTTCTTTCCTTGTACCTTATGACTAATTTTGATGCCCTCTCTCTGTTTCCCACCTGCAACTCTCCCTTTGATTCAATTTTCTCTTTCTCAACTTCGACTAGTGAGAAAATATATCTTACTCGGGTAACTTAGTTTTTGCCTCTGGTTTGTTTTCCAAGTGCCCATCAAGCCTCCTCTTATAATCCTCTTGTTGATCAATCAACAACCTAGATTAGATCCTAATCGATGGCTAGGATCATACTGACTTGATCTCTACTTTAGAAGTTTCACCCAGAATTTGGATTAATACCCATTAATTATTTTAATTTCCTAAGTTTAGACTTAGGGTCACATTAAAAATAATTAATCGTTTTAACAAAACTGTCTCCGGGTGGAATTTCCTAAAACAATTTCTGGGTATTGGAGAATGCCTGTGTCTAAGCCTCCTTGTAAATTTTGATACTTAGAGAACATCCAATGCCACCAGAAATCAATAGTAAAAACAATGATTCATCCATATCACTTAAACAATCATGAATGTATAATTCAAAGAAAAGGAAATCATCGAGGCCATAGTCATCCAAGGGTTCAATTTGATTAACGGTGGAAGATCGACTATTGGAATATCAATATTGAGAGATGGTTGATTGATAAGGTTAGATGAATCACCATCAGGGGAAATATGAGAGAGAAAAAATAATTCTTCATCTGTGACTTGATCTTTTGGTTTCATGATCGATTGAGGTTGAAAACATGGAACATTAAAAGGAAGAGGGCACAAAACAAAAGGTAGGTATGGTTCTTACTCAGGATGTCGAGATTATTTTGGATTAGAAAGACACGATGAATATGTTAACACTCCATAAATACCTTAAAGTTGGGGAAAGGGATCCCATAGGTACTCACAAACCACTTGTAGGTTAAGGTCCAATCCCCTTAACCTTGGAGAGGGCTCTCTTGCTAGATTAACTATCAATCTAAGAAGACTGATAGGATTTTCATTTTAGACTGGTTATTAATCTCAAAGGTAGATGTTATAGGATTTGAAGGAAATGTTGGAAGGGAGGGCCATTGAAGTATAGGATTATAACACATCAGGGCATGCATGATCCATATAGATAATAGAGGCAAGGTAGGTGCACACTCCAAGTCAATTGTCGGTTGTAGTATAGCAAAGAATGAATGAAACACAAAAATATTCAGTCAAACGTAACAGAGCACATGGTTATGAAGTCTGTTACAAAACTAATAGCCAAATATTTAGAAGAAACATGATAGAGCAATAAAAAATTCTATCATGTATAAGATCCACTATTATCCTAAGAATCTAAGGATGAATTCAAGACAATAGTTTCAAAAATGAATATTCATTTAACACAAAGGAAAACACAGACTTAAGACGACACACCACAGGAATCTCTGAAAATGATAACATAATCTCAGCTTGAGATTTTACTAAAAATAAGTTTACAACGGTCTTCTTCCTCTGAACGATTCTCCATCATCCATTACATTGCATGTTTATCCTTTTATAGTATTTAGGCCAAGGGATAGATACATTACATTTTATCTAGCTAATTGGATCAAAAGGTGTGTCTAATCATTTTTTAATAGAAACAACAAGATTCAGGTCAAATATAGGAACAAAATTATAATCCTTATCTTCCCATCTTGAACAACAAAAATTTTAGCAAACCTACTTCATATAGTTATCTATATCCTCTCGAAAATCTTGACCTACCTGCCATGATGCCAAAAATCTTGCTAAAAATACCTTGGATGTCTTATCGGGTCACTTCTAAAGAGACCAGACCATAAAAACATGGCAGATTGTCATGACTATGGAAAGGATGTGAACTTCTTTGCCTCAGCGCTTTATGTATTTCATAGTTTTGTGACCAGAGGCAAAACCTAGACTTATTATATTGGAGCTTTAGTTGTGTGCCGCTTTGAATTGTGTCGAGGTATGAAATTCTACGATATGTCTAACCCCCAGGGCTTAGGTGGTAACTTCATAACCGGAACCTAGTGGATTCAAGGCCAAACCCTTTTTATGGGTTAAACCATTTGGCTTGAAAGGGGGTTGATTCGTTAGAATGCTTTAGAATACTGCCACATTATAAATGGTCCCCATGTGAAATACATGGGACGACAACCCATATTGTTATAGACATTTTTGTTCCTTACAGCTATAAGCATGAAATGTCCATAATCCAAGGGATCCAAAGTCCCTAAACATGTTGTTCCTACCCCTAGAGGAACGAGGTTAACAAACCACAGCAATTCACAGAAGTTCTCCACCAGAAACTGCTCAAAAACAAGTCAATTCAGGATCAATTCAGCGGCTCCACTAGCTGTCTGCGCTGAAATGCAGAGATTACACTGGCTAGGTGCACTGCAACGCAGGTAGAAGCACTACCAGGGTGCGCTGAGCGGGAAATGACAAATGGCAAGTTCATTCAACGAGGTGGAAAGACCCTGGAAGCTTCCAGAATCTTCTCCAATGACACTTGCCTCAATGAATTCAACTAGTGATGAGTAAGAGGCTCTTAGTCTCCAAGTGGAAGCAAGAACTGACAGAGGGAGAGGACACTAGTCAGATCTCAAGCTGACTCATCCTCTCTCCAAACATCTATATATGGATCTCTCCTCCATGAGATCCAGGAGGCTGGAATTTTGTTATTGCAAAGAATTACTGTTGGTTTGAGATTGGAATCATTGGGTGCTTAATGCTTTGAAGGGAGGTGAAGATAGGAATTTCATTCGCTAGGAGGTAGATGCTGGATTGGAGCCCTCTTGGTTGTATCTCCTCCTGAACCTTGTTATTCATCAATAAAGCTATCTTGGTTTCTCCTATATACTGATGTATCTTTGATGTATGATTGCATTAGTATGTTTAGTTATTTCTAATCCTGAACTAGTTATGAATATAAATCTATGTCTTTGTGTAGTGTTCTCTTCTTGTGATCTTGCAGGAACCTGTTGAAGCTGGGCGAGCGAGAAGGCAAGTAGCTGGGAACCCTCAAAGAGAAGAGAAACCGGATCGAGGGACAAACGGAAGACACCGGTTAGTCCATCTATCTCTCTTCATTCTTAATTCATAAAGGAAGAATACTATAATAGCTGTTTCTGTTTGTTGCTAAGGCAATGTCACACCTTAGGTGGATAGGATCGTCTTGCATAGGCATTTTTCCCCACAACAAATTGGCAACTCCACTGGGGACATCTGTTTAGTCATTTTATTTGTGTCTCTATCATTGTTTGTTTCATAGACTCAAAAGCAGCAATCGAACTGCATCTGCTATTTTCAGATGCAAAGTAGACAGCTGCTGCTTTGATCCAATCACTGGATTTGTCTATGATCTGAACAATGGACTCAAAAATGATTTGATGATCCTTTGTGATAGATCTTAGCCCTCCTTCAAATCATCCCTTTGATTGTACCTTGCTTGTTGCTTTTATTTGGCCTGAAACCGTAGATTAATCAGCAAACTGTAACCCAGAACCCAGAAACAACTCTCGTTTCTGCTTCAGCGCAGACTCTGTGAAGAGCTTCTGCATTTCAACGCAGGTCTCGTGAAGGCTACCTGCGCTGAATGTCAAAACCTCTGTGTTAGGAGTGCGCTGATCCAGTTTAGGCCTTGTGCACCTGGGGTTCTCTGCTCTGTTTTGCCTTGTTTTGATCTCTGATTTCTATAGCCTGTAACCAACACAGGTACCTGTCTGATAACTCCTTTTCTTTGCTTAAATTCCGCCTCCTTTTGTACAAAAAGACTGTGAGTGTTTTTATGTGTTTGTGGCGTCATTTACAGTTTTCCTTTGCAAGAGTGAAATAGTCATCCTGTAGCCCTTGATTCAGATCTATTGATTGTGATCTTAGGAGAGAGTTCATTGGCTGTTTACAGTTGGTTATACATTCATTTTTGCTTTTGGTTTGAGTTTGTCTCTTTTGAGTGTCAAAACAAGTATTCATTTTGAAAATCGTTAAGTGTTGTAATCTCTTCTACCCTTTCTGATTTCGAAAAAGTAAACTTGTTTGTATTTGTCATTTAAAAGCAAATTCAAAGTTGTACAAAAAGCTTTCTTTTAGGCATCAATATTAAGAGAGCGGAAAACAAACACCTGCATTGTGCATTTGCATCTTGATAGTTTGCATGTTTGATTTAGGAAAAGTGCATTTAGAGTGTGCTGATTTCTCTTTGAGAAAAGATGGTGTCTTTCTTTTCCCTTTGTAGCTAGGATTTTCATTGTTGAAAAGATATAAAAGCTTGCTTATCATCTTTAGACTGCATTTAGGAATTGTATCATACATCTCGTGGTGATCCAAAAAGGAAAACTTCTAAGAAAGATCAACCTAAAATAAATTGAATGAACTTAACAACGCTTTGTAACTTAACGCACAACATAGAGGTCTAGGCTAGAGACGTGTTCCGGCGTCGTAAAGCGTGGTGACTGTCGATCTCGCTGATGGTGGGTGATTCCTCCTGAGGGACGATAGCGCCAGTACGGATTGTGCTCCCACGTACCGTAGAGTATATATTGGGAGACCCCTATAGGCATAAAACCTTTATCCTTAAGAAACCGTGTCGGACGCCCTACTGATCGCAATGCACTGAACACAGCATTCAGGAAGATTGACCACCCGTACCTTAAAAAGTATTCTGCGGTTTTGCGAAAAGTTTGGCACATCCTCTACCTAGAACTCCATAGCAGTTCCTTTTGGCCTTTTTTAGACTCTATAACGGAAAAAGTCCATCCGAGCATTTGTCACTTCGGGCTCGTTAAAACATCGAAGGATACTAGAGTCATCTTTAGCTTTTTCTCGACTCTTTAAAATTGAAAAAGCAAGTTGTGTCTAAAGCGTCTAAAAAATTCATTTAATTCGGAAACACACTTTCCCCTTTTTGTATTTTGGTTGATCGAGTAATCCGCAATCGTGGAAGAAAGTCAATTGAAACCCCGTCGTTCGCGGAGGCTTACGAGTCAACCGTCTTTGTCTCCGAAATCGAAAACAGTACGGACAAAGCGAACTCGTTTAACCGGTTCGAAATCTCCCATCAAAGTTAGAACAAGTGTTCCAACAACATCTAAGATTCCGGTTACTCCAAACATTTCTGGAAACCCTGCCTCTTCAGAAGAAGTTCAACAGCCACAGAGGGACAGTGATACTGATCCTAGTCTGAGAAAAAACACTTGTGTTACTGAACCAGTTCCATCTGTAACCGGTTCAGAGAGTCTTGTTCTTCAAACATCTGTCGCTGTTGATTCAACCCTTTCTTCGGCACCAGAAATATTTTACGGACCTAACGGTCTTCCCCTTCCACTTGGTTTGATTGCGATAGAGGAAATTGTAGAAGATCCGCAAGCAAGTACTCCAACACATTTTGGAGTCGGGGTCACTCTATTTCCTTCGACATCAGAAGTTAGTCTACCACCAGTGGAAGTTCCTGTAGAATCGCTAGGGAATCTCTTGGATAGACTAAATATGTTTGAACAACCGTCAACATCTAGGACTGTGACACCTGACACAGCGACAGCAGAACTCCCTGCCGTCACTCCGACAATGTTTGCCGGCATGCCATCTGTCGCGACTAGCTCACAACCGCTAGAAGGAGTCCACCCAGGGACTATTTCGACAGTGTGGTCCGTTCCAGTTTGTTCCTCCAGAATAATATCTGGCAACTCTTATGTTGAGACTCGCCAGATTGATCCATTTGGAGGTCAATTTGGGCAATCCAGTCCCCAAGGACAAACAATCCCCTTGAGTTCCGGATTGCCACCGTATGGGGGGCAGTATGCCCTTTCATTACCCCCTCCGGGAGGATATCCATACGGGAGTTCACAACAATATTCAGGTTATACTAGAGTTACATCAAGTGGTTGGGTACCTATGCTACCTCAACAACCAAGGGTTGTGTATTCTATGCAACAATGTGTACCTATGTCAAACATCCCGACCACACCGGCTATTGTGACAGTGTCGCAAGTTCAAACGTTGCCTGTTGTATGTCAACCTCAAATTTCTCAGGTTGTGATGCAACAGCCCCTTGACCCTGCGACTCAACCACAATCGCCAACTAGTGGGGCGACACAGGTCCAAACGGGTACAATTACCCCACACCTTGGTCCAACGGTTAGTATAGCGCAACAGAACATGGCTTCACAACCATGGTTGGTGCAATACCAACAACCACAATTCCAACAAGTATACCAAGGTTCTGAGCATCAGAGTTTTGCGAACGGTGGACAACCGTACATTCAAAACGGTCAAAATCAACCATTTTACGGTGGTCATGTCCACCAACCATATCAGTCATACCAGCATCAATTACATTATGCTGGTATGCAAAGGCCAACTGCTCAGGAAATCCCATCGTATCCTGGGTATGCTTCACCTAACCTGAATCAACAGTTACCATTCGTGGCAACTTTAGAGCTACCCGATTTACACCGGTTAACAAACGATCCAATTGCTTACGCCCCTTGGTGGCCAGCGATTCCTCACAAACTACCTTCAGACATTCCTAAATTCAATGGAAATCCGGGTGAAGATCCATCGAATCACGTGATGACCTTTCATCTATGGTGTTCGTCAAACACCTTAAACGATGATTCGATAAGGCTTCGCCTCTTTCCGAGGACGTTAACG
This sequence comes from Pinus tabuliformis, assembly GCA_031772625.1. NCBI lineage: Eukaryota > Viridiplantae > Streptophyta > Pinopsida > Pinales > Pinaceae > Pinus > Pinus tabuliformis. The sequence continues at coordinate 305,443,584 of CM062816.1, read as the reverse complement.
GGTCCAGCGGCTAAATGGTATATTGAATTTCCTAGAGCTTCGTTCGACAATTTCAGCACCTTAGCCACGAAATCCTTAACCCATTTTCAATTACCGATAAGGTATGAAACGGGAACGGAAATCTTAACCAACTTCAAACAGACGACGACCACTCACATATCTGATCATATACATGAGTGGCGGCGTCGTCGTAGGATGGTAAAAATGTACGTTCCCGATCAGCTATTAGCTGAATGGTTTATCAAGTCGTTACTTCCTGCAATAACGGAAGATGTGGCAAAGGGGGGAGTCGTAACAGAAGAGCAAGTTATCGCTCGTGCACAATATCTAGACTTGGTATATACTTAGTCTGGCACGCTCTATGACAAAATACCTGACGCCCCTAGACCGGAATTTTCAATTCCTCCTCCTCCTAAATCAAACAATGACTCTCATGCCGGTGATGGCGTGATTGGCACGACAAACGCGAAATCAACAAAGGCCAACTCCAAGAAGGCCCGTAAGATTTCGGAGCAAAATGAAAAAGACGAAAGTAAATGCCGTATCAGCAGATAAGGGCAAAGAAACCAAACAACCAGGAAGCAAGAAAAAGCAAAACAAAGGGAAGAAGAAGAAACAGGGTGAGTCATCCCCTGAAAAAACTTCTTCAAACCCTCCTGGAAATAGGAAACCTCCCCCCTCGGGGTGTCAGATATGTGATGAGGATCATTGGACGAAAGATTGTCCATACAAAGCTGAGCTTAAAAGGTTCTTCAAGAGTTCGCAAACCTCAGCTGTGTTAACTGATCCGTTTCCAAATCTAGGACAAAATCTGGTTGATAGTGGAAATGCTTCCCCGTCGCAAGTGCTTATGTTGTCGATTTCCAAGCAACAAAACGATGCTTTGATTTCGACAAGGAACAAAGATTACGGGAATCCGCAGCTGTCGAACGGCAAGGAAAAAGATCAACCAAGCAGTTCGACAACAACTTCGACAGAAGTTGTACCACCCATCATTCCTGAATTAACAATAAAACCGCCAAAGGGAGTAGTACACAAGTTGACATTTAATCCTCGCGCCAGAGCAGCGCAGCATTATAACATAGTGGAAGATTTGGCCCAATCTCCATCCGCTATGTCGACTCTTGAAGTATTACAAAATTGCCCATCCCAAAGGCAGGCTTTGTTATCAGCCATTGGTGGGGTTGATCCTAAGGATTCCAATCTTGTATCCTTTGACCATAAAGGATACGATCCTCAGTTACCAGCTCAACTAGCTTTCCTTATCCAAGTGAAAGCCCTCAACAAAACTGTTCATCGAACAATTATTGATGAGGGGGCATCTACATGTATTATGTCGATGAGTTGTTGGAAAACTTTAGGATCTCCAACCTTGTCGCGATCTTCGACAACATTAAAAGCATTCGACGGAAGGACATATACCCCATATGGTATCCTAAATAACTTGAAGATTGAACTAGGGGGAAAAACAGTAGAAATAGATGTTGAAGTCATCGATGGGAATCTTGATTACAACATCCTACTAGGAAGACCGTGGATCTACGCCATGGCAGCTGTTGTGTCGACCTATTTTAGAAAGATTGCATTCCCCTTTCAAGGAGGGATTACGATCGTCGACCAACAAAACTTCCTCCCTAATGGTTCACAAGTTACAGGAAGCATTCCCATGATCCATGGAAGCCCTCATTCGCTTCAGAATATCGGAGTAGGCCTACTAAAAGATCCTATACTAATGGGAACTTTCGCTTTTCCACCACCAAGCGATTTGGCGGAAGTAGCGTCGATAGGTACCTGCAATATGATATCTTCCACGAAGATCTCAGAAGACGATATCGACATGGATCATGCAATGGTTTTGCCCCCAAGCCCAATAGAAATTTTGTAGCAATCAATGTTTCTGGCATGGGAGGCGAACCCAAGTCAACGCTCATCAAGCGTTTGGGTAGATAGGTCTAGAGAATATGGTACCCCTTTAGATCCTTGGTCGCGAGTGCATGGAACCGACGAAGGAATTCTACAATCAATGTTGATTGAAGGGGCACCATGGAATGATTGCCACCATCGTTCCCTTCTTCCAGATTATGAAGAAGATACTCAAGACGACCTTTATCACCCTTCAGTTTTTGAATTTCTATCAAATACTGTAAATACGGTGGATTCCGAGCGGAACCTATCCAATATTGAAGAGACTATAGCCATAAATATCTCAACCAAAGCAAATGTTGTAGAGAATATTTATGTTGGCAAATGTTGTTCTCCTTCAGAACTGGAAATATATAACGCTCTTTTCCGCGAATTCAGAGATGTCTTTGCTTGGTCATATGATGAAATGCCAGGCATCGACTTGAGTATCGTTGAACATGAAATTAAGATGTATCCTGATGTCAAACCAGTAAGACAACGGCTTCGGCAGGTGCACCCCAAGAAAGCCGCTGCAATTAAGGCAGAAGTTGAAAAACTTCTCCATGCTGGTTTCATCTACCCGATTCCTCTAACCGATTGGGTATCGAATATTGTCCCTGTTATGAAGAAAAAAGGGACAATTAGAGTGTGTGTCGATTATAGGGATGTAAATCAAGCTTGTCCAAAAGACAACTACCCTACACCCTTCATTGACCAGATAATTGATGAATGCGCCGGATGTGAAATCTTTTCATTCATGGATGGATTTTCCGGGTATAATCAAATAAATATCCGCCCACAGGACCAGTCAAAGACTGCATTCATTTGTCCGTGGGGCACATTCGCATATCGAAAATTACCCTTTGGTTTAAAGAATGTTGGGGCGACATTTCAGAGGGCAATGAATTATGCCTTCCATGACATCAAGAACATGGTTCAACCATACCTCGACGACCTTCCAGCTCATTCACGAAAGCGGACTGATCATCCGCAGCATTTAAGAGCGATATTTATACGTTGTTGACACTACAAGATACGACTCAATCCACACAAATGTGTATTTTGTGTCAGTTCTGGTCGTTTACTTGGCTTTGTAGTCTCCAAGGATGGGATTCGTCTCAACCCCTGTAAGGTTCAGGCAATCATAAATTTTCCTCTACCTTCAAACTTGCTTCAAATTCAGAAACTCCAAGGGAAAGCAAACTTTCTGAGGAGGTTCATTCCAAATTACACAGAACTTGCTAAAGGTTATACTCGTCTTTTGAAAAAGGATGTACCTTTTGTCTGGGATCAGGTGGCGCAAGCTTCCTTTGACGCTCTGAAAGATTCTCTAGTAAAAGCATCATTAATGTATGCCCCGGACTATCAAAGAGATTTTAACCTGTATCTGGCTGCAGCGGATACGACCATTGCGATGGTTTTAGTTCAAGAAGTCGATGGAATTGAACATCCTATATATTATTTAAGTAAAAACTTAAATGATACAGAAAGCAAATATTCGTACATTGAAAAGCTAGCACTTGCTGCTGTTCAAGTGATACAAAGATTTCGACATTATGTCCTCTTTCGGAAAACTACCGTTCTATCAGATTGCAACCCCATGACTTATATATTGTCGCGACAGTTGCTGGGGGGAAAATATTCAAAATGGATAGCAATCCTTCAAGATTTTGATCTGGAATTTGTAAAATCCAAATCAAAGAAATCTTTGGTTTTCGCGGAATTATTATGCGATCTCCCATCATCGTCCAACGATGAAACATCCCAAGAATCAATCGTGGACGAAAGTTTGTTTCTGATATCCACAAGCGATGAGTGGTATGGAGATATAATCGTTTATCTCCAAACCCAAAAGTTCAGGCCTAACACCTCTCACTCAGAACAAAAACGTATACGATACCAAGCAAAAGACTACATGATCGTCGGTGATACGCTTTACCGTCGTGGTATCGATACAGTTCTAAGAAGGTGCCTCACCCAGGAGAAGGCCGAAAAAGCCCTGAATGAGTGTCATTCAGGCGCGTGTGGGGGGCATCAATCTGGATATGCTACAACACAGAAAATCTTACGAGCAGGATACTTCTGGCCAACCATGTTCAAAGATTGCATAACCGCAGTCAGAAGTTGCCATGCTTGTCAAATTTTTGATAGCAAAACCAGAAGACCACCCGCACCTTTACAGCCAATAGTTGTTGTTGGGCCTTTCGCCAAATGGGGCATCGATTTCATGACATGTAACCCCACCTCGACCGGGGGGCATGGGTATATTATAGTCGCCGTTGACTATTTTACCAAATGGGCCGAGGCGATGCCTACATTAGACAACACTGGTGAAACAACTGCCCTTTTCTTTTTCAATCATGTAGTCGCCAGATTCGGCGTACCACAGGCTATAGTTACGGATCATGGATCGCATTTTCGCAATCACATGATGGTTGAATTAGCTGCCAAGCTAGGGCTATCTCACGACAGCTCTACCCCGTATTATCCGCAAGCCAACGGACAGGTTGAAGTGATCAACAAAGTCTTGAAGCGCATGTTGCAAAGGATGATCGGAGTTCACAAAAGAAGGTGGCACCTAATCCTGTACTCAGCCTTGTGGGCCTACTGAACATCGGTAAGGAATGTGACTGGGTTCACGCCTTTCCAACTGGTATATGGCCTGGAAGCAGTCTTACCAGTCCAGTGTGAAATCTCGTCTCTTAAACTCGCAATTGATCTCCTCCCCGGAACTTCAGAAGAAGAGGCCCGTTTCTTGGAATTAATCCAATTGGATGAAACCCGTCGTGATGTCGCTTTGGCTAACGAAGCCCATAAGAAACGATTCAAGGCGCAGTTCGACAAAAATGTCAAACCCCGTGTCTTCTCAGAAGGTGACTTGGTCTTGCTTTACGACCAAGAATCCGATAAATTGGGAGCAGGTAAATTTAATTCTTTATGCATGGGCCCCTATATTGTTAAACGAGTGTTAGAAAAAGGAGCCTACGAGTTAATGGATTATAACAGAATTCCATTGGTGCAACCCCGTAATGGGTTGTACCTCAAGCGTTACTATGCTTAAATAGTGACCAATATGCATGCACCTCGATTTGCGTTATTATGCTGGGGGCATGCAAAATTATCATCAAGCAGTTTTAGCACGCAATTCATGCTCGTTAAAAAATAAATGCAAGATCGAGCAGTTTTAGCACACAGTTCATGCTCGTTAAAAAATAAACGCAAGATTCGAGCAGTTTTAACACATAGTTCATGCTCATTAAAAAATAAACATAAGATTGAGCAGTGTTTTTTCGCGTTTAAGCTAGTTAAAAAATGAACTATCTTCCGGTAAATAACCGCTGTGAATGTAACATTATCAGCCATTAAATCCTTGGTCGTGTTTGCACCGTCACCTCCACTTTTCCATTGGCCGATCATTCACCTCCATATGATTGTTTACCCATTTTGAGGAATAGCTGCGAAGAGTGATTTCACTAGCCATCCTTGTGACACTTCCGTGATTGGAAAATTCCAACCCGTACCTGGAATCAGCTGCTAACCCGTTTTATCACTCGTTCCTCAAAAGACGAGTTTTCTTTAAGCTTTTTTCATCTGACTCGTAAAATATGAAAAGATTGCCGATTTTTTGCCTTCCAGCTCGTTAAAGCGACCGGAAGTGCTATCCCTCCTCTAGATTTTAATCTTTTTGGACCTGAGGGATTATTGCACAAAAAGATCGAGCACTTGTTTTGTTCGGCTCGTTAAAACTATCGAAAGCTCATCCCTTCTGTATTGTTTTATACTTTTTCGGACTTAAGGGATTAGATGACGAAAAAGGACTTTCGAAGTTGACTTTACGTACCTTTTCAGACTCTCTAAAAATGAAAAGGACCGAGTTATCTTTGTTGTTAGACTCATTAAAAGCATTAAATAGCGACAAACTTGTCTTTAGACGAGAACGAGTTTCACTATCGCTAGGCTCGTTAAAACATAGCGATGGGTTTGCCCGAAGGGCAAGTTATAGAACAAGCATATGTTATCCTCCTCAAGCTTGACAAAAATAAAGAGGTACTGGTCAACAATGACTAGGGAAAAATTGGGAGAAACTCAAGAAAACTTTGATGGTAGCAAGTCGCTCTTGAACATGACACTTTTCCTCCTACCACAATCGGGTTAGGTTGTTTCATTCATCGGTCACATCACCATGGTCTCGCCATACCATCCATATTTGGGGTAATGCTACCGATCCATCGCATAAGTGTCGCCATATGTTCAAGAGAAGTCGTTCAGAGAAGTCACCCGTGTCCCATCCACTACCATACATTATCCTTCATTCTTTTCATGACCGCCACCCTGAATCATATATCATCAGATCGTTTTCACCTCCATCAAAATCATTTGCTCCGTTCCGTGTCACTGATGTGGGATACATTAAGGCCCTCCTTTGACGGATCGCTTCTTGTCGACATCAGCTCATTATCCAAGAAGTTGATCTAGGAACACCCCCTTCAGTACTTTGAAGCTTGCATGCCTCAATGGCAAGTTTCTCACTTCCGGCGACAGGTATACATCAATGACCTTCGACCGAAAGATTTTGCGTGGTGTTCGACGCCAAGTCCTTTATTCACACCACGTGAATTATACTGCAGTACCTTGAGGGTCATTATCATTATCGGTGATTCCTCTCGCGCTTGTTAACGGTTTACCTCATTGACCGGTAATCAAGCGATGTCTTTCCATGTTCGACTTCAGAACATTTCTCACATGGATCGACTTGTACTTAGAGTGAAGATCGGACGATATTGAAGACCCCGGATCTAGTTTCATCCATCTGGGCTGCGATATATATTCAGGAAAAATAAAGACATTGACATGTACAGCATTGCAGCATATAATCATCCTACCAAAAGGATGATGATTTCGTCAAAATCATCAGTCTACCATCAGACGATTGTCTGTTCTATGTACAGAAAAATGAATTTATAAAGCTGAGCATGGGAATGCCCGCCTCAGCTAGATCATGAAAGCAGTATGAAAATAATTTATTGTATTGTATTGTATTACAGGTCTCCTCCCAGCATTGAAAGAACTTCGGACCCTCCTAATAAAGCATTTCACCCGATAAACGGCCTCATACTTTAGGGGGCAACTGTTATAGACATTTTTGTGCCTTACAGCTATAAGGATGAAATGTCCATAATCCAAGGGATCAAAGTCCCTAAACATGTTGTTCCTACCCCTAGAGGAACAAGGCTAACAAACCACAGCAATTCACAGAAGTTCTCCACCAGAAACTGCTCAAAAACAAGTCAATTCAGGATCAATTCAGAGGCTCCACTAGCTGTCTGCACTGAAATGCAGAGATTACATTGGCTAGGTGCACTGCAACGCAAGTAGAAGCACTACCAGGGTGCGCTGAGCGGGAAATGACAAATGGCAAGTTCATTCAACGAGGTGGAAAGACCCTGGAAGCTTCCAGAATCTTCTCCAATGACACTTGCCTCAATGAATTCGACTAGTGATGAGTAAGAGGCTCTTAGTCTCCAAGTGGAAGCAAGAACTGACAGAGGGATAGGACACTAGTCAGATCTCAAGCTGACTCATCCTCTCTCCAAACATCTATATACGGATCTCTCCTCCATGAGATCCAGGAGGCTGGAATTTTGTTATTGCAAAGAATTGTTGGTTGTTTGAGATTGGAATCATTGGGTGCTTAATGCTTTGAAGGGAGGTGAAGATAGGAATTTCATTCGCTGGGAGGTAGATGCTGGATTGGAGCCCTCTTGGTTGTATCTCCTCCTGAACCTTGTTATTCATCAATAAAGTTATCTTGGTTTCTCCTATATACTGATGTATCTTTGATGTATGATTGCATTAGTATGTTTAGTTTATTTCTAATCCTGAACTAGTTATGAATATGAATCTATGTCTTTGTGTAGTGTTCTCTTCTTGTGATCTTGCAGGAACCTGTTGAAGCTGGGCGAGCGAGAAGGCAAGTAGCTGGGAACCCTCAAAGAGAAGAGAAACCTGATCGAGGGACAAACGGAAGACACCGGTTAGTCCATCTATCTCTCTTCATTCTTAATTCATAAAGGAAGAATACTAGAATAGCTGTTTCTGTTTGTTGCTAAGGCACTGTCACACCTTAGGTGGATAGGATCGTCCTGCATAGGCATTTTTCCCCACAACACATATGCGCCCAAGCCCTTTTTCATATCGGAATATCGCAATCGGTGATTTCACAATGATGAACATGGTGGCACCTTTTTAAACCTATGATCATCAAAGGCCAATCACCCTTTGTGTTTTAGCCCCTAGTCTTGTGAAGCTTCCCATGACCACGCTCTAGCCCCCTTATTGGAGCCCCTCTCCCAACGATCATTAATAATTGGTTTCATTTGGTGCACACATTTCATTTTTGTTGATCGTCGAACGCTGATATGTGACCTCATCAATGCCACGTGTTAGCCTGTGAGTGGTGATGCATGTCACCCTTTTTTTTGGCCCCTTCTGACCCCTGAAAATGTCGAATCCTCCTGCCACGTGTCCACCGTACAACCACTTCATTGTTGATGCCATCTTCCACATGGTCCTTATCGAAACCATTTGTTGACTGCCACGTGTATTTAATCAAATCTAGTCTTTGTTTGTCACATGTCCTTTATCAGATCCAATCATTGTACGACACACATCCCTTTGGAAGGAGAGAGAAAAGACCCGACCTTCTCTGTTTTTATGAGCAAATCCTTTGTAAATATGTTTTCATCCTTCCTGACACTTTAAAATTGGAGGCCTATTTATGTTGCAATCACGACGTTTTATTCTCAAATTGGCAATTGCATATCGACATTTTTGATATGTGACCACCCTACCACCCTTTGTGAATCGTCATCTATAGATATGTGATATCACAAGTCCTCTAACCTACGACTTACGATGTGCTCTATCGATTGGACCCCTCCGACTGTTCTCTGACCATAAACCTCCATGATGCAGCATTTGGAACCTTCGATCACCAATTAGTGATATCGGTGATCATTAATCAGCATTTTTCTCCTACCTACACTACTTTCCTCTCCAAACCTCCGATTTGCAGGATTCGGGACCCATACTTAGGTATTTTCCATTGTTTTTTAGATTTTGAAGAGTAAACTTCAATCTACTCTAACTTTTACTCCACAAGTCAGTTTGAGGAACTAAATATACCATTGTAAAATTTCTTCTAAGCACTTCATCATGGAAACACTTTCATCATGATTTTACAGAAACTTGACAATCAAAAAGCTTTTCCAACCTTATACTAGTTTGATTAATGACCCTTTGAACATGAAATCCTTTTAGACTATGACACCCAATGATTCATAGGCTAAACTAACCAAAATGAATAGCGAGAGACCAATACCACTGATTCCTATTATAGGACTCTAACTTAATCAATTTCAAAATATTTCCTTGACATCTGGACTAAGAAACAAAATTTCTCATCCAATAATTTCTAGTCCACATCCTCGTCAAGGAATTCATAACAAAGATGAAGGAATTGATTAGCGAAATGTTCGAGAGATTCATTAAGTTTCAATTCTAAGTTGATCAGTTTCATTGAGAACATTTTGATATTCATACTTGTCAAAGATGCGATGAAGTTTGTTAACCAAATGCTTGAAATATGAAATATAAGAAATGGGTAAAGAATAGCACCATTTCCTTGCATGACCATCCAATGTAAGGGTAAACAACTGCACGAGGATTTCTTCAGAATAAATTCCACTTGAAAAAAAAAAATTGAACGAATTCAATTGTGTAATCAAGGATAGTTGTCATACCATTGCCATCAAATTTGAGATGTGACAAGTTATGTAAAAATTCCACGGGGATTGATATATTTATAGCTTCGGAAAAACACCTCGATATTATGATTTGGGATGAAGCCATTAAAGATAAGAGATTCGAACAAAGTTCACAGGCTCAACTTGTCATTCGTCCCTCCTTATAGCACAAAAAAAATTAATAGTATTGGATTTCACAAACATTTTAAGGGTATCTCCTCGATGTGAAGTCCCAATTAGACCTCACACCATTTGGTGTAGAAGTCCCATTCGGTCATATAGTCTGACCACTGTTGGAATGGTTTTTAAAGATATTCCTTGGTTACGATTGAACACAGGAGAAAAAAACACCTCCTTTGGGTAGTAAGAATGTGAGTTTTGTGAGACACCCAATTTAAGGTATACGAGGGATAATTCCATGACTAGTGAGGGAAACGAACCACCGGTTAGAAACATAATAGTACTATCCTAAGGGGGGGACCCAGGAAGAAAGAGAAATACTTGTTGAATACCTAAAGATTATTCCACATAATAAAAAACAATCGTTAAAGCATAAAAAACACTCATTCAATAATATCCATAACTAAGTAATGAATTAGTTCATTAACTTACTGTGTAAATAAACCAACATATACCATAAACATAACCAGAATATTCCAACCACATCTATGATACATGTAAGAAGAAGTGTCAACTCATTGAGCTTCTAATTAAAAGTGTAAGATCCCAAGTACATTGTTACATGAATGAAATATTGTATCCAATAGTGGAACATGAAGCCACAAATTTCTTCTCCAAAGAATGATCTATCTCCTATGTATTACAAGAGAAGCCAAGGAAATACCTCTAGAATCCAAGCCTTCCAAAAAATCCCTTTTCTTGAGTTATGAGGAGCTATTTATAACAAGTAACAATGACCTTTGAGCTTCCTCATGACTCTTTAACTTCTATGGTTGTTCATATTCTATACATGACTCATTACATTCCAATGTGTGGTTGTTCACATTCCACATGTGTCCCTTGGACTTCATTACATATCATTTATTACATAATACAAATTACAAATGAGATGGAAACTATATAAGACAAAATGATAATGGGACAAAGACTCCTAAAATGGAGAAGTCATTTTCTTCTACAAGCTCAGTCATAATGTAAGTGTGCCACACTCTAAACTCTGTAGAGATATATTTGACCTGAACTGACAAGTCCTCAATGTAGTGCATCTTAACCTCCAGTGCCTCTGAAAATATGTTCTAGGATTTTGACTATACATTATTCCACAACCATGAAAGCTTCATATGAGCTTTGACTTGTGAAATGGCATATTGCAGAATACTGTCTTTGATTACCTCTAGGCCTTCCTATTATGTTTCCTACTTGATCTTCTCAATGTAATGTTGGATCTCTTGGAAGATCATCTCCTTGGCTTTGATTGCTTCAAGTGTACCAGTCGAAGCCAACCCATATTTCTGTGTTATAGACTCAAATCATTGTACAGTTGATTATATGCATCAATAGTACTAATCGACTGTTCTCCAAGGAACATGTAGTTCTAGTGATGGAGTCTTAAATAAACTTTATCCATTTCTATGGAAATCCTATCCTTCTTCTCCAAATGTTGTGGGGCATCTGGATACTTGGTAGTCCATTTTTGAAGATGATCGACTTCTCTGTTTGCTACCTTGAGGAGTTTCACCACTTCTTGTGCCTTCTTCTATATGCCAACAAGAGGAGACACCACTTGTTGTACAAGAATAATATCATTGTATAATCATGCAATGGTGTCCTACATTGGCCCCAACTCTTCCTTCATGGTTGACTACCACTCAACGGTGTTGAAGCTTTGTGATGAAAACCATTGATTCTTCAGAGCAATATGTTTTGTCTGTTGCTTCACCGCAACAAGTTCTCTTCTTAGCTTGGCATTCTCATTCAACAAGTACTCAAAATTATCATGCACCGCTATAGTGAATGCAACATTTGCCTCCATAATAGCTCTGGGATTCCTTCTGGTATTCGAGGTTATCACATTCTCCATGAAAATTGAAACTGGATTCTAAGGATCATTTGGGAAATAGCTCTCCCTCTACTTCCCGATCCTCTTCTTTAGTTGATAAAACATTACACTGCATACATCCATGATTTTGTCGGTTGGTGGAGGTGTGATCCACATTTCCCCGAATGGAAGATGACCACCTATAAGGGTAGGTTCCTCTGGGTGTTTGGTTCATCATCCATGGGTTGGATGATATATTCTTCATCCAATGATTCTTCTTCCATTTCTTGAGTCAACTCCACTTCTTCCAACCTCTTCGTTGCTTCATCCTTCTGGCACTGCCTCTATTGCTCTTATTCTATCCTTCTCCTCTCTTCTTCTTCTTGTTTCTTCCAGAGAAACTCATCCTAATTCCTCTTCTCCTATTCTTCTTTTGGTTCTCTGTTATAGACATTTTTGGGCCCTACAACCCCAAGCATGAAATGTCCATAAACCAAGGGCTCCTAAGTCCCTAAAAGTTTTGTTCTAACCCCTAAAGGAACAAGGTCAACAGATTACAGCTTCTCCCAGAAGTTCTCCATGAGAAACGGCTCAGAATTGGTCAAAACAGGATCATTGTAGCTGCTCCACTGGCTAGGTGCGTTGCATCTCACCCAAATACACTGTGAGGGTGCGTTGCATTTCAAAATTCCCTTCTATGGGGTGCGATGGGCGAGAAATGACAAATGGCAGTGTCATTCCGCGAGGTGGAGAGGCAATGGAAGCTTCCAGAATCTTCTCCTGTGACACTTGCCTCACTGAATTCGACCAAGGATGAGTAAGAGGCCCTCAGTCTCCAAGTGGAAGTAAGAACTATCAGAGAGAAGACACTAATCAAATCACAAGCTGACTCATCCCCCTTACAGATATCTATATATGGATCCCTCATCCCAGAGATCCAGAGGCTGGAATTTTGCATATTGTAAGGAATTGCTGTTGGTTTTCTGAGACAAACATCATATTGTTGGGTGATCTAAGCTTTGTTTGAGGTGAAGAGGGGCTTCTTTTCTGGGAGGTTGATGTTGGGTCAGAACAACTGGTTGTAACTCCTCCTGGCTCTTTACTTGTTTATCAATAAAAACTATTTGAGTTTTCCTCCATGCTTTTGTATCATTGATGCTGGTTACATTTGTATGGTCAATTTATATCTGATCCTAGATTGTTTATGATTATAGATCCATGTCTTTGTATAGTTCTATGCTTTTGTGATCTTACAGGTACTTTGTGAAGCTGGGCGTGCAAGGGAGCAGGTAGCTGAGGACTATCAAAGAAGAGAGGGATCGAATTGAAGGATTAGCGCAAGACATAGGTTGATCTTTCTATTCCTCTCTATCTATAATCCATAAAGGAAAAACAAAAGTAGTTTTTCTCTGTTTGTTTCTAAGGCAGCTATCACACTTTAGTGGGATAGAGCAGTTCTAAATAGACACTTTTCCCTGTAACAAAATGGCGACTCTGTTGGGGAACTAATTAGTTTGTTTGTTTATCATTCTTTGTTGTTTGTTTCATAAACTTACAAGTAGCATTTGAACTGCATTTGCCATAACAAATGCAAAGTAGACAACTGCTACTTCAATCCTTCTACTGGATCTGTTTATGATTTAAACAACTGATTCACAAACTATTTGATTTCCCTTGTGATAGCTCTTAGATCCTCCTTAGACCTACCCCTGATTGTTGCATTACTGATTGCTTTTTACTCGGCCAAAACCCAAGAACTGAACTGCAAACTGTGACCCGGAACCCGAACAGAGTCTCGTTTCTGGCCCAGCGTAGGTACTGTTTAGAGATTCTGAATTTCAGTGCACTTCCCGAGAGGACAACCTGCGCTGCATTTCAGATTCTCTATGTTACAGGTGCGCTGATCAGACTAGCTTTGTGCAGTTGTGGCTTCTGTGATTCATTCTTTCCAGTTCTATTCCTGAACTTTGCTGCCTGTGATCAGTATATGTCTGTTTGAAACCCCTTTTCCTTACTGTTATTCCGCCTCCTTTGTACAAAAGAACTGTAGATGTTTTTGTGTGTTTGTTGAGTCGTTTACAGTTCTCCTTTGCAAAAGTAGCGTAATTGTATTGTCGTCCTTTTATTTGAATCTGTCGCAAGTGTCGATTTCAGTCCTAGGAAAGAGTTTGATTGCTGTTGATGGTCGATTATCCTGTTACTATTGCTTTTGGTCTGAATTTGTAATTTTCTAGTGTCAAAAACAAGTATCCATTTCAAAATCGTAAGGTGTCGTAATCATCTCCATTTTTTGATTTCGAAAAGAAACTTGTTTATATTTGTCGCTTGAAAAGAAATTCAGATTTGTGCATCAACTTTCTTTTTAGCATTCATAAACTAAGAAAGTCGAAAAAAAAATTGATGCATGTGCATTTGCATATAGACAGTCTGATTGGCTTGATTTAGGAAAGTGCATTTAGAGTGTGCTCTTTGCTCTTTGTGAAAAGATTCTGTCTTTCTTTTCCCTAGTAGCTAGGATTTTCATTGCATAAAGGAGATAAAAAGTTTGTTTATCATCTTAGATTTCATTTTAGGAATTACATCTACATCTTGTGGTGAACCCGAAAGGCAAACTTCATAAACAAGATCAACTCAAAATAAATTCAATGAATCTAACAACGCTTTGGAACTTAATGCACAACATTTAGAAGTCTAGGCTAGAGATGTATTCCGGCGTCGTAAAGCCTGGTAACTGTTGTTCTCACTGATGGTTGAGTGATTCCTCCACTTTGAGACGATAAGTGCCAGTACGGAATTGTGCTCCCACGTACCATCGAGTATATTTTTGGAGACCCCAATAGGCTTAATCCTTTATCCATAGGAAGCCATGTCTGCCGCCCTATCGATCGCAATGCACTGAACACAGCATTCGGGAAGATTGACTGTCGTACCGTAAAAAGTATTCTGCAGTTTTGCGATTGGTTTGGTACTCCCTCTACCTAGATTTCCAGAGTAGTCCCTTTCGTTCCTGTTCAGACTCCTTAATGGAAAAGGTCCATCTGAGCACTTGTCACTTCAGGCTCATTAAAAATCGAAGGAGACTAGAGTCATCTTTTGCTTCTTCTCGACTCTTAAAAACTGAAAAAACAAGTTGTGTCAAAGCGTCTAAAATTTATTTTAAACGGAATATTCATTACCCTTTTCCTACGTTGATCTTGGGTTGAGAAAATGGAATCCACCAACCAAGGGATTCCCCTTGGAGGAAGTCCTAGTCCCTTCTCCTCTTGGGGAGATGTTGGTGCACCCCATATGGCCACATTGTCTCTTCCAGGACTGACAATTGGTTTGCCTGTATGGCTCTTCTTATTCTATCCTTCTCCTCTCTTCTTCTTCTTGTTTCTTCCAGAGAAACTCATCCTAATTCCTCTTCTCCTATTCTTCTTTTGCTTCTCACCTCTCCTGCTATGCCTAAATAGCTCATGAATTTAAAGGATTGGCCTTCCATTTCTTGTTGCTCTCGCCTGTTGTAGCTTACCTGATCCTTTTCTTGGGAGCTACTTTCCTTGATTGAGGTGTTATCTCCTTCTCCTCATACACCCGTGAGTATTTAGCTAGTGGATCATGGGGTGAACTGGTCTCCATTGTTCGATGTGTCTTCATGTTGGCACTGTACCATTTCTTATCTTCTTGTCTTCTATTGTGGACATCGATGAGTACCCTGTATTGTGATTAGTCCTTTGACAATGTTTCCTAACAATTCACCTGGGATCATATCCACGAAAGTATTTGGTGGTGAAGTGTAGACGGTCTAGCTCCTTTATCTCTGATGTTATCGCCTTGTGGCCATTTAAATCATACAGTCTAATCCTTAATGGAAAGATAGGCCAAGGGGATTTCTTCCTCCTGTGAATAATTCCTAGCACTCCCTTGTCTAGTTGATTCTCTACTTCTTGCATGAACACCTTGTTGGTCACATATCGCAACATAAGATGAGGGGATATCTAACAAACAAAACACCTGATGTATGTACCCTTGAGAGCTGAAAACTAGTATGTGATATCTCAAAGTGACTCATTTAACTGATGGATCATGCAAGGAGGATTGATCTCAAATATCACGTGAAAAATAACTACAAAGAAGAGCTCAGCTAATTTTTCATATACGCCTCTAAAGCTTGCTTCTGATAACACTTTATAGTGAAAATAAGTCGAGAACTTCTCCTCAGGGGTCCAGTTCCACTTCATTATCAGGAATGCATACTATGTACAGATTTTGTCTAAGAGAAATGAAGACATGTAGAATTCTGGTGCTTAGTTCACCCTTAAAGATGATTTATCCTGTCCACCTGACACTACAACTCTTATGATAATATATCCACCCAATTGAAAGCTCTAACATGGGTCACTGCTATACAATCAAAAATACATGGATATCAAGTATTGATATAAATCTTTGAGGATCTTTATCAAATAAACTGCAGATGGGCGATGGAAAAACTGGGTAGGCTCTCAACACCATGATTTGATAACATCACTTGTGTCGAGGGTATCCCATCTCATGTAGAAGTTTTTATTTGCATATTCATTTGGATTGATAATCTTATAATATGTGTGCATGTCTTCACCATAATAGGTGGCAATCTCATCGCCACTCTCACTGCGAAGCACAAGGTGAAATTCATCCATATGCATAATGATCCATTCAATCACCTCCACACATGGCATGACTGGGAACCTGCATGTGATCCTGTGCACCCTATGTTGGAAATTTGTTCACTACTGGGGGGGTGAATCAGTTGTGATAGGATTTATTCAATTTTTAATTCTTCTACCAAAATAAATTAGGATCAATAACCCATAAACTAACACATCGAACCAACATAAAATCAATGCATAGAAACACCATGAACAACATCAAAAACATGCACACAGAGGGACTCAAGTGTTCTGGAGGAAAACTCTCTCTAGGGAAAAAACCACCCGCTGATGTTGCTGCTTAAATATTATATTATGCTAAACAAATTATTACATAGAGGAGCTAGCACCCACTAGCTAGAAGACTCGACAACTAAGACAATTCTTCTAGCAACACTAGATAGAGAGACTCTTCTCTCACGACTCCACTAACACCTACTCGTTGGAATCCACCACGACCAACAAGCCTTGCCCAATACTACTCGACTCTAGATAAATATGCTTCTCATTTTGATTTACTAGGTAGAAGGCTCCCACCTTCTCTACACACTATCTACTATGAACGTCAATGCCCTCGACACCTCCATGTGAACCATGATTCACACATTTTCAAATTGGGCTCTCAAACTTACTCAACATGAGAAATCGAACAGCTACTCTGATCTCAATCCAAAAATAATAAGGTTATATGCACCCTCTACTTAAAAATGCTATAGATATGCAATATGTTGGACAAAACATTGTAGCACCCACTCAAACTCTCACTCCATCAATCACACACCACCAAAATCAATAATACTAAACTCTCACAAAAGTATTTGCCAAAATATCCTCAACAGTCTCCAAATCAATACCTCGGGAAAATACCATGGTTATCCCAATACCACAGACACATGTACCATGGTAATCTCCAATTCAATACCGTAGGTAAATGCCATGGTTATGCCAATACCACGGACACTTGTACCATGGTAATCTCACAGTCAATACCATAAGTAAATACCATGGTTATGCCAATAACACAGACCCTTGTACCATGGTAATATCCAAGCCAATACCATAAGAAGATACCATGGTAATAACAATACCTATAATTCCAATACCAAGTGCCGACTTGGACCAGACACAAACCAATACCAAGGTAATGATCTACTCACAATTGGACCTGCAACAACACACACAAAACATTGAAGACTCGATTGCAATAAGCATTTGTACCTAAGGCAAGTTGCTAGTAAATATGTCATACACTCAATCCACCTACAACACATGCCCAAGTTGACATCAATGCTAACCAACAATAATGCATCCAGCAACTACACCAACAACTCATCATCAATACTAACAATTCCTCCCTTTGGCAACCCTTGTTGAACCATCTAATTGATGTTAACCTCTGAAACTAATATCCACATGCACTCCCCCTTCCACATCAATGTAAAATGGCTAAAAGACGTCAATAACATCGTCATGCAATTGATGATCCAATGGGTCAACAAAAACTCTCCCTAAACACTAGTTGAGTCTCAACAAGAAACAACAACCATAACTCACTCTATCCTAAACCAACAACATCATACTCATCCCTCATCTGAGTGAGTAGTAACAAATGATGTAGTCTAGCAATAAGACGGCAAGGTTTATCACCAACATAAAACAATAGCAAACCATATGCATCATCAATAGCATAATGTTGGTGACAACACTCTCTCTCCAAACTCAATGAGCAACAACAATATCATAAGTACCAACGAAAACAACACCACTCAACCGAGTAGCAAATATATATATATATATATATATATATATATATAATGAGAATCAACAATAGTATAACATGAGCAACATTACTCTCTCCATCAACATCACCAACAACATACCATAACCATTAGCAACATCAATAAAACATGAGTAGCATCAAACTATACCATGTTCTCCTCATCAAATCTTGGTAACAACATGTGTATGATGACAAAACCAAAAAAACAATATGACCATCCATATCCATCAAACAAAAAAAGATGAGCAACAACCACACAATAAACAGGCTCCATCTAACAAACCATACTAGCAGTTATCATATCCATCAATATTTTCTCCTCAAGCAACAACATAGTATCCACCTAATCAACAAGCATATGTAAGACATGCTACCCTTGAGCATTATCGTCAATATCAACCTTAAATCAAATTAGCAAGTACACAACATATGAGCTCCCCCTAAACACATACTTCGACTTAAGTCACCATCTTTAACCTGCAATGAATGCCTTCCTACTGAAGGCTTCTACCTCATGGACCAGAATACTGACTCTTGACCAAGGACTTGACCAAAAATTACACAGTTTCATGGAAATTTACATGGCTTCAAAGTGAGATGCATATCTGTAAATGACAGTGACTAACTTAACAATACAAGATTAAAATTTTCTCTCAAGCCTTCTCATAAACATACTCTCATGAGACTACAACTCATTCAAACCTTCTCAATCAACACTCAATAGCAACATGACATTTGTACATTACAAGGCCATAGGCATAGCATACATGAAATCTCACCCTCTTCCAACCATTCACTAGACAACCTCTCACAAATAACCAGACTAAGACATACATACTCTCTATTGCTTATGTAATTGGTATAAAATATATGATTGATGGGTCCCATTAATAGGTATATTTTGAGGTTCATTATGCTATCCTCCAGCCCTTAGAATTATCCTTTTCTCACATTAATTCACATTTTTAGTCATAATATGCTTAGCAAGAAGAGTAAAAGGTGTTTGTCATAGTATGTGGCCTAATGTGATTAAATTGTAGGAAAACTAAGTATTTTGAGGAATTGACTATGAAAGGGCTTAATGGAGACAACCAGGAGAGAATATAGGGAGGCTTGTCCACCTCCTTAACTCTCTAACTTGGCTTGAGATCACCAAATCCTCACTCACAAGCTCGAATTCACTGACAACCGAGTAACTCCAAGTGCAAGTGAAGCTCAAGAAGGACCAGATCCACAATTTTCGAGATCTTGGAGGGAATCATTCCTATTTTCAAGGGAGCTTCCATCATCTACCTTTTTGTATAAATAAACTAGCTGAAAGGCTCATTAGGATTCAAATTTTTTGATTTAGCTAAGAGTAGCTATTGAGCCCAGGGCTTGACCTTGTTATTGTTAACTTTCATGTGATGTATGAGACTACTATTTTTTGCTAATGAGAATTTTGTTATTGAGCTGCATTTGAGCTAGTTCTAGAGGGTTGAAACCCTTGGGTTTGGGCCCAACCTAGAGGCTTTAGTCCCTCTTCTATATTTCTATATTGTTCTTGTTTCCAATCATTTCATGTCTTTCTTTTGTTGCAATAGATGTTAAGCTATAAAAACTTGTGATTGCAAGCTTCCCTATCACCTCTCTTGTGGGAAGAGTGATTGGAAGGATTTACAATCTTAGTCCAAAAAAATTTGTTTATGATTTCTTGGAAATAGATAGATGTTAGTTATCCTTTTGCATGATTACTTTCTGAAACTTAGGAGTTATTTTAGTGATCAAAGTAGTGTTGTGAAATAGAATAGATGTTAGTCAAATTCAACTCATCTTTTCCATGACAATTTATCTCACTATGTTATTGATCATTTGATGCATGCATTTGGCCAGTTGTAGGGTTGTGTTGATCTGCAGGGGTGGGCACATATTTTCATCTCCACTTGGAATTCTCCATCTTCTCCCTTTACCCTTCACACTGCTCTCAAACTCTATTTCCACATTCATTCTATTTATGCAATTAAGGACATTGTGGGCATTTACCTTAGTGCAAGATAGACTTCTGAGAGGTCCTATGCTTGGCTAGGAGGCTTCCCCAACCTTCATTCACTCCCTCCTACCTTCATCCATCTTCTCCTGCCCTCAAGGCACCATCTCCACCCTCAAAAGGCTCTCGAAACCCCTGTTGTAGCAATACAGGCCTCCTGTCCTCACTGCAAAACAAAGTAGAATTAGTGTTTTTATTCACAAGCATGTTACAAGTTAGATTTTTGATTTTCAAACAAATGTAAAGTAGATGAATGATACATGCAAGTAGGTTATTGATTTGGTGAAATGTGCAAAATAGAGTAGCTTCACTTATGCAAGTAGACTACCCCTTTCCCCCTCATGCAATGTTAATTAACATCTACAACTTGAACAAATGGAATTTTCATTTTCATAGTTAAAATGAATTTCATCAAGAGTTTTCACTATAGTTAAGTTGGAGGAATGGTATTTGAACACCTTGATCCAATGTCATGACTAAGGGTGGCAGGAGTAGAACTTAACCTACTGTATATACAACAACACCACCTTTAAGTTTGTACGAACCCTGGGTTGATAATTTAAGTTGAGGAGCCTTGAGAGTTGCAACAATCTTAGTGTAATACCAAGGCTCACCAGTAATCATAAGATATAAGACTACAGGAACAAAATTTGTTATACATTCTACATCACACCACCATCATGCTTCAAGTACTAATCATCCAATAGTGTTTCAACAAGCTTTGCAACCAGCCATGGGACTATCTTTGCACTTACCGTCATGAAAATTGATCTTTCTTTTCAACACAAGCAAGAGAAATCATCCAAATCACACAAATCCAGATCCAAACAGTGAATATAATACTAGGCTTTAAACATCACAAGCGGCCAAGGTTTGATGCTGCAAACAAATTCTCCTGCCATATGTATTGCCTAAAATAGGTTCCAATTTTACGTCTCGTGTGCCATTTGGATTTTTCACAGTGGGACCACTTGGGGTTTATATGCCTCTTGTGTTGCTTGAAACATAGTGGTGTCCTTTGTTTTGCCACACATTTTTAAATGGAACTGTGGTTACCTTTACTGTAAGCACACAACTTTTATTTATTTATTTTGCAGCGTGAATTCAATTCTTATAAAAAAGTGACAAGCCAAAGAAAACAAACAATAAGAAAAATTCCCATGTTCAGTGCTAGTTGGATGTCTAAACCTCCTTGCAAGCAATAGGAATTTCCCATTTTCCATAAACGTTGGTGTAATCCTGAGAGACCAGTAATATGTGGATGTTTCTTTGCACTTTTTAATGAAACACTGCATCGAAGGGCCATGTGCAACCTTGAGGGTATTTTTTTTTGTCGTTCGCATTTCAAATTTTGCAGCGACAAACCAAATATTTTCAAAAGAAAGCCTTTTATGAGGAATGAGCATTGCGTATATACATCTCTTGTGCGATCCATGCCTTCAGCTTCAAGTTCCACATAATTTATCCATAAGTATATATAGTATATACCATTTCTAGTAGCATTTCTCCTCTACAGGTGGTACATTTGTTATAGCTCTCTCCTCAATATGCACATAATCAAACCAAGCATCATAATTAAGCGGGTTCTTCTTAACCTCCTCCTCATACTGAAACCTCCTTTTGCCCACAATAACATCTTCAATACCTTCTCTGTCGCCATACTGTTTCTCAAACATAACAAATTTTCTGTAAAGATCTTCTGCCTGGCCTTTGGGTATATGGTCGAGAGCATACTTATAGATACACCTTGCTCTTTCCATCTCTTTACAGCGCTCCTCGAACTCGGCAAAGGCAACAAAGAGCTCTTCCGTCTGCCCATCCTCCCCGAGCTGCTCGACTGCCCTCTCATAACACCGCCGGGCCTTGGCAACCTCCCCATTCTTCATCTCAAACTTGGCATAGCGAATCCAAGACTTGACAGTAGGGTGGCATTGCACATACCTCTCATAGATGGCCCTGGCTCTGTCCAGTTCATTATACCTGAGCTCAAACTTGATGTATGCTGCCCAGCCATGGTGATCGGGCTCCCAATTCATCCACCGCTCGAATACCTGGCGGGCACCGGCCACATTGCCGAGCATCTCCTCCATGTGGATGTACTTATATTAGAGATGAGTGATGGGCGGCAACAGTGACACAACCTAGTCTTACAGGTTTTTGGCATGGTTGAGTTGAGAGATTCATTCTATGTATAACTTTGTCCTTAAATCATCAAAATTGAAATTTTACTCATGTCAGCCTAAAAAAATAACTATATAAAAAAAATATTTTTTTTATAACAATTCATAAAAAAAAATTGTACGTGAAGAAATAAAATCCTCTCAACTCATGTATTTCTCGAAAAGAATAGTTTTATTACCAAAAGAAATCCTCTCAACTCATGTATTTCTCGAAAAGAATAGTTTTATTACCAAAGGAAATAGTAGCTTCATATTGTGCTCCAAGTAAAGACTACACAAACGCACATGGTCCTAGCACAATGCGCATGCCCTTTCCACCACCACCGCGAGCAGGATAGACCGAAATAGGATATCCAATGTGGTATGAAAAGTTTGAACAATACAACCAAACCATACTGAAAGACTACAATGTGGCGATAGATGCTCGAAGACTCCCCTTACCTTCCATAGCCTTGGAGCCCTCCCTTGGTCATTCAACTTTCATGCCACAGATTCCCTCAATAACTAAATTACCATGCACACCAAAAGTATGTTCCTGGCAACGCTGACTTGTTGGAGATGCTACCATCACCGATGATCACTACTACTATTGCACAAGGCTTAGATACGACAATCCACTGGACCACTGAACACTAGCTACACCAATGGATTCCTACTTGAGCTTGTACATCATCGGTTTTAAATATGGATTTAACATTAATTGATTCATACTTATTCTTGAAATATTTTGTATAGTTCTTTAAAAAGATTTATTTTTAAATTTTTAAAATTTTTATTTTAAGATATGAGAAAATTTTCAACTTACTGAGAACACAATTACATATCATATTGAGCTGTAAAATGAACCTCTAACACACATAGCATTTTTAACTCAAAGCACAACCACCAGATACGCAAGTGAATAGTCTTCTGAGCAATAGACAAAAATGTTGGTGAGTATCTTTGTCCAAATGTGCACAGGGAAAAGATGACATATATAATATATTGGGATTGGGAAGCCACTGCTGCTCGAGCAAGTCAGTCATCTGATTTCATTTGAATGAGAAGGGAACGAACGACTATACTTGCGTGATTCAATTTACTTATTTTTTTTAACTTAATTTGGGGGGCAAATAAGTATACAATGCCTTTCGTTCCCACTAACACAATGATTAATGCATTTACACGATTCTTTTGACCAAATCTATTCCAACACCATGCAAGAAATAGAATGCGCATCTAAGTTGAGCCTAACCTCATTAATTAATGTCCAGAATATGAAAGAAATTAATTTCATTATTGATGATTATTTCAAAGAATGATAATAGTAAATATGTTCATATCATTGATTTCAAATGATCACCATACTCCATCCATAACTTCTCCAAAGACCAGATCTAGGAAAAACAAATTATCCATTCATCTACTTGAGAACAAAACAGAATATTAATTGTATTCCACCATTAGAACCATTATCCTTTGGCCCATACACATAGGTATCATGGTTCTCAAGTTTTGAGATGTCCATCAAATTCTAAGAAACCAATTTTTGGGTTGTTCATACTATTGGTTTATGCCCACAAGTATGATGCACACTATTCCCTTTATTTTATTTTATATATTTTTGTTCTCTATTTTTGTTTATAAAAAAATGTTCTACCTATTTTTTTATCATGGCCATCAAATTTCTCTTCATTATTGTACACCTTTTTTTTCCTTTTTTAATTTTAATTTTAATTTTTAAATGTTAATCATTGATCTTGTTTTGGGCATATATTTCTTCAAAATTTCCAAAATTGGATTTGAAATCACATCATTGCAGGACAAACAACTTAATAATACACATGTATTAGGGATTAATCAAACCTTTTGTATACTAATCTTTATGACGACATATTTATCATTTTTAATGTAAATATCACGATGCCTTGAGACCTAGCCTCAATTTTTAGTGGGAGTATTTTGTTGCTCCTTTCTCCTACATACTTTTATTTGTTGAACTTTAGCATGCATCTCACATTTCTTTTTTTCTTATGGTTTCCCTTTCATCGCTTTCTTCTCTCGATTAGATTTCCTATAACACATTGGCAGTGTGCATTCCTTAGCCTTCTGGCCCACATTATAAAAAACATAACATCTGATATGCCCAAAAAATAGTGGAAATGGCTTAAAAATTTATTGCTCCGCTTTCTTCTCTTTGCGCCATAAACCCTACAGTCGATGTTTATGCCCAAAATCATTACATATGTAACAGTACCCATAAAATAAATTTTTATACCTGAAATTTTATGGGACTCTTCTTCCTTGATTGACTGCCTAAGATTTCTCCTTGTTTGGCTGCTTGTTTTTCTTGAGTTGTTTTGTCTTTTCATTTCTGCGATTGGCTTAAATGTGCCCAAATTTTTTACAACAAAAACACCTTACATTTCTCATAATTTTCTTTGGCTCATTCTTTTGCTCTTGATTTCTATGTTGGTTTCCTTCAATTCTGCTACTCGAACTTTCTTCTTTGGGATCTTCAACTACTGCCTCATTTTCTTTCTTTAGGCTAGGTCTATTTTTTTTCTAATTTTGCTTCTAATTTCTCACAATGGATAATCTGAGCTTTGAGTTTGATGCCAATCTCCTCTTCAGTCTTTCTAGATTTTTCCAACTGATTTACCGATTTTCAAGATCAGAAATTTCTTGCTTTAATGCATGCTATATCTCCTCAATAATCTGGAGCAATTTCTTCAAATCTTTATTTTCCAAAGTGAGCTTCTCTATAAATATTTCTTAAGCTTTGTTTTCTACTTCAAGGGTGACTAATCTTTTAAATTCATCATCCTCAGGTTCCTGCACTAGAAATACACCTTCCTCACCTCTTAAGGGATCAACTTCAAAACAGTGATCATCAACTTCTTCAATGACCCCTAAATCATTATCACTAGACTAGCAAAGAAAATGTCCTTGACTGAAAATATTGTTTTCCATACCTTTTACCAACAGAACAGGCTCTTATTTTGCATCATTGTTGATTTGTTTGCATCCCTTCTTCTTTTGATATTGTTTCCTCTTATTCTTCTCAATGGTCCATGATCTTCTCTCAAGCGATCAAGATTCACTGAGAGAACACTAATCTAATACAAATTGTTGGCAATGTTCTCACTAGTGAGAGGGGGGAGAGGGGAGGGTGAATCAGTAGTGTTAGAATTTATTCAATTTTTAATTATTCTACCAAAATAATTCAGGATCAGTAAACCATGAAGTAACACATGGAACCAACATAAAATCAATGCATAGAAACACCATGAACTCTATCAAAAACATGCACACACAAGGACACAAATGTTTTGGTGGAAAATCCCCTCCAGGGAAAAATAAACCACCTGCTATTATTGTTGCTTAAATATTGAACAAATTATTACATAGAGGAGCTAGCACCCACTAGCTGGAAGATTCAACTACTAAGAAAGTTATGCTAACAACACTAGATGCTTGGAACCAATCTCTATAACTGATCCTTTTAACAAAGATTTTTAACTAATGAAGGGATTATGGAGGTTATGACCTTGGATGAAATTCCATGGGACGATACTCATCATCGTTCAACTTTCTTACCATCTTTTGATAAATTGAGAATAATTTTTCATCATTATTTTCATGTGAGACCCTTAGCTATCTTCAAAATCCAATATCTACCCTTTCTTCCAATTCTGAACAGAATTTAGGGAACATATAGGCAACATTACCTACCGATATCTCAGTGAATCCCAGAATAATTGAAAATATTCATATAGGAGCGTCTTGTTCGTTAGAAGAGATTTCAACTTACAAAGCCCTATTTCAGGAATTCCGTGACATTTTTGCCTGGTCCTATGAAGAGATGCCACGAATCGACCCTAGCATTGTTGTACATGAAATAAAAACCTATCCGGATGCTAAGCCAATTAGACAATGATTACGTCCTATACATCTGCGAAAAGTTGCTGCTATCAAAATTGAGGTTGAGAAATTGCTAAAAGCAGGATTCATTTACCCTGTTCCTTTAACCGATTGGGTATCAAATATTGTGCCCATTAATAAAAAGCAAGGAACCATTCGAGTGTGTGTTGATTACCGAGATATCAATAAAGCTTGTCCCAAGGACAATTATCCAACTCTGTACATCAACCAAATTGTCGACGACTGTGTCGGAAATGAAATTTTTTCCTTTATGGATGGATTTTTTGGCTACAATCAGATAAACATACTCCCTACTGATCAATATAAAACCACATTTATATGCCCATGGGGGACTTTTTCTTATCACAAACTCCCATTTGGCCTAAAAAATGTTGGCACAACTTTTCAATGAGCAATGTCTTACGCATTCCACGATATCAAGCATATTGTTTAGCCTTATTTAGATGACCTCCCGACTCATTCCATGAAATGACAGGATCACCCAATGCACTTAAAATCAATTTTCATTAGGTGTAGGCATTACAATATTCGCTTGAATCCGCACAAATGTTTTTTTTTTGTGCAATCCGGTCGCCTTCTAGGATTCATCGTTTCAAAGGAAGGCATTCATGTTGATCCTCTCAAGGTAGAGGCAATTTTGAATTTGCCTACTCCTTCTAGCTTGACTCAACTCCAAAGTTTGCAAGGGAAAGCAAAATTTTTGTGTAGATTCATCCACAATTATGCTGAAATAACACAAGGTTTTACTCAACTATTGAAAAAGGGTATTCCATTTTTCTGGGATGAGCTTGCTAATAAATCTTTTGATGCATTAAAGCATGCATTGACTAATGTGCCTTTACTGCATCCACCCGATTATCATCGAGACTAATTTTTGTACTTAGCTGCATCTGATGCCACCATTGGCATGGTGTTAGTCCAAGAGGATGATTCTAGCAGTGAACATGTGATTTACTATTTGAGTAGGAGTCTCACTAAAACTGAGATTAAATACGCACATGTGGAGAAGCTAGCCTTGGAAACTGTGCAAGTTGTTCAATGATTCTATCACTATATACTTCTCTGAAAAATGATTGTCATTTCAAATTGCAACCCTATGATGTATATTCTCATAAATCAACTTCTAGGGGGGAAATCCTTGAAGTGGATAGTCATTTTACAAGAGTTTGATTTGGAATTTGAAAAATCCAAATCAAAGAAATCCTTGGTTTTCGCTAAATTATTGTGTGACTTCCCTTATACTAATATAGAAACTGTAGCAGAATATTATTTCGCTAACGAATCTCTCTTTATTATTAGTGTGTTTGTTTTGTGGTATGGAGACATCATTATATATCTCCAAACACAAAATTTTAGGCTTGATTTATCCAAAACTGATCGTCGAAAAATCTGATACCAATCCCAACAATACAACATTATTGGTGACAATCTTTATCATCGTGGTGTCGATTCTATATTTTGACGTTGTTTAACTCTTAAAGAAGCCGAGAAAATTTGAATAACTGCCACTTTGGAGCATGTGGCAGTCACATGTCTAGGTATGCTACTGCCCAAAAGATATTACGTGCTGGCTATTTTTGGTCGTCAATGTTTAAAGACTACATCACTACAATCCAAAAATGCCATAATTTCCAAATTTGTGATCGCAAAATGCGAGCACCTCCCACTCCTCTTCACCCAATTGTAGTTGTCAGTCCTTTTTCTAAATGGGGCATCGACTTCGTCACTTGTAACCCTCACTCGGCCAGGGGGCATGGATATATCATCCTTGCAGTCGATTACTTTACAAAATGGGCCAAGGCGATGCCTACATATAGAGACGGTGATGAAACTACAACTATTTTCATTTTCAATCATGTGATTGTTTGGTTCAGCGTCCCACAGGCTATTGTCACAGACCATGGTAGTCATTTTGACAACTTTATGATGGTCGAATTGTCCATGCAACTTGGCCTCCACCATGACAGCTCTACTCTGTATTATCCACAAGCTAATGGTCAGGTTGAAGCTGCCAATAAAATTTTAACCAATATGATTAAACGGATACTTGGTATCCATAAAGGAAAATGGCACTCTATGTTCTTTTCAGCACTGTGGGCTTACTGAACTACTGTAAAAACATCGACCGGTTTTACCCCTTTTCAACTTGTTTCTGGTTTGGAAATCGTATTACCTATTGAATGTGAAATTCCATATCTTAAATTAGCTATTGAATTATTACCTTCTACCTATGTAGATGAAGAATGATTTGTACACTTAGCCCATCTAGATGAAAATCGTCGTAATTTCGTATTGGCTAGCAAAGCTCACTAGAAACGTGTCAAATCCCAATACAATCAGAATGTTAATCCTCGTACATATTCAGAAGGTGACCTAGTTTTGGTATATGATAAAGCTCATGACAAGCTAGGTGCAAGGAAATTAAAACCCATGTGGCATGGCCCTTACATCATAAAACACGTATTAGCTAAAGGTGCCTATGAGCCGATTGATTACGATGGTGTTCCTTTGGACAATCCTAAAAATGGTCTTTACCTAAAGAAATATTTTGCATAATTTTTTGGTGAAGATTTGTACATTATTTATCATTTTTAGTTATGTGTGGTATATTAGTGTTTTTTACTACTTCTTATGTTTATCTCATTTTTACACTTGATTTGCAGATGTTGACGTTTTCTTTGACTTACATTGGCTTTGCAGATGACGCTAGTCATAGTATTCAGAATTTAACTTTCACGGCCTGGGTTATCTATTGACCCAATAATGAGCTAGTTTATATTCAAGGGACATGTCTCGGTCAAACAATGAACAATATAGTAGAAAATAGCGCAGTCATTGAGCTATTGGTTGATGACATCATATTTGGTATTCGTCATTTGATCGTTAGGTTATATTCACAACTCGTAGTATTACATTTAAACGGTGTCTATTCAGCTAGGAGTCCAGCCATGTTAAGGATGTTTTTACAAGTCTGTCTCTTGGAAAGACGATTTGATTATATCGAATATCAACACATTCCTAGATATTTAAACACACTGACAGATGCATTGGCGAATAGGCATTTGTAACATTTGTAAATTAAAAACAATATTCATTCATTCATTGATCAAGATAAACATAGATAGAAGTAGTAGAATTTTCATTAAAATAGAGTTTGGGTGTGTCTACAAAATATGTCATCCGAGGACATAAGGCCCCGTGGCCTTTTATTTTCCGAATAGTACTGACTCCAAAAGGTCAAAAATGGTCCTAGAAACTAGAACAACTAGGCATGGTGATGCTCATGATAACACACGATAGCACAAGCAACTCAACGCAGCAAACGTCTGAGTGGCCCAGGAACCCCAACTACGTGCCTCTGATAGGCGTGTGGAATGTCATCAACTCTAGTCTCTAGGATGTTGGAAATCAACCTCTTAAGTTTGTGCTCCAACTCCGTTAGGATGTCATCCACCTTTGGGTTTGTTGCCGCAGCAACCATAGGATGCTCGTCTCATCTATCATACTGTCTCATCCTGGCTAGTCGGGTTGGACCCACATCTACACATACATTTCGGAAAATTAGCCTCTAAAGACAAAAACACTTAAAAATTAAAAAACTTTGAAAATATGCCAAAATGAGAAAATCTTACCTAGATCACCCCACTGAGCCCCGAATGGAAGTGGGATATCAGGGTCACCTTTGTAATCTATCTCGACATATGGAAAGTCCTCGATCAGAACAATCTGCTCACTCAGCCAGTCAAAAAACTCTGTCGTATACCTCACTATAGGACCATCACCACCATGGTGTGCCATCAGTGCAACCCACCTCATCAAGCATGGATCCCTCGAACCCCCCTCGTCTGCCTGAATATGTTGTGGCCAAAGAATAGGAACCCTTTCTAGGGAAAAAGCAACTAGAATGGCACCATAACTGAAATTTTTTAGTTTACCATTCTTGCACCTAGTCAGTTGGCCCTTCATATTTACCACTACTGCCTCACACCAGTTGTATACTATGGAATCCTAGCATTCCACAATTGTATGCATCTGTGCTTTGGTGCCTAGATGGAGGGTAGCACTACCACATAGTTTGAAAAGAGTGGAAGCAATGGTCCTCAAGGGTAAAAGTTCGATGGACTGAATGTCAATCCGTCCATATTTGTGTGGTGCACCCCTGCAAAAGTTCCATAAGTATCCATCAATAATGTCTCCCCCTGCTTTCAATCCAAAAAGTGAAATATTGGCCTCTCGGTGAGATAACCTAGTTAGGAAATATATGTCATCGGCATCAATGGTGAGGTGATAATAAGAAATCACAAAACATTGTTCCTAGACATTCCAAGTCCTCACCAACCATGTCATCAAATATACTTGGCTTTCATCCCATGGATTAGCCAGTATTTCAAGAGGTCGCAATTCCTAAGAGCTTGCAAAGTAATCGGATCTGCCAAAGCAACCAAATTATTAGCTTGTTGGGGCCTGACCTAGGTTCAGAGTTGATTTAGCTAAACAAATCCTAGTACTACTGGCTTTTTCGACAATAGTCTGCAGAGCGTCGACTGAGGTCTCACCTAAAGTAGTATGGGAGGTTGCTAGAACCAGGTTTCCACACCATGGAGATGTCTGATGAGTTCAAGTGGTCTGCAGTTCGACCATGCGCACAAGTCACTTCGCACACTTTTCCATACATCACAGCCTGAGATGCTGCCTTTGCGCAACCCTAATCAAGGGCTAAACGCTGCGCTTCTGCGTTATTTCCCAAGGCTTTACTGGTATTCAATTTCAATTGATTATCTTAGCCTACTTGCATGCTTTAAGTTATACTTAACAACACAAAGCCTTCGTATAGGTGCACACAAATAAACAGTATATTTGTAAATTACATCAAGCATGCATTAACCCAAGAACAGATACAAAGAATTATGATAAAACTTCTCTTTATTAATTCCTTCCTCGGTTACAGACTTGACTCCGCCTTGTGCACTCAGTTGCAGAGGTCCACGCACTCAGCTGTAGACTACTAAGCCTCTACGCACTCAGCTGCAGAGCCTTCTCCTACCCTATGACCCAAAGACACACTTTACACTTGCAACTCAATCACTTAGACTTGTTATTCTTCTCTACCCTTCTCTTTATCTAGAGCCTCACTCTATTTATACAATCCCATGGTCTGCGAACCATGGGTAGGCTGACATTACATTACAAAACTAGGGCGGACAACCCTATGACTCTATCATACTTTCATGCCCTGCGCCAGCAATTCGCGGAGCTTTACAAAAAATTTGGGTCAAAACATGGGCTTTGAGCACCAAAACATGCCTTGGGGGGATTCCATGTCCAATAGGCCCCCAACACAAACATCATGAATCGCTCTCGAGTCACTCTGTTGGCGCGGCGATTGTGGCGTGGAGTCCCTCCAACTGTTTCTACACTATGCGAAGGTCAGTAGCACACTAAGATACTACTTGCTGGATCTACTGCATACACTGTTGAGACATCTATGTCTGGGGTGCTTCTCTGCATCAATGTGTGCATCCCCTGTATGTTCGCGAGCTTGCCTTTGATGTCCATCGTGATGGTGAAGGCCTTGTCGATCCAAGGTTGGACGCATGCATTTAGGACTGCCTCCTTATTTTGTATCGCATCCACCTGCTCCTTCAGTGCTTTAGCCTGCTGCATCCTTGCAAGCCGCTGGGTGAGGACCACTATCTGCGCAGTTCCTCGGACACTGTCATACTGTTGTTGGAGTTCTCGCGCCTCTGTCTCTAAGCACTGGATGTTGGGGTCCTCCTGCAAAGTTTTGAGGACCTCAAGTGATTCTTCAAACATGTTGGTGCAGTCTTGCGCTGCACCTTTGATCTCCTCCAATCCTGTTGTGATAGCGCTAGCACGTTGTTCTCTGACTTCTAGGGGAGTGGATGGCTACGCCTTTAACCACAACTTGGTGATTTGAAGATTAAGCTCCAGTTGAACCTTGGCCGTTTCTTCCCTGGCCTCGTGGACTCCTGCTGCTAACCTGTGGATCTGTGCCTCCACTAGTATATCTGTTGGGATGGCCAGCTTTGGGACACTTCGGCAAGCATCATCTATCACCTGCACCAGTTGTTGATTTTGTGACACCAATTCTTCATGCTGCAAGCTTAATTGTTCCATATTTATCTTCTTCTCACTGAGGACTTGGAGCGTACGGCTCTCCCTAGCGTGCAGCTCTGTCGTTATCCCATCCTCCAATAGATATAATGTCTCGTGTGGAAGGGCAGCTAGATTAACACCGAGACCTTTCATTGTGCTAACCAAAAACCTGTCGGCCTCCTTTGATGTCACTAGAGCCCCTTCTAGCAATAGTATTGTGTTCATCACCCATGCGCACAACATCTACTCTGCTGCCATGGATCCAACTAGGAGGTTGGTCTAAAGGGTACCAACCTGAGGGGGGCGCACCTGTAAGTCCTGCAACTGCGCTCTGAGGGCCCCCAACATAATCTGGTGCTCCTGCATGAAATCCTGGAGAGCGTTATTTGTGACATCACACACTGTCTCGCCAATGTCATGCAGATCACCCTCGGTTAGGGTGATCGGGTCAATAGACAATTTTGAGGCCTTGACCTTCTTCCTCAATCATGCTCGCTCTGCCGAGTGTTGGTGCTTCAACTGCGTGGACACAGTTTGTGGGTCCGTGCCTCCTTATTCCTTTTCTTCTTCCTCTATTTCATGCCCCTGCGAAGGCGTTGTTTGGCCCTTGCGTGCCTTCGTGGCTCCTGCCTATGTTGCTACTGCTGCTGCAACCTTTTCCTGCTCAGCTTCTTTCTGTGCCACATCCCGCACTACTGCTGTTGTTGTTTCCTTCTGTCGTTTTTCAGCCAAATGTGTGATGCGTAGCTTGGCATCATCTTTCTTCTTTTGTGCTGCCGACCTCTCAAGTTATGCAATTTTTGGGGCACGCCATTCCAGAGGCCATGCCTCCAAGACATTGAAAATGGCATCATTGGTGGCTACAAAAGGTAGCTTTTTCCACTGCTTTGTCAGGTCCTTACATGCCCTAATATAGATGTTGTGCATGACTGCCTTGAATTCTGAAAAAATATGTAGACTGTTGTAAACCGTGTGCGACAACCGCGGCTTACGGTTGATCCACATTTAGATGTTCATATCCATGAGCACCCAGAAGATCTTGTTGTCACATATCCTTATAGCATCCTTCATGGCCCAGAGTGAAGCGTACTTCGCGGCCTCCAGTAAATCTCTGTCAATTATGGGGAATTAACTGTCTTCCGACAATTCCCCAGCTATGAGCACTATGGACAGCAACAACCATGCATAGTGGAAGGTTTTACCCTGCTCTTGGGCTTCACAACAATTCTCTAAGAATTCCATGCAGAGGAATTCAGACTAGTTAAATTGGAACCCCTCCACGCACTGCTCGGTCAGTGCAACCACCAGCGCAGGTACCTCATCTGCACGACATTTGCACATAACTTTTCCTACGAGGATTTGGGTTGCCACAAATCCCACTTTTTCCTTGATGCTAGAGATGGTGTAACCCATTTTCTTCTTTTCCATCTTGTACTTCGTCTTCATGGCCTCCGCGAGGGCCATATCACTGCCCTTTCCTTCCGATATGGTAGCAGGGTCCTTTCCTTTGTATGGAAGCTAGGAAAAGTGATGGGCTTCTCCAGCCATATCCTGCACTAGGCAGAGTAGTTGCTTAATGACGAAAATGGTTATTAGGACGCAGTGGAAATGCAGCACCCAAAGTAGGTTCAACAACCCAGCCTTCTCCACTCCGCACAACCACTTCCATGGCTCTAATGTTGTCACCACCCCCGCGGTGTTCTGCTTCATGAGGTTTCTGGTCTCAAGGTGAGGGAACTTCTCATGGTCAATCGGTCCCATTCTTCAAATTTCATAGTTGGTATGCAACCCAGGTGCATGCCTTCAAACATAATTCCATTTGGGAGGAGCAGGGCCTGGAGAAAAATCTTGGTCTCGTCCAGGTCCTTGGGCACTTTGGTCTTCCCTTTTCATAGGGGGACATAGGCGGGAAGTTTTGTCGCAGAGAGCGTAGGTTGAGTATCCACCTCCATGCCTTTGTCTTCTTCCTCTATGATGATAAGGGCCTATAGATCTTCGTCTTCTTCATCTATTTCTATAGTGACAACTTTCCCTTTCTCCTCCATCAACAGTTTGCTGCGTAGCGGGTTCCGCAGGGACACACGTATGGGAGCCATTTCTTGTTTATCCTTCTTGGGTCTTGGCGTATGCGTGATTTCAGGATCTCTGCCACAATCCTAGCACCTTTTGGAACATCCTCCATAGTTAGGGCCTATGCGGCCTCGCCGATGGTCACCTCTTCTATCCCCATACCATCCTTAGTTGTTGTCATTGTAGCTGTGTAGCAATCTATCACTTGTGAATTCAGAGGCTTAATCAATGCTCGGCTCACAATACTCAGGGCTCTACTCAATCGCTCAATTCACAAATGACCAAGTGTTGTTTACTGGGCAGCCCTTTATATTTTATAGTACTTTTTGAATTTGAATTTGACTGCTCCCCCCAATTCCGGTTCATTGATACTTTCTTGGCGACAGATTTTTCCAAATCTTTCCCATAAATCACTTCTTAAATGCCTGCCACCCGCTCCATTTGGCCTCAAGTCAAGCATCCCATCATGAATAGTGACTTCAATGGTCACTTTCTGGACTACCCACGTGGAAACGCATCCCCCTGTGCGCAGTCACAGACCTTGTGACTCTTTGCTTCTGCGCGCATCTCCAATATCGTGTAGCCCCTGAGCATAATATTTTATAGTTCCGCGCTCCCTTCCAACTACCTGGAGTGCTAAGACTATCCTTCCCTTGGCTAGTCAAGTGGCTGCACTACTCATGTGGAGTTCCATCCTGTCCTCTGTCATGGTTCTTGGAGAATCACCACCTTTTTTTGTTATGGTTAGCATTGCGTACTTCACCATTTGCAACATGCTACCCTAGTCACTATACTTAGCAATATGCAGTCCAAGCCAAGGCATCAGACTAATCATTTCATGGCGATAGTTCTCAAACTTTTCAGTATGATCATACGCACCTTGCCTTACCATCCTAGTTTTTTCAGTGAGAAACTCTTCCTTTATCTCGTCCTCCAGCTTCTTGACTTCCACGTCCACCAGCGCACTTTTCTTTCTTAACTGTACCTTGTCTTCTTCAAGTTCTTGGAGTCTAAGGTTTCCCTGTTGGATTTCTTCCTCAAGTCCCATGCGTTCTGTTTCTTACGGCTGTGTGATTGCTTCTTTCTGGGCTTCGCGAACCATCATATCTACGGGTGCTACTATGCGTGCACTAGGCTTTGCATGCTCCATAGGGATTATGACTTCTGCTTCATACTTCAGCTTCTGAAGTGCCCGTGCAGTAAGGGTTTTGCACATGGTCTTATAAGCCCATAGGACTACTGGTACGCGCAGGTCCTAGTCAGTTCGCTTCACATGGTGGATTGCATTCAGTGCCTCATGTACTTTGTCAAAATATTCTGCATGCTTGGTCTGATCATACTTCCTATTCATCATTCACACCCTCGTCTTGCCCACTCTTGCCTGTTGGACATGTTTCTTATTGTGAGGATGGTGTACGTTTGTGCAGGTTGCGCACCATACGCCTATACCCATCTGGAGAGGTGGGCGCGCATGCTGTTTTGTCCATCATACCTGGCTTTCAGCAACATCTTAGGCTTTCCAAACTGCATGAGCATCATCCTTTTGCATTTGCGCTAGTCCTCAGAACTTCTTTGATGTGTACCCCACTATCTTGCGGGCGTAGCGCAGAGTGCCCATTTCAGAGCATCGAAACACTACTGTTCCAATTCTTCTCTTTCAAATTTGTTTAGGAAATCATCCACTTCGCTCAACCCATCATACATAGGCATGTCTCTGACCTCTGTTGCCATGCAGTGCAGTGACCTTATCATCATGTTGCAGTTGAGTGTGGTTACCACGTGTAACCGGTTCTGCCATCGTTTTGTTTCCTCGTCCGAATTTGAGGTGCAAGAGCTTTTGCGCTCCCACGAGAGTCTGCCATCCACTGTTGGATTCACCCAGTCCTTCTCCCACACGGTTATATTATAAATACAGTCTATATCTTCATCGCTATCGTAGTCGTGCACCGACTTTGTATAACGTGATCCTTCTGCAAGGTCTAAAGGTATGACTACGCGCAGTGACTTTTTCTCAAAAATCATCTTATGCTTCTTTAGATTTATCACTCCATTCATGTTAGTGGCCCAATATATCCCCAGTAGCATAGGATAGGGATTATTGTCATCAACAATCTCTATCACTTCAAAATTTGCAAGCACGATCACACCTTCGATATCTACTATTATTCCTTGCAATATTCCCATAGGTAGGATCTTTTGTTGGTTCACCATTCACAATTGAATAGGAGATCATTGCAGCGCAGGCCTACCCATGCACTCCCATGTCTGCTTTGGTAAGACATTCGTGTCCGATCCTAGATCCAAAATCACTTGATCCATTTCATATTCCCCAATCTACGCAGTCAATCTCATCTCTCTTTTTTTTTGTGTTGTGTGCCTTCTGAGATTCCAGACTATGCACAGTTCTCCTGGTGCTATCCCAACACATCTAGTGATGAGTTCTTGCAACCCCTTCACAGCCTTGCTATCGCGTAACAGCTTCATGCATGTCTCCAAAAAGGTAGTGAGCATTGATGGGTCCATTTTCGGTTCCAGTTTGTCTTTACTACCTGAAGTGGAGGCCTCCGCGAAGCTCTTCTTAGCTTCCATGAATGTCTCCTTAGCGTGCTCCAAATCAAATTCTGGTTCCTTTGTTGGAGCCTTGCGAACCTAGGCACTCTCTTCAAGCTTCTTGCCTTTGTCATCTCCTGTCATGATACCACTTTGGAGCATGATATTTACATTCGGGTCTTCCTCACACGACTCAGATCTCATCATTTGCAGGTTCTGAGTCGAGGGAGGTTGGAG
Organism: Pinus tabuliformis; assembly: GCA_031772625.1. Classification (NCBI taxonomy): domain Eukaryota; kingdom Viridiplantae; phylum Streptophyta; class Pinopsida; order Pinales; family Pinaceae; genus Pinus; species Pinus tabuliformis. The sequence continues at coordinate 305,406,321 of CM062816.1, read as the reverse complement.
TGCTCCTTTGTCGCGCAACCTCACTATCAATGTGGGACAGTCCTCTATCTCATGATCAAACTAGGTACAATATAAGCATGATGCCCTTGTCGAATTTGTACAATTGTGGGAATAATGCCCTGGCCCTCCGCAATTGTAACAAATCAGCTGGCCACCTCTTCCTGGTCCCATTCCACCTCAACCTTGTCTGCGCCCCTGAAATCCAGTGCATGCCATCCCTGCATTTTGATCGAGGGCTCGTGTTTCAGTATGAACTCTGTAGGTAGGAGTCTGATCCATCATTAGTTCATAACTTCTACAGGTGCACTCATCGTGGCCTACTGACCTGCAAAAATTATAAAACAACTGCTGGGAAGTCTGTGTATACTTCTGTAATAGATGGTAGTTATCTGTAGCATGCTTCCCTCATATCTGACAAATCGCGCACCATAATGTAGGCACCACGCTTGGTCCTGCCTGTGCCTCCAATCTCAATGGCATTGGTCCTCCTCCCAATTAAGTAGTTCATGAAAACTGGACAATGGTCCTTGTCATGTCCCTGGCCCTTGCATTTTACACACCATACCTCCTCGCGCGCTTTTGGGTGAGTTTTCCTCTCTTGTTTCGAACTCTGCATCTCAATACACACATTTTTCAACTGCGCATGGATCTGTTGAACTCCCAAGTTAGGATCTTGTAACAGGGTCTCGTGTAGTCTCATTGCGATCTCCAAGGCCTTGGCCTGAGTGGATAGCTTCTTCTATGACAGCGTGTTCCTTAGATGTGGCGTTTTCGATGCTACAAACCATGCGTGGTGTTGCCCATTCGTCAAGGTCGTGTTAGCTTCACGAATCATACCCTTCAGTCTCTGATCCAGCTCCCAGGGGGTCTCACCTGGAAGCATCACAATTTCCTTAAATCCAATAATCGACTGTGTCTTTGATTTTGTCTTGCTAAATTCCCTATTTAGCGCAGCTGGGATATCCATGATACCTACCTTTGGATTGTCATTGGAGTGCTTAATGTACCAAGTCAGTGCACGATCCTAAAAAGCGCTAACCGGCGTTGCTTTCTTTATATTATCATTCGTGACTCCCTGTGCTTCCCATATAGCCCTTACCACGAACCAAAAGTGGTACGGATCTTTGTTCCCAACTCCTTTGAACACCTGCAATTTTATCGCGCTTGCCATACTGAACTATGGTGGTGGTGGAGGTGGTGTGGGGGAAGACGAGGGTGAAGATGGTGAAACTGGCAGTGTTGTAGGTGGAAGTGGTATGTGCAGAATTTGTTACCTTATCAAACTAATCACACTTCTTGATGAAACCTTCATGAGCTCTTCCTCACTTTCTTGTGGAGGTAAAATCAAGGGGCTAGTTTCTAGTTCTGTGCTACCTTCATTTATATAGATCCTCCCACTTTGCATAGCCCCAGACATCAATTTCTTCGCATAACCCACTTTTCACAAAATAGCATTTTAATTCAAGTGTTCAAAGATTTAATGTACTTACCTCGCGGTCCTTTGAGGAAGCATCGTTCTATCTCGCTATAGCTGACTAAAGTATCTACTGTGAACTCAGTGATAAACCCTCCTATAATTCAATCGGGCCAATGGTCCACAACACATGCGATCTTATCTTTTGATGCTTCCAGTCTGCGTACCAACTCTGGAGTCCATACAATAGGTTTGTCAAGCCTACACCTTCCCTAACTATCTCCTAACTTCATGATCCACTTGTACAGCTCAGAGGGGAAGGATGCAAAGAAAATTTCCTGGATTTCCATATATAAGTAGCAATCTAACCACTTTTCTTTCAATAATCATGGATTCTTGTTTTCCTGCGCTACAAACTCATGAATCTTCTTGTCTAACCACTCTTCAATTCATTTCTTTGTCGGATTCCAGTGATACGACATCGGACATCTCTTATGCAGATCCTGGTCCTGATGATCTAAAATCACTCGTGAATGATCTCAGTTAATTAATGAAGGTATTACAAACCCATGTGCTAGGGTGTGCCTATGTTATTTTAAACAATGGATCGATAAGATTGCGAAATACACAGGCAGTTGGAACAGTAAGGGAAACACAGTAAGCAAATACAAAACACAACAAATTTAATAAGGAGTTCACGCAATCCTCCTGGCTACGTCTCCGGGTCTAGCCTTCAGTGGTGGCCTTTTCTATTGTGTCTTAAAGCAGATATTTTACAATAAGGAGCTCAATTTGAGTCTCACTTAACAGAGAATGATCAGTAGGATTGTACTTGGATCCCCCAAGTCTCTAGAGTACACAGACTCCCCTTACTGAATCTCGACCTCGACTGGTCTCAGTGGTATGAGTCCAATTTGGTACTCAATACCTGACAAGTCTACACAGAGGAGTTTCTTGAACCTCTCAAGCCTTCTCTAGAGTTCACAGACTCTCGGACTCTCTCTGTTATGTCTGCTCGATGCTGCCTTTGCTCTGCAGGTCAGCTCAGCTTCTTTGTTCTCTACAATTCACTTCTTTCTCTATACTTCTGTTCCTCCTGCTCTTTGTATGTTCGTGGCTTAAATCCAATCTGCTCCCTAATTGTTCATTTCTGCTTCACGGCTCTCTGGATCGCTTACCTCTATCCGTTGGAATTCCCCTGCTCTGCTTCATCGTCACTGTGTAACGCTTCACAGAGAGGTGGCCACCTGTTTCCTCACGAACTAAGTGTCAGTTCTCTTTGAATGGTCGTTATTTCCGTTGCTCCAAGTTTGCCCACGAAATTGTTCCTCTGCCAACTCATCGGTCATGTCGGACCTCAAATCTCATGTACCTTAGTCTATTTCCCCATCAAATCCAGTCTTCCATCATGTTGATTCTTCACCGTTGATTTGGAGCCTCCAGATCCTACGTCTCCATCTATATCGCGTGGGTAAGTTGCTCGACCGTTACTCATGCGATGTAAGCGGTTTTCTCTCACATCTACTGGATGTGTGTCACCCAGTGTGTGGCATCGCGCTGAACTCGGCCAAACCTGCTTACCGCTCAAAGTGCACGTGATATCCTGCCAGTTTTGGGTGTGTGACCCGCCTTCTAATGGTTTCCGCACGATTTCCTATTTTCCTTGTGACCGAGCACTCGAGGCTTTCCATCACTAAGAGTTTTGCCCTGCGATATGTGATTTTCTCTAATCGCGTATCAGAAATTGCCTCTGTTTTTGGATCTGGGCTTCCAATTGCCAATTTGTGTCCATGCGCAGTCTCCATGGGCCAACGGTCAGCGCGCTTTGACCGAGGGTCCTCGTTGTTCCATGCTGGCCACAAATTTCCATTGTCCAGAGGTCATCTCTGATAAGCTCATCATTCATAAGATTTTGAAGCCTGACATAATTTGAAACAGTCATGGAAATGTTTAAGGATCCAATTCGGATCACGGCCTTCCCACTGAAAAAGCTTTTGGACCACCAAAAGTTGGTTTTCAAGCATCAACTAAGTGAGGGTATAGCTGTCTCACTTGTCCAATCTCTATCCATTTTGCACTGCTTGGGTTTGAACTCTTGAGTCCAATCCTGAGGTACTCAACATCTCCCCTGCACGTCGTCCTCAATTTCCTGTCTAGAACTGTGTCTTTCTGCAATTCATTGAGATATTTAGGTAACAGATCATTAATAGAAGGCAATTGACTTTGCTCTTCGGGATCTTCAATTAATGAAGGTTCAAATAGTCTCAAGCTGTCTGCATTAACGACTGAGTAGATGTGCATGTAAGCTGGTAAATCAAGGCGAAAAGCATTCTCACCAATTTTCTCAAGTATCTTGAAAGGTCCATACCTTATTGGCTTTAGCTTTTTACCTTCACCTTGCATTCTGTCTTTGCTAATATATAGCCAGACTTGATCACCAACTTGGAAACTATGCTCCATCTGATGCTTGTCATGCCTTGCCTTGTATTTGGCTTGGCTATTTTCCAGCTGTTCCTGTACTGCCTGGTGAATCTCTTGGATTTGTTCAATGAACTTGGTTACCTTGTCCACATCAATATGTCCATCAACTATTATGTCTTTACCAAAGACAAAATCCAAGGGAGACCTTGGTGTGAAACCAAAACAGGTCTCAAAAGTAGATCTCTGTGTAGAAGATTTTTTTGCTCGGTTGTAAGCATGCTGCACATAACACAAATGTTCATCCCAAAGTTTGGGATGCTTGCTGCAATAGCCTCTGAGCAACTAGATCATTTTCCTGTTGACTACTTCTGTCTGCCCATCTGTCTGTGGATGAAAGGCTGTGCTTTTCTTCAGTTTGGTGTCCATCAGTTCCCACAGGCTCGACCAAAACTTCCCAACAAATTGGGTGTCTCTATCAGATACAATGGAAGTGGGTAATCCATAATGAACCCATACATGCTGAAAGAACAACTTTGTAGTTTGTTCAGCTGTAATCTGTTTATTACAAGGTATCAAAATACACATTTTGCTAAACCTATCCACAACAACATATAAATAGTCATGACCTTTCTTAGATTTAGGCAGTCCTCCAACAAAGTCCATGGAAATATTTTCCAAGGATGAGAAGGAACTGGTAGTGGAGTGTACAAGCCTAGTTTTCTATTGCTAGGCTTGCTTCTAGCACACATGGTACACCCTCTTACATATCTAGAAAATGTCTCATTCATTTTTGGCCAATAACAAAATCTTTGCAGCTGTGCAACTGTTTTACTTACCCCAAAGTGACCTGATATTAGAGAAGTGTGTGCTTCTCAAATTATCTTTACTCTTTCAGTTTGTGGAATGCATAGCTTCCCACAATGATACAAGAGTCGATCCTTAACATGATAATCTAATTCTTCTACTCATTTTCCTTGACTTAAAGTTGCATATACATCTTTAAAATCTATATCTTGAGCATATTTTTCAATGTAGCTCTCATGCAGTACTGAATTATGCTTAAGTATAGTGGATGAATTCATAATTGGTCTGAATAACATATCTGCAACTTTATTGTTTATTCCCTTTGTTATGAAACCAACTCACAAAAAGATAGAAAAGATAACTGAATGCCTTAGAATTCAGCCTCTTCGAGGGGGAAACCTCCTTTACATTACAGAAATGAACAATTCTTGGATGATACAAATGACAAGACCTCCTTTCTATATATAGGAGTCTAAGGAGTCATAATATAATCAAAGCCGACATAACAATAATAATGTAAGGGCACAATAATAACAATAGTGGGCTTCTATGGGGCACAATAGTAAGAATATGGGGACTACATGGGTACAACAATATAATAAGGGGGTTGTACTAATAACAATAAGGGGTTACACTAGTAGTATAGGGGCCTAACATGCCCCTCTCCTTCAAAAAGTGTTGTCCTCAACACTTGAGTAGTTCTTGATGCTTCTGTAGAATATTCTTGTCCTCCCATGTGGAGTATTCAGTGGGTAAGTTCTTCCACTTAATGAGATACTCTGAAATTGATTGATTTCGTAGCTGTCGGGTTCTTGTTTCTGTGACTGCTCCAGGTTCCAATATGATTTTTCCTTCCTATTCAAGTTCTGGCAATATTGTTTGAATTGGGATCTTCTACAACTTTTGAATGAGTGGCCACACTTCTTCATCCTTCTTCCATTCATCCCTTGATTCTTTTATCCAATCTGGTTGGATAATAGAAATAGCACAAAACAATGCTTCCACATCCTCATCCTTTCTTGAGAGTGCATCTGCAACAAAATTTTTCTTCCCTTTTCTATAGATGAAGTCAAACTCATAACCCAATATATTTGTGACCCATTTTTTATGTTATTCTATAGATAATATTTGTTCTAAAAAGTATTTAAGACTATCATGATCCATTTTTACCTTGAAGTGTCTTCCCATTCGGTAAGGTTGCCATTTCTTAAGTGCATGTAGTATTTCAAACATTTCCTTATCATAAATGGCTTGCTTGAGATGTAGAAGTAAAAACACCCAATCAGCTACATCAAAACATTTTTCACTACAATGTTGATCTACCTGTTGTTTCATTCGATTTTGCAACAAGGTGGCATTATCCTTAAAAAGTTGGAGAACTTGTTGTTGATGCTCAATGTGATCTTTCACTACTTGAACCTTTTTCTTATTGATATGTCCTTCTATCTTGAGAGTTTGAGGAGTGATAATTTCTTCCAATGCTTTACAAGATATGGTCGAATTCATTTCTTGATGCTCAATATGATCTTTCACTTGTTGAACATTTCTCTTCTTGATATGTCCTTCTATCATGATAATTTGAGGAGTGGTAATTCTGGCCAATGCATTACAAGATATGGTTGGATTCATTTCTTCTTTCTCAATGCGATCTTTCACTTCTTGAACCTTTTTCTTCTTGATATGTCCTTCTATCTTGAGAGTTTGAGGAGTGGTAATTCTTGCCAATGCTTTACAAGATATGGTTGGATTCATTTCTTCTTTCCTTGGGGTTGGTTCCTGGTGTATATACTCTTCTTTTGATGTTTCTTGATACTTTTCCTCCTCCTCTTCATAATCTATGTAAAATAATTTCTTCTCAGCACACTTATGACCTTTAGTGCATTTGTTATCACAATTTTAACAAAGTCCTTTTTCTCTTTTCTTTTCCAATTGTTGTGGTGTAACCCTTGTAGGTTGTGGAAGGCCAGGAGAAACAACACTTCCAATATTATAGTTGTGAGGGGTAGACTTCCTGGTTGCCATAATTTTACTTTCCACTATGTAACAAAGCTCTTTTACTCTTTCCAATTGTTGTGGTGTTGCTCTAAAGAAGGTGTTATCCTCATAATGCGCTATCATTTCCTCCATGAAAATTAATCATGTAACAAGTTTTTTACGAGAACAAAGCCCTTCATACCATAAAAATTGATCTGGTTCTAAATATGAAGATGCAATACATACATTTTGTAACAGTGGTACACCATGTAGATCAAAATATTGCTCCATCTGAAGTATCCAATTTACTGAATCCTTGCCATCAAACTTCCTCGTATCGCCTTTTCTTGATTTTAGGAGCTCGATCTTGAAACGACTATAACTCTATAATTTTGGTTCTTATAGTTTTGAAATTGCGACCTGCAGTAGCCCTATGTGTCCTCTTTCCAATGCCACTAGTTTGATCGAATTTAGATTCTCCAGGGAAGAGTTATGTCAAATATCCCACAGTGACCTGATTATAGACTAGTTCAGTAGAGCGAACTTGTACGACATGCCACCAGTCACTGTTTTGACCTCTAGCTCTAAAAAATATATAAAAGAAACTATAGTCCTTCCTCTTTCTGTACCTTCTTACAAAATTTCAATCTGATGCTCAAAGAGAAAGTTATGATGATTTTCCCCAGGTCACCTGTTTGGAATGTAATTCAGGGGTCCGCAAAAAGACCAACTTCCTCAGATCATATATCCACAAATATAGCGCGAAAAGCTCTGAAATTTGGACTTGAGGTTTAGTGTGATTTCATCTCAAATGGGTTTTTTTTTAGCTTCTGAAACATCGCAGAAAAAAAGTTATAGTGCAAATTCCACGATGACCTATTTGGAGCAGCGAAACCCTAATATCCAAAGCTCTGATACCAAATGTTATGAAACCAGCTCACAAAAAGATAGAACAGATAGTTGAACACCTTAGAATTCAGCCTCTTCGAAGGGGCAACCTGCTTTACATTACACAAATGAACAATTCTTGGATGATACAAATGACAAGACCTCCTTTCTATATATAGGAGTCTAAGGAGTCATAATATAATCAGAGCCGACATAACAATAATAATGTAAGGGCACAATAATAACAATAGTGGGCTTCTATGGGGCACAATAGTAACAATATGGGGACTAGATGGGTACAACAATATAACAAAGGGGTTGTACTAATAACAATAAGGGGTTACACTAGTAGTATAGGGGCCTAACACCCTTTTTATATCTGATGAATAAATGAAACTATTGTAGAAAACCCATCCATCTATGGTGTCTTGATTACTGCAACTTAGTTTGGGAGTGTAGATATTGAAGTGGTTGATGATCAGTATGTATAACTGTCTCTTTGCCCATTAAGTAATGTTTCCACTTTTTCACACTCTGTACTAATGCATACAATTCTTTATCATATGTGGGATAGTCAACTACTGAAAAATTAAATGTCTCAGAATGATAACATATGGGTTTACTGTGTTGTATCAACACTATTCCCATGGCATAGTCATTGGCATCTATTTGGATCTCAAATGGTCTTTGAAGATCAAGAAGTGCTAGTACTGGGGCTGTACTAATCTTTTCTTTCAAGGTGTCGAAGGCTTTCTGCTGTTTGCCTCCCCATTGAAACACCTTGTTCAATCCTGTTAAAGCATGTAAGGGAGTTGCAATTAAGGAAACGTTAGAAATGAACTTTCTCCAATATTGATTTGCTCCTAAGAAGCTTCTGACTTCTATAGTAGATTTGGGTTTAGGCCAGTTTACAATGACTGCAACTTTAGAGGGATCTATCTTCAATTCACCACCCCCTACTATATGACCCAAATAATTCAAAAATGTTTTGCCAAATTCACATTTTGAGAGTTTAACATAAAAATTTTCTCTTTTCAAAACATCTAGTGTCTACTTAACATGCTTTAAATGTTCTTCCCATGTTTTTCTAAATATAAGAATGTCATCCAGATATACAATAACAAAATAATCAAGAAAAGGTCGGAGTACATCATTCACTATTCTCATGAAAGTAGCAGGAGCATTAGTTAAGCCAAAAGGCATAACCAGCCACTCATACAATCCCTGGTTTGTTTTGAAAGTAGTCTTCCATGCATCTTGTTCTGCAACTCTGACCTGATGTTATCCACTACGCAAGTCTAACTTGGAAAAATAAACAACTTCTTTCAATTGATCTAATAGATCATCTATGTGAGGAAGGCGATAACAATTTTTTATTGTTATCTTATTCAGTGCTCGGTAATCAATTCACATTCTCCACGAGCCATCTTTCTTTCTTACCAAAATGATTGGAGACCCACATGGTGATGTGCTAGGTCTGATGAACCCCTTCTTGAGCAACTTCTGCACCTGATTCTTGATTTCTACATTCTCTAAAGCAGACAACCTGTACATTCCAATGTTAGGCAATGGAGCATCTTGCTGCAAAATAATATCATGCACTATTTCCTTTTTGGGTGGTAGACCTTTAGGTTTTTAAAACAAGATATCATATTCTAAAACAACTTTTTCTAAATCATCTTGTTGTTTAGCATCATAGCCCTCAAATACATTGGTTTTATCAGGTTTCTTTTCCTTTACAACCATCAGTAAAAATTGTTTGCATGAATTTACAATTCGTTTCATTTGCCTGAATTTATGAGAGTATAAATATTCTTGAGCTTATGAGCTCTTACAAAGTATTTGATTCCATCTTTAACGGGTAGATAATTGTTTGCAGCTCTATAGAAAATAGCTTTTCTATCATACAAGTAAGGACTTCCTAAAACAATTCCACATATATGCAGACGAACTATATCTAACTCAACCTCATCTACAAATGCTGACCCAAAAGAAAACTTAAGTTTACATTGTCTAGTCACTTGTAGTTGTACTTTATCACTTAACCAACCTAATGGGTCTGGTTTCTTGTGAGGTGTAGTCAGTAATCCCAACTTCTTTACAATTGCTTCAGAAATTAAATTTACTTGTGATCCACTATCAAACAAAGTATCAATCTTTTGATGCTTGTAAATAACTCGAATATGGAAAAGCTCATGTCTTTTTCTCTCATTTTCTTCATCATTAATAGATTGTGTAGAATTACTAGCAGATGCTTCAGAATCTTTACCTTTTATACCTATGGTTGTAATGGTTGTTTCATCTCCTGAGTCTGACACCAAATATTTCTGAATAGTTGTAGCAGTCTTCTTCTTCTTGCCCTCGAACTTCTTAGGTCTCAGCTTCGGATGCAGAATCCAACAGTGCTCATCATCATACCCATCCTTCTTACAGTGAGTGCATAAAGACTTGCTTTTCTGTGCAGTGTTGGCCTTCCTCTCTTTCCTTTTCTGTTTTCTTTTCTCCTTATTCTTGCTTGCAATGGGCTTGGATGATGCTCCAACTTCTAGGTTCCCATTCTTTCCTCTAACTTCTATATGTGTAGCTTGAATAGATACCTCATCTATATTAATGGGATTAAACATGAGGATAGTGTGTTTCATGTAGCTGTGTAGACCACCTATGTACTTCAACAGAGTCTCAGGTGAGTTTAATGAAATTCCTAGAATCAAAGCTCTTTTCCTAAATTCTTGGGTGTAACCTTGTACACATTTCCCTTTCAATTGGTGAAGAGTTTGCCAGCTCATCATGGCTTGCTGCATGTAAGCTAGTGGATAGAGCTGTTTTTTGATTGCAGAAACAAATTCACTCTAGACAGAAAGAATCTTACAATGTTTCTTCATGTCAGCTTGTGTCCTGCCTTCCCACCATACCAAGGCAATGCCTCCGAGGTGTATACTAGCCAGCTGAATCTTACTCTTGTCTGAGTCGATACTCTGCACTCTGCAATAAACATCAATTTGTCTGATCCAATTATCCAGCTTCTCTGCATTCAACTCTCCATCATATATTGGTAAATCAAATTTAACATCTAATTTAATCAAAGATGCCTTATTTTTATGTTTAGTGCTATTAGGAGGTGTGAGAAAGTTTTCATCTTTCCCTTTGCCTTTTGAGTGGTCATGGAGGAGAGACTCTTCTTCTCCTTTTTCTTGTTTGGAGCCTGATGAATCTTCATCTTTATGTTTCCTAAAGTCCTTATACATTTCCTCTACCATGGACCTCATGGCCAGGAAACTATCTATAAATTTGGGATCTGGTCCTAAGCGACTTTCTTCTAACATTTTATTCCGAGGATAGACTCTTCCAATCTCCGGGTTAGTTTCGACCAACTCTCCTTCTCCTAATTTAAGCTTTGATCTAGTTAGCATTCAACAACAAATCCAACACGAGCTTGTCTAACCTTAAACAACCTAGAACTCTGATACCACTTGATCTAAAATCACACGTGAATGATCTTAGTTAATTAATGAAGGTATTACAGACCCATGTGCTGGGGTGTGCCTATGTTATTTTAAGCAACGGATCGATAAGATTGTGAAATACACGACCACTTGGAATAGTAAGGGAAACACAGTAAGAAAATACAAAACACAACAAATTTAATAAGGAGTTCACCCAATCCTCCTGGGCTACGTCTCCGGGTCTAGCCTTCATTGGTGGCCTTTTCTATTGTGTCTTAAAGCAGAGATTTTATAGTAAGGAGCTCAATTTGAGTCTCACTTAATAGAGAATGATTAGTAGGATTGTACTTGGATCCCCCAAGTCTCTAGAGTACAGAAACTCCCCTTACTGAATCTCGACCTCGATTGGTCTCAGTGGTATGAGTCCAATTTGGTACTTGATACCTGACAGGTCTATACAGAGGAGTTTCTTGAACCTCTTAAGCCTTCTCTGGAGTTCACAGACTCTCGGACTCTCTCTGTTATGTCTGATCGATGTTGCCTTTGCTCTACAAGTCAACTCGGCTTCTTTGTTCTTTGCAATTCACTTCTTTCTCTCTACTTCTATTCCCCCTACTCTTTCTATGTTCGTGGCTTAAAGCCAATCTTCTCCCTGACTGTTCGTTTTCGCTTCCCAGCTCTCTGGATCACTTGCCTCTGTCCACTGGAATTCCCCTACTCTGCATCATCATCGCTGTGTAATGCTTCATAGAGAGGTGGCCACCTATTTCCTCACGAACTAAGTGTGAGTTCTCTTTGAATGGTTGTTATTTCTGTTGCTCCAAGATTGCCCGTGAAACTATTCCTCTACCAACTCATCGGTCATGTCGGACCTCAAATCTCATGTACCTCAGTCTATTTCCTCATCAAATCCGGTCTTCCATCAGGTTGATTCTCTATCATTGATTTGGAGCCTCCAGATCCTACGGTCTCCGTCTATATCACACGGGTAAGTTGCTCGACCGTTACTCACGCGATGTAAGCATTTTTCTCTCACATCCACTGGACATGTGTCACCCGGTGTGTGGCATCGCGCTGAACTCGGCCAAAGTCGCTTACTGCTCAAAGTGCACACGATATCCTGCCAATTTTGGGAGCAAGACCCGCCTTCTGACGGTTTCCGCATGATTTTTTGTTTTCCCCGTGATCGAGCACTCGAGGCTTTCCTTCACTGAGAGTTTTGCGCTAATCGCGTATTAGAAACTACCTCTTTTTTTGGATCTTGGCTTTTGATTGCCAATTTGCATCCATGCGCGGTCTCCATGGGCCAACGGTCAACGCACTTTGACCTAGGGTCCTCGTTGTTCCATGCTAGCCTCAAATTTTCATTATCCAGAGGTCATCTCTGATAAGTTCATCATTCATAAGATTTTGAAGCCTAACATAATTTGAAAGAGTCATGGAAATGTTTAAGGATCCAATTTGGATCACCCGGTGACGGAACCATTTGTTGGCTTGTTGGAGCCTGACCCAAGTTCAGATTTGATTTAGCCAAACAAATCCCCGTACTGCTGGCCCTTTTAGCGACAGTCCGCGGAGCGCAAACTAAGGTCTCACCCGAAGTAGTATGGGAGGGTGTTAGAACCAAGTTTCCACACCTTGAAGATGTTTGATGAGTTCAAGTGGTCCACAGTTTGACCCTGCACGCAAGTCACTTCGCACACTTTTCCGTACCTTGTAGCCTGAGATGCTGCCTTCGCGCAGCCCTACTCAGGGGTTGAATATTGCACTTGTATGTTATTACCCAAGACTTTACTAGTATTCAATGTTAGTTGATTATCTTAGCCTACTTGCATGCTTTAAGTTATACTTAACAACACAAAGCCTTCATACAGGTGCGCGCAGTAAATAAACAATATATTTGTAAATTACATCAAAGATGCGTTAACCCAAGAACAAATACATAGAATTATGATAAAACTTCTCTTTATTAATTCCTTCCTTAATTACAGACTTGAATCTGCCCTGCGCACTTAGCTGCAGGGGTCCGCCCAGTCAGTTGTGGACTACTAGGCCTCTGCGCACTTAGTTGTAGAGCCTTCTCCTACCCTACGACCCAAAGACACACTTTACACTTGTGTCTCAATCACTTAGACTTATTATTCTTCTCTACCCTTCTCTTTATCTAGAGCCTCGCTCTATTTATACAATCCCATGGTCCACGGACCATGGGTAGGCTGACATTACATTACAAAACTAGGGCTGACAACCCTGTGACTCTATCATACTTTTGCGCCTCGCACCCGCAATTCGTGGATCGTTACAACAAAATTGGGTCAAAACTTGGGCTTTGAGCCCCAAAACATGCCTTGGGGGGATTCCATGCCCAACACACATCATTGGCTTTGTGCTCTCTCTCCCTCCATTCCATTTTTTAGCAAGAAAAATGATCTGAAATGACCATTTTAAAGTAGTTAGAATCTTTCTTGAAATTCCTTTCATGTTTTTTTGGACCCCAAAGTTTGTTTTAAAAAATACCCCACAATGCCTACGGGGCCGCCCTTTCATGGATATGGCGCATCTGCATGGAAATTTCCACCATAATTTCATGCAGGTCGAGAGTTATTGTATGGAAAATTTTATCGGCCTACGTGAACCTGATTGAGAAAAACCCGCGCAGGGCCGAGGCGCATTTTTTGACAAATATTTGTCCCAAAAAAAATGCAATCTTAAAATGAAAAAACAAATGGATAGAAAGATAAGTTATGGAAAGATCTTATACCTAGAGGAAACAGTGTGTGATTTCGTCCACCAGTTGGCTTGGAATTAGTCCTGGAAGTTTTACGGTAAAAACCCCTCTCTTTGCTCTGAACTGGTGAAAATGAAAATGGTAAAAATAAATTACTTTTTCCCACTTTTATAAGTTTTTTTAAGCTTAAAAAATATTATTTTAATATTTTTAGTATTTTTAAGATGGAAAACATCTATTTGAGTAGCTATGATGTGTTGTTGAGTTTGAACATGCAGGATCATTTACGGAGTCAAGATAAATCATTTTTGACATTTCAACAGACTTTTATCACTTTTTATGCTCTTTAAAAATTACGAAAAGAGAAAAATCATGAAGTCTTCTTTTAAGCCCTTTTCAAACTTTTTCAAAAAAGAAAAGATTGTTGAGTACTTACTTGTTCGAACTCGTAAAAGTAAATGAACAATCGTCCACTCAGTATAAGTTTACCCCTTTTATAGACTAAGCCATGACTATTTATGAAAAAGGTATATGTTGATCGAACATGGTCAATAGAATTCTCTCTTGTATTATATTATCCTTTTTCTCACCTTAGAGACTAAACTAATGAAAAAGAACCTGATGGAGTCTACTTATGATTTTCTTCTGACTCTTCACAAATGAAAAACGTCAATCTTTACTTTCTTCGAGCTCGTTAAAATTTTACAGTTAAAGAGCTGAATGAGTTTTCTTTTTGTGTCTTTTTCTTAAAATAAAATGACATCAAGCTACATATTTATTGAACTCGTTAAAATTAAACAGTATAGGACTCGTAAGAATGACGACATCGAACCATTCATTCTTAGGGTTCGTTAAAAATAATTTGATGGACTCATCTGAAGGATGATCTTACAGTCCAAGCATATGTTATCCTCCTCAAGCTTGTAAAAAATAAAGAGGTACTTGCCAGTAATGGTGGGGGGAAATTGGGGAAGATGTCCATTTTACATCATCAATTAAAGGTAGCATGTCGCTCTTAAAGATGACACTCTGTCACATTCATGTCCAGGTAGGGAAATCCATTTTACTTACAGTTCATCAAACCCCATTGAAAGTATTCATGGTTTTGGGTATTATCGTTGAGTCAAATGCTGCCAAATTATTAAATTGTCGTTATGTGTTCAAGAGAAGTTCAACCTTGGTTCAAATCCTTTTACAAAATCTTTACCTTCATTCATGTTGGCCATCCTTGAGTCAGTCCTTGTAATTATTTTCGAAAATTGATATCATGTTTCGTGTCATAGGCTTTCCTATGACGAATCACTTCCTATCGAATTCAGCTCATCATCTAGTAAGATGATTTAGAAACCTTCAGTACCTTGAAGCCCACATGCCTTAATGGTAGGTTTTTCACTTTCGACGATAGGTTCTCATCATTGGTCTTCGGTTGAATGATTCTATGAGTGTTCGAATTTAGATCACATATTCGCATTTTATAGATTGTACTAGGAGTACCTTGAGAACCATTGTCATTATTGGTGGTTTCTCTCGCACTTGTTAACAGTTCACATCATTGACTGGTAATTGAGTGGTTTCTTCCATGTTCGACTTTGAAACATTCACTCACATGGCTAAAGTCATACTGTGGATTGAGAGATGGAGATCAAGACCCTGGATCTAGTTTCATCAATCCAGGTTGCGAGGAGATCTTATATTCATGATTATGTAGACAGATGGTTGTGGACATGTTGTGTCTACCATCTATATGATCTCAGTTTTTCCATGCTTATTCATTGAGTTCACTTTACTCTGAGTATGGGAATGCCTACCTCAAAGATTATTTTTGATATATATTTTGCATTATGTTCCCTTGAATGTTCCTTGCAAGTTTCCAACCATTGCCTCTAATTTGATCCTTGGAATGATAAAGCGCTTAAGTCTTATAAAATTATTTTTCAAAATTTGCACGTTAGGGGGGAAACTGTTACACATCAAATTTTCTTCATGACACTTGATCAGTTTATGGATATTATTACCATCCATGAACATGTTGAAACCATCTCCCTTAGAAGTCCAACAACTCAAAATATGTTAAATTCCATGAGAAATTTAGTTCAACTAGCTCTCACACCTTTTTAAGTTCCACCTGCGCCGATTTCTCTAGTGTTTCCCCCACATGCACTGAAATTTACTCTGAAAACAGTGTAGAGCTACGCTTTGTTTGTAACTATAAACCCGCGTAGGTGAATTCTAGAAAGTAAAAATAAAAAGTACATTCTAGAAACATAGTTGGTCGAATATTTCCCAACTGAAAGCTTCCAGGTGATGACTATTTGAACTATAACCCTCATAAGATGCATCTCCATCCCTTTTCTCATGGTAACCTAATCCTTCACTAAATGAGGTTCATCTTCTTCTTAGGGATTTGTAACTTCCCCCTCTTTGATCTATAAAAGGACTAGATGGTTGAGGGATGAAGGAGGTCAAAAGTCAAAGAATACAAACTTATGTTGCTAGTTTGTGATTGGAGAGCTTGTTATCTAAGGAGGAGATTGAAGGCATTTGGGAGGGACCTCACAGGATCAAGGCGAACGTTGTAAGGCTCCTCTTATCTTCTGATTAATAAAAATGAGCACTTTCTCCCATTGATTTTTGTCTTTTGTGAATGATGAATAGTTTGCAATTGTTTATTATGTTTATTAAGGCAGGTTCAATCCCTAATTTCCTTGACCATTAGGCTAAGTTGTTTGAATTATTATATAACAAGTGATTTTGATCCTTTTTATGGTTTATGTTTGCATGTTCTACTAAGCATTGAAGAGCTACATCAAGTCACAAGAAGGGATCTTCATTAGGTATTTTGTGAAATTGGTAAGAGTTCTATCCATTAGTCAGACTGCTTTTAATTTGAATAAGTTCAACTTAGGGAAAGAGTCGGTTCATTTGTCATGATTGTTTCTAGTTTCCATTTAGGATCTAGGGACATTGATCTTGTCCGCAAGAGGGATTTTCTGGTGTAACACTCTTATGACTCTACGAACACATGTTTTCTTGAAGCAACCATGACCAATGAGCCTCACCTAATACCACTAGACTCTAGAGAAATATTATTCTCGTTATGATTTGATGGCTAGAAGGCTCCCACCTTCTCTACACACTATGTATTATGACCGTCAACGCCTTAAATGCCTCCATGTGAACCATGTTTCATGAATTTTCAAACTGGGCTCTCAAAACTACTCAACATGAGCAACCCAATAGCTACTCTGGTCTCAATCCAAAAATAATAAGATGATATGCACCCTCTACTCAAAAATAGCTACAGATATTCAAAATGCTAGACAAAACACTGTAGTAACCACTCACACTCTAACTCCATCAATCACACACCACCAAAATCAACAATACTAAACTCTCACAAAATTATTTGCTAAAATATCCTCAACAATCTCCAAATAAATACCTTGGAAAAGTACCATGGTTATCTCAATACCACAAACACTTGTAGCATGGTAATCTCCAATTCAATACCACAGGTAACATTTGGGGATATTTTAGGTATAAAATGGGCCTCCTAAGGAAATTATAAAATAATAGTGGAAATAATAAAATAAGATTAGATTACATCATCAAATTTTAGAGGGAAAAAAGGAAAAACTATTTTTTTAACTCGTATTTTCAACTTATCTTCCTGTGGGTTTACTCAAATTTCAAGCGGAAACACTTGTTGGATGCAAAAGTTGATTCCCCATCCAAGGAGTACCCATGTTGCATACCTTTGATGGACCCTACTACAAGAAAAATGATAAATACATGAAAATTGTGATTGCAATCACGTGTTTTCATATATTTCTCATATTTCGTGTAGCAGGGTCCATTGAAAGTATATGAAATGGGTACTTGTTGGATGAGGACTCAAATTTTGCATCCAAAGTTCGAAATTTGAGTAAAACCTTAGGGATATAAGTTAAAAATATGAGTTGAAAAAGTATTTTTATTATTTTATTATTTTATAATATTTTTACTTCTTTACTCCAAAAATGGTGAATCATCCCCCATGGTTGACATCATCATCTTAAGTCCTATTGGTTCTTATAAAGTTTATTTTTTTGTACATTTTTCTTATGAGGCCCATTTTAGACCTCAAAAGTTTCCTAATGATACCATGGTTATTCCAATACCATAGACACCTGTATCATGGTATTCTCAGAGTCAATATCATGGGTAAATACCATGGTTATGCCAATACCACGAACCCTTGTACCATGGTAATATCCAAGCCAATACCATAAGAAGATACCATGGTAATACCAATACCTGTAATTCCAATACCATGTGCTGACTTGGACCACACATAAACCAATACCAAGGTCATGATCTACTCACAATTGGACCTGCAACCGCACACAGAAAACATGGAAGACTCAGTTGCAACAAGCATCTGCACATAAGCCAAGTTGCTAGTAAATTTGTCACAAACTCAAGCCACCTGCAACGTATGCCCAGGTTGACATCAATGCCAACCAAAATATTATATTCAATCACTGCACCAACAACTTCATCATCAATGCCAACATCCTGGACTTCTTAAGGTTGATGTACGCGTGCACATCTTCCAAGTCCTCAGCAAAAATTTCATGCATGAATGTGTTGTATATTTTTCTCCATGTGACCTCTGTATGCTTATCAATAAAGAATTGTGTGTCTGCATATATGGGCATATTTGTCTTTGTAACTTCTACAAGCTCATCAACACTTGCTTTTGAGAGTTCTTTAGAGGGCACTTTGCGAGGCGTCATGGCTCATACAGATGATGACAAGGTGATAATACTTGTAGTATGAACACCTTTTTGGGGCAACACACTCATAGTGACAATATTAGCTTCAAACAACCTACTTATGTATAAATACTTGCAAATCACGTATAAAGATCCATCATAGATGATATAACATGAAAAAAATATGAAAGACAATGCAAAAGAACTTGCATGCATGATAAAATGGGCATGAAAACTAGGAGAGCACACTTTCAAAGCATGAAGGGATGTTTAGGGTCACTTAGGGCTTTGCAATGTGTTGATTCACTTAAGAAAGTGGGTAAAAATCATCAAGGGTGCACTAGCGCATTTAGAAGGGTTGAAGTCACTGAATTGATGGGCTTTCGGGTCTTCACCGTGTGCTCATGTGCTCAAGGAGATAAGGAGGTCACACTATCACACTCCGAAGGGATGAAAGAAGAGGTTTGCAAGTCTTCAATCCTTCAAAATGCACCCATGCCCTCAAGAAAAAAGAGGAGACGTTGTCGCATGCTGAAGGATTGAAGGAATATGCTTTGTGTCTTCATGATGTGCTCATGCGCTCAAGGGAGGGTGTAGTTCTTCGTGGTGAAGAAGTGCACTCAAGAGGAAAAATTTATCAATCATGGTTCATTTTTTGAGGTTGGTTGGGCTTCGAGTCAAGAAATGCGCTCTACCTTTTTGAAGCTCAAAAGCAATTTTAAACAATAGGATTTGATGATGGGATGAGGAGAAGAAATATATGCAATATTATATAGTTGTTTTCAGATTGATGGTGGAATGTGAAAGGTTTGAAGAATATGAATATTTTTGCACGTGACATCATATTAACACTTGCGGCAAGAAGATTCAGCATAAATTCCAACAAACAAACTAAAAAACAAAGAATCAACAGCAACAAAAGCAAGAATGATAGTGAAATCATGAAAGGCAATGAAGAAATTCAACATGCAAAACTTACTTTCAACAGTGGTTGATGAAGAGACTCTTGATTCCAAATTGTGCACCCAAATCAGATGGCATGATTATTGTTGGTTGTGTGGGGCCTGACCTAGGTTCAACATTAGCTAGCTACACAATACACTACTGGCCCTTTTGGCATCAACCCGCGGAGTGCGGACCGAAGTCTCACCCGAACCAGTTCGAAGGGATGCTGGAACCAAGTTTCCACACCCTGAGATGGTCGTGATGTCGGTTTATACCCTATATTCCTACTTTCGCACAGGTCACTAAGCCTTAGGGCTCTATCAGTCTAGCCCTATATTCCACCCTTCAGTACCCTTGCAAAGGTGTACAATTGGCGTTCGCATAGCCTTAACTTGTAGTCCAGGTACTTTTTCTCTACTATGACAACTTATTGTACAGGTTCCCAAGTTATCTTATGTGTTTTACTTATCTTAATAAACAATCACAGCTAGCGCCACGTAGACTGATACTCTTACTTGCATTCAATTAACCAATATAATCACATATATTCGTGCATCACATAAACATTGTAAACTACACCCAAAGCACAATATAACCAGATGCATTAACAGGAAATAAATACACAGAATTTGCAGAATACTTCTCTTTATTGATATCTTCAAATTATTACAGATTCTATCTGCCCTACCCACAGAGCTGCAGGGGTCCACGCACTCAACAGCGGACTTCCACCCTAGGTCTCTACGCACTCAGCTGCAGAGCCTCTACCTATGCTAAGACCCAAACACTTAGACTTCTCTACCAAGACTCTTCACTTCCTTCTTCGAATTACAACTAAAACTACTTAGATCTTACTTACTTAGCTCCTTTTTATACAATCCCATGGTCCATGGCCCATGGGTGGATCCTTACAGCCGAATTTACACTTTACAAAATGAGGGCAGACAACCCTTTATGACTCATGGCACCTTCGCGCTCTGCAACCACAAAATGCGGAGACTTTACAGCTTTATTACAAAATTGACCCAAAACATGGGCTTTTAGCCCCAAAACTATCCTTGGGGGATCTCGTTCCCAACAGGCCCCCAACACAAACATGGTGACTCGTCCTTGAGTCACTCTGTATATGTGAAGATCTTGACACGAAGACCTCCTAGCTCAACCTGTATGACCGTAACCTCGGCAGTGCATTGTGCAGCCACTTTCTTTGCTTCTTCAACCAACTACTCAGTCGTTGGTCTTGAAATGTTACCCTAAAGCTTCTGCTAAGTTGCTTGCAGGTTTGCAAGCTTTCCTTCAATAGAGGTTGTGACTGCATAAGCCTCATCCAACCAGGGCTTCAAGCATGCCTTTAGCATTGCCTCCTTGTGTTGCGCTGCATCTACCTATTCTTTCAACTGCTTGGCCTCCTGCAGCTTTTCCAGTATCTGCATGAGCATGATGGTTCACGATGTACCTTTTACTTCATCATAGTGCTACTACAGTTCTCGTGCTTCTGTCTCCAGCCATTGTACATTAGGGTCCTCCTGCGGGCTTGTCAGGACCTCAAACCAATGTTCAAAAAGTTGTGTGCGATCTGATACTGCACTGTCAACCGCCTATTGCCTCCGTGACAGCGGTTGCACGCTACTCCTTTACTTCTGGTGGGGGAAGCTTGGGCCTTCAACTGCAATTCTGTAATCTGTAGGTTTAGCTCCAGCTAAATCCTAGCCATCTTTGTGCAAGCGTCACTCACGCTTGTAGCAAGCTTGCAGACATGCACCTCGACCGATTCTTCCTCAGGAATGGCCAACTCTAGGACCATTCGGCATGCCTCCTCTGTGGCCATCTATTCATTATTAATCCTCTGCTCACTGATCACTTGTAGAGCACGGTGTTCATGGGCCCTTAGCTCTACAATCACTCCATCCTACAATAGGTGGAGTGCCTCACCACGGAGCGCTGCTAAGTTCAACCCCACTCCCTTGAGGACACTGACAGTCGGTCTGTCAGCTTCATTATTTGTGGTCAGTGCTATATCCAGTAGCACGATCACACTGGAGACCTTTGCGCTCAACATCTCGGCAGCTTTTGAAGTACCGATCGTGAGACTGGTGGACACTGTGCAAGCTTGGGATGTGTGGGTTTGCAGCTCCTACAAACTTGTCTGGATGGCTCCCAATAGTAGTTGTTGTTGCTATTCAAACTTTTGTAGTGCCTCCGCGGTGACATCCTACACCATGTCTCTAATGTCATGCAAATTGCCCTCTTTGAAGGTGATTGGGTCTAGTGACGTCTTAGTGGCCTTGGATTTCTTCCTTGACCCTCCTTTCTCTTGTTCCCTTGGACACTTGATGCGGGCTGATGTCTCTTGCGGGTCCGCACTGTGCTACTCTGTTTTCTCATTTGTTTTCTCCTTTGTGTCAGGAGAAGGTGACCTTGCGCCTTTGTCAGAGCCAAGCTCTATTCCACCTGTCTGCTTTTCTATCTATTAGGTGGCCTTGCGCTCCACCTAGGCCTTGTCAGCAACCTCCTCCTTCTTCTTCTTCTCAACCAGCTACGCCATATTGATTTGGCCTCATCCTTTTTGCGCAGCAGTTGGACTTGCTTGCCCCCACCACCAAGTTTGAGGTAGTGCGCCACTCTGCCAGCTAGCAGTCAAGCATTGCATAAATTGCGTCGTATGTTGCCAAGTACGACAAGTCATACCATGTCTATGCAGGGTCCTTTTGCCCCCTCATCGACACATGGTGAAAATATGCCTTGAACTCAATGTACCCTTGCAGGTTGGCAAACACAATAGGTGAAAACTGTGTTTTGTGATTGATAGCCATGCGAATGTTCATTTCCATCAAGATCCAAAAGATCTTGTTGTCCTTGATGCGTTGTGCATCCTTGGTTTCCCACAGCGAAGCGTACTTCACTACTTCTGGTAGGTCCGACATGACCGAGGGGAATTAGTTGTCTTCTGATAGTTCCTAGGCTACCAACACAATAATCAGCAAGAGTCATGCGTAGTGCAAGGTCTTGCTAAGCTCCTATGCCTCACGGAAGTTCACAAGGAACTCATCGCAAAGATAGTGCACCTAATTGAACTAGACTCCTTCGATGCATTGGGCAGCAAGAGCAACAACTAGTGTCGACACTTCATCTGCGTGACACTTCCTCATAACCTTTCCTACCAAGATCTACGTGGCCACCTTGACTGTAGGACCACTGATACTTGAGATGGCATAGCCTTGCGGTTTCTTCACAAGCTTAAATCTCTCCTTCATGGCCTCTGTGAGGGCCTACTCACCACCTTTTCTGCCAAACATCATGGTCATATTTTCTCCTGTGTAGGACAGCCGTGTGATCCTATGGATCAATATGTCGGAGATGGATATTGGCTCCTCTAGCCACAGACACCCGTCATGCACAAAGCATAGTAGCTGTTTGATGACCAACACTGTAATGGGGATGCAGTTGTAGTGTGACACCCATAGAAGGTTGAGCAGACCTGCCTTGTCTACTCCCCTGAGCCACTTCCACAGTTCCAATGTATTCATCCCGGTGGTTGTGTCAATAATGCAACACATCATCTACTCAGTCGCCAAGGGCGAGAATGTCTCATGGTTAGCTAAGTCCCAATCTTCCAGCTTCAAAACAGGAACCCACCCCAAGCGCGGTCCTTCAAAGACAATCTTGTCCAACAGTAGAGAGGTTTGCAATGGGACCTTGCTCTCATCAATGTCCTTTGGCACCTTGGTCTTGCCCTTGCACAAAGGGATGTACTCAGGCAACCGCATGGTAGGGTCAACACCCTAGACTTCAACTTCCTCCATGTCTATCCCCAAGTACTCATCATCCTTCGAGATGTCTTCAATTTCTTCCTCCTCTGGCTCTAAGTTAATGTCTTTCCCCTTTTCTTGTGTGGTGGGCTTGTCCTTTAGTGGGTTCCTTCTCGGTGATGCGCACATCGGTATTGCAGGCTACTTTCCCTTTTTATCGTTTGCACTCTCCTTGGTTGGGGTTGTCTTCGGTCTAGGTTTCCGTGGTGATTTGGGAACTTCAGCTAATACTTCTGCAACCTCTGGGGCATGTTCCTCTGCCTCCCTAACAACCTCCGACATTGCCTCCTCGACTGTCACTGCTTCAATGTCCATAGTTTGTGCGGCTGCTGACATGACACTATTCAACAGATCCTATGTCGCCTGTGGTAATTTCTAAAATGTTGAACTCGCTATCATAGCTTCAAATAATTCACGGTTCATGTGCGCCTGAGAGCTCAACAACTCAATTCTCAAAATGCCAAGTGTTTTTCGCTGGGTAGCCACATATAATTTATAGGGCATTTTGAATTCAAATCCGACCATTCCCCCCACATTCACTTCATTAATGCTGGATTGGTGATAGATTTCCAAGGATCTTACCCATAAAGTTCATCTTAAATGCCAGCTGCCCACTCCATTTGGCCACATTTCTACCGTCAAATCATGAACAGTGACTTTAATGGTCACTTTCCGGCTAACCTGCACGATTTCTCCCTAGGTAGCACAACTCCCTTCACGTTGTTGCGAACCCTGTGACATTTCCTCGCTTCACACAGTCCTCCCATCATGCAGCCCCCCAACCCAGGAAGTGTAGTTTATAGTCCCATGCCTCCTTTCAGCTACCTGGAGTGCTAAGACTATGCTACCCTCATATAGTCACCTGGCCGGATCACCAATGTATGGCTTCATTCGGATACCATTCACCTTTCCTAGGAAGGGATCTCCATTCAATTTAACCAACTGAACTGCTCCACCATCGGTAATCTCCTTAATGACATAGGGCCCTAACCAGTGCATTTTGAATTTCCCTAGAGATTTATCAAACTTGTTGTCATATAAAAAAACCAGGTCATTTACCTTAAATATGTGCAGATCAATGTGTCGATCATGCCATGCTTTTTTGTGCTGCTTTTGGGCCTCTTGGTGAAATCCAGCTATAAATATCTCTTCCTCAAGCTCAGCTAGTTGTGTGAGCCTCTCTTCTAGGGCTCCACGATCCGTCATACCCATGAGTGCCGCTATGCGCAGACTAGGCACAATGTATTCCATGGGCATCACTACTTCAACACCATATACAAACCTAAAGGGTGTATGTCCCGTCAACTTTTTGCATGTCGTCTGATAGGCCCATAGAACTACGGATATGCATAGGTCCCAATCACTTTGCTGATATTTGCAAAACTTGGTCAGTTCTTTCTCCAGCACCTTATTGAATGCTTCCACTGTCCCATTAGCCTGTGGGTGATAAGGCATGCTATTTTGGTGGTATACCTGAAATTCCTCCGTCAGTGTGTTGATCGTCTCGTTCAGAAAGTGCGTACCATGGTTGCTCATCAAAACCTTTGGACACCTGAATTGCATCAATAAATACTCAAAGAGGAACTTCGTAGTGGTCATGCCTATGCAATCCTTCATAGGCTATGCCTCCACCCATCGAGTCAAATACTCAGTTGCAGTGATAATGTACCGTGCTCCCGTCTTCTTTCCTTGGGGCTAAATGAGTCCCACAAAATATATCACCCATTTCTCAAATGGTTGTAATGTCATCTATGGATTCAGAGGTAGCTCATCCCTTCGTGATGGCCTTCCCATCCTTTGACACACATCACATGCCTTGTAGTAATCATTTGAATCGTGATGGAGGGTTTTCCACCACAACCCTACGTGTAGAATCTTCTGCGCAATCGCTCTCCCTGCATAGTGACCTCTCGCGGTACCCTCATGAGCATCCATGAGGATACTGCTGCTTTCAAACTTCGGTACATATCATCATAATACTTCATTAGACCACATGTTGTATAGATTCCCGGTAATGACAGAAAAGTCTACCACATGCACCACTAACTCTTTCTGCTGGATGGTGTAACTTGTTATCACTATGAAAAAAAATTAGACAACTTGCATGGTTTCAAAGTTGTAAGTCAGTCTTGGTCAAGTCATTTCTATTATTTTGTTTAAGGAGTCTAAAACATAGGATAGAGTCTTGTTGCCATTGTTAAATAAGGTCAAAAATCTTGTTTTAACTATCATTAGTCCCACATTGGTTCATAGGTGTCATGTGTTAAGACTGCTTTAAAGTTGGCATGCGCTACAAAATCAACTAGGAGTTTTCATAGCGCAAACTCATAAAAATACACTATGTGCACTACGAAAATAGGGATTCGTAACTAGGAGATTTCGTAGCACAAAACACAGAATTTTCACTGGCTCTGCTACGAAATCGGGGATTCTTGCCAGATCTTGTCTAGATGTATTTTCCATCAAAATCCCTTAATATTTCATCACCATGTGTCAGTCCTTGAACCATGCCTATCACAAGCAACCATTCATTCTCATCATTAGATTCGTTAGATGTCCTGTATCCAATCTTTCAAATTTCAAAAGAGTAAGGTGAGGTGAGTTAGTATTGGTTTTTCTCGTGTTCATTTCATGCATAAGAAGACAATTGGCAAGCTTAAGGATGACACTCATCAGAACTTTTTGAAGGCTCAAGCGAGGCAGTTCTCAGTTTCAAATTCGAGCGAGGTAGTGTTCAAACCAATACAGTGCAGGTTTATCTTCAAGTTTCCTTGCAGATATTTCATAGACATGTCTGAGGAAAAATCACAGATCAAGCTGGTGTCTTAGATCTGAGCCTAAAGGTTTAGATGTGCTCATGAGAAGTACAGAGGTTGGACATGCATTGAAACAAGTGGGTTGTTGGAGATTCTGCGAAAAACTTCAAGGTGGTCACATTCAAGTAACCAAAGATTTTTCTTTCAATTTCACTGGTTTGAATTCAAGAGTTGGAGTGCTAGAAATTCCAATTTCTCCTGAGGTCATATTTGCAGTCACCGAGATACCAAGAGGCTAGGAAAGATGGTTCAAGAACTTTAAATTCAAAATGGCACCCTGCCAAGAATTTTTGAAGCCAAAATTCATAGGCTTGGACTTAACCAAATCAGTGCCCAAAAGCTATGTTAAGGATTCATATGCCAACTTGCTGACATGCATCCAAATATATTTTACCTATGAGGGAAGATATCATAAGGTGTACTCTTACCATTTTAAGCTCCTCTTACATTTCACTGGAAAAATATCTCTTGATTTACCTTTTTATCTATTTCGTAGCTTAGGAAAAATGTCTGATAAGGTTCAATTGAAGAAAGAAGCTTGTGAAACCTCCTTATTCCATCATGGGTTGATCAAGTTGATTGTTTTACATGAGCTTCAGAAGATTGGAAGAGAATGGTTTGCTTTCTTGTTTATGACAGGCTTTAAAACAGAAACAAGACTTAGTCCTAATGCTAAGGAGATTTCTTCACCAGCAATAAGTCATCAGGAGGAAACAAGATCAACTAGGTTTGTGAAATTGAAAGCTAGAAAGCAGGTGAAGGAGCCTATGACACCACTAGTAGTTCAAGACACCCTTCAACAGTCATAGAGGAAGAAGGTTCAGATCAATGAGGTGGTACAAGAGTAGTCTATTGATAAAACTGTCCAAAGAAGAGTAACAAGAAGTCAATTAGCCAAGGAAAAGGGGAAGATTGTGATTGCTAATGAAAGCCCAGCTTCAAAGGGAAGTTTGAACGATCTCCTCCAGGCTATCGATATAGAAGAGACTCCTCTGGTCCAAGCAGATTTACTTGAAGCAGGTAAGAACAAAACAAAAAGAGTTAAATCTTCTAAAAAGCTTCAATTTGATGACCAGGTATCAGAGTTTGTGTTCAAGCCAAGAAGACCTGTGACTAGACATTTAAGAAGAATACAAGAGGTAGAGCAAGAAGCAAGTGAGATAGGGGAGGTTGCAGAATTCTTTGAAGAGCCGGTGGTTCCATCAGTACAATTATCACCAGTGCACAAAGATGACAGAAGCAATACAATTATCACTCATAGGGAAGATAGCTTTGAAGAGATCAAAAAGAAATTGGTGTTTTCCAATCTTGAGATTGCCCAACTCAAGGAAAGGGCAAGGAAACATGTAGTTGAAAAAGCAAAATTCAAAAGAGTGATAACTAGTTGGAAAGATGGAAAAGTTTCAAGATATGAAGCAGTGTGCAGTTATCATCAATATTTCACTTGGACCATCCCTGCAATAAAAGAGGTAAGATATATCAGAAGGGTCAATGAAAAATTAAGAACTAAGATCCGAATGATGAAAAGACAGATTGAAGATGTGAAGATTCAACTGAATGAACCAAAAGAATAGTCTCAACACAAAGGAACCTGACAATAAGTGAAGAAATTTTGACACAATTTTGATGCAAAGCTTACTTTTTAAAGATTGAAGATTATTTTTGGATGGACAATGTCAGTTTTGTTTGGCCCATTTGCATATGGAGAAGCCATTAAAAATCCCAAGAATGACAAAAAATTGTGTTTTTAACTCACATAGCAGTTCCGTAGCGTGCTACGAAACTGCTAAAAATGACATATAATGCACAGCAGTTTCGTAGCGCACTACGAAACTGCTGAAGCTACTAGTTTTGTTTTTTGAATCAATTTTGACATAAAAAGGGAGAACCATATGAAAGAATGCTATTGTAGAAGATACAAAGGGGCCACCTCAGAAATTTTGAATACTAGGCAAAGGAAAATTCAAAGAATGAGAGGCATTTAATAACTCCAAACTCTGTGCTACGAAAACAGTAGTCATTTCGTAGCTCAGGCAGTTGTCATGCTTCAACTAGCATCTAAGGGGTTTTGTCTTAGCATGATTATATGAGTAGGACCTTTGGTCTAATTCAAGGCATCACATGTTATTAAAAGGGATAAAATGGTTAGCAGAATTCGAGGAACCACTTTGGAGACCAAAGCAGAAAAAACACAGGCAATTTTCCTAGCAGGGACAGTTAAAGGACAAGCAATCAAAGGCCAGCATGAAGTTTAAAGTCATCACTCAATCCAAAGATGAAGAGGGACAGATGTCAAAGAATGAGTTTGTTTTCATAGATAAGGTTGTTGCTAGCATATATAAGGAGTTACACTCCTAGTCAAATTAGGTCTCTAAGACTGTCACTTTACAGTCAGTTGTAATTAATAGTTTGTTTAAAGTTCAATAGGTGTCAGGTCTAGAGAAATTTGAATTCCCCTCTTGTTGGAGGAAGGAATTCAAGATTGTAAGGAAACTCTATATATGACAAGAGATGTAATTCACCCGGGGTTGGAAATTTTCAAAGAAAACACTCATATTGTGTCATTATAGAAGATTATGTTTTTTATGAATATAGAATTTGGCTTTACTTCTCAGGATTCAGAAAGAGTTCAATGGTGGCTTGTTTTATTTCTGTCCTCATTTCCTTATTTGCAGTAGTATGAATGTATGATACTTAGAACTCATTGGAAATGCTCTAACTTCCTTCATGAATTTGTAGACTATGTTTCCTACATGTTTCTATGTAACTAATATATTGAACTTTTGATGCCCTGACTTCCATGTTCAGCTAATATTGTTGTCATACTAAGAATTTCTGACTCCATAAGCCCAATGGATGTTTATTGACTATGTTTCAACCATTTATACTCCTTAATTTGTTTCATAGAGTTAGCCATCTAATCCATTATAGAAATCTTTAACCTAGTGAGAGAGCCCTCTCGGGTTAAATAGTTACTCAAGGTCTACCTGATCAACAGCTTGTCAGGGTTAGGTTTTGTGATAACATAACCTTCTGGGGCAATCCCTGTCATTAGGAAGTGTATGATATCTTCAAAGTGACCATCCGCAACGCGCACTACAAATAGTTACGCATCGGGAAATCCCTCCTCCAAATTAGTGGGCTCTTCCCCTATTTCAATGTGCGACAGATGGTATGATCCCATGTTTAGTCATCCAAGCTTCACAATAACCTCAAAATCATACTCTTGTAACAATAACAACCACCTGCAAATTCCCCCCCCCCCCCTAACACAGGCTTATTGACTAGGTATTTCAACGCAGAATGATCTGTATACTTCTTAAAATGTCCACCCAGCAAATAGTGTCTAAACTTCTGGAGTACGTATACCATGGCTAACCCTTTCCGCTCAGTGGCAGAATAGTTCTTCTCAGACTTGGATAACCTCCTGCTTACGAACGCTATAGGATGGTCCAATTCTCCTCTGCTAGCCTGTGTTAGTACTACTCCCAGAGCTATACATGATGTGTCTACATGTACATGAAAATCCTTCTTCCAATCCAGGAAGACTAAAATCGGCGGTGACCATTTTCTCTTTCAATACATCCAAGATTTTCTTACATTTCTTGTTCCAACAGAATGTGACATCCTTTTCCAACAACTTCTCCATAGGCGTGGTGATCTGGGCATAGCCCTTGATAAACTTCCTGTAATCCTCAGTATGTCCTAAGGTTGCACATAGTTATTTCAAACTCCTCGACGCCTCCAAGTTAAGTATCACTGCGATCTTCGAGGGATCTACCATCAGTCCCTATCTACAAACCACATGACCCAATAGGGTCCCAAAAGGAACACAAAATAGGCATTTCTTCAAAATGAGCACAATCTGGTACCTTCGACAAGTATCTAGCATCAGGCGCAAACTTGCCACATGGCATTTTACCAGCCCAAACACAGTCTAGTCATGAAAGTAAACCTCCAAAAACTTATGAATAAATTCCTTGAACGCAGTGATGGAGGGAAATGTTCCCCTAGGGCTTTTTGGGTTGAAACCCTAGCAGACTGAAAGTTGTCTATTCAAAGAAGCACACATTCGCACATCCATTATGCTATTATAAGAAAATTCTATTGTAAAGGGTACGTACCTTAGGTCCTACATTTGAGAAGGCCTTTAGGGTCCAAACCCTTCTTGGAGTTCCCTTCTTCTCTTTTGTCCTACAAAACAACCAATTCAAAGAACACAACAGTATATGGACAAAACCTTATAAAGAAACCATCTTCATGTTATAAATAAAGGTAGTTAGTTATGAAATCCAAACAACCATTTACATATGAATTCTAAACATGACTATCATTAACATAAAGAAGATTCATTTCGGGAACCAAGACATGTGTTTCTTTTATTATAGACAAATAAAGTACATAAAAAGGAATATTTTCACCTGAATCACCTTCAGTAGGCTCCAAGCAAAGCTTCCTTCCGGATCCATTCCAGCCTCAAGCCTTTAACAAACTCCTTCCATGACTCTCTCCATGATGTCATAAATGGTGGATGAACATCAACACACAAGGAAACAAAGGTTTCCTAGACAAATGGGGGAAGTGCAGAGGGCACAAGGGACTTCAGACCTGGTCAGGGGAAAAATCTCAGCGTAATAGCCTTTCTCTCTCTTCTCTCCTCCTTTAGGCCTTCCCTTTGAGGTCTTTTTATACCTCTCCCAAAGTAGTTTTTTAGTTGGGAGTTGGTTGGGAACAGTTGGGCCACGGGCACTAACTGGTGATCAGCAGGTAAAACTCGCGATCTCCGCCCGAAAATAAGAAATTTTATATTTTTTTTAAGTGTTTTAATACATATACGCGGGTTGGATATACACAGACCCGCGTATACATGCGTTTAATTCAGGGCAATGTCACGTATAAGGGATAAAACACTGTTTTTTAAATTTTAGGACCAGGTCTGGAAGGAGGGGTTTCCCTAGGCCATAAGTACAGCATCACAAACCATAAGAGCGAGGTTTGGAGCTATAAAAGATGCCCCCTAATATATGAGGTCAAAAGGGGTACATGATGGCCGAAATATATTATGCAAGTACATGGAAAGGAAGTCTGTCAAAAACCGAGGAGGACTTCACCAGAATTCAGCCTGCCAAGCCACCAAAGGAGATCAGAAAGAAACACTGTCTGAGGCGGGCATACCCATGCTCAGAAAAAGTAAAGCATGTCCGCATATCAAGTACAATTGGATCCACTAAGTATACAAGTATAAATGACTGAAAGATACATAATGGATCATCTAATCATAATGAACAAGTACATGTCTGAATATCACATATAAGATTGTCAATGATGCTGAAAGATGCAATGGATCACCGATATCAAAGATTGATCCCAAAAGGTACCAACTGAACATGATGGAATAGGATGGTACTACACTACAAACTCAGGTGCCAGCATATAGAATGTTGCCATGACTGACTGCAACATACAAAGTGGAGTGGTATCAACTAGCAGCAACAGGAGCAACTGTCAAGTGAACCAATGAATGCTGATACAACCTGAGGTATTCACCGACTGTTGTGGTACATTTCTACACCATGGGAATAAATGATCTGAAGTCGACCATGTGAGAAATAGTTTGATTACTGGTCATTGATGTATACCGTTAACAAATGCGAGACTACTCACTGATAATGATAATGAGCGTCAAGGTACCCAGTACACTCTAACAAGTGTGAATAGATGAGCTGGAGTCGAACACCTATGAGAATCTATCGATCAGGAGACAATGATGATTTCCCACTGTCGATAGCGAAGGATCTGCCACTAATGACTACAAACCCCAAGGTACTGCCAAATGGACTCTAGATCTTTGCCCCGGAGCAATGAGTTGGAGTCGATAGGGAAAGATCCGCTAGAAGGAAGGCATTAAGGCATCCTTCATCAATCTAGCGCGAGTGTAACCTATAGGCCAATAATGTGGAAGGAATCGGATGAAAAATATGTAGTAACCCAACCAAAGTACATTTCTGGTGTACACAAGATGTGGCTAGCGCACGACAGAAACCCTCTAAACCAACCAATAATGAAAGCTGACACAGAGGCGAGGTATCCACCAATAGGGTCAAATGGAAACCAAGGTACTGCACGAATCCCAATGTGTGATAATGTAAGCTGATGTCAAACACAAGGGAAACCACTCAGTCAAAGACCCATGATACTGATCGATGCTGAGCACAAGGTGACCTATCAATAATGAAAATAGGGCTAGGGTGCAGCTCTAGGCCTGTCCTCAGAGCAAGGTGTCATCGTCGATAAGGACAAGACCTTCCAGCAAGAAGTCAATGGGGACCTTCTCAAACCGGCACGAGTAAAGGACCAATATAGCTGATGTGATGATAGACATGACACTGACAACCAGGTATGGCCGACTGAAAAATGAGTTAAGAGACACCGCAGAGAGGCCGACTCAGGCTAACTTCCCTTGAACAAAAGCACGACTCAATGTGACTATGTGGCAGCATATGATGACTCTGTATAAGTTCACCATGCAGGAGGCAAGAACGAACCCTCCATATGATTGGAAGAGATAGCCAATCGGGGGAGAACTGACTCAATAACAAGGTTATGGCGTACCTAAGTCAAACTAAATCCCACCCATGCAGAGGAGACTTTGTTTTGAGTGCTTTGTTCAAGGGCGATACGACTGACTCTAGCTACCAACAATAAATGGAAATACTGTCTCGTTCCCATTCTTTTTGGAATATTTACTTTTTTGTCTTTTTCTGTTAAGCCATAAAAAGAATAAAAGAATGCTATGGTATAGTGGAAAGAACGAATGTCGGTGAAACAGATGATCTAGTTCCTGGGAATGGAACGTTCCTATGCTCAATGCAGGGAGGTGAAAATTGGTCAGTGACACTCAAAGGTGTGTTCCTTCCACGGGTCAAGGTGTGTCAAGCTGCAGAAGTCAATGGTATGCAAGGTTGATTTTGTAGTCGTCATGGTCAAAAGTTGGCTTGAACACAAGTTCAAGTGAAGCCGGCTCTAGGCCAAAAGGTGAAAGTGGTCAACATGCAATGCAGTAGTAAAACTCAACACAAAGGAGCCTCTAGGGTATAAGGCCAGAACATAGCGGAGAAGCTAAGAGGAATGAGTCTTCAACGCATAAGTCATGGTGGGACTACAGAGGACTCCTGAGCCTACTCAATGGAGTAGCATGGGCAACAAATGTCAGTGAGGTGCTAACTACGATGCCCATGTAAAGGATGGCTCTACCATCGTGTCATGATTTAAAGAATCGGTGAGTGAAGATGGCTTACGAACCATAACACGATGGGATCGACCCTATGGCAGATGTATCGGCAAATGGAGGCTAGTATGCATAATGCAATGGAAAAATGGTGTCCCTAACCTATATGCCAGTGAGAAAACGATACCTGCCATGACGGGTCAGCAGTCATGGAACCGTCTCGAAACTGAAAAACGTCCAAAATGTCCTGAAAAGCAAACCATTCTCGACATTCCAAGCTCCCAAGTTAAAAGTCACATGAGGCCAAACAAAATAAAATTTTGAAAAAATTTTGCATTTTCAAAACTTATAAAAAGCATTTTGAACTCACCATTTTTACCATTTGAGTTTGAGAGCAAAGGATTTGGAGCAAAAGGAGCAAAATTCGCATAGCCAGATTCAACAATTCAAATTCGTCAAAGACCTCCAAGTAACTCTTATACTTAGCTTGCAATTGATTGTGACAAGTTTTAAGATTTTTGATTGATGTTTCACCGTTGAACTTT
This sequence comes from Pinus tabuliformis, assembly GCA_031772625.1. NCBI lineage: Eukaryota > Viridiplantae > Streptophyta > Pinopsida > Pinales > Pinaceae > Pinus > Pinus tabuliformis. The sequence continues at coordinate 305,372,549 of CM062816.1, read as the reverse complement.
TGTCAAAAATTTCCTCGCGGCGTATATGCGGGTTGATAATATGGAACCCGCATACACGCGGGCCCTATACGCGACTATGTGCACAGGGACCCGCGTATACGCCGCGAACCATTTTTAAACAAAAACTAACGGTTTTAAATCGATTTTTTCTCAGGATGCCTGTCACGTGGCGTGAAAGAGAGCACACAGCGGTAGATAATGAAGTTATGAACAATCCTGAAGCATTAGATGCCCTACGGGGATGTGGTTTGCTTAAAATTTTCAAACTACCAAATATGAAAGCGAACACGCGTCTGCTTGAGATGCTCATTGATTATTGGGATGTCGAGGAGGAAGCCTTTATGATCGATCAGATGCCACTGAGGGTAGAAGTGGAGGATATCTATTTTATTGCAGGCCTTTCCCGAAGGGGAGAGGTAGTACATTCCCGGGGCAGGACACGGAGTAGCCTCACGATAGAGGACTATGTACAGATATACTACCTGAGACATCCCAAGAAGGTTGGGAGCTAGATTTCCATCACACGTGTGGCGAGCTTGTCACTTAGGATAATCCTGTTCACCATAGCTCAAGTGAACGGATCATCCTCTCTGCATCAGGCGTCACGGGTCATCATGAGTGTGGCAGTTGACTATCTCACTACTGTGTTCGACTGGTGTACTCCTCTCCTCGCCAACATGAAGAGCCAGCTCACTTCTATCAGGAGGGGACAGACCAAGAACTTTGGATATGGGACTATCTTGTGTACTTTCTTTTTCGAGAAGGTTCCCGAACTCTGCCCCAGGGTAGCAGTTTCCATCAGCACCCCACACGATCCACGCATGGGCCGGTGGGCCGATCTGATGAAACGTCTGGGGGGTGGGGAGGTCCCAAGGACTACCTTTGATGATGATTTCATTACCTGGTGGGATCAGTAGATCATCACCGCGGATGACTACCCCTATGCTGGGCTGGATTTCTGAGGAGATCCTAATCTAGTGTTACCACCGAACGCAGCATGGGGCGAGATTGGTAAGAATTTTTTGATTTTATGGTTTTTTTTTGGATTTTTCAAATATAATGATGCATTTTGAAAAATATTTTTGATGAGATTCAAATGACTGATATGATGATCATGTTCCAGATATTGGGCCGGTATGACCAAATCGGTTCCCACGGCATGGACGGCGCGACCGAGGAGCCGAAGAGGCGGCTGCGGATACAGAACAAACTCTAAACAACATCCAGCGACACTTGGCAAGGCTGAGCTACCGAATCTCGATGGCCGCCATAGAGGACCTTCCTTAGGATATGCAGCGTCATGCGGTTGGCATGCCACGTGACTAGGTTCGCACTTTTCGGCGTGTGGCCAATGTGATAGCTACATACTTAGACGCTCATCCTGAACCGAGGCATTAGATATGCTGGACATGATTATGGGAATTTGAGTCCCAAATTTTGTATATTTTTGGACACACATATGTACACTCAAGACGCTTTACGATATATATCTATATATATATATATATATATATATATATATATATATATATATATATATATATATATATATATATATATATATATAATATTCAGTTTGACTTTTTGATGCTTGATTTTATTATGATGAATGATTGATGTGCCAGTCTAATGCCTGATTAGCGATAGAATCAGCTAACCAATTATGAGATCTTGGAATATGCAAATAATTAATATAAGTAAATGATCTTTGCAACAACCTCACCCTTAAATACTGGCAATATAAAGATGGATCCTGTACCCGATAAATGTTATTTAATTGAGACACTATCAATTGAGAATCAAGATATACTACCAACGAGTCGATCCCATGAGAGATTGCCTCGGATAATAAATTAATAACGGCAGTATACTCGGCCATATTGTTTGAAGCAGGACCGATGCACACGCCTCTTGATGCCATCAATTGACCAGTTGGATAATAGAGTACCCAAGCTGCGGAAGTGAGATTCTAAGTGTGCCGACTAGCACCATCGGTGAACCCAAAATAGACCAAATCATCCATCAACACCTGCCACAGCAGACCAAAAAGTGCTGATATCAGAAAACTCTCGACGATATATGTATAAATATACATAAAGTACAAAGAAGCCATTGCCTGGCCAAAACTAAGCAAAGTACTTCTTTAGGTAGAGCCCGTTTCGAGGCTCCACCAGCTTGTTTCCCTCAAAGTCGATTAACTCATACGACCCTTTTTCTAAAACTCGTTTAATAATGAAAGGACCATACCACATAGGCTTAAATTTGCCTGCCCCCAAGGTGTCTTTATCTTGGTCATAGACCAGGACAAGGTCACCTTTAGAAAAGACACGAGGACGGATAGGTTTATCATACTGTGTTTTAACCCTTTTCTTATGAGCCTCATTCACCGTGGCGGCATCTCGACGCTGCTCATCGAGATGTTCCAAGTGAAGTAGGCGCTCTTCGAGACTCAAAGTCTCTGGAAGGAGCTCAACAGACAATTTGAGAGACGGAATTTCACTTTCAAACAGAAATATAGATTCCATCCCATAAACCAACTGAAAAGGTGTAAAACCAGTAGCCGTTTTCATGGAGGTTCGGTATGCCCAAAGAGTCGAATACAACATAACGTGCCAATTGGACTGATTTTTATCGATTGTCCAGTGGAGTATCGTCTTAAGAGTTTTATTGATTGCCTCAACCTATCTATTGGCCTGAGGATAATAAGGAGACGAATGCTCTTGGCGGAAACCCAAATTGAGAGCCAGTTCAGACATCAGTTGATTCTGAAAATGATTGCCATGGTCAGTGACAATCTCTCTCGGGATACTGAATCTTGAGATAACCTGATTGAAAAGAAACAATGCTGTCGTGTCACTATCATTCTTATAAGTAGGCATGGCCTCGGCCCACTTCGTAAAGTAGTCTACAACCATGATAATGTACCTGTGATTCGTCGCTGAAGGTGGATTACAAGTCGTAAAATCAATACCCCACTTAGTAAAGGGACTAACGGTGACAATGGGAAAAAGAGGAGCTGGATGCATGTGCATTTTCTGAGTAAACATTTGACACGGGTGACAGCGTTTGATCGCTTCCACACAGTCTTTAAAGAGTGAAGGCCAAAAATAGCGGCACGTAAGATGCACTGGGCTATAGCAAGCCCTGATAGATGACCACCACAAGCTCCACTGTGGCAGTCATTGAGCACTGAATCTGCTTCCTCTAAGGTTAAACAGCGCCGAAGGATTGAATCAACCCCTCGATGATATAGAGTGTCACCGATGATAACATAGTTTTTAGCTAGGTGACATAATTTTCAACGTTCATCCTTGGAGAAAGTAGAGGGAAACTTCGAAGTCTGGAGATAGACAATGATATCTCCATACCAAGGGTCGAGTGAAGAGATAAGGAATAAATGTTCGTCAGGAAAACTTTCCTCATAAACAATATCCTCTCCACAAGGTAGCTTAGAAATTAGCTCCGCGAAAACCATGGATTTCTTAGACTTGGCAGACAAGAACTCGAGATCAAATTCTTGCAAAATGACTATCCATCGATTATATTTGCCCCCAATCACTTGCCTACTGAGGACAAATTGAAATGGATTGACTGTCGCTAAGACAAAAGTTTCGCGTAGCAGGATATAACGACGGAGCCGCTGGACAGCATGGACAGCTGCCAAGGCCAACTTCTCAACTAGAGAATAGCGAAGTTCAGGACCTATTAAACCTCAGCTCAAATAATAAATCACATGCTCTGCAAGAGCATCATCTTCCTGAACGAGAACCATACCAATGGTTGATTCTACTGCAGCGAGATATAAAAGGAAGTCTCTACCATAATCCGGTGGACTCAAAAGCGGGGCAGAGACTAATGCCTTTTTCAAAGCATCAAATGACCACTATGCAAAGTCGTCCCACACAAATGGAACTCCTTTCTGTAGCAAATGCATGAACCCTTTAGTGATCTCGGCATAGTTTGCTATAAACCGTCTTAAAAAATTAGCCTTCCCTTGAAGACTTTGAAGTTGTCGAATTGAGGACGGGGGAGGCAACTGAACTATCGCCTCAACCTTGAAGGGATCAACCCGAATCCCTTAATTAGACACGATGAACCCTAACAACCGACCAGACGTAACCGCGAAAACGCACTTGTTGGGATTCAAACGGATTTTATAAAAACGACATCGCTCGAAAAACAATCGAAGATGACTAGGGTGATCAGTTCTCTTTCGAGAACGAGCAACGAGATCATCCAAGTATGCCTCAATGACATGTTTGATGTCGTGGAAAGCATATGACATGGCCCGCTGAAAAGTGGCTCCAACATTTTTAAGACCAAAAGGCATCTTTCTATATGCAAATCTACCCCATGGACATATAAAGGTTGTCTTATGTTGATCTTCAGGATGGATAGAAATTTGATTATAACCCGAAAAACCATCCATGAAGGAAAAAATTTCATTACCCGCACACTCGTCGATAATCTGATCAATGAATTGCGTGGGGTAATTATCTTTCAGACAAGATTTGTTTAGGTCCCTAAAATCGATGCACACTCGGATTGTTCCTTGCTTTTTATCCACAGGGACTGGATTAGAAACCCAAACAGTAAGAGGAACAGGGTATATGAAACCTGCCTTTAGCAGCTTCTCAACTTCAGCTTTGATAGCTGCTGCTTTCCTAGGGTTAACCGGCCGAAGCCTTTGACGAACTGGTTTGGCGTTCTCATACGTCTTGATCTCATGTTGAACTATAGAAGGATCAATTCCAGGTATTTCCTCATAAGACCAAGCAAATACATCTCGAAATTCCTTAAATAGGTCGGTGTAAATTTGAATTTCTTCAGGGGAACACTCAATTCCGATGAAGAGATTCTCGATGATGTTAGGGTCCCTAGAGATGTTTATAGGTATCATTTTTGAAATTACCGACATATTACCTTCGGCACGAATGTGTGCTGGAGCCAAAGGATTTGACACCGTACAAACATCACTAGTAAAGAGCTCGGAGAATCTAGATTCTACTTCCTGCAATGGAGGAAGAAAGTACGAACGATGGTGTAAGTCTTCCCAAGGTCGATCTATGCCCATCATTGCTTTGAGGATTGCTTCTTCAGAAGGTAAAACTTTATCTAAGCAGTCCAAGGCAGAGGTAGAATCAAGGCTCCAAGCCGAGGCCACATCACCATCTAACTCCTCTTCGGAAAAAGGAGTAGGGCGGTTGTCTGCAAAGTCTACGATAGATTGATATCTAAGCTTAGCTGCAGATATAGGGAATGCCATTCCATTTACTTGTCCTTCAACTAATGTGGTCGTAGGTGAAGGCAAGGTCCAAGGGTCTGAAAAATAACGAGTTTGAAAGGACTCTTCTCGAGGGGACTCCTTAGATGATGAAATGGCATTGATTTTAGCGAAAGGAGAGGGAAGATCAAAGGTACCCATCAATGAGGAATACATTACCACTCCTAAATTCTCAATAGACGGGCGAGGGTTATCCACTAAAGGAACAGTAGAGTCAGAGCTTGCTTAAGGATCGACTGGACAATAATCCATTTGATCAACCTTAACGATTTTTCCCTCATGAGGAAAGCAAATGACACGAAACAGAGTCAAAACAATGACGTCCATTTCGTATACCCAGTTCCTTCCTAATAGGAGATTATAGTCTAGGTTAACATCTATCACCTCTACTTCAATATTGACAACCTTCCCCCCAACACATATAGGAAAGGTCGGGATAATACCATGCGGCTTATGAGAATGACCATCAAATGCAGTCAAGACGGTGGGTGGAGGAACAGCCGAAGGCGATCCAATAGCCTTCCAGCATGACATCGACATGACGCACGTGGAAGCCCCTTCATCTATAAGGGTACGAAAAATATTGATTTTCCGGTATGTAGACTTTATTTGGAAAGCCATATGATGAGGGAGTCGCTTTTTGACATTTAACATGTCAAAAGTGAGCACTAAAGAATTAGCTGGATCGACTGCTCCCATCGCGGAAAGCAAAGCACTTCGCTGTGCCGAACACGACTGGAGATCCTCTAAAGCGGACATGGCACATGGACTCTGAGCCAGATCCTTGATAATGGAGTAATTCTGGGCGGCCCTGGCATTAGGATTAATAGTCGCGCATTTATCAGAACCTTTAGGTATCCTTGGTATAGTCTCAAAAGGGGGTCGCTCAATATGAAGGTCGGTATTTCCGGGAACAGTCTTATCCTTGGAAGTTTCGGCTTCACCATAATCACATGACCGAGTAGCCACATGGATGTTAGAACCCATCATGAAAACATTCGATGACTTTTCCCCTTCCTGGTTTCCCCCTGCGGAGGTTCCAGGGTTTGAACTCACACCAGCAAGAAGTTGTTGCCCTTGGGGAAATGGGTTAGTTAACATAGCTTGAGAACTAGAAGTCCCTTGCTGTCCTAACAAGTGCTAAGTGTCTTCAATCTTAGGGTAGAGATGAGTTAAGTGGTCTCCACTGCACAACTTGCATGGAAACTTGACTTTCTTTCTCGACTCATTTCTACCACCACCAGCGTTGTCGCCGGACTTATTGCATCAGGCTTCCCATCCTGGTTCTTTTTCTTACCTCGTCCTTTATTTTTCCCATTGGAATTTTGATTTCCTTTGGGGTTATCAGATTGGACGGAATTAATTGAAGAAGTTTGGGAAGCCAAGGGATTAGACGATGTGACTTGGTTGTTAGAAGAAGTTTGTAAGGACAACCGATGTAATTGATTCAACAAGTTCATGATAGTTGTGTCTACTGACCCAACGATACCATCCGCGTGGGGACCTGGCTTCGACTTAGCTACGTCAACCTTAGACCCAGGAGCATCTGGCAAGTATTTTTGTAGGATCCCAGACTGAGAGTAGATCAATTCTAATTGCTGGGCCCTAAAAATGGCCTGCTCCTCAGAATAGACTCCAGACATGGAGACATCCTTGGAGATCTCGGGTTGTAAAGATTTCAAAAACCACTCGAGATAGTACTCCGGAGGGATTTCGGCTTTAATGAGCCTCTTTCTCTATCTACATTCTTGAATATGGTCAGAAATGTGAGTTGCCTTATCCTGACGAAAAGTGGCCAGAAGTTCAGTTCCGGCATCATAACGGACAGGCAACTGGAAATGATTTAAGAAAATATTGGCTAGGTCAGTGAAAGATGTAAAGTTGCCCCCTCGCAACTCTATATACCATTTGGCCGCATTACCAGTCAAGTTGCGCTGAAAGAGTCTCAACCTAATCGAGTCATCGATAAGGGAGTTAGATGAGCACCACAAATGGAATGTGGTTACATGTTCGCCTGGGTCTTCACCGCTCTTCCCTTCGAATTTTGGAATGTCCGAAGGGAGTTTGGTTGGGACCGGAGGCCAAGCCAAATTGTATTTGATTGGGTCATTTGTTAACTTAGTGAGATCTGGCAAGTTCAACGTTGCCAGAAACGGAAGCCTAAGAGGACCTTGGGGATTCCACCCAGACTGGGCAGAACTCCCAAAGTTCTGAAAAGATTGTCCTGGATTTTGGGAGGCACCAGGCTGCCCGAAGTAACCCGTAGAACCAGCTGAACCAAAAGGCAAACCTTGTGATCCAACAAAATTCGGAGTTTGACCAACTCCGGCCGCAAAACCTCCATAACTAGCAAAGTTTCCTCCTAAAGGATTATAAGGGGTTGATAACCCCTGATAAGGATTCCAAGCCGAAGCTAGGGGAGTAATACTTTGAAACTAACTAACCGTGGAGTATGGCCTATTCCCTTGTTGGCCGATAAACGGATTCCCAGTTCCCGCGCCACTAACCCCAGGGTTATTCCATCCTTGGAAAGGGTTGTTGCTTTGTCCTACAGAAGAAAAAGGCATGGATCCTATCATCGGGTTGGAATGTGGTATATGACCACTTTCGAAAGGAAAACCCTGGAATGAAGCCGATCCTCCCATCATGGACATAGCAGCACTAAACGGAACCGATGGAATACCCTGTGAGTGGGTGCCAAATGGGAAGAATCCAGTACCAAAAGCATTGGTTTGGGCATTTCCACTCGTGGACGGAATGGAGGTAGACCCAACTAAATATGTGCTAGCAAAAGATCCAAACAAGGAAGCAGAGGAGATGGAAATAATTCCTCCTCCTTGCACCGGTGTTGGAGTTTGCATAGTCATAGCACTTGTAGAAGCTATACTTCTAGTAGTGGTCATCGATGGTAAGCGCGTAGCATAACCTGGACTTGATGGTCTATGCGTTGGAGTCCCAACATATTGTAATACGTCTGGATGACTAGATGATAATGGAGAATTCGGAGCTACTAACGACTCTGAGAGTTCTTCTACCTCTATGTTATTCTCCGCTTGAAAGAGAACTCGAGAAAGGACTGGAGTGTCCCTCTCTTGTTCAGAAGTGCCAGGCCTTTCTTGAACGCTAATGCCCCCAAGAGGAGGATCAATCCTCGATGCGTCAACCGGCATCGGACGGAACCCACCGGTAGCATTACCTCTGTGCCTTCTAGGAGAAGGCTCTAAACTTGGTGGTGAAAGATGATGAAGTCTTCGAGACCGTCTGGGAGATCGGTGAGCCACTTTGAATTTTTTGTTATGATCTAACTAAAGACTAAAAAAATTGAAAGCTAGGCCAACTAAGAGCACAGATCACACACTATAAATTCCTTGAAGATAACAGCCAGTCAAACAACTTCCAAGTATTTCCGCTCCGGGTGATTAGGACCGGACACCAAAATACAAGGAAGTGAATTAAGGGGCCTTGCGAAGATAGTCTGGGATGATGAGGGCCTAGTCCTATCAACGAAGGTATCAGAGGAAGTTATGCTAACCTCCTAACAACAGCCTGCGTTGGTGCAAGCCCCCAAGCTTCGCATGGGTGCCCTCCAGTAATACTGTCGAGAGTGATGCAACGTCGACCTCAAGTGCCACGGGATTCCCCTCCACAGCCACCTGTGTAGATCCCTAGGAGTAGCGACTATGGATACCAACTCGTCGCAGAAGCCAGGCGGAACAGTCGTGACGTAAGTTCGGACAAGTAGGAGAGGGGGTATCTCTCTTCCCTGTCTTCATAGACCCTCGTGCTTAACTCCCCGATCCGGAGCTTTCCTGGTATTCCTAATGCTATTGGATTTTTTCTCATTATTCAGACTCCTACATTTGAAGTTTATATGGCCTTGGAGAGTTAACTCTCCACTCGCCTAATCCAAGGCCCTAAAATCCTAAACTTGTTGGTGTAACTGACTAAAAAAAAAAGTTCTAGTGAATTTTAGTTAGCGCTTGATTTTAAAATAGGCTGTTATTTAAGTCACAAGGTAACGGAAGTGAAACTAGTGGTGTTTTTTGACGCAAAAGAAATTAATAAAAACTTAACTACATGCACATGCACTTTTTCGTTTTTCGATGAAGAGCAATTTATATAGGGTTCAGAGGAACTTCTAATAAAACAAATTTTTCTTTTATTTTCGTTAATTCACGCTTCACACTCACAAAAGCTAACAAATCTATGTATGCCTAAAATGGGATGCAAATCTATCCTAATGCAACAAATATATGTGGATGAAAGATTTAAAACTACTCTAAAAACAAAAAATGAAAGTTGCTTGCTTATCAATCTTTATCTTGCCACTTAAAATGTCTAGATGGAATATGAGATGCTACTATTCATTTCATCTAAACACTAAAAACAAGTTCTAAGACAAACATAAAGCACTTCCACTCACTAAAAGGAAACCAAATGAAAACCAAGTTCAAGAAAGCAAAACTAAGTTTTTCAAAATATTTTCTTCAAAAGCAACAACAAAAGAGTCTTTTCAAAAAATGCTCTCAACAACACTGAAACTTGTGATTGAAGAATAGGCAATCAAACACTTTTGCAAGTTGACACCACACAACGGATGAAAATTCAACAAAAATAAATGTGTTTAAAAGTGCTCTTAACAATCAAAAGCAACAATGAAAGCTTTGGCAATGAATACCAAAAAGATCAAAAAGACAAATTCCAAGAAAGTGTCAATCAACAACTTTTCATGAAACAAAGAAGTGGATGGTCACAAAAAGCGGTTTTTGTCAAGCAAAAAAAAAGTCACCAAAAGCAAGGTTAACACAAAGATTGAGATCAATCTTCCTACCCTGATGAATCAGAGAAGCCAAGATTCCTAGCAAGATATCTTGCGTGTTTTAGAAAAAATGATGACGCTTGCAATTAACGAAAAACAAGACCAATACTTCTTATACTCAGAGAGAATTCAGAACAAGATGCTCGCTGTAAAAAAAATAACTGACACTGGAAAATGACTATTCCAAACTGACTCAAACTGACTCAAACTACCAGACAGACCTTCAGAGACAAAAAGATTTACAAATCTTGAAAATTGCAAGATATACGCGACTGTACTTATGTATAGAATGCATTTATATGCTACTGTAACTAAGGAAACCTCGTATACGTGGGTTCACTTAAATCAACATGCGTACATACACCTCTATGACTACGAAAAACAACGTATATAAAAGGTTTCAAGAAAAATAAAATAAAAACTGAAGAAACTGGCAAAACTTAAAGTTCAAAAACAGACCGGACAGCAACAGCAAACAAATAGGCAGCTGAGCCTTGATTGGCTTAAAAACACCCAAACTAGGAACAACAAGAGTGTTGTCCCTAGTGAAGTCGCCAATTCTGATGGAGGGAAATGTTCCCCTAGGGCTTTTTGGGTTGAAACCCTAGTAGACTGAAAGTTGTCTATTCAAAGAAGCACACATTCACATAGCCATTATGCTATTATAAGAAAATTCTATTGTAAAGGGTACGTACCTTAGGTCCTACGTTTGAGAAGGCCTTTAGGGTCCAAACCCTTCTTGGAGTTCCCTTCTTCTCTTTTGTCCTACAAAACAACCAATTCAAAGAACACAACAATATATGGACAAAACCTTATAAAGAAACCATCTTCATGTTATAAATAAAGGTAGTTAGTTATGAAATCCAAACAACCATTTACATATGAATTCTAAACATGGCTATCATTAACATAAAGAAGATTCATTTCAGGAACCAAGACATGTGTTTCTTTTATTATAGACAAATAAAGTACATAAAAAGGAATATTTTTACCAGAATCACCTTCAGCAGGCTCCAAGCAAAGCTTCCTTCCGGATCCATTCCAGCCTCAAGCCTTTAACAAACTCCTTCCATGACTCTCTCCATGATGTCATAAATGGTGGATGAACATCAACACACAAGGAAACAAAGGTTTCCTAGACAAATGGGGGAAGTGCAGAAGGCACAAAGGACTTCAGACCTGGTCAGGGGAAAGATCTCAGCATAATAACCTTTCTCTCTCTTCTCTCCTCCTTTAGGCCTTCCCTTTGAGGTCTTTTTATACCTCTCCCAAAGTAGTTTTTTAGTTGGGAGTTGGTTGGGAACAGTTGGGCCACGAGCACTAACTGGTGATCAGCAGGTAAAACCTGCGATCTCCACCCGAAAATAAGGAATTTTATATTTTTTTAAGTGTTTTAATACATATACGCGGGTTGGATATACACAGACCCACGTATACACGCGTTTAACTCAGGGCAATGTCACGTATAAGGGATAAAACATTGTTTTTTAAATTTTAGGACCAGGTCTAGAAGGAGGGGTGTTAACGGGAAAAGTGTCTATTCAGAACGACCCTAACCCACTAAGGTGTGACAGTGACCTTAGAAACAAACAGAGAAAACTACTTTTGTATTCTTCTTTATGAATTATAAACAAAGAGAAATAGGATGAACCAACCTGTGTTTTGCGCTAGTCCTTTGATCCAATCTCTCTCCTCTTTGACAGCTTCCAGCTACCTGCTCCCTTACTTGCCCAGCTTCACCAAGTACCTGCAAGATCACAGAAGAAGGAAACTATACAAAGACATGGGTTCATACTCATAAATAGCTTAGGATCAGATTTAAGCTAAACATACAAATGTAACAAACATCAATGATACACAAGCATGTAGGAGAAACTCAAATAGTTTTATTGATATAACAAGAAGATCCAGGAGGAGTTACAACCGATGATTCCTGATCCAGCATCAACCTCCCAGCAGAGAAGCCCCTCTTCACCTCCAACAAAGCATAAATCACCCAATACTCTGATATCTATCTCAAAACCAACAACAATTCTTTGCAATGTACAATATTCCAGCCTCTGGATCTCTTGGTGAGGGATCCATATATAGATGTATGCAAAGAGGATGAGTGAGCTCATGAATTGATTAGTGGCTTCTCTCTGTCAGTTCTTGCTTCAACTTGGAGACTGAGAGCCTCTTACTCATCACTGGTTGAATTCAGTGAGGCAAGTGTCATTGGAGAAGATTCTGGAAGCTTCCATTGTCTCTCCACCTCGTGGAATGACTCTGCCACTTGTCATTTCCCGCTCAACACACCCTGGTAGTGCATTTAGGTGCGTTGCAACGCACCTAGCTAGTGTATTTGGGTGCTTTGTAACGCAGCTAGCTAGTGGAGCAGCTGAAATGATCCTAATTTGACTAGTTCTGAGTAGTTTCTGGTGGAGAACTTCTGGGAGAAGATGTAATTTGTTGACCTTGTTCCTCTAGGAGTTATAAAAACACTTTTAAGGACTTAGGAGCCCTTGGTTTATGGACATTTCATGCTTGGAGCTGTAAGGCACAAAAATGTCTATAACAGTTGCCCCCTAAAGTATGAGGCCATTTATCGGGTGAAATGCTTTATTAGGAGGATTCGAAGTTCTCTCAATGCTGGGAGGAGACCTGTAATAAGATACAATACAATACATTATTTTCATATTGTTTTCATGATCTAGTTGAGGCGGGCATTCCCATGCTCAGCTTTATAAATTCATTTTCATGTACATAGGACAGACAATCGTCTAATGGTAGACTGATGATTCTGATAGAGCCATCATCCTTTTGGTAGGATGATTATCTGTGCTGCAATGCTGTACATTTCAATGTCTTTATTTTCCTGAATATATATCGCAGCCCGGATGGATGAAACTAGATCCGGGGTCTTCAATCTCGTCTAATCTTCACTCGAAGTACAAGTTGATCCATGTGAGAAATGTTTTGAAGTCGAACATGGAAAGACATCGCTTGATTACCAGTCAATGATGTAAACTGTTAACAAGCGCGAGAGGAATCACCGATAATGATAATGACCCTCAAGGTACTGTAGTACAATTCACGTGGTGTGAATAAAGGACTTGGCGTCGAACACCACGCAAAATCTTTCGGTCGAAGTTCATTGATGTATACCTGTCGCTGGAAGTGAGAAACTTGCCATTGAGGCATGCAAGCTTCAAAGTACTGAATGGGGTGTTCCTAGATCAACTTCTTGGATAATGAGCTGATGTCAATAAGAAGCAATTCGTCAAAGGAGGGCCTTAATGAATCCCACATCAATGACATGGAACGGAGCAAATGATTTTGATGGAGGTGAAAACGATCTGATGATATATGGTTCAGGGTGGCAGTCATGAAGGAATGAAGTATAATGTATGGTAGTGGATGGGACACAGGTGACTTCTCTGGATGACTTCTCTTGAACATGTCGGTGACACTTATGTGATGGATTGGTAGCATTTACCCCAAATGTGGATGGTATGGCGTGACCATGGTGATGTGACCGGTGAATGAAACAACCCAACCCGACTCAGGCACGGAGTGGAAGTGTCATGTTCAAGAGCGACTTGCTACCAACAAAGTTTCTTTGAGTTTTCTTCCCAATTTTTCCCCAGTCATTGCTGACCAGTACCTCTTTATTTTTGTCAAGCTTGAGGAGGATAACATATGATTGTTCTATAATTTTCCCTTCAGGCAAACCCATCGCTATGTTTTAACGAGCCTAGCGATAGTGAAACTCTTTCTCGCCTAAAGACAAGTTTGTCGCTATTTAATCTTTTTAACGAGTCGAATGACAAAGATAACTCGGTCCTTTTCATTTTTAGAGAGTCTGAAAAGGTACGTAAAGGTAACTCCGGAATTCCTTTTTCGTCATCTAATCCCTTAAGTCCGAAAAAGTATAAAACAATACAAAAGGGATGAATTTTCGATAGTTTTAACGAGCCAAACAAAACAAGCGCTCGATCTTTTTGTGCAATAATCCCTCAGGTCCAAAAAGATTAAAATCTAGAGGAGGGATAGCGCTTCCTGTCGCTTTAACGAGCTGGAAAGCCAAAACTCGGTAATCTTTTCATATTTTACGAGTCAGATGAAAAGAGCTTAAAGAAGACTCGTCTTTTGAGGAACGAGTGATAAAATGGGTAGCAGCTGATTCCAGGTAAGGTTTGGAATTTTCCAATCACGGCAGTGTCACAAGGATGGCTAGTGAAATCACTCTTCGCAGCTGTTCCTCAAAATGGGTAAACAATCAAATGGAGGTGAATGATCGACCAATGGAAAAGTGGAGGTGACGGTGCAAACACGACCAAGGCTTTAATGGCTGAAAATGCTTCATTCACGGTGGTTATTTACTGGGGGGATAGTTCATTTTTTAACGAGCTTAAACGCGGGTGGAAACATTTGCTCAGATCTTATGTTTATTTTTTAACAAGCTTGAACTATGTGCTAAAACTGCTCGATTAATCTAGTCATATGATAAGAATGTCTCATATAAAAACGGCAACTTTTAGATGTTTGCCCCACATCCTTTCTTTATGCAAGTTTGGTGACGACTAATCCTACGAGTTTAAAAGGTTAGCCTACAGGTTTAAAGGGAGGACCTAAAAATTTAAAAAAATAAATAGTCGCCCTTCGCTTGCACTCCAAAAGGTTTGCATGCCCCCAGGTATAAAATATGGTTTCAAGGTTACCCCTCAATTTGCAGACAAAACATTTGTTCTATCGGGAGAGACCTATCTCTTACAGGTTACCCAAAGATTGCTCTATTCGCGGTGCAAACAAAACACTTCTTCGGCGATGTCTACCGAGATAAACAAAGGTGAGCGACGACGACCGCCAACTCACATAACTTTGACAAGAGAATATTATTCTAGACTAACCCCTCTTCCACTGACGGACGGGGTACAAACTAGTCATATTCTCCCGCGGAAACCTACCCTATACCCGAAGTTTTCCTGCCGAAGCAGACCAGGACGCATGCCCCATGGGTTTCAGTCATATCCTTTCGAATTACTCGCGCTCATCGGGAGGACAGACTGGGAATTGAGACATTTCTTGCGTGAAGAGACCATTTAGGGACGGTATATGACTATTTTCTATGTGTGATCCGGGAAATGAAAGCTAGTCCACGAGCTTGACCACTCTTCCTTCATGCGGAAAACACATTACTCTAAAGAGTGAGGAGATGATGGCTCCCGTGCAATAAATATAGTCTCGTCCAAAGAGTAGGTTATAATCCAAGGGTCCTTGAACGACCATGAAGTTCACGCGAACTGTCTTCCCTCTCAATGTTATGGGCACATCGGGAAGGATCCCTAAAGGTCGACTGGTTCCTTTATCAAAGCCTGTCAGATTTCTCATCTCAGGCAAAAGCGATGGCGAACCAAGCGCTTTCCAAGCAATAGAGGAAAGGATACTCACAGAAGCCCCCTCATCTATGATGGTACCAACCATGACCATTCTATATATTTGAATGATAATTCGGAATGGTACACTCGCTGGTAGGCAGGGTCTGCCTAGTTGATTCCAGTCGAAGGAGACAACTAGGTTGCTTAGAGGTGGGACCGAGTAGATGGCCAGGTATGGCTCTGACGAACTTCCTTCCTGCGGTAAAGGAACGGGTGGATTGCCCCCATGTTCGTTGGAGTCTGTGTTGATGAAGAGAATTTGGACGGTGTCATCCTTGTTCTCTTCAGTGACTGTATCATCTGAAGATAAAACCTCTGAAGGCAAGACCGGGTCAACTGCCGCCTCGACCCTTTGACTTTCGTCTGGTATGGATTCAGTTGGTTTATCTTCAATGATAGACGCTTCAGCCGACCACCTGAGCGGGCCAGCTGGATTCTCAACTAGTGACGGACTCGGCAAAGAGTTTTTTATATCTAGGAGGAAGTCGTAACGGTGAAACCGGACGATCATCCAACACTCTTTTAGCCTCATCTAAGAAGGGACAACGGTGGAGGGCATGGTCGCCTTCGCACAGTTTACAAGGAAATCTAGCTTTCCCTTTTTGTCCTGGGGTTTCACTTTCACTAGTTGACGGTGTACTTTCAACATGATCACCAGAGGTTGATGACACCGGATTGTACAAACGAGGAGACCAGTCCCTTAGTATCCGAGGGATGCAAGGACAATCTCTGTGAAAGTGGTCTCCTTTCCAAATGACACATGGCGATTTAGGCCTGGTCGGTGTTGTGTGTGGATTTTCGTTAGACGACACTCGTTTTCCCCCATCTGCCTTTGGCTCCTTCTTCTTTTTCTATTTCTTCTTCTTTCCCTTCTTCTCCTTAGGAACTTGGCTTTTAGCTTTACTAGTTCCATCAAGCGAAGAGGAAGGAGGAGAGGAAGAATTAGAGGAAGTAGAAGGCTGGTGGGTAACACTGGACTCGTCTAATTGCTGATTCGATTGTTCAGGAATAGTGGTGTTCTGAACGACATTGGTTGAGAAGAGCCATACTGGCAAGCCAATTGTCAGTCCTAGAAGCGACAATGTGGCCATATGGGGCGCACCAACATCTCCCCAAGAGAAGAAGGGACTAGGATTTCCACCAAGGGGAATTCCTTGGTTGGTAGGCTCCATTTTCTCAACCCAAAGATCAATGTAGGAAAAGGGTATGAATATTCCGTTTAAAATAAATTTTAACACGCTTTGACACAACTTGTTTTTTCAGTTTTAAAGAGTCGAGAAAAAACAAAAGATGACTCTAGTCTCCTTCGATTTTTAATGAGCCTGAAGTGACAAGTTCTCAGATGGACCTTTTCCGTTAAGGAGTCTGAAAAGGAACAAAAGGGTCTGCTCTGGAGGTCTAGGTAGAGGGAGTACCAAACCAATCGCAAAACTGCATAATACTTTTTACGGTACGGCAGTCAATCTTCCCGAATGCTGTGTTCGGTGCATTGCGATCAATAGGGCGGCCGACACGGCTTCCTATGGATAAAAGGTTTTAAGCCTATAGGGGTCTCCCAATATATACTCGATGATACGTGGGAGCACAAGTCCGTACTGGCACTTATCGTCTCAAAGTGGAGGAATCACCCAACCATCAGTGAGGACAACAGTTACCAGACTTTACGACGTCGGAATACGTCTCTAGCCTAGACCTCTAAATGTTGTGCGTTAAGTTACAAAGCGTTGTTAAGTTCATTGAATTTATTTTAGGTTGATCTTTCTTATGAATTTTTCCTTTTGGGATCACCACGAGATGTAGATGTAATTCCTAAAATGAAATCTAAAGATGATAATCAAACTTTTATCTCTTTTCAGCAATGAAAATCCTAGCTACAAGGGAAAAGAAAGACACAATCTTTTCGCAAAGAGCAAAGAGCACACTGTAAATTCACTTTTCCTAAATCAAGCCAAACAGACTGTCAATATGCAAATGCACATGCATGTGTTTTGTTTTTCACTTTCTTAATATTGATGCCTAAAAAGAAAGTTGTTGTACAAATCTGAATTCGCTTTCAAGTGAAAAACACAAACAAGCTTCTTTTCAAAATCAAAAGGTAGAGACGATTACGACAATTTATGATTTTGAAATAAACACCCGTTTCGACACAAGAAAGTCACAAATTCAAACCAAAGGCAAAAGTAAAAGCATAATCGACTGTCAACAGCAATTAAACTTTCTCCTATGATCAAAATCAACACTTGCGACAGATCTAAATCAAAGGAAGACAGTATGACTATTCTACTTTTGCAATGGAAAACTGTAAATGACGTAACAAACACACAAAAACATCTACAGTTTCTTTTATACAACTGAGGCGGAATATCAGCAAAGGAAAGGGGTTTTTAAACAGACACACACACTGATCACAGGCTGCAAAAAATCAGAGACAAAACTAAAAAAAGTGAGCAAAGAACCTCAGCTGCACAAGGCCAGGCTGATCAACGCACCTGCTACACAGAGAAACTGGATTGCAACGCAGGTTTCCCTCTTGGGAACTGCACTGAAATGCAGGAACTCTTCACAGTACCTGCGCTGGGGCAGAAACGAGAATTCTATCCGGGTTCTGGGTCACGGTTTGCAGTTTAATCTATGGTTTTTGGTCGAGTAAAAGCAATCAGTAATGCACAGTCAGAGGGTAGATTTAATGAAGGTTTAAGAGCTATCACAGAGGTCAATCAGATCATTTTTGAATCATCTATTCAAATCATAAACAGATCCAACGAATGGATTGAAGCAACAGATGTCTACTTTGCATTTGTTAATGGCAAATGCAGTTCGATTCGCTACTTCTAAGTTTATGAAATAAACAACAAGAGAAACACAAACAAACCAACTAGACGATCGTCCCCAGCGGAGTCGCCATTTTGTTAACGGGAAAAGTGTCTATTCAGAACGACCCTAACCCACTAAGGTGTGATAGTGACCTTAGAAACAAACAGAGAAAACTACTTTTGTATTCTTCTTTATGAATTATAAACAAAGAGAAATAGGATGAACCAACCTGTGTCTTGCGCTAGTCCTTTGATCCAATCTCTCTCCTCTTTGACAGCTTCCAGCTACCTGCTCCCTTACTTGCCCAGCTTCACCAAGTACCTGCAAGATCATAGAAGAAGGAAACTATACAAAGACATGGGTTCATACTCATAAATAGCTTAGGATCAGATTTAAGCTAAACATACAAATGTAACAAACATCAATGATACACAAGCATGTAGGAGAAACTCAAATAGTTTTATTGATATAACAAGAAGATCCAGGAGGAGTTACAACCGATGATTCCTGATCCAGCATCAACCTCCCAGCAGAGAAGCCCCTCTTCACCTCCAACAAAGCATAAATCACCCAATACTCTGATATATATCTCAAAACCAACAACAATTCTCTGCAATGTACAATATTCCAGCCTCTGGATCTCTTGGTGAGGGATCCATATATAGATGTACGCAAAGAGGATGAGTCAGCTCATGAATTGATTAGTGGCTTCTCTCTGTCAGTTCTTGCTTCCACTTGGAGACTGAGAGCCTCTTACTCATCACTGGTCGAATTCAGTGAGGCAAGTGTCATTGGAGAAGATTCTGGAAGCTTCCATTGTCTCTCCACCTCGTGGAATGACTCTGCCACTTGTCATTTCCCACTCAACGCACCCTGGTAGTGCATTTAGGTGCATTGCAATGCACCTAGCTAGTGTATTTGGGTGCTTTGCAATGCAACTAGCTAGTGGAGCAGCTGAAATGATCCTGATTTGACTAGTTCTGAGCAGTTTCTGGTGGAGAACTTCTGGGAGAAGCTGTAATTTGTTGACCTTGTTCCTCTAGGAGTTATAACAACACTTTTAAGGACTTAGGAGCCCTTGGTTTATGGACATTTCATGCTTGGAGTTGTAAGGCACAAAAATGTCTATAACAAGGGGTTGCCCTAGGCCATAAGTATAGCATCACAAACCATAAGAGTGAGATTTGGAGCTATAACATGTAGCAATGACTAAGTTCGAAAAAATTGTAGGTGCACTCTTCAATCCAAAAGGAATTATAGTGTACTGAAAACATCCCCACTCAGTCACAAAGGTCATCTTGCTTCTATCATCTAGCACAATTTTGATCTGATGGTATCTAGAGAACCCATCAGTGAAGGAGTACGCTTCCTGGCCAACTACATTATCCAATACCTCATTAGTGAACGGAGTCGGGAAAGGATCATGTACACAAGTATCATTCAACTTCCTAAGATCTACGCATATCCTTATTTCATCCTTCTACTTCTTTTCCAGTACCACCATTGGGCTTGCCTAATCAGATTCTTCTACAGGCTCAATGATGCCTGCCACAAGCATCTTGTCTAGCTCTAAGTGGACCTTCTGCTTATACTTCGGATTGTGATGGTAAGGTCTTTGCTTAATTGGCTTCGTGTCAGGCTTTAATGTGATATTCATAATGCCTCGGTCTCCTATTATCCCTTTTAGCTTCATAAACTTGTTAGTGAACAAATCCTAGTATTCACGGAGCAATTCAGTGACTTTATCCACTATCGCATCATCCTAGTAATCTCCAATCTTTGCGAATTTGGGCTCCGCCTCCATACCAATATTTACCTGTTTCATTTTTATTGGTGGGGTTCTATTAGGAATCTCAGTCTGTGGTCCCTCAAACTCATGGTGACCCTCTATTTCAGATATGTTAATCTTTCTCGAATCCTCATCTTCTTCTTCAACAGTCACACTATAGAATTCCAGCATGTGGCTCATCTTAGTAGTCCGATCAGGTTGAATCAGATCCAAAGGATCTTGTGGTATTCTAAATATTGTTGCTTTCACTTCTTATAGCGCTTCGTCAATACAGTCAAACCTGTCTTCAAAGATGAACGTCATTATGAATCCTTCGCGCAAAATATCCCATTCACCTATACCATGGCGGAGCTCTATTTCCAAGTACTAGTTTATCATGATGACATCCAAGGTATGATAGAACCAGTGCACCCATTCAGGTTGGGGCTTCACTCCATAATCCTTAGCCCACTTGGCCAAGTGTGCGCGCGGATAATCCTTCCCATCATATTTCTCTGTTATTCATACCTTTGGCTTCCTAAAGCGTGTTCTCATCCTCCTCCTACACTCGCGCCAATCATCAAAGCTACCCTTGTGCGTACCCCACCATCTTGGATGCATAGTGCGTAGTGCCTAGTCCAAAGCCTAGAAGCACTGCTTCTCTGGTACTTCCCACTCAAAGGCATCCAAAAATACATCTATATCATTTAAGCCATCATAAGTGGGTAGATTTCTTACTTCTGATTACGCACAGCACAGCGACCGGGTCATCATGTTACAACTTAGCGTGGTTACTTCATGTAGCCAATTTTGCCAACACTCTAATTCTTCATGAGAGTTTGAGGTGCAGGAACTCTCGCAATCCCATGTAATTTATCCATCCTCTTTTGGATTCACCCAATCTTGGTCTCATGTTGTTATCTTATATATGCAGTCCAAATCATCATTGCTCTCATAATCACAGACTGGTTCAGTATAGCGCGATCCTTCAGCAGAATCTAGGGGTACTATTACGAGGAGCGATTTCTTTTCAAATATCATCTTTCACTTCTTTAGGCTGATCACTATGTTCATGTCAGTAGCCCAATCAATGCCAAGGAGCACAGGGTAGGGGTTGTTGCCATCCACAATTTCTATTACCTCAAAGTCAGCCAACGCGCTCGCGCCTTCAATATCTACAGTCACTCCTTGCAGCCGTCCCATGGGGATGATTTTCTGCTGATTTTCCATCCTTAACTGAATCGAAGACCACTACAACGCGGGTCTTCCCATCTGCTCCCAAGTCTGCTTTGGTAGAACATTCACATCTAACCCCAGATCCAAAATAACCTGATCCATTTCATATTCTCCTATCTACGTGGTTAGTCTCATCTCTCATCATGTCCTTGCTTTATGCTTAGCAATCTTCTGTACCACGTGCGGTTCACTTGGAGTGTTTTTGGTGCATCTATTTATAAGCTCATGTAATCCCTTCATAGCCTTGCTAACGCACAACAGCTTCATGCAGGTTTCTAGATTTTTCGTAAGCACAGAAGGGTCCATTTCCTGATCAGGCTTATCCTTGATCCCTGAGGTGGAGGCCTGAGCGAAGCTCTTCTTTTCCTCCATGAACATTTTGCGTGGCGCGCTCCAAATCAAATTCAGCGTCCTTCGCCGGAGCTTTGAAAAATCATGCACTATCTTGGGGCTCTTTCCCCTTATCATCGCCCATTGCAATTCCACTTAAGAGCACTATATTCACATTTGGATCCTCTTCACAAGGCTCAGACCTCATCATCTACAGGTTCTGAGTTGGCTGAGGTGGTAGCGCCCCTTTGTCGCGTATCCTTGCTATCAGTGTACTTTACTGCTTCTGGTAGGTTCGACGCTACCGAGGGGAATTGGTTGTCTTTTGGTAGCTCCCAGGCTACTAACACAATAGACAGCAAGAGTCATGCGTAGTGGAAGGTCTTGCTGAGCTCCTATGCCTCACGCAAGTTCGCAAGGAACTCACTGCAAAGATAGTGCGCCCAATTGAATTGAACTCCTTTGGTGCATTGGGTAGCAAGAGAAATGACTAGTGTCGACACTTCATCTGTGCGACAGTTCCTCATAACCTTTCCCATCAAGATCTACATGGCCACCTTGACTACAGGGTCGCTGATACTTGAGATGGCATAGCCTTGCGGTTTCTTCACAAGCTTAAATTTCTCCTTCATGGCCTCCGCGAGGGCCTACTCACCACCTTTTCTACCAAACATCATGCCAGATTTTCTCTTGTGTAGGGTAGCTGTGTGATCCTATGGATCAATCTGTCGGTCATGGATATTGGCTCCTCCAGCCACAGACAACTGTCATGCACCAAGCATAGTAGTTGTTTGATGACCAACACTGTAATGGTGGTGCAGTTGTAGTGTGACACCCATTGAAGGTTGAGCAGACCTGCCTTGTCTACTCCCCTGAGCCACTTCCACAGTTCCAATGTAGTCATCTTGGTGGTTATGTTAATAATGCAACACATCATCTACTCGGTCGCCAAGTGCGGGAACTGCTCATGGCTAGCTATGTCCCAATCTTCCAGCTTTAACATAGGAACTCGCCCCAAGCATGGTCCTTCAAAGACAATCTCGTTTGGCAGTAGAGGGGTTTGCAAGGGGACCTTGCTCTTGTCAACTTCATTTGGCACCTTGGTCTTGCCCTTGGGCGGAGGGGTGTACTCAAGCAACCGAGTGATAGGATCAACACCCTAGACTTCAACTTCTTCCATGTCTATCCCCAAGTCCTCATCATCTATCGGGATGTCTTCAGTTTCTTCCTCCTCTCGCTCTAGGTTAATGGCTTTTGCCTTTTCCTGTGTGATGGGCTTGTCCTTCAGCGAGTTCCTTCTCAGCGATGCGCACATCGGTATTACAGGCTACTTTCCCTTTTTATCCTTTGCACTCTCCTTGGTTGTGATCGGCTTTGGTCTAGGTGTCCGTGGTGATTTGGGAAATTCAGCTAATACTTCTACAACCTCCGAGGCATCTTCCTCTGCCTCCCTAACAACCTCTAGCACAGCCTCCTCGGTTGTCACATCTTCGATGTCCATAGCTTCTGTGAGTGCTGACATGAAACTATTCAACAGATCTTGTGTCGCATGTGGTAATTTCTGAAACGCCGAACTCACTATCATAGCTTCAAATAATTCACGATTCATGTGCGCCTGAGATCTCAACAACTCAATTCTCAAAATGCTAAGTTTTTTTCACTGGGCAGCCACATATAATTTACAGGGCATTTTGAATTCAAATCCGACCATTCCCCCCACATTTGCTTCATTAATACTGAATTGGCGACAGATTTCCAAGGATCTTACCCATAAATTTTGTCTTAAATGCTAGCTGCGCACTACATTTGGCCACATTTATATCGTAAAATCATGAACGGTGACTTTAACGGTCACTTTCCAGCTAACCTATGCGATTTATCCCTAGGTAGCGCAGCTCCCTTCACGTTGTCGCGAACCCTGTGACATTTTCTCGCTTCACACAAACCTCCCATTACGTAACCCCCCAACCCAGGAAGTGTAGTTTATAGTCCCACACCTCCTTTCAGCTACCTGGAGTGCTAATACTATGCTACCCTCATATAGTCACCTGGCCGGATCACCAGTGTATGGCTTTAGTCAGCTACCATTCACCTTTCCTGGGAAGGGATCTCCATTCAATTTAACCAACTGAACTGCTCCACCGTTGGTAATCTCCTTAATGACATAGGGCGCTAACCAGTGCATTCTGAATTTCCCTAGAGATTTATCAAACTTGTTGTCACATAAAAAAACCAGGTCATTTACCTTAAATATGTGCAGCTCAATGTGTCGATCATGCCATGCTTTTTTGTGCTGCTTTTGGGCCTCTTGGTGAAATCCAGCTAGAAATATCTCTTCCTCAAGCTCAGCCAGTTGTGCGAGCCTCTCTTCCAGGGCTAACACAATGTATTCCATGGGCATCACTACTTCAATACCATATACAAGCCTAAAGGGTGTATGTCCCATCAACTTTTTGCATGTCGTCTGATAGGCCCATAGAACTACAGGTATGCATAGGTCCCAATCACTTTGCTGATATTTGCAAACCTTGGTCAGTTCGTTCTCCAACACCTTATTGAATGCTTCCACTGTCCCATTAGCTTGTGGGTGATAAGGCATGCTCTTCTAGTGGTATACCTGAAATTCCTCTGTCAGCGCATTGATCGTCTCGTTCAGAAAGTGTGTACCACGGTCGCTCATCAGAACCTTTGGACACCCAAATTGCATCAGTACATACTCAAAGAGGAACTTCACAATGGTTGCACTTGTGCAATCCTTCACAAGTTGTGCCTCTACCCATCGAGTCAAATACTCAGTCGCGGTCATAATGTACCGCGCTCCCGTCTTCTTTCCTTGGGGCTAAATGGGTCCCACAAAATATATCACCCATTTCTCAAAGGATTGTAATGTCATCTATGGATTTAGAGGCAGCTCATCCCTCCATGATGGCCTGCCCATCCTTTGACACACATCACACACCTTGTAGTAATCATTTGAATCCTGATGGAGGGTTGGCCACCACAACCCTACATGTAGAATCTTCTTCGCAGTCACTCTCCCTGCATAGTGACCTCCCGCGGTAACCCCATGAGCATCCACAAGGATACTGCTCCTTTCAAAATTCGGTACATATCATCATAATACTTCATCAGACCATATGTTGTACAGATGCCCAACAATGACAGAAAAGTCTGCCACATGCACCACTAACTCCTTCTTCTGCTGGATGGTGTAACCGTCCGGGGCAGTCCCTATCGTTAGGAAGTGTATGATGTCTTCAAAGTGACCATCCACAATGCGCACTACAAATAGTTGTGCGTCAGGAAATCCCTCCTCCAAATTAGTGGGCTCTTCCCTTGTTTCGATGCGTGACAGATGGTCTGGTCCCACATTCAGTCGTCCAAGCTTCACAATAACCTCAAAATCATACTCTTGTAACAATAACAACCACCTGCAGATTCTCCCCCCAACACAAGCTTATTGACCAGGTATTTCAACACAGAATGATCTGTATACATCTTAAAATGTCCACCCAGCAAATAGTGTCTAAAATTCTAGAGTGCGTATACCATGGCTAACCCTTCACGCTCAGTGGTGGAATAGTTCTTCTCAGCCTTGGATAACCTCTTGCTTATGAATGCAATAGGATGGCCCAATTCGCCTTCGCCAGCCTGTGTCAGTACTACTCCCAGAGCTATACATGATTTGTCTACATGTACATGAAACTCCTTCTTCCAATCCAGGAAGACTAAAATTGGCGCGGTGACCATTTTCTCTTTCAATGCATCCAAGTTTTTCTTACATTCCTCATTCCAACAGAATGTGACATCCTTTTTCAACAACTTCTCCATCAGCGCGGTGATCTGGGCATAGCCCTTGATAAACTTCTTGTAATCCTCAGTATGTCCTAAGGTTTCACACAGTTGTTTCACACTCCTCGGCGCCTCCAAGTTAAGTATCACTTTGATCTTAACGGGATCTACCATCAGTCCCTATCTACAAACCACATGACCCAATAGGGTCCCAAAATGAACACAAAACAGGCATTTCTTTAAATTGAGCACAATCTGGTACCTTCAACAAGTATCTAGCATCATGTGCAAACTTTCCATATGGCATTTTACCAGCCCAAACACAGTCTAGTCATCAAAGTACACCTCCAGAAACTTATGAATAAATTCCTTGAACGTAGCAATGATTATGCGTGAAAACATCACAGGTGCATTCTTCAATCCGAAAGGCTTTACAGTATACTTAAAACATCCCCACTTAGTCGCAAAGGTCATCTCACTTCTATCCTCTAGCCCGATTTTGATTTGATGGTACCCAGAGAACCCATCAGTGACGGAGTACACTTCCTGGCCACCTACATTATCCAATACCGCATCAGTGAATGGAGTCGGGAAAGGATCATGTACGCAAGCGTCATTCAACTTCCTGAGATCTACGCATATCCTTATTTCATCCTTATGCTTCTTTTCCTATACCACCATTGGGCTTGCCCAATCAGATTCTTCTACGGGCTCATTGATGCCTGTTGCGAGCATCTTGTCTAGTTCTATGTGGACCTTCTCCTTATACTTCTGATTGTGACAGTAAGGTCTTTGCTTAATCGACTTTGCATCAGGCTTTAATGTGATCTTCATAACGCCCAAGTCTCCTATTATCCCTTTTATCTTTGTAAACTTGGTAGGGAAAAAATTCTAGTATTCACGAAGAAATTCAGCGACTTTATACACCGCCATGTCATCCCAGTAATCTCCAATCTTCACGAATTTGGGCTCCGCCTCCATACCAATATTTACCTATTTCGTTTTTAGTGGCAGGGTTCTATTAGGATTCTCAATCTGCAGTCCCTCAACCTCACGGTGACCCTCTATTTCAAAGATGTTAATCTTTCTTGAACCCTCATCTTCTTCTTCAGCAGTCACATTATAGCATTCCAGCACGTGGCTCATTTGAGTAGTCCAATCAGGTTGAATCATATCCAAAGGATCTTGCGATATCCTAAATATTGTTGCTTTCACTTCTTATAGTGCTTCATCAATACAGTCAAACACATCTTCAAAGATGAACGTCATTATGAATCCTTCGTGCAAAATATCCCATTCACCTGTACCATGGTGGAGCTCTGTTTCCAAGTACCAGTTCATCGAGATGATATTCAGGGTATGACAGAACTAGTGCACCCATTCAGGTTGGGGCTTCACTGCATAAGCCTTAGCCCATTTGGCCAAGTGTGCGCGCGGATCATCCTTCCCATCATATTGGACTATTATTCATACCTTTGGCTTCCTAAAACGTGTTCTCATCCTCCTCCTACACTTGCACCAATCATCAAAGCTACCCTTGTGCGTACCCCACCATCTTGCGGGCGTAGCACGTAGTGCCCAGTCCAAAGCCTGGAAGCACTTCTTCTTTGGTACTTCCTGCTTAAAGGCATCCAAAAATACGTCTATATCATTTAAGCCATCATAACTAGGCAGATTTCTTACTTCTGATGACGCACAATGCAGCGATTAGGTCATCATGTTACAACTTAATGTGGTTACTTCATGTAGCCGATTCTGCTAGTGCTCTAATTCTTCATGAGAGTTTGAGGTGCAGGAACTCTCGCGATCCCATGTAATTTTTCCATCCTCTTTTGGATTCACCCAATCTTGGTCTCGCGTTGTTATCTTAGATATGCAGTCCAAATCATCATCACTCTCATGATCGTAGACTATTTCAGTATAGCGTGATCCTTCAGCAGAATCTAGGGGTACTATTACGAGGAGCGATTTCTTTTCAAATATCATCTTTCGCTTCTTTAGGTTGATCACTATGTTCATGTCAGTAGCCCAATCAATTCCAAGGAGCACAGGGTAGGGGTTGCTGCCATCCACAATTTCTATTACCTCAAAGTCAGCCAACGCACTTGCGCGTTCAATATCTACAGTCACTCCTTGTAGCTGTCCCATGGGGATGATCTTCTACTGATTTTCCATCCTTAATTGAATCGGAGACCACTACAACATGGGTCTTCCCATCTGCTCCCAAGTCTTCTTTGGTAGAACGTTCACATCTAACTCCAGATCCAAAATAACCTGATCCATTTCATATTCTCCTATCTGCGTGGTTAGTCTCATCTCTTGCCTTGTCATTGCTTTATGCTTAACAATCTTCTATACCACGTGCAGTTCACCCAGAGTGTTTCTGGCGCATCTATTTATAAACTCTTGTAATCCCTTCATAGCCTTGCTAACGTGCAGCAGCTTCATGCAGGTTTCTAGATTGGTCGTAAGCACAGAAGGGTCCATTTTGTGATCAAGCTTATCCTTGCTCCTTAAGGTGGAGGCCTGAGCGAAGCTCTTCTTTGCCTCTATGAATGTTTCGTGTGCGCGCTCCAAATCAAATTCAGCCTCCTTCGTCGGAGCTTTGCAAACCCATGCGTTGTCTTAGGGCTATTTTCCCTTATCATCGCCCGTTGAAATTCCACTTCAAAGCACTATATTCACATTTGGATCCTCTTCGCAAGGCTTAGACCTCATCATCTGCAGGTTTTGAGTTGGCTAAGGTGGTAGCACCCCTTTGTCGCATATCCTCGCTATCAGTGTAGGACAGTCTTCTATCTCATGATAAAACTGAGTACAATATTAGCATGACGGTAACTTTGAGTTAGTGCATTCACAGGCATAGTGTCTTGGTCCTCTGCAATTGTAGCAGATTAGTTGTCCCCGACCTCTGCCAGGTCCTCCTACGCCTCGGTCTTGTCCGCGACCCTGAAAGCCTATTCACGCCATCCCAACGCTTTGGTCAGGGGGCCATGTTTCTACCTGAACCCCATAGTTAGGTGTTATGTCCATCATCAATTCATAACTTCTGTACTTGCGCTCATCATGCGTTACTGACCTGCAGAACTTGCACAACATTTGTTGTGGTGTTTGTACAAACTTCTGCAGCAAATGGCAGTTATTCATTGTATGTTTCCCTACTATCTGACATATAGCACACCACAACATAGGCCCCGCGCTTAGTCCTTATTGGGCCTCCGGCCTCAAAGGCATCAGTCCTCCTCCTGTAATATAGTTTGCAAAGACTGGTGAGTGGTCTTTGTCATGCCCTTGACCCTTAGATTTCATTTGCCATATCTCTTCGCGCACCTCCGGTCGAACTATTCTATCTTGCTTCACACTTTGCATTTCAAGGCAAAGATTTTGCAACTGCACATGGATTCGTTGAACCCCCAGATTTGGATCTTACATTGATGTCTCATGCAGTCTCGTTTCAATCTCCAAGGCCTCTGCCTGAGTTGTAATCTTATGTTGTAACAATGCAACCCTTAGGTGAGGCAGAAGTGAAGCCACGAACCACTCTCGGTGTTGTCCATCTGTTAAGTTCATATTAGTTTCATGGATCTTACACTTCAACCTCTGATCCAATTTCCAAGGTGTCTAGCTTAGTTTCATCATGATTTCCTTGAATCCCACAATCGATTGTGCCTCGAATTTAGGCCTATTGAATTCTTTATTCATCGCGGTCTGTATGTCTACCACTCTAGCATTTGGGTTATCATTACAGTACTTGATGTACTAGGTTAGTGCATGATCCTGCAAAGAACCAACCAATGTCACCTTCTTCATGTGGTCATATATGACACCCTTAGCTTCCCATACAGCTTTCAAGACGAACCAAAACTGGTCTGGGTCTACATTTCCCAAGCCTTTAAACAAAGGCAGCTTCACTGAATTTTCCATGCTGAACTGGGGTGGAGGTGGTGGCGGTATGGGTGAAGTCATAGGTGATGGTATTGAAGTTAGAGGTGATGTAGGTGGAGGTGACAATAGCGGGAATCCTTGTCTTATTAACTGAACTGCACTTCGCAGAGAAGCCTGCGCTACTCCCTCTTCATCACCCAATGGAGGTGAAATCAGTGGGCTATATTCAAGACCCTTTCTTCCTTCGTTTCTATAATTATTTCCACTTCACATAGCTCCAAACATCAAGGTAGACGCATAACCCATTTTTCGCACAATAACATCTTAATCCGGGTATTCAAAGACTTCAAGTACTTAGCTTGCGAACCTTTGAAAAAACATCACTCCACCTCGCTGTAACTAACTGAGGTATTGACCACCAATTTAGTCACAAATCCTCCTATTATGTGATGATCCAATGATCAACAGCATGAGCGATCTTATCCTTAGATGTTTCAAGCCTCTGTACCAGCTTCGAGGTCTAGACAATAGGACCGTCAAGTCTCCACCTTCCTTAGCTATCTACTAGCTTCATGATCCAGTCGTATAACTCAAATGGAAAGGAACAGAAAAAGATCTCATGGATTTATTTATATAGGTATATGTCCAGCCATTGTTCATTTATCATCTGTAGATTTCTGTTCTCCTGCGCCATGAATTCATGGATCTTCCTATCCAACCAGTCTTTGACCTCTTTCTTAGTTGGATTCCAGTGATATGACATCACACATCTCTCATGCAGATTTTGGTCCTGGCAATGGAACCATTTGTTGGCTTTGTGGGGCCTAACCCAGGTTCAGCGTTAGTTAGCCAAACAAATCTCTATACTACTGGCCCTTTCGGTATCAGCCCGTGGAGTGCAGACCAAAGTCTCACTCGAAGCAGTATGGGGGGGTGCTGAAACCAAGTTTCCGCACCCTGAGATGGTTGTGATGTCAGTTTATACCCTCTATTCCTACTTTCGCGTAGGTCACTAAGCTTTAGGGCTCTATCTGTCTAGCCCTTTATTCCTCCCTTCAGTACCCCTGCAAAGGTGTACGATTGGCCCTAGCACAGACTTAGCCTGTAGTCCAGGTACTTTTGCACTGCTATGAAAGCATATTGTACAGGTTCCCAAGTTATCTTATGTGTTTTACTTATCTTACTAAATAATCACAGTCAGCACGTTGCAGACTGATATTCTTACTTGCATTCAATTAACCAATATAATCAAATATATTTGCGCATCACATAAACATTGTAAATTACACCCAAAACACAATATAACTTGATGCATTCATGGGAAATAAATACGCAGAATTTGCAGAATACTTCTCTTTATTGATATCTTCAGATTATTAGAGAATCTATCTGCCCTGCACACACAGCTATAGGGGTCCATGCACTCAGTTACGGACTTCCACCCTAGGCCTCTACACACTTAGCTGCAGAGCCTCTACCTATGCTAAGACCCGAACACTTAGACTTCTCTACCAAGACTCTTCACTTCCTTATTTGAACTACAACTAAAACTACTTAGAGCTTACTTACTTAGCTCCTTCTTATACAATCCCATGGTCCGCAGACCATGGGTGGATCTTTACAGCCAACTTTACACTTTCCAAAATGAGGGCAGACAACCCTTTATGACTCATGACGTCGTCACACTCCGCGACCACAAAATGCGGAGACTTTACAAATTTATTAAAAAATTGACCCAAAACATGGGCTTTTAGCCCCAAAACTATCTTTGGGGGGTCCCATTCCCAAACATTATGCAAAAATAATGATTAATTGAGCTCATTTAAAAGTAAATTACATGCAAAACTGATTCATACATGAGCACCACTTGTTGTCGCATGAAAGGATTAGTTAAAAGAAGTTAATTGGGATCCTATTTTTTAGGAGTGTGCCTACATGCAACAAGATGGCTCATGCATGCATCCAAGAAGGGAACATGTCTTCAACATGAAGAAGTGTGCTCTTGGAGGGCACATCCATTTAGCATGAAGGAGTGTGCTCAAGGAGAGCGCACTTCTTCAACCCGAATGAGTGCGCTCACGTTGAACACATGTATTCACCAACTTGGAGTGCGTTTTTCTTTTCTAAGTGTTTTTCTTGCTTTTGTTTTCTTTTTCTATGCTTTTGAGAGTTTTTCGAGTGTGTGCTTGGTGAGAAGGCAAGTTTCTAAGTCTAGAAAGATTGTAAGTTCACATAACTGTGGACCTACTAGCTCAAGCACTTCTAATGGTTAAGTGATGACGCTTAGGAAACATCGACTTGGTAGGATGTGACACTAGGAGAAAACACATAAATAAAAAATCAAACAAGATGATGACTCAAGGGGGCTTGAAATGAAAATTATTGTAGGCTCCAAAATTGACATAGGCAAAAAATTTGGAGGGTCATTGTCACACCGACAACAGCCACTTAAAGGCTTAACCATGATTCATGAAGATATAGAATATGTCCAATACTAAGTAACCAAATTGGAAATTCAATTGTCACAAATGAAAGAATGAATTAAAAGGGATATTGAACAAAATATAGATGAAAATAGGGAAGAAATGGATAAGAATTTGTAACAGTTGGAACACAAGAGGGATGGAATGGAACAAAAGATGAGAGAAGTCGTAACTGGGAGGCTCCTTAAAATTGATAATACTTCTCAAGAAACTCATAAAAATAAAATTAGTATTCAAGTTGAACAATTTTCTAATAATAATAACTTTTCAAGTGGATTTAAGTATAAGTGTGGAGCTACTCATAGATGGTTTCCTAAAGAAGTGATTCTTCCCACGGTTGAATTAAAGAAGTTTGATGGAATAAATATCTTTACCAGATGCACCAAATAGATAAATATTTTGAATTGCATATCACCATTGATGACAAGAAAATGATTCAAATAGAAACTTTGAACTTTGAGATAAAGCTCTATAAATGGTATCAATGGGTAGTTAAAAGGAAAACTTGTTCTTATCATTGTACTTTAGGTTTATTTATAAGAGACTTAGAAGCACAGTATGGAAAAGATTTGGAACAAGATTACTTTAGTTAATTGACAATAATTGAGCAATTTGGTGATATTGAAGGTCATAATTTAGGATTTCAGGTTTTGGCCACAAGGATGGATAACATAAATGATGAAAATTTGTTGGAATCTTATATGGGTGAGATAAAGAACACATTAAAATTGAAATTTTCCTAAAACATATGGAAAATATTATGGAATCCATGTAATTTTCTTATTATATTCTAGTCAAGAATAAGGCTTCACATAATACTGCCATGGGAACATACATACAAAGTAGGGATCATTTTTGGTTTCATAAGACAACCCTACCACAACCTGCTTGAATATCACAAAAGGAAAATGAGGAAAAAAGAGAAAAATGACTATTCTTTGGTTGTAACAACAAATGTTCAAAAGGGCATAAATGTCAAGAAACAAATTTTTTCACCTTGGAAAATAATGATGAAGATGAAATGGAGGCATATACAAAAAGAAGTGAGGAATAACCTTCCAACTTAAAAGAACATGAAATATACCCAAAAATTGTGTGCAACCTTGATTTACATAGGTGTGAGATATTTTTTTATGCATTGATAGGTTTGTTAGCTCCACAAATCCTTAAGATCATTGGCTACATTAAGATGCTAAGGGTCATAATGCTTATTGACTCAGGTGGTAGCCATAACTTCATTGATAAAATATTAGTAGAAGGCCTCAATTGTTTTGTGTATCAAGTGCTAAATTTTAAATTTTACTTGCTAGTGGAGGGAGTATTGATTATATAGGAAACTACAACAACATTAAACTAGGCAAGGGAGAATATGTTGAAATGTGTAACAAGTTTAATCTTCATAATGTCTATTATAATCATGATTTTATATTTTTCATATTAAAGAGAAAATAATTTTATTATTTTCACTCTTGATGCATGGGTTTCATGCTCAAGATAAATTTATTTGTAGGTCAAGCACCCATTGAGTGCTTCTAGGTTTGTCATAAAATTATGAAGTCAAAAGAGTCATTGTCATATATGTAAGGCCCCTTTGGGAATGTTGTATCTTGTAAAGACTTTTTTTTTGTAAAGTCAAAAGTGTCATAAAGACCCTCAAATACCTTGTCAAACAAGTCAGCCTACATGAAGGATCAAGTCGACCTCATGGGCAGCAATTTGACCTCCTAAGAAGCCTACATATAAGGGAACCTCAAATTCATTTAGAGACATTCATTCAAGTAAGAAAGAAGTTCGATCTCCTTAGGAAAGAAGCTGGAAGACAAGGGAAAAGGATGAAGTTAAAGGAAAAGAAGAAGACAACCAAGACCAAAATTTTGGACCTCTCTATCTCATGTTTGGGTTTCTAAAGTAGCTTCTAGACCAAAATTACAGAAATTGTTGGGAAAATCGAATTTACAGAAGAAATTGTTGGGGAAGTCGAAGTTGCAGAAGAAGTTGTTGAGGAAGTCAAAGTTATTGGGAAGACAAAGTTGATGCTAGATCAAAATTGTTGGAAGGTCAAAGTTGTTGAAAGTTTCTAGGTTGACGTTGTGGGAAGTTTTTGGATCGAACTTATTGGGTCAAAGTTACTCGATCAAAATTGTTGGAAGCTACTAGGTCAAAGTAGTTGGAATAAGAAGGATAATTTTAACTTGGCCTTGGATGGGTCTTTGACAAGGGTCTTAGGTCTTGGAATTTTTCATCTAAACATTCTATAAGAAGAGAAAAATTCTTATGGGTTTTCCTCTCAAGAGGAGAGGTTTTGGCCCTGGCTTGCAGCCTACATTTTGTGTCCTCCTATGTATTTGATCTTCATAGTTTGGTAGTTGTTTGATGATAAGAAATTAATAATAATCAAGTGAAAGAAGAATTTAATCAAGTTAATTAAAAGTACAACACAAGCAATGATCAAAGTAAGAGAAATCGCTTAATCTAGTTGCCCCTATAATTCTCAACATAGCATCAGAGCTAAGGTGACTACAACAAGGAAATGCAGCTTGAATATCATCCACTTGAAATAAGGATACATAAGGGTTGAGAAAACTAAGGAGAATCAAGGAGGACCATCCATCACATCACAGGGATCAAATAATCAAAACTCTTGGAAGAAGTAAAAGACCTCAAAAATCCTACCTCCATTGAAATAAGGACTCTACATTTGAAGAACCTTGTGAAGCCTCCACATTCTACATTATCATCCAAGGAAGGAAAGATAAGCTTTGCATCATCATCAAATAAATCAAGGTGATCTCCCTCACATTGAAACAAATATCACATCTCAAACATCCTTGAAGAAGATCATGAAGGAAGAAACATCATCCATAAGGCATCGAGTTGAAGATATGATCATGTAGGAGAATCTTCACTTGTCAAGTAAGTATCTTTATCTACAAGCCCTAGAGTAGATCAGTAACCTAGAGAATTAATATAATATCAACATGAATTCATTCTGCAAGGAGAGCCTTAAACTAGTTGGGTCATCAAATTTCCTTACATGGAAAAAGAGGATAGATTTGATCCTCATAGAGAATCAAGTTATTGATTATGTTAAGGCATTAATATCCAAACCATCTCAAGAGAAATATCAAGCACTATCGAAGTATATGAAAGGGGAAATAAGGGCTCCAAAAATACTCATAAAATCAACCAAGGATATCCTCATCCCTTATGTAGCAAAGATGGAGAAATTGAAAGATATCTATGAAAAGTTGGTAAAATTGTTTTCTGTAAGCACAATATGAGAAGTTATATCATTGTGAACCAAATTATACAAGATGAAGGTATCAAAGGAAGAAGGGGTAACCTCATAACTTATGGGGGTATCACAAATAAGAGATCAACTACAAGAACTAGGAGAAATAATGTTTGATAAAGAAATGACCATCGATGTGCTTAGTGCACTACCTAATGAATGGGTAAACTTTGTATCAAGTACTTATTGGAAAGAAGGAAGTCACTACATTCAATGAACTTTGGTCATTATGTAAGATTGAAGAATCTAGATTGAAGGAAAAAAGTGATGCTAGATCAAATGAACAATTTCAAGCATATGTTTCCATGGCCAGGAGAAAATGAAAGTTTGGAAAGTTTGATCCTCGGAAAAAGAAGAAATAAATACGTCAAAGATACAAGGCTACGAGTGTAATGAATATGGGAAATTTAAAAGGAATTGTCCCAAAATCAATAAGGACAACAAGAAGAGAAAGGAAAGAAATGAAGTCCATGTTACCGAAGAAATGGAAGAATCAGAAAAGCAGAAATCAAAGGATGAAGTGAAAGATCTCTACTATGACTGAGATAATCTCCTTCATTTAGTTCTATTCTGTTATAGAAGAGATAGAAATCATCACAAGTATGATAAGATGCATTATATCAAGATAGAGATGACATCATCATAAAAGCGTGGAAATATAGTTGAAGTAGAAATTCTACATGTATATAACAATCATCATGATATAAATGGCATCTCAATTGGAAGCATATAAGGACAACCAAAGTAGCAATATATATGGTTAGAAAAATTCATCTAGCAAGATAGAAGATAAAAAGATCATCATACATCATCATTATTAGAAAGGAGCATTTGCATAATAGGGATCATCAAATTCCTCCACTAGAATATTTATGAGAAGAGTAGAAGCAAGTGCCTCACACATAGTCCGCATTTCACATTGTGCGGAATCCATTGGTAAGGGATGATGACGAAGATGTGAAACATGTTGAGTTGGTTGAAGTAATTTCATCTCCAATCAAGAAAAGGGACTTGCTAGAAGGAAGTATAAATGACCAAAAGAAGGAAAAGGTATGTATATATTTGATAGATAAAGTCACATCATCATATAATTGTAGAAAGAATGGTTGAATTCTCTATCTCATGAGCATGATTAAAGAATATAAATCTCTTCCATTAGAAAGATGCATGAAGGAAAGTAGATAATGTGACTTGAACTCTTCTACATATTGATAACATAAAATCAACATAATATGACCTCATATGGAATATGAGGTGGTTGAGAATCATGGTTCCTATGTTGAAAGAACCACATAAAGAAGATGCAGAGGAAAATAATATGTGAACAAAGGAAGGAGAGATGAAACTATAGTCACGTAAGATAAGATAGGTGATCAAAATCTGAGAAAAAGAAGGATTAACTATGACATCTCCATGAAGAAGGTATGAATAACTTGATGAGTATGTTGGAAAAGGAAAACCTTTGTAATATTTGCCTTGGAGATGGATTCATACATGTGTAGGATGTTGATGTTGCAAGAAGATGATGTCATGAAAAAAGGCCATCATAAAAAGGTAACTTGATTTGATGTTCATTTTGATTTTGAAAACATATGGTTGGGTTGTTACAAGGCTTCCAAAAGAAGGTTGTAGATGTTAGAAATTGTAGTAGGAAAAGGGTCGATTTTGACTTGTGACTGAATCAAATTGAGTAATTTGATTTTCCACATCAGCGAAATGACTTGGATTTCAGTTATCTAGAGTGACATGGTCTTGTCTCCTAGTTAGACGAGTAAATTCGATTTTGTAGGCTAAGAGTAGAGTTTTGAATGTATTGATCACTAAGGTTTAGAAATCTAGTTGAGATATTGTTAGTTGAACTTAGTTAACTGAGATTCAATCATTAGTTGAGTCAGTTAAAGGCCAGTTGAGCAATTAAGGTTGTTGTTAACTCACTGATAGCTAAAACTAGACACAGTCATGCATGGAATTCGAATTTCCTAGTTGAGGTTTAGGATTGTGCAAGGAAATAGGAGGTTGGATGAGGCTTGAATTGGCTAGAGTAGGTCAAGAAGCAAGAGAACAATATTGCAGTGCGGGGTGTGCTTCAGAGTTGAAGCACGACATTGTATTTGTTTCTCTTTTCATCTGAATTAATGCAAAGTAGCAGAGGGGTTTTTTCCAATCGGTTTTCCCTGTAAATCATTATGTTCTTGTGGTTTTTATGGTTGCATTTCATTGCATGTGTTTCTAAATTGTGATTTCCATTCTGTAGAATAGCAGAGGAAATTTGTAATCTCTTTTTTTCAATTCGAATACATCAGTAGTAGAAAATTTCTATTAATTTCTACATGGTATCAGAGCACAAATCACACTAGAAACTAGTCAATATATCATATCCTTTAGAGATTTCAATTTACAGATTCCGTGAAGCAAGTTTTCTTCCATGCAGGAAAATGTCTTTCAACAGATTGAGATTCGAGTATGCCCTAGAGGGAACCTCAAATTTCATAGATTGGAAGGATAGGATGGAATATGTACTTGATGATAATGGAGTGTTGGAGTACACCAAAATTGACATTCCAAAACAAATAGTATCATATGCACAATAGATAGCCCAGTGGAAGAAGGATACTACAAAAGCTAGGAGGATCATCCTAGAGACTACGAGAGACCACATAGTCTAAAATTTACATGGAAAGGAGACTCACTTTTCTATGTGGAAGACCCTCACTGAGTTATTCGAAAATAACAGTGATGCTAGGAAATTGGCATTGAGGGACAAGCTCAAAAACATTTGCATGCAGAAAAATGAAATCATTCCACATTATCTCTCAAGATTCACTGAGGCCCGAGATGAACTTGGAGGAGTAGGAGAAAATGTACCATCATCTGAGCTAGTGAGCCTAGCTCTCCTTTTCCTTCCAAAATCTTGAAATGAATACTAGGAATCTATAAATGGAAGGGAAAAATTACCAAATTGGGAGAGACTTTTGTCTGATTTGGTGTAGGAATAAATTTGAAGGAACACTAGATATGGAGTAACATCCAAAGTTGAGGAGGAAGAGGATTTTTCTCTAGTTGGAAAAGGAAATAATGCTAAGGGAAAGAAGGCCCAAGGTGAGATTGAGTCTAGCTAGAACAAAGGAAAGAAGACTGACCTTAGCAAAATAAAATATTTTCACTACCATGAATATAGACATTATGCAACCAAGTGTCCACACAAGAAATCCAACAAGGAGCCTGAAGCAAGGGTAGGAGGATATGTCTTGGAATCTCAATTCGAGCTATATTTTACCCTTTTTTCTTGCATGGAAAGCATAGTAAGAGAGAGCAAGTGTTACCTAGATTTCAATGCCTCATTCCATATGACAGGATGCAAAGAATTCTTCAATAGCCTAGAGGAGAAAGATCTCCAACTGCATATATGATTTGGAGATAATGGGAGGTATATTACTAAAGGAAGTGGTATTGTCACCTTTAAGAGGGATTTACGATCCTATCTTCATCAAAGAGATGTCATGTATGTACATGGGATGAAGAAGAACCTTATCTCTATATTTTTGTTAGAGGATAGAGGCTATGGTGTTGTTTTCAGTAAGGGGAAATCCTTTCTGAGACATGTAGATATTGGGCAAGTGAAACATATTGGAGTTAGAGTGAAAATTATCTACAAGATAGAAGTAGATTTCGCCATGCATTCAGCTATTCCTGCAAGAGTGAGGTGGGGTGATGTAGAGCCTTAGTCCCAAAGTTGCAAATATTTGGGTAGGGTCCATAGGAGATAAATAGAAATTGTAGTATACTCTTATCAATGATCATTACCCTTGCTACAGGGGCCCACAATATTCAATAGTAGAAGGATCAGTGTCAGTTGATGTAGTTAGATCTTGAGCGACAATTGCAAACTAGTTGCAATCATATGCTGAGGAGCATAGAAAAATATTGATAGCAGTGTAGGACGCACAATGAAGAATAAACAACAGTATAGTTTTCCTAGTAGATAGTGCAGAGATTAGTAACAGCCAAATGCTCAGGTGATAGTTTCATCTTAGAGACGTAGTTGATTTAGTATTTTGGATGCTTCTCAGTTGCAGTTTATGCAGTATCAACAACAATAGTGAGAGGTAGTGTTGCAGTACATTCCACATGAGTAAAATTGTGGTTATGCAACTCCATTTTCTTGCTAAGAGGGAGTGTTAGAAATTGTAGCAATAAATGGCTCAATTTTTACTTGTGCCTTAATCAAACTGAGTAAGTTTATTTTCAACATTAGCAGGATGACATGGATTTCAGTTAGCTAGAGTGACATGGTCTTGTCTCCTAGTTATATGAGTAAATTCGACTTTGTATGCTAAGAGTAGAGTTGTGCATGTATTGAATGCTAATATTTAGCAATCTAGTTGAGTTATTCATAGTTGAACTCAGTTAACTGAGCTCTAGTCATTAGCTGAGCCAGTTGAAGGTTAGTTGAGTAGTTAGGATTGTTGTTAACTCATTGCTCTCTCCGTTAACTAGTCAATCAACTAAAAATAGACACATTCATGTATGGAATTCGAATTTCCTAGTTGAGGTGGAGGAAAAGGCATGTTTTTATTTATATTTGTATATTGTTGAGTGTATAGTGCTTTTTCACTGAGCAGGTCATCAATTCCTCAAGCTATTGCGCAAGGAAATAAGGAATTTCTCCTATTTTTTAGGGGTTACTTCCTTTAGGATTGTGCAAGTAAATAGGTGGTTGGTTGAGGCTTGAATTGGCTAAGTGTTGGAAAGAGTAGGTCAAGAATCAGGAGAACATGATGCACACTGCAAGGTGTGCCTTAGAGTTGAAGCAAGACATTGTAAGTGTTTCTCTTTTCGTTTGGATTAATGCAAAGCAACAAAAGGCTTTTTCCTAGTTAGGTTCCCCTGTAAATCATTACATTCTTATGGTTTGGAATGTTTTCATGTCATCACATTTGTTTCTAAATTATGATTTCCATTCCACAAAATAGTAGAGGAAATTTGTATTGTCTTATTTTCAGTTTGAATGCATCAGTAGTAGAAAATTTCAATTAATTTTAACAGTATAAGTCACTTACAACTAATACTCATGTGATTGGATGGAAGTTCTTGAAAGAAACATGACTTGGAAGAGGTAGATGTATGAATAAAATCCAAATGTGGACTAGAAGATCACTTTCTAATAAAGAGAAGGATGATGTGACTATTGGTTCAACATTATGGTTCATTGAAGAGAAAGTGATGGAGAATATGGTTGATAACCTATGATAAAGTGATGATGAAGAAGGCTCCATGATGAAGAAGATGAAGTTCATGACATGTTTTCGAAAGAGGAGCCCTACAAGCAACTGATATTACCATGATATCCACCAAAGAGTAGGCTGTATAAATTTTGAATAATTTAACACATATTCAATGGAGATTATCCTGATCATGTACTATTGCAGAATACATACACAATACATAAGCTCTTCTACGTTGATCATCAATATAGCTCCTCTACGTGTGAATCCTTCGACATTTTACGGTCTTCTTTTGCCAAACTTCCGCCTCAGCAGCATCAGTGGGCTTTGGGACATCCGTCTCTATGAACTCCTTCAGCCCGTTATCATCCAATATTGCCTCCATCCTATCCTTCCATGCAATATAGTTTGAGCTTCCCTCAAGGGCATACTCCAATCGCAATCTGTTGAAAGACATTGCTGCGTTTCCACCAAGAAAACACTGTTGCAAATTCGAATTTCCACTAGCTCCAACTCAACCGCCTCGGATCTAAGATTCGTGAGAACACAATATTTCTCGTACAGAGATTGACTATGTGGTCATTCACTGGATATCTCACCTTCCAAAGGAAGGATGGATCCAAAGGCTACCTGGCCCGATTATAGACTCTACCTGAA
Organism: Pinus tabuliformis; assembly: GCA_031772625.1. NCBI lineage: Eukaryota > Viridiplantae > Streptophyta > Pinopsida > Pinales > Pinaceae > Pinus > Pinus tabuliformis. Next base: position 305,331,544 of record CM062816.1, on the reverse strand, counting down.
GAAATAGAATGTAAACACTTCCTGAATAGTAGATCTGATGATCAACAGCTCTGATACCATGTAGAAATTTTGAATAATTTAACACATATTCAATGGAGATTATCCTGATCATGTACTATTGCGGAATACATACACAATACATAAGCTCCTCTATGTTGATCATCAATATAGCAGCATCAATAACAATAAAACATCAAGAGCATTCACACGTTAACACAGTATGTAACCCGGGGAAAGCATCTCGCTAAAAACCCCAACTATCTGTATATTAATGATTGAGACCATGTAACATTACAAAGTACAATGCTTATCACAAGCAATCCAGTACTAGCTCCACCTGTTATACACAATACAGCTAAGATCTGATCTCCAAATCTATTCCACTGCTTGCCTGCCTCCACTGCTCAATACCTGCTCAAGAATGAATGAGAATGGTTTACAAACTCGTATTTCACCTCCAAAGAATCACTCAAACTGTGTAAGACGTGAGAAGAGGCTATAATAATGGGCAAATACATGAGCAAACTCATTAGAATACTCAATCCCTTGATTGTGAAAATCCTCATGCACAACTATAGTCACAACTAATAGAAATCTGATCCTCTAACACCTGTCCCTGTTGAATTGAACATGCACTGACATGCAACTGAGTTAACTGATGTATTCTATAGTTGTATTATGAGTTAATAATTAGTTTAACAACTCATCATTAGTCTATTTGTAGTTAGACTAATTACAACTAGTTTAACCAAGTCAAACTGAACACAACTCCATCAACTCCACAATCAACTCCACCAAACTCAACTGATTGAGTTCTAACTGAAGTCATGCATGCAACAACTCAACTGACTCATAAGAAAAGCATACTTCCTTTTGACAGCTGCATGTGCCACCTCTGTAGCTCAAACTGAAGTGCTCCAAGATAATAAGATCAAGTTTATAGTCCAAATATTATTATGAGACAATAATATTTGACTTTTCTATTTTGGATAGCCAGTCTAAAAATAGACTTTGATCACTCCTGCTGTGATCACTCTTGTTGTGGTCACTCCTACTGTGATCACTCCTATTGTGGTCACTCCTGCTATGATCATCCCTATTGTGGTCACTTCTGCTATGATCATCCCTGCTGGGATCCAAAAATAGAACTTGTGCCATAATTTGCCTACGCGTGTAGAAATTTTGAATAATTTAACACATATTCAACAGAGATTATCCTGATCATGTACTATTGTGGAATACATACACAATACATAAGCTCCTCTACGTTGATCATCAATAACACCAAAACATCAAGAGCATTCACACATTAACACAGTATGTAACCCAGGGAAAGCATCTCGCTAAAAACCCCACACTATCTGTATACTAATGATTGAGACCATGTAACATTACAAAGTACAATTCTTATCACAAGCAATCTAGTACCAGCTCCACCTGTTACACACAATACAGCTAGGATCTGATCTCCAAATCTATTCCACTGCTTGCCTGCCTCCACTGCTCAATACCTGCTCAAGAATGAATGAGAATGGTCTACCAAACTCGTATTTCACCTCCAAAGAATCACTCACAATGTGTAAGACGTGAGTAGAAGCTAAAAACTGGGCAAATACATGAGAAAACTCATTGGCATACTCAATCCCTTGATTGTGCAAGATCTGATGCACAACTATAGTCACAACTGATAGCAATCTGATTCTCTAACACCTGTCCCTGCTGAACTGAACATGCACTAACATGCAACTGAGTTAACTGATGTATTCTATAGTTGTATTATGAGTTAATAATTAATTTAACAACTCATCATTAGTCTATTTGCAGTTAGACTAACTACAACTAGTTTAACCAAGTCAAACTGAACACAACTCCATCAACTCCACAATCAACTCCACAAAACTCAACTCCTTGAGTTCTAACTGAAGTCATTCATGCAACAACTCAACTGACTCATAAGAAAAGCGTACTTCCTTCTGACAGCTGCATGGGCCACATCTGTAGCTCAAACTGAAGTGCTCCAAGAGAATAAGATCAAGTTTATAGTCCAAATATTATTATGAGACAATAATATTTGACTTTTTTATTTTTGACAGCCAGTCTAAAAATAGACTTTGATCACCCACACTGTGGTCACCCACACTTTGGTCACCCACATTATGATCACTCACACTTTGGTCACCCACATTGTGATCACTCACACTGTGATAAAAAATAGAACTTGCGCCATAATTTGCCTGCGCGCCCACTTAGTGAAGGCGACTCTTTTCACTAAGCTCCATCATCTTGTTGCAATCTCAACACTCCCTCTCGACAATATATGGATTATCATCAACCCCTATCCTGCCTCGGTGGTACTCGAATTTGCTCCTGGTGAGAGCCTTCGTCAGAATATCAGCATCTTGATCCTCCGTTGGAATGTATGAAAGCAACATGATCCTCCGCTGCACACAATCTCTGATATGATGGTACCTGATGTCAATATGCTTAGATCTATCATGAAATATAGGATTAGCCGAGAGTTTAATGCAACTATGGTTATCATAGTAAATCACAGTAGGATCCAAATGAGAATCGAACAAACCAACCAGGATCTTCCTCATCCATATAGCCTCGCATGCAGCCAAACTTGTTGCCATATACTCAGACTCCGCTAAACTGAGTGCCACGGATCTCTGCTTCCTGCTGTACCAAGAAACTGTTGTCGATCCAATACTGAAGACCCCTCCTGATGTGCTCTTTCTATCCGTTGGGCTCCCTGCCCAATCTGCATCCATGAAGCCACATAGCTTCACCTCATCCTCCTGTCTCTACCACAAACCATATCCCGATGTGCCTCTCAAGTAGCGCAATACATGCTTGCCCGCCTTCTAGAAGAGCTTGGTAGGCTTAACCATAGCTTGTGAAAGTTGGTTAACCGTATAGCATATATCAGGTCGTGTATTGACCAAATAAATCAGCGACCCCACCAACTGTCGATAAACAGTGGCATCCACTTCTTCTCCCAAAGTGGCATCCTCCTTCCTCCAACCTCCAGGAAGAGGAGTATCAATAGGCTTGCAGCCATGCATGTTGAACTTCTCCAGTATCTCCCGAGCATACTTGCCCTGAGAAACAAACAGTCCACCACTGTGCTACCATATTTCCAATCCTAGGAAATAGTGAAGGAGGCCCAAGTCCTTCATCTCAAACTCTGTAGCAAGATCCTTCTTGGATGACAGTATCAACAGCTCATCACCCGTTAGAATCAAATCATCAACATACAGTACAATGATAAGCAACTTACCCTCCACCACAATCTGGTATAGGTTAGGATCCGCCTCGCTCTTGGAGAATCCAAGTCCTGTGAAATAGCTGTCTATCCGTGTGTACCAAGCACGTGGTGCTTGCTTCAACCCATACAGCGCTCTCTTGAGCCTGCACACATGCGACTCGCTGCTGAAGACCTCAAAGCCTTCGGGCTACTCAATGTACACCTCATCCTCAATGACTCCATTGAGGAACGCAGTCTTCACATCCATCTGATGAATGTGCCATCCCATCTATGCTGAGAGAGCAAGAATCGTCCCTATGGAAGAATACATTGCGATAGGTGCAAAGGTCTCCTCATAATCGATCCCCTCTATCTGTGAAAAGCCTCAGGCAACAAATCTTGCCTTGTACTTCTCCACACTCACGTCAGCTGCCTGCTTGACCTTGTAGATCCATCTCGAACCCACCACTGATTTCCCTTCTGGTCTAGGAACAATCTCCCATGCACTGTTTCTGACAATAGAATCATACTCTTCCACCATGGCGTCTACCCATGCAGGATCCTCCACAGCTTCCTCGAAAGAGGATGGCTCAGTCACAACACACTTGCTCATCAAAGCCATGTATCCAGTGTACCGATCAGGTGACTGTCTCTACCTGCGTTGGGCTATAGGTGGTCCTACAACTTTCTCTACATCTTGAGCCAGTCGCTCAGCTTCTGTCAAGAGCTTTCGCCCTCTGATGGTTGGCATTGCATGAGTGGTCTCTTCCACTCCATGAACCTCGTCCTGTGGCTGATCCACATCCTGAAGCTCATCCTTAGGAACTAATAGCTCCTAATATGCATGCAAGTGTAGCTCCCTCTCAAGCGAACACTTCATGGCTTTCTCCTCCTGAAATTTTATATCCCGTCGCACAACAGTTTTACCACTATCTGGAAAATACACACGATAGTTGTGGGGCGTATCAGTTTACCCCACAAATATCCCAACCTCTGCGGTCGGCTCCAACTTCTTCCTGGCATCCTTCGTAACATGCATGTAAATGTTAGAACCAAAAATCCTCAAATGAGAAAGATCAGGCTTCTTACCAGAATAAGTCTCCTCAGGTTTTCTCATGCCAAGTATCCTATGAGGACAACGGTTCTGCACATAAACTGTTGTATTGCATGCTTCTGCCCACAAGTGAAGGGGTAGGCCCTGATCATGCAACATTGCCCGTGCAGCACCCACAATCGTTCTGTTCTTCCGCTCAGCTACCCTGTTCTGCTGTGGGTTATGGGGAGCTATGAGCTCTCTACGAATCCCTTCTGCCTTGCAGAAATCCTTGAACTCGTCCAGATGTATTCACCACCATTATCGCTCCTAAGAGCCTTCACCTTCTTCCCTGACTCCTTCTCGACCAGTGCTTTGAATTCACAGAACTTTGAATATGTCTCGCTCTTCTTCTGCATGAAGAAGATCCAACACTTACGAGAGAAATCATCAACAAAAATCACATAATACCTGTGTTTTGTTGTTGAAGCAACTGAGAAAGGTCCACACACGTCTGTGTGAATTCTCTCAAGGATCGTCGTGGCACGACTATCCTTCTCGTGAAAGGTGGCTTTCACAAACTTCCCCAAAGTACACCCCTTGCACTGATCTGACTGCACAAGTGTGCCTTTAGGAAGCCCTGTAGTGATCTGCTGCAGTATCTTCAAGGCTCCATGGTGAAGGTGACCCAATATCCTGTGCCACAAGTCGCCATCATCTCGGCTCACCAATCCTTCTACCTTGCCCGCCATTGCCGCGCATCCATCTACATGCAACTGATAAAGGTTCCTCACTCGAACCCCTATCTTCCGGGTCTCACCAGTTGTCTTGCTGCGCAGGAAAGCCTTTCCCTCGCTGAAAACAGCATCATACCCCTTGTCTTCTAACATCGCCACTGAGATGAGATTCTTCGTCAATCCTGGAACATGCATGACTTCCTTCAATACGAAGGGTTTACCAGACTCCCTCTCAAAGGAAATGGTACCGATACCAGTCGCACTGTATCTACCATCATCGCCCATCTCGATGTGCACTCCAAGATCTTTGTCCTCCAGATCAGAGAACAAATCTCTATCTCCCGTCATGTGAAAAGACGCACCACTGTCCAAGAACCACACTAATCCCATCACACTTGAAACCAAGCATGCGATAAACAAAAATTCAAGCTCAAACTGTGAGGCTAGAGCCTCTCCTGTAGAAGATCCAGCAGCCTGCTTGTTCTTCTTCTTCTGTGGACAATTAGTGGCATAGTGTCCGTGCTGGTGACAGTGAAAACACTTCACCTTGGACATATCCTTCTTCTTGCCTTTCGCACCAGACTGAGAAGCTTTCTTGCTCTTCCCTTTCTTTTCTTTGGCAGCCAAAGCACAATTCTCTTCATCAGCTCCCTTTGATGAAGATCTGTCCCTGGTACTCCGCCTGATCTCCTCCTACACAAGATCTGACCATAGTCTTTCCCATCCTGGCAATTTCTCCCGACCATTGATAGAGTCCTGATAGGAATGCCAACTCTTCGGAAGACCAAGGAGAGCCAAGCTCACCAAGTCCTCATCATCGACAGTAACCCCCACACTTCCTAGCTCATCTCGATAGTGAGAGAACTTCGTGAGATACTTGGGAATACTGTCACCCTTCTCGCATTTGATGTTTCTGAGTTTATCTTTGAGCACCAGCTTCCTCTGATCGCTCTTGCTTTGGAATAATTTTGTTAATGATTTCCACATCAAATATGGAGTAGCCTTTCCATGGAGGCTGGACACAATGTGATCCTTCACACCCTCCAACAGAATCCTTCAACATTTTGCGGTCTTCTTTTGCCAAGCATCAACTTGAGTAGCATGAGTAGGTTTTGGGACATCCGTCTCTATGAACTCCTTCAGCCGGTTATCATCCAATACTGCCTCCATCCTGTCCTTCCATGAAATATAGTTTGAGCTTCCCTCAAGAGCATACTCCAATCGCAATCCGTTGAAAGACATTGATGCGTTGTCACCAAGAAAACGCTGCTACAAATTCGAATTCCACCAGCAACCAACTCAACCGCCTCGGATCTAAGATTCGTGAGGACACAATATTTTTCGTACAAAGATTGACTGTATGGGCATTCACCAGATATCTCACCTTCCAAAGGAAGGATGAATCCAGAGGCTACCTGGCCCGATTACAGACTCTGCCTGAAGAAATAGAATGTAAACACTTCCTGAATAGTAGATCTGATGATCAACAGCTCTGATACCATGTAGAAATTTTGAATAATTTAACACATATTTAACAGAGATTATCCTGATCATGTACTATTGCGGAATACATACACAATACTTAAGCTCCTCTACGTTGATCATCAATATAGCAGCATGAATAACAATAAAACATCAAGAGCATTCACACATTAACACAGTATGTAACTAGGGGAAAGCATCTCGCTAAAAACCCCACACTATCTATATATTAATGATTGATACCATGTAACATTACAAAGTAAAATGCTTATCACAAGCAATCCAGTACCATCTCCACCTGTTACACACAATACAGCTAAGATCTGATCTCCAAATCTATTCCACTGCTTGCCTGCATCCACTACTCAATACCTGCTCAAGAATGAATGAGAATGGTCTAACAAACTCGTATTTCACCTCCAAAGAATCACTCACAATGTGTAAGACGTGAGCATAAGCTACAAACTGGGCAAATACATGAGAAAACTCATTGGCATACTCAATCCCTTGATTGTGCAAGATCTGATGCACAACTATAGTCACAACTGATAGCAATCTGATTCTCTAACACCTGTCCCTACTGAACTGAACATGCACTAACATGCAACTGAGTTAACTGATGTATTCTATAGTTGTATTATGAGTTAATAATTAATTTAACATCTCATCATTAGTCTATTTGCAATTAGACTAACTACAACTAGTTTAACCAAGTCAAACTGAACACAACTCCATCAACTCCACAATCAACTCCACCAAACTCAATTGCTTGAGTTCTAACTGAAGTCATGCATGCAAAAACTCAACTGACTCATAAGAAAAGCGTACTTCCTTCTGACAGCTGCATGGGCCACATCTGTAGCTCAAATTGAAGTGCTCCAAGAGAATAAGATCAAGTTTATAGTCCAAATATTATTATGAGACAATAATATTTGACTTTTTTATTTTTGACAGCCAGTCTAAAAATAGACATTGATCACCCACACTGTGGTCACCCACACTTTGGTCACCCACATTGTGATCACTCACACTTTGGTCACCCACATTGTGATCACTCACACTGTGATCACTCAAACTGTGATAAAAAATAGAACTTGCGCCATAATTTGCTTGCGGGCCCACTTAGTGAAGGCGACTCTTTTCACTAAGCTCGATCATCTTGTTGCAATCTCAACAACGGGCCCACTTAGTGAAGGTGACTCTTTTCACTAAGCTCCATCATCTTGTTGCAATCTCAAAACTCCCTCTCAACAACATATGGATTATCAGCAACCCCTATCCTACCTCAGTGATATTCGAATTTTCTCCTGGTGAGAGCATTCGTCAGAATATCAACATCCTGATCCTCCGTTGGAATGTATGAAAGCAACATGATCCTCTGATGCACACAATCTCTGATATGATGGTACCTGATGTCAATATGCTTAGATCTATCATGAAATACAGGATTAGTCGAGAGTTTAATGCAACTCTGGTTATCACAGTAAATCACAGTAGGATCCAAATGAGAGCCGAACAAACCAACCAGGATCTTCCTCATCCATATAGCCTCGCATGCAGCCAAAATTGCTGCCATATACTCGATCTCCGCTGAGCTAAGTGCCACGGATCTCTGCTTCCTGCTGTACCAAGAAATTGTTGTCGATCCAATACTGAAGACCCCTCCTGATGTGCTTTTTCTGTCCATTGGGCTCCCTGCCCAATCTGCATCCGTGAAGACACATAGCTTCACCTCATCCTCCTGTCTGTACCACAAACCATATCCTGATGTTCCTCTCAATTAACACAATACATTCTTGCCCGCCTTCCAGAAGAGCTTGGTAGGCTTAACCATAGCTTGTGAAAGCTGGTTAACTGCATAGCATATATCGGGTCGTGTATTGACCAAATACATCAGCGACCCCACCAACTGTCGATAAACAGTGGCATCCACTTCTTCTCCCGAAGTGGCATCCTCCTTCCTCCAACCTCTAGGAAGAGGAGTATCAATAGGCTTGCAGCCATGCATGTTGAACTTCTCCAGTATCTCCCGAGCATACTCTCCCTGAGAAACAAACAGTCCACCACTGCGCTGCCATATTTCCAATCATAGGAAATAGTGAAGGAGGCCCAAGTCCTTCATCTCAAACTCTGTAGAAAGATCCTTCTTGCATGACAGTATCAACAGCTCATCACCTGTTAGAATCAAATCATCAACATACAGTACAATGATAAGCAACTTACCCTCCACCACAATCTGGTATAGGTTAGGATCCGCCTCGCTCTTGGAGAATCCAAGTCCTATGAAATAGCTGTCTATCTGTGTGTACCAAGCACGTGGTGCTTGTTTCAACCCATACGTCGCTCTCTTGAGCCTGCACACATGTGACTCGCTGCTGAAGACCTCAAAGCCTTCGGGCTGCTCAATGTACACCTCCTCCTCAATGACTCTGTTGAGGAACGTAGTCTTCACATCCATCTGATGAATGTGCCATCCCATCTGCGTTGAGAGAGCAAGAATCGTTCGTATGGAAGAATACCTTGCGATAGGTGCAAAGGTCTCCTCATAATCGATCCCCTCTATCTGTGAAAAGCCTCGGGCAACAAATCTTGCCTTGTACTTCTCCACACTCTTGTCAGTTGCCTGCTTAACTTTGTAGATCCATCTTGAACCCACCACTGATTTCCCTTCCGGTCTAGGAACAATCTCCCATGCACTGTTTCTGACAATAGAATCATACTCTTCCAACATGGCGTCTACCCATGCAGGATCCTCCACAGCTTCCTCAAAAGAGGATGGCTCAGTCACAACACACTTGCTCATAAGAGCCATGTATCCAGTGTACCGATCAGGTGACTGTCTCTGCCTGCGTTGGGCTGTAGGTGGTCCTACAACTTTCTCTGCATCTTGAGCCAGTCGCTTAGCTTCTGTCAAGCGCTTTCTCCCTATGATGGTTGGCGCTGCATGAGTGGTCTCTTCCACTCCATGAACCTCATCCTGTGGCTGATCCACATCCTAAAGCTCATCCTTAGGAACTAATAGCTCCTAATCTGCATGCAAGTATAGCTCCCTCTCAAGCGAACACTTCATGCCTTTCTCCTCCTGAAATTTTATATCCCGTCGCACGACAGTTTTACCACTGTCTGGAAAATACACACGATAGTTGTGGGGCGTATCAGTGTACCCCACAAATATCCCAACCTCTGCGTCGGCTCCAACTTCTTCCTGGCATCCTTTGTCACATGCATGTAAATGTTAGAACCAAAAATCCTCAAATGAGAAAGATCAGGCTTCTTACCAGAATAAGCCTCCTCGGGTGTACTCATGCCAAGTATCCTGTGAGGACAACGGTTTTGCACATAAATTGTTGTGTTGCATGCTTCCACCCACAAGTGAAGGGGTAGGCCCTGATCATGCAACATTGCCCGTGCAACACCCACAATCATTCTATTCTTCCGCTCAGCTACCCCATTCTACTGTGGGTTATAGGGAGCTATGAGCTCTCTTCGAATCCCTTCTGCCTTGCAGAAATCCTTGAACTCGTCCGAGATCTATTCACCACCATTATCGCTCCTAAGAGCCTTCACCTTCTTCCCCGACTCCTTCTTGACCAGTGCTTTGAATTCACAGAACTTTGAATATGTCTCGCTCTTCTTCTGCATGAAGAAGATCCAACACTTAAGAGAGAAATCATCAACAAAAATCACATAATACTTGTTTTTTGTTGTCGAAGCAGCTGAGAAAGGTCCACACACGTCTGTGTGAATTCTCTCAAGGATCGCCGTGGCGTGACTATCCTTCTCGCGAAAGGTGGCTTTCACAAAATTCCCCAAAGTACACCCCTTTCACTGATCTGACTGCACAAGAGTGCCTTTACGAAGCCCTGTAGTGATCTGCTGCAGTATCTTCAAGGCTCCATGGTGAAGGTGACCCAATCTCCTGTGCCACAACTCGCCATCATCCCGGCTCACCAATCCTTCTGCCTTTCCTGCCATTGCTGCACATCCATCTACATGCAACTGATAAAGGTTCCTCACTCGAACCCCTATCTTCCGGGTCTCATCAGTTGTCTTGTTGCGTAGGAAAACCTTTCCCTCGCTAAAAACAACATCATACCCCTTGTCTTCTAACATCACCACTAAGATAAGATTCTTCTTCAATCCTGGAACATGCATGACTTCCTTCAATACGAAGGGTTTACCAGACTCCCTCTCAAAGGAAATGGTACTGATACCGGTCGCACTATATCTACCATCATCGCCCATCTCGATGTGCACTCCAAGATCTTTGTCCTCCAGATCAGAGAACAAATCTCTATCTCTCGTCATGTGAAAATATGCACCACTATCCAAGAACCACACCGATCCCATCACACTTGAAACCAAGCATGCAATCAATGAAAATCAAGCTCAAACTGCGAGGCTAGAGCCTCTCCTGCTGTCGATCCAACAACCTGCTTGTTCTTCTTCTTCTGCGGACAATTAGTGGCATAGTGTCCGTGCTGGTGACAATGAAAACACTTCATCTTGGACATATCCTACTTCCTACCTTTCGCACCAGACTGAGAAGCTTTCTTACTCTTCCCTTTCTTTGTTTTGGCAACCAAAGCGCAATTCTCTTCATCAGCTCCCTTTGACGAAGATCCGTCCCTGGTACTTCGCCTGATCTCCTCCTGCACAAGATCTGACCATAGTCTTTCCCATCCTGGAAATTTCTCCCGACCATTGACAGAGTCCTGATAGGAATGCCAACTCTTTGGAAGACCAAGGAGAGCTAAGCTCACTAAGTCCTCATCATCGACAATAACCCCCACACTTCCCAGCTCATCTCGACACTGAGTGAACTTCGTGAGATACTTGGGCATACTGTCACCCTTCTCGCATTTGATGTTTCTGAGTTTATCTTTGAGTGCCAACTTCCTCTGATCACTCTTGCTTTGGAATAGATCTGTTAAATCCTTCCACATCAGATATGGAGAAGTCTTTCCATGTAGGCTGGACATAATGTGATCCTTCACGCCCTCCAGCAGAATCCTTCGACATTTTACGGTCTTCTTTTGCCAAACTTCCGCCTCAGCAGCATCAGTGGGCTTTGGGACATCCATCTCTATGAACTCCTTCAGCCCGTTATCATCCAATATTGCCTCCATCCTATCCTTCCATGCAATATAGTTTGAGCTTCCCTCAAGGTCATACTCCAATCGCAATCCGTTGAAAGACATTGCTGCGTTGCCACCAAGAAAACACTGTTGCAAATTCGAATTTCCACTAGCTCCAACTCAACCGCCTCGGATCTAAGATTCGTGAGAACACAATATTTCTCGTACAGAGATTGACTATATGGTCATTCACTGGATATCTCACCTTCCAAAGGAAGGATGGATCCAAAGGCTACCTGGCCCGATTATAGACTCTACCTGAAGAAATAGAATGTAAACACTTCCTGAATAGTAGATCTGATGATCAACAGCTCTGATACCATGTAGAAATTTTGAATTATTTAACACATATTCAATGGAGATTATTCTGATCATGTACTATTGCGGAATACATACACAATACATAAGCTCCTCTATGTTGATCATCAATATAGCAGCATCAATAACAATAAAACATCAAGAGCATTCACACGTTAACACAGTATGTAACCCGGGGAAAGCATCTCGCTAAAAACCCCAATTATCTGTATATTAATGATTGAGACCATGTAACATTACAAAGTACAATGCTTATCACAAGAAATCCAGTACCAGCTCCACCTGTTACACACAATACAGCTAAGATCTGATCTCCAAATCTATTCCACTGCTTGCCTGCCTCCACTGCTCAATACCTGCTCAAGAATGAATGAGAATGGTTTACCAAACTCGTATTTCACCTCCAAAGAATCACTCACACTATGTAAGACATGAGCAGAGGCTATAATACTGGGCAAATACATGAGCAAACTCATTGGCATACTCAATCCCTTGATTGTGCAAATCCTCATGCACAACTATAGTCACAACTAATAGCAATCTGATCCTCTAACACCTGTACCCGTTGAATTGAACATGCACTTACATGCAACTGAGTTAACTGGTGTATTATATAGTTGTATTATGATTTAATAATTAGTTTAACAACTCATCATTAGTTTATTTGAAGTTAGACTAATTACAACTAGTTTAACCAAGTCAAACTGAACACAACTCCATCAACTCCACAATCAACTCCACCAAACTCAACTGATTGAATTCTAACAGAAGTCATGTATGCAACAACTCAACTGACTCATAAGAAAAGCATACTTCCTTCTGACAGCTGCATGTGCCACCTCTGTAGCTCAAACTGAAGTGCTCCAAGAGAATAACATCAAGTTTATAGTCCAAATATTATTATTACTGAGCAATACTTGCATGCCTCGTCACATCATTTCCCCGCTCAGAAGTTAGGAGTTCTTAGCACTCTTGCCACCCGTGCTGTGAGAATTTCTGATAAGGAGAGCCTGGAAACTGAGAAGGCTCACCTCCTTGATGTCTTTGAGAAGAATGGTTACAAGAGGCACCTCGGTCAAAAAGCCTTCCTCAAGGCCAGGAAGGAGCCTTCAACCCGAAAGGTTCCTAAGGATCATGTTCTAGGTGTGAACCTTCCATATATCCAAGGGACCACAGATAGGATTGCAAGGATTCTAAGGAGGTATGATGTATCCGCAACTTTTAGACCTCTCAATACTATCCGTGGCTCCCTCAGGTCTGTAAAAGACCCGGTTGACCCTAAGAGCATGAAGGGTGTCTATATCATTCCTTGTTCCTGTGGGACCCCCTATATTGGTGAAACTGGTCGTTCTATCAATCAGCGGATCAGCGAGCATTCTGCTGACTTAAGACATGGTAGGACCAAGTCCTCGGCCCTGGCTGAGCATGCAGGGAAGACTATGCATCATGTATGCATAGAGGAGGCTCAAGTCATTGCCAAGATTCCGCAGTTTCACCATCGCAAATTTAGAGAGGCCCTGGAGATTGAGAAAAGGCCGAGCAATCTCAATAGGGATGATGGCTGGAAGATTAGCCGTTGCTGGGTCCCAGCCCTGTCTTCCTAGCCTCCTCATTCTCCTTTGTATTTTGTCTCTAGTTTTCTGTCCTCCTTGTTTCTCTTTTGGCATGTTTATCCTATTATTTTGGTGTATTTTAGTTTTTCGGGCTTCCTGGTGAATTAACCTTAACCCATTTTTCATTCTTTTGGGCGGTCTTTTGATTAAATTCTGATTTTCCTTATTTCATTAGTATTCTATTATTTTCCTAGAATTGAGTTGGCCTTTAGCTTATGTCGAGTAATTAATTTTATTGAAATATTTATCATCAAACTTAAATAGGGATCTTTAAAGTGGGTTTATGGGTATATTATGTTAGATTAATAGTATTATCATCATAATATTAATATTTAATATCAATAAGATATATTAATAGTATTAATATTTAATATCATAATATTAAATTAAATATGGATTATTAAGGTATGTTTATGGGTATATTATGATAATATTATCATCATAGTATTAATATTTAATATCATTATGATAGATTAATAGTATTAATATTTAATATCATAATATTAAAGATTTATCATCAAAATTAAATATGGATTATTAAGGTAGGTTTATGGGTAAGGTATTTTATTAATAGTATTAGTGTGAGTATATTTAAACTTAAAATATTAAGTATTTAACCATGGGGTCTTATAGATATTTACGATATATTGGTTTGGTCTTTAATAACCCTAATTTATGATTTTTACCATAAGGAGCAAAATTCTAGGTAGAATTAAGAGTTAACAATTTATTCGGAATTATATATCATTTAATAAGCATATATAACTTATTAAAATTAATTTTGGAATAAACCTTTATATGTAAAAAAATAGATAGAAATAATATATTCTAAAAAGTTATTACCATTCTTACCATACCTATTAGGGTTTATTACTTTGTAGAAATAAATAAATGCGATATAACTGTTAGATTATTAGATAGGGTACTACTTAGAACTCTCTTATTAATTAATTAATATTAGACTGATTTATTATTTATATTTTTAATTAACGCCTTTATAAAAAGTTACAAAAAATAGGTAAATATTAATTTAACTAATTTGACTAGGGTCATTGGTCAAAATTAGCCGTTGGTATTTTTAACCCTGGAGTCTCTGCACCTCTATTTAAGCAAGCTAGGCCAGATTGGTTCTTCAACTTGTCCTGACGATGAACCACACTGGTTGGTTCGAAACGTGTCGACAAAAGATTGGTTATGTGATTTTGCCGAAGATTATCTAAACAATAATATTTGACTTTTCTATTTTGGACAGCCAGTCTAAAAATAGACTTTGATCACTCCTGTTGTGGTCACTCCTACTATGATCACTCCTTCTGTGGTCACTCCTGCTGTGATCATCCCTGCTGTGGTCACTCCTGCTATGATCATCCCTGCTGGGATCCAAAAATAGAACTTGCACCATAATTTGCCTGCAGGCCCACTTAGTGAAGGCAACTCTTTTCACTAAGCTTTATCATCTTGTTGCAATCTCAACATAGGTAGCTGCTATTGGAAACAAGTCCCTAGTTGAGAGGGAGCTTGGGCAAGTCCCTTGTTAAAAGGGAGCTTGGGAATATTCCTTTTTAATGGAATGTTTAGATCCTCCCCACTTGAGAGGGAAATATAGACACATCATTCTTGTATTCATGTTATGAATAAAAGAATGGAGGATTTCGTACGAATTTGAGATTGATTCTAATACTCTTTGGGGATGTGGTAGGGCATCTAATAGGAAAGAGTATTCGAAGAGGAAACTCCTTGAGGATATGTTATTCCAAGATAGGAATGGTCCTAAAAGGACATACCTTGTGAACATTTGGATGGGGTATTTCCTTGAGATACAATGATGAAAGGTGTCCATTACTCATTGTCTTACCAGCATTGTGCTCTGATCTTGTGGAGAGATAGATTTGTTAGTCAAGTCCTTGCTATATGAAAATGTTGATCTATATGAGGAGATGCACATAAATAAGTCGATAAAATAGCTTATGATATGACTTACCAATCTGACTCTTCGTATGAGAATTCTTTAGTATGAGAATTTCCAATACCATGTTTGGATTATGAATAGTTGCCTAGTTAAGAGGGAGTGTTGAAATGAGTAACTAGGTTCAGTCTTCATAATATCTATTACAATCATGATTTCAAATTTATGATATTAAAAAGAAAATAAATTGCTTATTTTCATTCTTGATGCATGAGTTTCATGCTCAAGATAAATTTATTTGTAGGTCAAGCACCCATTGAGTACTTCTAGGTTTGTCATAGAATTATAAAGTCAAAAGAGTCATTGTCATACATGTAAGACCCCTTTGGGCATGTCGTATCTTGTAAAGAAAAATTTGTGTAAACTCAAAAGTGTCATAAAGACCCTCCAAGACCTGTCAAACAAGTCGGCCTACAAGAAGGATCAAGTTGGCCTCATGGGCAACAATTTTACCTCCTAAGAAGCTTGTATATAAGGGAACCTCGACTTCATTTAAACGCATTCATTCAAGTAAGAAATAAGTTCGATATCCACCAAAAATAAGCTAGAAGACAAGGAAAAAGGATGAAGTTCAAGGAAAAGAAGAAGAGAAGCAAGATCGAAGTTTTGGACCTCTGTCTCTCTCATGTTTGGGTTTCTAAAGTAGTTGCTAGACCAAAATTGCAGAAGTTGTTGGGAAAGTCGAAGTTACAGAAGAAACTGTTGGGGAAGTTGAAGTTACATAAGAAGTTATTAAGGAAGTAGAAGTTGATGGGAAGACAAATTTGTTGCTAGGTCAAAATTTATGGAAGGTTGAAGTTGTTGAAATTTGTTGGGTCGAAGTTGTTGGAAGTTGCTAGGTCGTAATTCCTAGAAGTTGCTAGGTCAAAGTAGCTGGAAAAGAAAGGAGAAGTTTGACTTGGTATTGGAGGGGTCTTTGATAAGGGTCTTAGGTCTTAGAATTCTCAATCTGAACATTTTGTAAGAAGAGAATAATTCTTGTGGGTTTTCCTCTCAAGAGGAGAGATTTTGGCCTTGGCTTGCAACCTAAATTTTGTGTCCTCTTGTCTATTTGATCTTCCTAGTTTGGTAGTTGTTTTATGATAAGAACTTAATAATAATAAAGTGAAAGAATAAGATAATCAAGTTAAGTAAAAGTGCATCAAAAGTAGTTATCAAAGTAAGAGAAATCACCTAATCTAGTTTCCCCTAGATTTCTCAACATAATATAAGTTGGAAATCCCAATGTATGCCATTCCAATTGGAGGTGTAGATGTTGTTCAATGGATTCAATAGTTGAGAATATTTTTTACAATTTCTACAAACTATAATGAATTATTAATGAGATTTGAATTGGAAGGAATTCAATATGAGTTGAAAGGGTTAAATATGGACCTTCTCAAGTCACTAGCTCTCACATAATGGAAAATTTCCTTAAAATGGGTAGCAATGGAGTTGTGGTTAATTTGTGCTTTATGGAAGTTAAACATGAATATGAAAATGTTTCTAAGAAACTGGAATGCACTTTGGAAAAGAAAATAGGGTCTTCCAAGAAATTCCCAAAGGTACTCCCATCCAAAGATCATGAAAATCAAATTGAAGTTCTACTTGGAAGTACTCCTCCTAATAAAAGGCCTAATAGATATCCTTATCAACAAAAAGGGGAGATTAACAAAATGGTACAAGGCATGCTAAATTAAGGTATTGTTGGCAAGATAGTAGGAGTTCAATTTTATATCCAATAATGATGGTGATGAAAAAACATAATTATTGGAGGATGTTTCATGATTATAGAGATATAAAAAAAATCACCTTTAAGGATAAATTCCCTATCCTAACGTTGATGAACTATTATATGAGCTTCGTGAAGTGGTTTATTTTACAAAGATTGATGTTAAATTAGGATACCATCATATCATATTAAGGAAAGAAGACATTCCCAAAATAGGTTTTAGAACACATGAATGACACTATGAGTTCTTGGCCATGCCTTTTGGGTTGACTAATTCTCCTTCTGCTTTTCAATGCCTTATGAACAAGATTTCTCTACTGTATCTTAGAAACTTTTGGTTGGATTTCCTTGATGACAATATTCTTTATATAATATCATGGGGAAAGCAAATAAAACATGTGGAAAAACTTCTATAAATTCTTGAGAACAATCAATTTTATGTAAAAAGATGCAAATGTGCTTTTGGGAAATAAGAGATAGAGTATTTGGGTCATATTATTTCAAAGGAAGGAGTTAAGGTGGACCCTCAAAAGATCTGACCTATTATGAAATGGCCTATTCCTAAGAATCTCAAGAATATTAGAGGATTTTTGGGACTTATACAATATTATCAAAAATTTCATAAGAATTATACATGCATTTCAATCCCACTCACATCTCTCTTGAAGAAAAATTCATTTGTATGGAATTATGAGGCTACTTTGACATTATCTCTCTTAAACGATGATATTGTAGTCTAGTGAAATATATGCATTAATTACTAGAAGGTCCTTATACTAAGAAGATAATAAGTAAAGATAGACATACAACCACGTATATAAGGAATAGTAAAAAGAGAGAACAAACGTAGTGGTAGACAAACAATAACACCTCTTGTATTAATCCATGATGATCATTCTTGTTACATTCTTGTGAATATATCTATGTATATGTATATGTATCTATATTGATATACTCTTGACAATTACAACTGATTTAACTGCCTAAATAACTTAATGGGTTGACCCAACTAGCAAGTCGGTTCAAATGAAGAGTCAATCCAACTTACATATTGATTGAAGAGTCTAGTTGGCTATCTCAACTTCTGGACGTAGTTGACTAAGTCAACTTTCACCTCTAACATCTGCCCCGTTTTCAGTTCCTTCTCCGTGTCAAAGAAGGGGAGACTTAGATTTTTTACAATTTTAAACTTTGAGAGAAAAAATTCAAAAAAAGAAAAACAAATATGTTGAAAAATAATATTTATTCAAGGAGGTGTAGTTGTCAGATATTGGGATATTTTTCCTATTGTTTCTACTATTGGTGTTAAATTAACTAGTTGATCTATAGCCTGTACTTTTGTCCATGGCTTGATGCCTTTTCTTTATTTATTTTCAAGAGACCAATTGAACCTTTGACCTCCATATTGAATGTAGTTGACTGACTAAGATGCACTTGTGGTGCATATTCAAAACTAATTAGCTAGAAAATTAGTAATTTGGTCAAGGGGGTGGAGATTCTTGCATTGTCAACACCATATGAGTTCCCAAAATGTTGTTCTATGTATTGTTGGGGCTAGTTTTTTCATGTGCTAGTCGAAGGTGTTTCGTTCTCTAAATAAATACTCAACTTGATCTTATAGTGATTGTATATGTGAAATAAGCTTTAACTATTCAAACATGGAATTTTTTTGAAGCCCTTGAAGATTGTTTTGAAGCTCTTGAAGCTCTTGGTTAGAAGTCTTATTTTTCTTGACTTGCACCTTCTTTCCTTCTCTGAGCCATTGTCTCTCTTCCTGCATAAAATTGGTCTCTAAACTCTTCTCTTGCTATATTTTTTTGTCTACTTTTGTTGCTTCTCTTCCCTTTGATATTGAATTCCTTCTATAAATTAGGTCCTTCACTAACATTTGTTGGATTCTAAGTTTTTTGTAGTTGGATGACAAATATTTTGTCCAATTATTAAAAATTGTACTCATTATGGAAACATGGTCCATTGTTGTATCTAACCATTTTTTGACTTTGTCAAATGAAGTAAACTCTTGTTATATAATAGAATATCCTTCATCCAATCATGCTTTCCTTTTATGTGATTATAGCTTCTAACTCATTATTTCATTTGTACATTGAGGTTGACTAGATATTGCACAAGAGATTACATAGCCTCAAGGTGATCCTCCTGTTATAGGTCTTTGAATATGTAATTTTTCATGGGTGAGTTATACACGCATTTACCATACAACCTCTTCCTAAGCCTTCCTATGCATAAATAACTTCACCCAAATAGAAGCTTCTTGTGAAACATCAACAAATGATTTGAATATATTTTCATTTGATAACTTGTTCAGGTCAATCAATGCAGTCTTAATAGAAGTTCACTTTGTTTATGTTGTCAATGTGATATTCAACTTTTTATCCATTTTAATTTAGAATCACTACTTACATTTTCTCTTTTTTAACTCCTATTGTTGTTGCTCCTATTTTCTCAATTGTTGTTGTATGTTTTCACTGTGACAAACACCCTCCAAAAATTTGCTTCAACTTGAATTTTGGAGCCTACTTGCGATCCTATGATATGTCGTTCCTTGATTTTTCATAGTCACTTCATGGTCAGTTGATGTTTCCTAAGGTTCTAACTGTCAAATTCACTTGCTTACACATGCTCATCCTTTGAGGAATTTGCAAGCACTATTCTTTCCAGTAATCCTAGTAGTCAATGTGTACCTTATAAAATCAAGCACTACGCAATCCTTGTTTATAGTGACTAGGCAGATGTTGAGGACAATGACTACGCATATGTTGAGGATAATAACTGTGCATTTCTCTGTGGATGATGACTGCATAGTCCTAAGAGATAGTTCTTGTGCAGTCTCTGAGGACAATGATTGTGCAGTTCCTGGATATAGAGACTACACAGTCTCTATAGACAGTCAGTACACAACCCAAGATTGGTAGTTATCTCAATGCTAATAGAAATTGTATCATCTCCCCAATGATTTTTCTCAATTGTTTCTTTTGTGCGCTTTGGTTTTCATTAGTTTCACTTTCACTTGTGTGACTATTGTTTTTTATTTATTTCACTTTCATAAGTGGCATTTTTATGTTCTTTTCACTATAACATATGTCGCTTCCACTTTCTTTAGATTTTGCAAGTGTTTTTTTCATGTTCTCTTACTGTTGCAGTTATCACTTTTGATTGTTTTCACTCTTGCATGTGTCACATTTTAATGCGCCACTAGAGGCCACCCTAGGACATTATTTTGCATCAGTTGATCCTCTATATCATAAGAATATGTGCTAGAAACCTTCACACAACTTAGCACATTGGTTGGTTTCAGTCGACACTCCTATCATTATGTGTATTCTGAGTGTCACAAAGTGATGTTTCAATTGTCACACTTAGAAATAAGTGTCTCTTTGTTGTCTTTTCAAGGTATGCAATTCAATTTTGAGTTCTATGTCATGTGTTTATGTTATCCAAGTGTGAGATCACCATTTTAGGATTGGATTGCATGTCTTCTTCTCTCTTTCCTCACTGATCCCACACTTAGCCCTTTTAGAGTTTTCACTATCTTTGCATCTTTCCCAACCTTCAATTGATATTTATCCCTCCTATAATTGAACACTGTACATTCCTAGGCCATAGTGAAGCATCTCCTATCTCTTGAAATTGTGCACTATGTAGTCCTAGAGGACAGTCTCCCTCCATCAACACATTGAGAAACCTTAAAACCCAATCCATCAATTCAATTTTCTAGCCTTATCAACTTCTTAATTCTTGTTCTCACTTACCCTATATTGTGAATTACATAGTTTTAGTGGATATCCAAGCCTATATGTGTCACTAAATTTCCTGACTACAAATTTTGCTAAGCGTTCCTCTCAGTTACTGCACATTACATAGTTCTAGTGAGCAACCCTGTTGCCTTTGTCTCTCTGAGTTGCTCAAGTACGCAACTCTCTTCATCAGGTGAACCTATTACTACACATTTCATAGTTCTAGTGAGACAGGGATCATCTATGTGTTACTGAAGTCCTCAACTATGAAATTCATTGAGATTGTCTCTCAATCACTGAGCATTACACAGGTACAGTGACTAGTCATGCTCCTCCTGCTGAATGAGATCCCTCACTATGCAATCCTTTTTCATAACTTGCTCCCTACTACGTATTTTGTAGTTTCAATGGACATTGAGGCTGCCCTCAATCCTTGTGATTCCCAACTTTGCAATCCTTTTCTCTTCCCTCTTGGTCACTCCTCACTATATATCATCAACCAGCAAGCTCAATACCTTACCTCCTAGACTCCCTCACTGCACATGAAGACTTTTCATGCCCTCATGCACTACACATTATGTAGTTCCAAACAATAGTAAGGCATCCCTGAGTTCCTATAGCCCTCAACTGCACAATTCCTAGCCTCCCACTCTTAAAATCCTTGCATGATGTCTCATCTTAATCAACATCTTCCATGAGTAAGAAGATGTAGAATAGGTGGTTTCTTGACTAATGTTGGCTTGTCATGAGTGGTCTCCATCTCCAGGGATCATCATCACAACATGAAAAATTAATTCTTAAGAGGGGTCATCAAGGAGAGGCCATCAAGGAGAGGGTACAAGAGAGTACTTGTGAAGGAGAAAAGGAAGAAACATCATGAAGAACACAAATAAACCTTGGATTAAGACAAATAAGTTGACTTCGAAGGCTTCAACATTCACCTATACCTTTTGTAGGGTGAAAATTAAGAACAAGAAAAGATTTATCATAAAGAATTCAAAGTCAAAACAACAAGGAGAGAATCTTGGCAATGCCACATCATCGTGAAATTCTATGTTATCATTGCCAAGTTATGTTAACGTGAATTTCTATGGCTTGTACAAGTGCCATCATAATGTCACATGTGTCAATGGGTACTGCCACTTGATATGGAGTGTAATTATGTAGTTTTTAAAAATGAAAAAATGTAAGTGTGGAATTCCAAGAGTCACACGTGGAATATGAAAAGTCACATGTGGACTAAAGAGTCACTAGGAAAAGTCTAAGAGTCTTGTATAATTTCAAGAGTCATTTGTAATTCCAATAGTCGGGAGGGAAGCTAAAGAGTCATGAGGATATGAAAGGTCATCCTCTTGTTATAAATACACCCTCATAACTCAAGAAAATGGTTTTTGGAGTCTATACTTTGGAGAGCTAACCTTGTCTTATCTAGCTTGGAATAATAGAGATCATTCTTTGGAGAAGAAAGAAATGACTTAATGTTCCACTACTAGAGCTAATTTCTTACCATTGTAACCATGTACTTAGATCTTTCACCTAATAATCAGAAGCTCGCTTAGCCAACACATTTTCAAGCATGTATCATGAATATTGTAAGTCTATTATTTGGATGTTCATAGTATGTGTTATGTTCATATGTACTAAGGAAATTGAACTACTTCATTGGCTTTGGTGCTTATCTTGTTGGATGTGTGTTTTATTTGCTTTAATGATCGTTGTGTCTATGTGAAATATTTCTCTAGATAATTAAGGAACTTCTCCTTTCCCTTGCATGCCTATCTTAGCATAGTACTATTACTTTCCTTATAAAGACTTAGTCTTAGCTTCCTCTCATGAAAGCCTCCTTTTACACATTCCAATTGGTGTTTCACAGTGTCAACTTACTTGTTGATTTCAATGGTTATGTGTATACTCTCTTATTTTATTCATAGCATCTAAGGAAAACCTTATATTTATGGTGGTTGGGATGATACTCTGGATGGGGCTCCTACTCCAAATGGTGTGAGCTCTAATTAGGACTTCACATCAGGGAAACCCCCTTGGTTGACAAATTTCCAACACCGTTAACACTATACTAACTAGGGAACACTCAATTATGATTGTGGTTGAGTCAACTACCTTGAACGTATAGATATCCCTCCAGACTCCTTGGCTTATGATTAACATGAAGGATACCTAGTGATTACAAGGAATCTCTTTGATAATTTTGTAGCATTTCATTACATAGTTGCATATTTTTATATTCTCCCTTTTTTTTGTAAGTTAGCTTATATTGATAAAAATGAAAATAGTATTACAATATAGACAATCAATGATTGACTGTATATTAGAGAAATAATGTAATTACCTGATGACTGAATGTAGTGATTCGTCTCATGAGTCTATCTTTCCTTCTTACTTTTTAACATTAATCCACCCATCTGCATTGACCTGCACTAGTGGCATCATAATAGAGACCACATCACCAGCAGGATATTTCTCCTTAGCTGCATCTACTTTTTCTGAATTGTGGATATGCCTTGAGCCTTCAGGGGGGTTTGTCTACATCAACATTGACTCCATCTCCCAACTATGGCTAGGGGGAACTAGAACAAGCTCCTTTGGTATCGATTTGAGTCATTTTATTTGTTGTTACTACATGAGGTCACTTTGAGTGTGGCTTACAGTTTCATTTAGTGTCAACTTCTTTGATGTTTTCCATCCATTGGACTATATCTTGTGACCATTGGATGGAAAATAGATAGGAGAAGATGATAAAATTTTAGGTGGCATTCAGTTTGCTAACAAAAATTTCATATGAAAACTAAGTATTCATATTCAAAAAACTAGGTAGAATTGAAATTACCCCCTTCTGAGAACATCTTATTGAGAAAACATTAACAATGAGTGTGATTAAATTGAGGGCCTTTGATGGGATCTATCTGTTGAACATCTCTAGGAAGTGAAACATGCATGTGTCATCAAGTTTTTTAATGAGCCAACTCAGGGGTAACCCACTTAAGGAGGTCAGATCCTTCCTCACTATGGTCTGACATTATTTCTTGAGATTCTTAGAGATAGAGTCCATGCAAGATGAGAATGATATAGATGTATGGACTCCCTTATTTGTCATTATATTAGCTAACTAATTCGTTGATATTTGGACGTGGGTAATAATTAGACCTAGTAGGGAGGAAATCTCTTGTTGTGGATGTTCCAAGTTAATTTACAGCCTCTATGATGCTGAGATCTTTGAGGTAGTCGTGGCATTCTAGAAAAAAAAAATCTAGACTAACAATAAGCTAAGAATACCCTTCTACGATCAGTTTCCTATCTCCTTTGGAGTAATAAATTTGAAGTCCATTGATCAATTCCCAGAGCTTCACTTGATTATTTTTTGACTAACCAAGGTTCCCAACATATAGGTAGAGGATGTGCCCATGACAATTACGAAACACTCCCACGTATCTAGATTTGCCTTAGTTGAGTCTAGAAGTGCTATGAAAGTTAATTTTTATGAAGGAAGAGGGAGGGGGAGGCCAGGAGAGTGCAGCAGAGGGAGTTGTAGGGGGTAGGGAAGGAGGTAATGAGATAAGAGAAAGATGGAGGCCCTAGTCAACAAGGATTGCCATTTCAAATGACAAGTTGATCCAGGTGGATATTGGTGGCCACCCACCTATTCCAATTGGACCCCAAACAATGTTTCTTTCATTTTACTTAATTGTAGCACAATTTACTATTTTTGGAAGTTTTTCGAGTCCTAAACTTTCGAAGACATTTTGAGGTCCTAAATGATTTTTTTTTTGGAAAATGGGCAAACCCATAGCTTGTAGCAAGGGTCTCTAGTTGAAATTTGTTGTCTTTAGATAGAACTTTATAACAAGGTATTGTACGCATCAAATGGAGTTTGTATTCTAAATTTACGACCCTGAAAATTTGATGTACCAACTAACCCCAACAGGATCCACAAACTTTTGTCGTTTCATCTCCTAGGGTTATGATTTTGGATGTTTAGGGTTTTCCATTATTTCTCAATAATAAAAAGGCCTTTGAACCTCATTGTAACATAGTTCAAAAGGCATGTATCATTCACATATATTCTTATAGATAATCTATCATCGCTTGAACTAGTTTGTTTCCATTCTGCATGTAAACAATTTTCAATATTTGTTATTAATTAATTGAAGTTTAGTTTTTTTTTAAGCTCTATGTTTCTATTTAATTCTATATTTTTTTTCGTTCCTGCGTAAATTCAGGTTAGTGGTATCAGAGTGGTCTTCTCTTTCTCTTTTTTTTGCGCTTGTCCCCAATGAGGTCAGTGTATAAGGAGTTGGTACTTGAACTAGTGGAGCCCTTGCAAGACTATCCCCGCCCACATTGGAGACCTCCCATGGAGAAAGAAAAGAAAGATGAGGGAGCAGGATATCCTACCACATTGTTTCTCAAAGAAGCCCTCAAGTAAAAAAGGAACGAGATGATGGACAAATTTTCTCAGATCCTTCAATGAATGCCAACAAGCGTTGCATCTTCATCAAATAGTCACTTCAAAGACATCGCCTGCTTCAAGGTACAAGTTAACTTTTATATTTCTATATTCAAAGGTCAGATAGATGCAAATTTCGTAGATAAATGGTTAAGTTTGCTGGAAGGTTATTTTTTAGTCCATACTTTCTCTAATCGGAAAAATATTACTTTTGCACTACTTAAGGTCGCTGCCATCTCAAAGACTGGTGGGAAAATTACTATGAAAAAAGGGTCGAGGAACCCTCTTTGTTTATAGTTGCACCCTCTTGGAACTCTTTTAGAAGCAAGGTTCATGCATAATTTTTCATTCCAATGATTTCTCCATTGTTTTCCAATATCATTGCCACCATTTTCTTTATTCTCCATAGTTTTTGTTGCAGGTTGCTCATTGTGTAGGGTATAGACTGAGGGTCCTGATGTTTTTGAAACCATACTTGAATTCCGAGAGCATTTTTCGACAGGAAGGGTGGCTTGAGTTATGTGTCAGGGGTGATGGATTCCATATGGAGTAATCATCTCTTCTACGAAGCAGTTCTAATCCTCCAGAAAGGGTATTCTAAATGTTTTTTGAAGAAAATTTAGATACATGCTTAAAGAAGGTTATAGGTGACAAGCTCCTAGTTCAAAAAATATTGCCAGAACTTGACAAGGAAGGAATAATTTTAGATTCCTAAGCAGTCATGGAAACAAGAACCTAACAACTACGGAATCAGTCAATTTTAGAGTATCTCATTAAGTGGAAGAACTTACCCACTGAACATTCCACATGGGAGGATAATAATTTTAGACAGAAGCATCCAAAACAACTCAAGCATTGAGGACAACCATTTTTGAAGGAGAGGGGCATGTTAGGACCCTATAGTACTAGTGTAGCCCCCATATTTTTATCGTCGTGCCCCATGTAACCCCCATATTGTTATTGTTGTGCCCCAGAGAAGTCCACTGTTGTTATTGTTGAGCCCTTACATTATTATTGTTATGTATGCCCTGATTATATTGTGACCCTTTATAATCCTATATATACCAAGGAGATATTTTCATTTGTATCATCGAAGAATTATTCATTTATCTAATGTAAAAGGAGGTTTCCCCCTCGAAGAGGCTTATTTTCAAGTCTTGGATCTATCCTTTCTTATGTTTTGTGATCTTGTTATATAACAAAAATGCTTTGATTAGGTTTTTTGTACACCTATTTGGCCCTATCTCTAACCTCTATTGCAAACTTTAATTTTTCCCTCCTTATCATGGATCTTTATGGAAACCTACGATATCCATCTATTGATCCTTCACAAAGGCATATTGTGACAATTATGAGGATATCGTCTAAGAATTTTCATCTATATTCAGTATGTAAAGGTGTTATGATTTGTGAAGGGGTTGAAATTTCATTGTTCTTAATTTGTTTTGGCATGAATCGTAGTAAATCTAAAATTCCAGCAAAAGACAGAGCATAAATCATGTAGTTAGAAGGGCACATGACCATGAAGTGCAATGGATTGTTGACAACCTATGTTAGAACATTCACATGAAAATTATCTAGTCCATGATTATGGAGTAACATTTATTTCATCTTGTAATGAATATATATGCATATCAGTTGTGGGAAAAGAGAATAGTGTGTGTGTAATGTGGATCAAATACATTGAAATGTGTATATTGTGTCAATAATTCAACAAGTGCATGTAAAGTCTTGTAGTGAGTTGGATGAAAATCAAAAGTTAGACAATGAATATGTCAATATTGATGGAAGTTATTCCCTGTTTTGGAGAAATTGTTCTAGTATAGTGAATGATGATAAACCTGTGGTTGTTTGAGAAAAAGGAAAAATATTTAGAACATTGGGAAAATGAGCTTGAGAGCATTTACCGATTGATTTGTAAGATCATATTTTTCTCACATGCTTCTTTACACTCCTTCATAAATTGTACAGGTTCATGTGCAACTTATGGAACTAATTATTAATGAAGAAAATCTTGCAAAGATATGTGCATGCAATCTAGCTCTTATCACCTACAATTATTGTGGCATGCACTAATGGTTGTGATCAAGTTTTCTAGGAATACCTAGAAGATGTTAGTACCTTTTTCCTCAACAAGACTTTGAGAGAGAAGTTTGATAGATACATCTCATAATAAATTAGTCTGGATTGTGGTTAGAGTTTGAACTATGCTATGAAATCTCAAGTTCGAATGGTAGAATGCAAGGAGCAATTATATACTCTTGTGTGTGCATGATTATAATAAATGTATACCTATAATACTAGATTTGATTCACATAGGGGGTAGTGTCCTTAGAGTTGTGACATTCTACAGGCTCTACATTGACATTTAATATATATGTTATTGTATGCTACTACCATAAAAGAACAAAGGTTGCAAAAGATGTTAAACATGATTGGACAAAGTTGTTAATATAAATATGTTGTAAGGGGTTGAGTTTTTGTTTTGAATGTCCAATATTTCTACTTACAACTTTAACAACCAAAGTTTATATATTGTTGATAAGCCTTGTAATGTCATATTGTGGTTTTTAGGATTTAATAGAGTTGATGTGTTTGGCAGAATTGTTTGATGAGCATATTGTTGTATTAGTGAGAATGTTTGAGCTGATGTATTTGGCAAAGATGTTAGTTATGGCTTTGTATTATCCTGAGCAAAGGCTTCATCAATGAGATACTTATGTGGTTTGCTATTACTATGGTTTTCAATACATGGTGATTATGTATTGTATGGTGATGTTGAAGAGCATGTTGTTGGTCTCAGATGTTTGGCCAGAATGGTTTGTTGTGTCAAAGATCCTACTATAGCTTGATTTGTTACTAGGGTTTCAGGCACAAGACTTGCATATGCTATTACTGAGTGTGCTTGTGAATCAAATGTTGTTTCTATGAGTTTATAGGTTGATCTATTGATGATATAGAGTGATTTATGTTGCTAATAGAGTGATTTGGGTATGCAAACGATAATGGTTCTTCTACTAAGGTTTGATATTGAAGACTAATATTGAGAGTCAAGGAATTGTTGAGTTCACAAATAAATATTCTGTAGAAGCAAGGGTGTTGGTTGAATGACAATTTGATGATATTAATGATCAGAGTATGTATATCAAGTATTGTCAGATTTTGATATGTTGCTAGGGTTTTGCATGTTGAGAAGATGACTTGATGTGCTTGGATAATGACCAGAGTAGTGGTTGTATTGTAAAATGATCAAGCGTTGGGTAGAACATTTAGCATAGTCATTATTTTTCTTTTATATTCTATATTTAAGGTGGTTGGGTGGTGTAAGGTGAATATTGGAGTCTTGTTCAGATTGGAGCTTGAGAACATTTCAGGATGGCAGGGTGGTGTTAGGGCATATTAGAGCCTGTGCGAGGTGTTGGAGTATCCTTTGAATCAAAGTTGTTAAAATTAGGATGTTGGAGTGTCCTTCTAGTCAGAGTTGGTACATCAGGGTGTTGGAGCATTGTTTCAGTTGGAGCTGATAAACTATGGGTTGGAGCCTCCTTCCAATTAGAGTTAGTAAATCAGGGTGTTGGAGCATCCTTTCAGTTGGAGTTGATAAATCAAGGGGTTGGAACTTCCTTCTAGTTGTTGCTAGAGAATATTAGAATTTGGAGCTTTTTGTGTATGTAATCATTAAATTTGTGTTTTTTCTCCTCGAAGGGTTTCCACCCAAAAACTATCTTGTGTATTGTCTTTGATGTTGTGCATTGTTGAATGGTGTTGTTAATTTTCCATGTGATGTGATGATGATATGTGTTTCAATATGATGCTAATGTTATTTAATGCTATGTATATTAAAATTAACCAATTGAAGTGAAATATTGATTCACCCCCCTCTTAGTATTTTCAACGTTTGGTATCAGAGCAAGTTCCTTCACTTGTACCCTGACAACGAGAAGGAAGAACTCATGAAAATAGAGATGGGAAATTCAAGGAAGATAGCCAAAAAAATTTCAAAGGAACCAAAGGGAGTCTTTGTGTTGCAGTAGTCTCAAAATTTGTTACAACTAATGAATAGAATCAGGTTTGTCTAATCCCTTTGTTTGATGAAGCATACTATGAATTTTGGAAAGATAGAATGAAATCCTATCTGGGAGCTCTTGGATATGATGTATGGTATTATGTTATTTCTAGTGACATATCTACCAATGAATCAAGAAGGTACAATGCAAAAGCATTAAATGACATTCTAAGTGCCCTACCAGATTCTGTGAAGGCCAAAGTGGATCAATGCTCATTATCCAAACATCTTTGGGAGAAGCTTCAAAATATTCACTTAAAGAAGCATGCAGGTCAAGCTGAACATGATGATGTTGATCATGATTCATATTTAGTAGATACTCAGGTCAAAGAATCTAGTTATGATGAATATGAAGAAGAAGAAGTGGACATCGAGGGAGAATTGATCAGTACCTTAAGTGATATTAACAAAGAAAGGAAGCAAAATAAAATACTTGAAGTTGAAGTTATTCAAAACAAAAAGGATCTCGATGTAGCTCTATCTGAAATAAATAAGCTCAAGGAGTAGCTACAAGATGTTGAAAATAAGGATCATGTCATTAATGAAAAGGACAATAAGTGGCTTAGTTAAGTATTAAGCTACAAGAATAAAAAATAAGGAAAGGTATTTTGACAATTCATCTCAAGGAAAAATTTGAGAACTTGAACAAGCTTGAAGCTTATTTTAGTCAACATGAAAGAAAAATTGTAGAAAAGATCATATCCCCAAAGTCCCAACTTGAAGAAAAAAGAAAAACTAGAGAAGTAATAAAGAACCAGGTGTTAAAGAAGGAAGAATATGGCATCCCCAATAGCCATAAATCTTCACGTATCGAAAAAGATGAAGCTCCATGCATTGAAGGAACAAGTTCCAAGACCCCAAAAAGAAAGAATCATTGAAGAAAATCTTGTTAACATCCTTCAAAGGACAAATCAAAGTGAAATCCAAAAGTAGATTGAATATTTTTCCTTTCCAAGAAGTTATGATGAAAAATAACAAAGGGTTAAACCTCCTCCAAGGTAGAACATATTCAGAAGATCCACAATATCAAGCCAAGACATTCCATCCAGATACCCTAATATATTTTTTGGGTATTGTTTTAGATGTACTAAATTTGGGAATAAGGTTATGGATTTCAAAGCTTATGATAGGGATGATGATCAAGGACATCATCAAAATTCTAGAAGCAAGGTTTCAGGAACATAAGATAGATATCTAAGTGGATTCATTAGTAGAAAGTATAGGTCAGTTTATTCATCATGTAGGTATCAAGCAGAATGCTTCAAATGCCATAACTATGGACACATAGATCATGATTGCAGATAAATGATGGAATCTTCCATGAAGGAGAACCCAAATATCAGGAGAAGAAAACAAACACAAGAAGATCAGGCAAATGAAAAAATCTCAGTAGTCAAGCTACCAGGATTTGTGAAGTCGCAAGACCATGATGAATATATAGGTACAATGGAAAATTTCAATATTTAGGATGATCTGGTTGCAAAGCTAGTGCATACATTTTTCTGAACAATCCAGCTTGGAGACTCCCTATCCTATGAATGTTGGTGAAGGGGAGTCTAAGTAGAAATTTTTGAAAATTTGAAGATCTATCCTTCGATATTTTGATTTGGAATGGTAGATGGAAGATGTGAATAAGTCATCAGAGCATAAACCAACATTGTGGGTAGATTAGTCAGCCTTATGTTCAGTAGAGTAGTAGATTTAGAGAGAGGGTCATGGACAGTTTGCAGAAGGACTTGTTTCTTTTAACATAGAGATAAATATTTTTAGTAATGCATATTAATAGGTGGAATAAATTGTCGAAAACCATGAGAGGAATAATGTGTCAGGGGGAGAGAATTAGCCAATGAAATAAATACATATTGCAGGAAAAAAAAGGAAGATATTTCGTTAGGGGGAGTAAAGTTTTTCCATCGATGTCAAAGTGGGAGAGAATTAGGAAAGGAAGATGAAAATCATGGAGAGAGGGGGATTATGTGTGTTTCCATCAATGAAAAGGGGGAGATTGTTGAATGGTGTTGTCATTGATACCATCATTGGTCTTTGAATGCTCTTAATATTTTTATTTAGATTGTGTAGATTGGAAGCTCCATTGGTTAAGAATGTTAAATTTTGTAGCTATGGTTGGTCTTCATAATTAATATTTTGTCCCTTGATTTTATTTGTAATAAATATAAAGGTTATTCTTCATGTTATTTTCAAAAGAAGAAATATATGACATGTTCTTCATGTAGGGTTTTAAAAGAAAAAAATTTGAAATTTGAAATATTAAATTTTTGGCTCCAAAGAAGTCGAGTTGGCCCTCCTCCTAATCAAATCAACCCTAGTGAAGAGGCACCAATTCCACATCATGAGATGACTATACATATAGTCATTTCATCCTCCTCTCAAGCAAGTAACTCAAAACTTCTAAGGAAAAAAGGAAGTATGATATGAGGCGGAGAAGAAGTCGAATATGAGACAAGAAGAGGATGGAATTTGAGGAGTATACAAGGAAGAATTTGAGGGTGAACTTATGGCATGGTGCAAGAACGAATCTCTATGGAAAGTGTAGGACTGAATTTCTGAGTTGGAAGGCTTATGAGTTGACTAGAATGGAGTTGGACAAGGTTTGACCAAGTCTCTTTGATGTTCAATTTGACCTTGTGGTTGACTAGACGATCTTAAAGGAAAAGGGTGTTGGTTTTTTCCCCCATGTGGGCTTTCCTAGGGTAAACATTAATATTCTAAATTTGGTTGTATCTTTATGATCCTAATGTCTATTGTTTAATATCTTCTTGATCTGAAATTGGAGTAGGTTTTTACTTCCTCTTTTCAAAAATCAAACAAAATAAAAAAAAATAGGACCAAGTTGACAGTTTGCAAGGTAAAATGGGTCTTGAAACAAATAAGTTTTTCCAATGTCTCTTCAAGTCATGAATTAGTCTTCACATGTAACTTAACATAAGAAACATAACAACACATAACTCATGTAAGCATAATGAAGAGATAACAAAATATTTGTTGATGAAGTTCACCCCTCCTGGGCTACATCTCTGGGCCTACCAACATAGCTAGGCCACTCATATATTCAGTAGAAAAATGGATTACATAAAAAATGCTTGATGGAAACATGTGGTTATTACCCCTATAAGGTAATTTTCTCTTGCAAATAACTCTCACAAACAGCAGCAACACAAAGCATCTCCTACAAAGATGTCATACTCCAACTGAAATGAGCTAAAATGAGCATGTGAGCACTTCAATTCCACATTGAAGCACATAAAAAAACTTCTCTCAGTAAAAAATAATGAGAAAAGTAAACATAAGATGAACCATGCAAGTAACAATTGTTGTAGTAGACTTTTGAAGGTGAGAAAACCCTTACAAGGCCTTCTCCGTGCTCAAACACCTTCCAGAACTGCTTCCAAATCTTGATTGATCCATACACCCTTAGTCTCAAACCTAAAAAAAGACTACTTATATGTGCTACAATAAGGAATTAGAGGTCACCATTGGATTCAGAACATCCAAAAACACCTAAGTAGACTCTTTTTGAGCTCAATTTGGCCCAAAACTCCAAAAGATCTGGCTCCCAAGCTCCTATATCAGTTTTTCTTTTAACCATCCTACAAATCACCCTATTTTTTGCTAACTGAGTGACAAATTTTCCCTCCACCAGGTTAATTTCTTGGAACTTTAATTTCGCCAATAACCCTTAAGTCCAAAAAATATTGTCACATTAGCACATAAGGTCATGGGTTAGGCCTTAATGCCTACCCCTACTGGCCTAAACCATAAAACATGGGCACATGGTCATGTGGGTGTCATGGCCCAAGGGTCGAGCTAACCACATACCCTTCCCATCGGGCCCCTTAAAATTTGGCGTGTGATCATTTGTGGTGGCTTATGACCCTAGGGCTAGCCCCCTTCCACTAGTGATTACCTTCAAGTGCTCCTTCCTTTCACGTGTGGTTATATGCAAGGGGTAGTGACCATTGGATAGGGATAAGCCCTGAGCCCTTTGGTTGTTGCTCCCATCGTCTCATGGGGTGTGGTGACTAGGGGCCAGGGGCTTAGCCCCGGCCCCTCCCTCCATTGGGCGCCATCGTAAACTTTATATAGTGGTTGGCCACTATACATAATAAGACCAATCATGTAGCCTAGTGGTAAGGTGTTGGAGTTGTGGGCATGAGGTTGCAGGTTCGAATCCCTGGAGGACCATTCGACCCATACCATATTTTACCACTATGTTGGGGTGCCATGTGGCACCACTCCATTGGCCACATAAAACCCAATCAACCAATCAAATTTTGACAATTTGAACCAATCCTATGAGGCCACTTGGTAGCCTAACATTGGCCCGAAAATCACAGTTAGCTTTCCCATTCAGCATATGAACTTCCCAATCAGTAGTCTTGCACTTCAACCTACAAAAAAATTTCTTGTTTGGGAAAACAATCAGAACACGATATCTGGAGAATACGGTTTCAGATTGAGGTTAAACAAATGTCGATGGATTTAGAACAAAGAGAACTTTGACTTGGTGCTTATCTCAAGACTTTCTGGTCACTTTCATTTTTGAGTTAAAAATTGATCACTTGATCACTTCTATGTAATTGCTTAATATGAATACAAAATAATTTAAAGTGAATATTTATCAGATAGAAAAGCTTTGAAAAGTTATTGGAGTAGAGCTTATGGTATGAGAGTAGCTTTGAATTGTGACACTAGACCAGGCAAGAAAAGTCAACAATGGTTTTAAAGAGATTGGAGTTTTGTATAATCCAAAATTTGTTGATAAAAAAAAATTGTATAAGGTCGAAGCCATAAATTCTAGACCTAAGACTGAACCTCAGTTAGTGCTTCAGTCTAAACCTAAGTCTGAGCCTTAGGGCCTATTAGAGGGACTGATAAATCTCAGGAGATCCAAGGGACCTCATATTGTGACCAAGAATCGTCTCATCTAAGAAAAATTCAGCCCATAATTCGTCTTGTTTATGACCCTAAATTAGACCATTGGGACATACCCTATTTAACAAAGAAGAATCCATGAAGCACTGATCACGAGTATAATGGAAATTGAAGACTTAGACATGACCTCAGTCCATCTTTTATCTCTAAGAGATGAAGATGCTTCATCACAAGTTTATGATGATCCTTACAAAAGGAAGTTTGTTTACTTACCTCAAAGAAAAGTCTATGGTTTAATCTATTCTGTAACAAGGAACCACAATAAATTATAAATAGAAAAGTGAATTCTATTTTGTGAAAAAATGACTTACTTTGGAAGGATGAAAGGCATTTGATAGTTTACTAAAATTTTGTTTTAAGGTCGAATCCTAGAAGAGGTCTAAAATATGTCACTTGTTCTTCAATTTTACCAAAAATTTGTTGGTGAAGGGACTATGCATTTTGACCTTATAAAGAAGCCTCTCTCACAACTAATAAGATAAAAGTGTTTCAACAAGTCATATTGTTTGGTTCCTAGCTTGAAAAAAGTCTTCATGCAAAAATCACTATAATGCTAGTTTCCTCCTTGGAATGTGAGATATGTATCATCATCTTTTTGTTCAAAGTTTTCCTTGACAACATTCTTAAACTTCAATAGCTTTGAAGGCCAAGTATGTTTGGTTGGAAATTATATATATATATATATATATATATATATATATATATATATATATATATTGATAGAGAAAGGGTTGATCTCAATATTCCCTGGAGGATGAAAATACGTTGTGAAATTATCATATCAAGTATTGTATATACCCTACTAATCTACAACATGTAAGTCGCCTTTGTTTTGGAATATTTGAGTAACAATGAACCAAATGTAATTGGTTGACGATATGGAAATTTGAATGATCATAGGATTGTAACAAAGATGTGATCTTATGCCCTACAACAGTCATGAAGGAATTATTTCTCCTACAAGTTTAGTGATAAGATACATAAGAGATTAGAAGCATGAAAGTTATCTTAATAATTTAAAAAGGGTAAGGCAATTCATATTCTAGAAAGACAAAGTCATAAGAGATATATGTTACCTATATGCATTTGAGTATGGCATAATAGATCTGTGCTCTTTCCTCGAAAATGTTTCATTGTATTTCTGAAGCAAGACATTGTTTTTGAAGCTACATAGTTTTGACACCTTGCACTATTAAGTAAAACTCCTAGAAGATTCATTGCATTTGTTTCTAGTATTTATTATGCCAGGCTTTTTATGTACTAAAGGATGAGACATATTTTGCAAATATGAAATATGAATGCTTACCCCTAGAATCTATTCTTTGCAATGAAAAGGATTCATTGTTATACCTTTGAAGAAAGCACGCTTTGATGAAGGAAGTTTTATTACAGAAAAAAAAAAAAAAAAAAAAAAAAAAAAAAAAAAAAAAAAAAAAAAAAAAAAAAAAAAAAAAAAAGAGGCCAAACCCCTATTCAAATTTAAAAATAAAAGGTTCTCTTGATAAATATTTCCATGTCACTCCTATAGCAGGCAAAAAACAAAAACGATTGAAGACATGTTTGATTGAAGTTCTTGAATGGGTCTGTTGTTGCAAAGATCTAAGTATTGATGTCACACACAAACACACACATATATATATAGATTGTTGCATCTACTTCTATGAGTGTTGAGATCTATTTATAAATATAATGCTCATCCCAAAATGATGAAGTCCACTATTTTCATATTGAAAAAAAAACCAAGGCTCTAAGGACAAGATAGTGTGCTGGTACAATGATTGTGAGTGTTTGGTCAATTTAATATTCTTAAATTGGAAGCATAAATTATCAACCATAGTTGGTAAACTTATGAAGTGTATGTGCACTATATCTGCTATAAGCCTACTCTTTCATTTAGTAAGATGATGGTTATGTTTGTTTTGAGATTTTCATTGTTATCTAGATTTTTATTAGAGTTAAATTTCTACAAATATGGAAGTTAAGCTATTGTTAGAAAAAATGGGAGTTAAACTATTGTTAGATTAATTTATCAAATCATGTATAATTGAGTATCATTCTAAAATGTCTTATGTTATTTTATCCTAAAATCATGAATCTATATAAACAACTTGCTGCTATGAAACGACGTATTGAAATTCAAAAGCTTATCTACAAAATATATACAATTCTGATCTTTTACAAATTGCAGAGTGATATAAATTCTAATTCTAAAAAGCATGAAGAGGCTAACTATAATGAAGCAAAAAAGTGTTGAAGAACTAAACTATTTGAAAGACTATAAGCATAAACGAAATGCGAAATGGTGAACGAAATAATTTGAGATTATACGAAATATTGAAAACATCGAAGTAACTAAACTAGAATGCAGTGATAACATAAAGCAATTGAATGAAAACAATCATAAAGCAACGAAATGAAAATAAACCAAAAAACTTGACTATCTGTAGGGGCCCTCCACATCCAGTAGGTATGATTCACAATCACATACACATCGAATCAGAAAGGTAACTTCAAATTAACACAAGAACAAAGGTCTGGTTCACAATTTCTTCAGCAATTAACTTAATACTTTCTCCCCCTGATATCGTTTACAGAGGATACATATTTATATAAAATGTGTGCTCAATCAGTTGAGACTTCTATGCCTACAAGTCTGATGTTCAATCCTAATTCAAATATGAAACTAGACAGGAAAAGCATTATTTCGTTGATTTTCTATTTGGAAAGCAAATTGAGAAAACGTGTTGTGCCTAGACTCTTGCTGCTACGTGTTGACCTGTATCTTTGACCACGCCACTGTGTGATTCCTTTGGTGAACTGGCTCGAGTGAATAGGAGGAGATCCATGAGGGGATCAATCCTCAACTACCCATATGCTTAGTTGCTTCATTAGTGCACTAGAACCCCGCAAACCATGGAGGTAGCTACAAATTTATAAAATGGCTGCAGAATCATGTTAATTATGTAGCTAATGCACTCTTTAATATAACAATAAGGAACATTAATGCATATGAAAAATAAGACATGTAAGAGTTGTTACCTTATCAAAATATATGATTTACTTCCTTTATTGAGTTGATAGTGATGATGAAAAAGAGGAAAATGGTGGAAAAAGGGTGTCAAAACAAAATAGTTATGGAACTCTACATTCCCCCACACTGAAGATTTTGTATGTCCTCATACAAACTGCAAAATTTATATCTTGAACTACTTCATTTGCTTGGACACTTCTACCAATACATCCAACTTCATATTTTTCACTTTCTTTCCAATAATTGCCATCCTTGGTTTCCTCATGAGGATCTTGTATTTCAATTTTATAACCTGTTTTTGTAAAAGCCTTGTTTTTCTTCTTCAGTTTCTTGTTCTTATTAAACCACAGACTTAAATGTAAGAGGAGGTTATCACTCTCACCTATTTGAATTTCGTTCTATGCTTTCAAGGCTTGATTTTCATTTTTGATATATCTGTTTAATGTATCCAGTTCAAAGATTTCTTGTTTCAATATATTGACTACTGGAGGTTCTTGTGGCTCATTAAACTGATTTTCTTCTTCCCCTTGAATTGGAATTGATGTTCTTGTTGCACCCCTTTTCTCCAAGGAATCAATATAATCATAGATCTCTTGCTACACTAGATCAATCTCTAGTGTTATGCGTCTTGGACTCTAAGGAGGCGATGTGACAGTTGGTGATGAAACCCTTGGTGGTGAAACCCTTGGAGATGAAACTCTTGGAGGAGTTCCTAAATCTTCTTCTTCAACTTCTGATTTTTCTTCTATTTCTATATTGACATGCTATGTGCTCTTTGAGGGTAGTCCTTTTGCTGAGTTGAGTCTGGTACTCCTTCTTAAAGCTATGACAGGGGTCTTTTGAGTTTTATTCCTTTCTATTTTAGGCTTCTCTGCTTGTGATGAAATCTCTATTTCTTTTCTGGCTTTCTTTCTTCTAACATTTCTTTTGTTTATTTTCTCTAAAACTTTTGCAAGTGGGATGTCATCTTCTGACAGTTTTTGTGACTATTGTGGTTCTTTTTCCTGTGTATTATCAATTTTTCTTTTCCTTCCCCTCTTAGATCTACTTCTATTTGGTTTCCCATGAGTTTCTTCCTGAAAGTGATTTCTTACTAAAAATTTCTCCCAATTATCATCTATGTTTTGGAGATGAAATTCAACAAGTATTTTGACTAGACCATGGTGATACATTGTATTATCTATAAACTAAATTCTCCTCTAAACATTTCCTGACATCTTTCTAAGACTATTCAACAAGAAATATGGAAGTTTTATCTCATTTTCTTCAAGAAAAATCATTAGCAGCCAAATATGATAGAAAAACATACATCCAAACCTTCCTTTGCAGGTAATTGTTTTTTGGATTATTAGAAGTAGGTTCCTCCACTTACTTTTCAATGTCGTTCTTGGGATGCCCTTCTTAAAAATGGTGGTGTCCATGCTTGGTTTCTTTAGGAAAACCATCTAGTCCTCTATTTCAATACCTTTGTTCTTGAACCATTTCTATCCAATCCGCGGTAGTCCAGTGGCTTCGGCTATAAATGACTTTGTCACTGTGAATTTTATGTCCCCTATCTCTACTTTGACTCCATCAAAAGCCCTAGCGAATGATTTGGTCACTTCTCTATGGAAGCCATTGAATTTCTATACAAATTCAAGTCACTGTGCTTTCTGCAGTGATTCTTGTGTTTGTGGATATCCCTCCAAAAATTTCTTGCACGTTGGTTATGTTCTGACTATCACACCCATGGCTGAGAAGCTTTGTTTCATAACTATTTTGTTTAACAGGGTAGGATGGCTTGGTAGGGCTTTTAGAGCAGAGAGGTTGAGAGTGTTAGTGATGGAACAATGAGAGAGTAGGTAGTGAGGGTATAATGGAATGAGGAAGAATTTAACCGTTAAGATCATTCATGCTTATGTTTTGGGCAGTCGATTCAATGGATTGGGATATGAGCAATGATGACTGTAAGTGAATGCCAGATTAAGCAAGAATTGACATGACACGACCAACTCTTTTCAATAATGATTTTGATTTTTCGGTAGTACTATGTCTTACAATTCATATATATAATGTTTTGACCCCTATTATGAAATTAAAGAAATGCATACCTTTGATTTATTTGCTTGCTAAATTTTGGTTGCCTTTTAAGTTGTCTTCAGGTACTTTGCAGTGGAGGGAGTCAATCATTCCTTCAATTGCATGATCAGAGATGTTTGTCATATTAGCTACAGAAAGTCATCAGAGCTGCAGAAAATCAATGATTTTGTATCTATTTATTCTTTTTGAAAAGAAAGGGATAAAAGAAGATGGATTTCTAGAAAATGGAATACAAAGAAAATTTAAGATGCCAAGAATTCTTGGTTTTCATCTTGAATTTTCTGCATAAACATGCCAACAATTGTTGGTTTTCATGTTTATACATATTTATTTATTTTATTTTTTATTTTTATTTATATATGAAAAAGAAAAATTTAAGGTGGAGAAGAAGAAGAATTATTCTTAACCAACTTCAAATCAGAGTTGTCATGGAAAATCTTCACAAATTCCTCCTTTGTCATTGGCTTGTGATAGATCCTGAGTCAATTTCCATTCAATAGGAGGGGAACTTTTTCTTCATCAATATTCCTAATTCTAACTACTCCATTATAAAAAAAAAATTTCAATCTCATAAGGCCCAAGTCAGTGAGTTTGAAATTTTCCTTGGAAATTTTTGAACTTTGAATCAAAGAGTAATGCCCGGTCTCTTGGCTGAAATTTTCTTTCTTTGATGTATTTATCGTGCCATCTGGATCTCTATTGCTGGACTAAACTAGCCTTCTAGATAGTATCTTGTCTTATTTCATCAAGCTCATTGAGTTGTCCCATTCTTTTCTTTTGTACTTCTGATAAGTCAAGTCCCAACTTGACTGTTGTCTTGTAAGTCTAAATCTGAAACTCAATTGGAAATAGGACCTGCTTCCCATAAACAAGTTCATAGGGAGTATTTCTTGTTGTGTTTCTCCATGTGATATGGTAGGCCCAAAAATCTTCTAGAATCTTTTCTTCCCAGTCCCTTCTACGCAAGTGAATTGTCTTGGTGAGGATTTCTTCAATCACTTTGTTGGTAAACTCTACTTGTCCATTTTCTTGTGGATGGTATGGAGTAGACTTCCGATGCTTGATTTTATATTCTTCCACTATATTTTTCACTACTCTGGATGTAAATTTCTTTCCTTGATATGTTACAATTTCTCTTGGGACACTAAAATGAGTAAAAATATCCTCAAAAAGAAATGAAACTATAGTATTTTGAATAGCAAAAGAAGTTCTTTAGCTTCTACCCATTTAGTAACATAATCAGTGCATACAATAATATATTTTTTTTGTTTTGAAGATGGATTAATTGGTCCAACAAAATCCAAAGCCCATTTTTTGAAAGGGTCGATGAGTACCTAAGGTTGTAGTGGCATTTCATCTGAAGGAATATGTTTCCCCATTCTTTGACAACTATCACACCTCTTAACATATTCCTTGGCATCCTTAAAAAGGGAAGGCCAATAATATCCTAAGAGAAGGACTTTATAAGTAGTTCTTTTGTCGGAAAAATGACCTCCACAGGGTTCATCATGGCATGCTTTAAGTATTTCAGGTATTTCATCTTCTCTTATACACCTTCTGATGATGACATTTGGTCCTGTCTTGTATAATTCTTTATTTGTCCATGAATAAGATGCACTCGTTTGAATTATTCTTCTCTTTTCTCTAGGAAACAAATAGGAGGGTAAGTTTCCTGAAATTAAATAATTGGCAATATCTGCATACCAGGGTGATTTAGTAGACACTGTAAAAAGATATTCGTCAGGAAACATAACCTCTACATGTATATCATTGTTATCATTTTTAATTCTAGATAAAAAGTCAGTAATTGTTTTTTGTTTTCCAGGTCAGTCCAGAATGGTGATATTAAATTCTTGTAACAGTAATATCCATCTTGTTACTCTACCATTAGTAACTGGTTTATTCATTAAATATCTAATGGCACAAGGGTCTGTATGAATTAAAGTTCCATAATCAGTAATGTAATGTCTAAATTTATTAATGGCATGAATGGCAACTAAAAACTCCCTCTCAGTTACAATATAATTTAGCTTTGCAGGAGTTTAATTTTTACTAGTATAATAAATGGCGTAAGGAGTGAGGTATTTTTGTCCTAACACAACTCTTATAGTTGTATCTGAAGCATCAGTTGATATATGAAAACGAAATTTCCAATTAGGTCCTTTTAAGATGGGTGCTTCAGAGATATTTTTTTTCAAAGTTTCAAAAGCCTTCTGAAAACCAGAGTTCCAACTAAATTCACAGTCTTTGGTGTTGAAGAGTGGAGATGCAATCTTTGCGAAGTTTTCTATGAATATTCTATAATATCCAGTAAAACCAAGAAAACTCCTAACATCTCGTTGACAACTTGGGATTGATAATTTGGAAATAACTGCTACCTCAATTATATTTCCTGAAATATGGTGACCTAAAAAAGTTCCTTCATTAAACAGCATAAAACATTTTTCATGACTTAATTAAAGATTTGCTACTTTGCATCTTATGAGAAATTTTTCTAAATTTTCAAGTGGTTCTTCAAAATAATTTCCATAAATTGTAAAAGCATCCATGTACACTTCCACACAATCATGAATAAGATCAGAGAAAATTCCTAGTACTGCTCTTTGGAATGTTGCTGGAGCATTGCATAACCCAAAAGGAAGTACTCGGTAAGTATAAGTTCCCCATGGACAGGGGAATGTGGTTTTGACTTGATCTTTAGTTGCTACCTAAATCTGATTATACCCACTAAAACCATCCAAAAATGAGAAATATTTCTTCCCTACTAATGTATCTAAAACTTGATCTATGAAAGGAAGTGGAAAGTAATATTTCAAAGTTGCTTTATTCAATTCCCTGTAATCAATGCATACTCTCCATTTTCCATTTTTCTAAGGAATGATTACTAGGGGTGAAACCCATTGACTGTATGATATTGGATAGATGAAATTTACATTTAACAGTTTTTGCAATTCTTCTTTAACAATTTCTTTTAATTTTGGATTCATTCTTCTTTGTGGTTGTCGAACTAGTCTAGCATTTTCTTAAATATAGATATGATGCATGCAGGTTTTAAGATCAATTCCTTTCATATCAGTGTATTTCCACGCATATGCAGAAGAGTGTTTTTCTAATATTTCTACTAGTTTCTTTTTCTGTAATTCTTATAGGTTTTCATTGATGTTCAAAGTTTTTCCTGGAAAATTTTCTATTGAAGAATTTCCAAATTTTTCCATAGAATGTAAAGACAATTGTCTAGATGATAGATATTCGATATTACATTGTTCTTGAAATTTTTTACTATCATCACAATAAAGAGGGTTCATGATTTTCTATTGATTTTAAAATTGGATCCTCATTTATTTGTGCATTAGTGAAAATTGGTTGTATATCATTATCTTGATCCATCCATTCTTCATTTTCTACTTCTATCATTGTTTTTGCAGGTGGGTACATTGTAAATTTTTTTGTCGAGCTTCCATCTGAGATAAATATGTCTCCTGATATACAACTGATAAAGGCATCGGTTGTAGCTAACCATGGAATTCCTAAAATTAATGGATGTCCTCCTCAATTATTCTTGGGGGTTAGAATAATGAAATCAACAGGATATTCCCAAGAATCTAGGGATACATATAAATCTTCTAACACACCATCAGGTTTAATTACAGACTCGTCTGCTAATTGTAACAATGGTGGTGTGTATTGAAGATTAGGAAGCTTCAATTTGTCCATAGTTTGTTTGCTCATTATGTTTATGGCTTCTCCTGGATCAATCAAAGTGTTTGGTATTTCAGTTCCATTGATGTGTGTTTTTACAATGGCGCTTCCTGGATCAAAATATTTTTGAATTGTTGTTTTCCCGACTAATTCCTGACTAATTGAATTCTTTTTATTTCTTTTTTTTTTTCTTCCTGACCCTTTAGTACTTAATTCCTTAATTGTTTTTGAAAAAATCAGTATTTCTTTTATCGCTTGTAATAAAGGAATTTTTATACAGACATTTTTCAATTCATCTAACATATCATAATCAAGCAATATGATTTGTTTTTCTACTCCTTTATCGGTTTTCAACCTTTCAGGAAATGGTGGCCTTGATACAGATATTGAAGCTTGTTCTATAATAGGACTATTATTAGAATGTGTGGGACTTTTTTCTG
Organism: Pinus tabuliformis; assembly: GCA_031772625.1. Lineage (NCBI taxonomy): Eukaryota > Viridiplantae > Streptophyta > Pinopsida > Pinales > Pinaceae > Pinus > Pinus tabuliformis. Next base: position 305,287,811 of record CM062816.1, on the reverse strand, counting down.
TTTCAATATTTTCTTTCTGAGGAAAAGAAATTTCTTCTTCAGAGTTATTATTATCTTTTTGAAAATTCTTTTATGTTTCCTAAATAACAACAGATGGTTTCTTCCTTTCTAATACTCTGCCAAACATTAATTGAACATTATTCAGATCTAATGGAGTTATCATATAAGTTTGAGAATTTTGTCCTTCTAAGTTGTAAACAGGTTGGGAAGTTTTATTGTTTGGATTTGGAAGTGGTTGAATGGGTAATTGATTTGGTCTTTGTGAAAATGGAAAAGAAAGTTTTTGATTTGCATTTTGAGTTTGAGCTTAAGATAATTCATTGGTTCGAGGGAAGTATTGTGATGGAAAATTTGGATAAGGTGGTGATATTGTTGATATTGAGAATATCTTCCATAAGGATTTTTCCCTCCTTGGTTCCAAGATTGTGGTGGTTGATCCCAAGGCTGCTATGGCATAGGTGGATTCCAATTATTTTGTGAATATTATGCAAATTGTTGAGGATTAAAACCTTGAGTTTGATTTGTTTGAGGATTTTTCCATGGTATTTTGGCAATAAAGTAAAGGGGTTCTACCTGATTTGGCATTCCTTCTTCATTAGACATAGCCTGAAGACCTGGTATAGAGGGACATTCTCTTGTATCATGATTTTCCGCACATATAACACAGGTTTCTATGCTTTTTAAATCTAAAGGATATTCTCTTAGAGCATGTTTCTTTCTACACCTAGGACAAAAGATGGATAATGCAACATTTTCGGCCTTTTTCTTGTTTTTTATTTTAAGGGTGTCAATTTGATCACTGAGACTCCCTAAAATATATGTTTTAAAGTTATCAAGAAAACTTCCTATTTCTTCCCTACTTACTGTCCCGGCTGCAGATTTATTTACTCTTGACAAAAGAGGATCCCTTGAACTTTTTCTTGTTCTTGCTTTACCTCTTGAAATATGTACACATAGATCACAAATATCTGCAAATGGTAACTAAGAAATATCTCCTTTTCCCATTAGATTGAGAAGATCAATCCACTCATCTTTAATGGATTTGAGTAAGAGAGCTTTCAAAGTTTCCTCATCCAGATTATTCATTTTTTCCCTTTTGATATTATAAACAAATCTCTCAACAAAGTCTTCAAGATTCTCATCTTCTTTTTGTACCATTTTGAAGACTACATCTTTGATGCTATGAGGCATACAATAATCCTTATATTTCTCTAAGAATGCATCTTTCATTTGTGCCCATGTCCTTATAGAATTTGTTTCTAAACTCATAAACCATTTTAATGTTGCATCCTTTAAGGTGGCAGGGAACAATTTTAGTTTTTGAGCATCATGTAGATAATCATATGATATATACAATACTTCAAATTCAAAGATAAATGTCTTTGGGCCTTCACTTCTTATTCCATGAATATTGGGGAGAACAGAGGGTGATATTTTCTTCATTGTTAATGTTGTATCCTCATCAAGGATAGGGAATCCAAAAGGTTATAGATCTCCTCTTCCTCTACCTCTACCACCCCCTCTTCCACCTCTTATGTTTCCTCCTCCTCCTCCTCCAATCCTATGTTGTTCACCATTGACATTATGTACTTCTCCTTCTCCTTCTTCAGCCATCATAGATTCCTTAGAAGATATATCTAGTTCTACAATGTGATTATCTAGTTTTTCTTCTAGTTCTTCGCGTTCCTCTATCAATGGTTTGAAGTAAGTTTCTTCATCTTCTTATTCAGAAGGAACTTCTAACTCTTGAGCTAGAAGTTGTTCTCCAGTTGAAGATAGAAAAATTATTCCAGTTGTTGGATATGTAGGATCTTCTTCTATTACAGCCTTTGTTGATGAAGTTGGTGAACCTTTAGATTGGATTTCAAATCTTAAGACTTCAGGAAGTCTATATTGGCCCGCGATGGATGGAATTTGTGTGGGTGTTGTGGCACTACAAGGTCATGGTGGAGTGAGTGATGAGGTAGGAATTGAACTTCTTCCGCGACCTACAAACCTACCTCTAGAGTCTCTTTCCCTATGCATGTCATGTTTTTACTTGATTTTTTTTTAAAGGCTTCTATTTACACTTCCCCGGCAATGGTGCCAAAATGGTTGGTCAATTTAATGTTCTTGAATTGCAAGCATAAATTATCTACCGGAGTTGGTAAACTTATGAAGTGCAGGTGCACTATATATGCTAGAAACCTACTCTTTCATTTAGTAAGATGATGGTTATGTTTGTTTTGAGATTTTCGTTGTTATCTAGATTTTTATTAGAGTTAAATTTCTACAAAATAATATATGGAAGTTAAGCTATTTTTAGAACAAATGGGAGTTAAACTATTGTTAGATTAATTTATCAAATAATGTCTAATTGAATATCGTTCTAAAATGTCTTATGTTATTTTATCCTAAAATCATGAATCTATATAAACAACTTGATGTTGTGAAAAAGAATATTGAAATTCAAAAGCTTATCTACGAAATATATGTAATTTTGATTTTTTACAAATTGCAGAGTGATATAAATTCTAATTCTAAAAATCATGAAGAGGCTAACTATAATGAATCGAAAAAGCATTGAATAACTAAATGAATTGAAAGGTTGTAAGCATAAACGAAATGCAAAATGGTAAACAAAATAATCTAAGTTTATACGAAATATTGAAAACATCGAAGTAACTAAACTAGAATGCAGTGATAACAGAAAGAAATTGAACGAAAACAATCATAAAGCAATGAATTCAAAATAAACTAAAAATTGTGATTGTCTGCAGGGGCCCTCTACATCCAGTAGGTATGATTCACAATCACATACGCATCAAATTAGAAAGGTAACTTCAAATTAACACAAGAACGAAGGTCTAGTTCAAAATTTCTTCAGCGGTTAACTTAATACTTTCTCCCCCTGATATTGTTTACAGAGGATACATATTTATATCAAGTGTGTGATAAATAAGTTGAGACTTCTATGCTTACATGTCTGATGTTCAATCCTAATTCAAATATGAAACTAGACAAGAAAAGTGTTATTTCATTGATTTTCTATTTGGAAAGCAAATCGAGAAAACGTGTTATGCCTAGACTCTTTTTGCTACGCGTTGACCTGTATCTTTGATCACGCCACTGTGTGATTCCTTTGGTGAACTGGCTCGAGCGAATAGGAGGAGATCCATGAGGGGATAAATCTTCAACTACCCATATGCTTAGTTGCTTCATTAGCACACCAGAACCCCGCGAACCATGGAGGTAGTTGCAGATTTATAAAATGGATACAAAATCATGTTAATTTTGTAGCTAATGCACTCTTTAATATAACAATAAGGAACATTAACACATATGAAAAATAAGACATGTAAGGGTTGTTACCTTATCAAAATATATGATTTACTACCTTTATTGAGTTGATAGTGATGATGAAAAAGAGGAAAATGGTGGAAAAAGGGTGTCAAAACAAAATAGTTATGGAACTCTAAAGTGAGGAAGCCAAATTACTTGGTTTGGAGAGATCAATGATAATATTTGGACGAAACATCCTTGATTTATTGATGAACATATTGATTCTAGGGTTTTGAAATTTGAATATGAGAATTGGAAATCTAGGGTTTTAAAAATCTAGATAGCTTAAAACATTTTGAATAAGAAATCTTTAGGGTTTATGGACAAAACCCTAGAACTAAACTTAGTGTTTCCTTTGAAAGAAGAAACCCTAGCATATGCAAGGAAAGAATGGAATCATGATATTGATGAGGACAAGGATGATACAGTCATAATATGGATGCAACAAGGCTAGGATAAATAGGGATCTGACATTTCCTATGATCTTCAAAAGATAAGTAACATATTCTCTATTCATTGATTATTGTTGTTGTTTTACTATAAGTTAGCCCTTTGTCTTTATTTTTCTTTTGTAGGGATGTAATTGTAGTTCCATGACATCCTAGTGAAATTTTCAGGTACATAGCGAAGGTTTCCAAGGCTATGACAGTAGATGGAAGTAGTGGAAGAATGAAGCAAAGCTTGTGACAAGAGGACTTTCCCAAATTCAGTGATTTTTGTTGATAGATATTGTAGCTCGGAGGGAATAGAAAAATCAACAATTTTGAAGTATACCTTGATTTTTCCAAAGATAAGACAATGGTGACTTCCAAATGGATCTATAAGATCTAGCATGTAGCAGATGGTAGCATAGAAAAGTGCAAATCAAGGGTTGAGAATAGAAAGTTCTCCCAAAAAGTGGGAGAGGACCATGACAAGACATTTTCTCCAATTTTCAAGTACACCTTTTGTAGAAATATTATCATTTCTTTGAAAATTGCACCAGGTGGATGCAAAGATCATTTTTCTCAATAATTTAATTGAGGAAGAATAAGTGTACATAGAGATGCCTTAAAGCTTGGAGGTAAATGACAAGAAGACTCATGATTGAGGAAGGATTTGTACGACCACAAGTAGACATGTTGGGATTGGTATTCTTGGATTGATGGATATCTGATGAGTCTTGGTTGATATTATTATTATATGATTTGTTTATGATGTAAGTAGAAGGACTCATGTATCAAAAGGAGCAAATTGTGGCAAAATTATTTTCTTTTGTAACAAAGGGAGCAGTTAGGGACTATCATTAACATTGTTAGACTAGATAGCTAATATTATATAAAGAAACAATGATATATGGAGCAACCAGATTGCCACAACAAAAGTTGTTTAAGAAAGAGCATCCAGTTAGGGTAACTAGAAAGTAGTCGATCATCTTATAGTTGAGATAAGGCATGAAGCTCAACATGGTATAGTTGGTCATGACACAATTAGTTATGTTTTGATATGTCTCAAAAGAGTGAAGTATAAATGTAGAGATTTCCATATTCAGATTTGGAAAAGAATGCAAAAGATAGAAATAGTTCATCTGGATATTTCTTTAGTTTGGGCTCTGTTATGAATCATAATTTTGCGGATGAGTAGGAAGCAAACCTATGTTGCACTTAGTACTGCAGAGGTTGAACATATTGCACCTTGGTTGGAAGTTGAGAAGCAACATATCTTTAGAGGATACTTGCAAGATTTCCTTGATCAAGTGTAGGTGGCAACCATAATGATAGGTCGAAGCATAGTGAGATCCAATATCAATACATGGTACAAAAGGAAGCAATGTGGCTCCAGTATTGTTCTATAGTCAAACATGTTGTTGAAAAGTATTTTTCCTAGGATGAAGTCCGTATACTTCAAGGACAAGCTTGAATTGATTGATCATGTCTCTCTTAGCAAGAGGGAGTGATAAAATAGCAATATCAAGGACAATTAGTCTCCCTAGGTCAAGTTGACCAAGATTCGGGAAAATGGTACCGAGTATTGATAACATCATGGACAATCATTATTCTTGTGTCAAGTATATTTAAAAAATTAGGAAAAATGATCCAACAAAGGATTAAGATTCTCCCTTTCTCAAATATTACTAGATTAGGGAGAATGGTCTGATAGAGGACAATCATTCTTCCTGTGTCAAGTATGTTGAACATAATTAGGAAGAATGGTTCTACAGGCCTAGAATTACTCAGTCAAATAGATGCCTCTCATCATCAGGCTCAATTTTTTCTCTAGATAGGTTGAGTGAGCTCCTTTAGCATCATGGATTAGAATATGGGACCAGGTCTCTCAAATGGATTGACTGTGTCCCTAAGTTTTCACCACAAGTCAGAGATTAACCAAGATGATGGTGAACCAAGACTAGTTAGTATACCATGGGTCAGAAGCACCAATCAGAATCATGGTGACTAGTTGATGTTAATGATTTACCATGTGTCATAGTTGTTGACCATATTATGGTAATTGGATGATGTTTTTGATTTACCATGTGCCATAGTTGTTGACTAGATTATGGTAATTAGTTGATACTATTGATTTACAATGTGTTAGAGTTGTTTTCCAAACTATGGTAATTCGATGGTGCCAATATTAATGATTTTTTATAACCTTTTCTTAGAGAAATTTTTCATCATGAGAACATCTATATAGTCATTATGAATACCCTCTCGGTAAGAGGGAATGTTGAATTTTGTAGCTATGGTTGGTCTTCATAATTAATATTTTAGCTCTTGGTGTATTTGTAATAAAGAATTTTCTTCATGTTATTTTCAAAAGAGGAAATGTATGACATGGCCTTCATGTCAATTTTTAAAAGAGAAAATTTTGAAAATTAATTTCTTGGCTCCAAAGAAGCCAAGTCGACCCTCCTCCTAGACGAGTCAACCCTAGTAAAGAGGCACCCATTCAACATCATAAGATGACTATATATATTCATTTTGTCCTCCTCTCAACCATGTAACTTAGACCTTCTGAGGAAAAAAGGAATTCAAATTTGAGGCATAGAAGAAGTTGAATATGAGACAAGAAAAGGATGGAATCTGAGGCTTATACAAGGACGAATTTGAGGATGAACATATGCCATGGTGCAGGACTGAATTTCTAAGGAAAGTGCAGGACCAAATTTATGAGTGGTAAGGCTTATGACTTGACTATAAATGAGTTGGATCAAGTTTTACCAAGTATATTTGCTCGTCAGTTTGACCTTCTAGTTAACTAGATCATCTAGGTGTGTCTCTTGTTGAACTAAAGAATTTCTCTAAGGAAAAGGTTGTTGGGTTTTTCCCCCATGTGGGTTTTCCTCTTTATGATCCTAATGTTTGTTGTTGAATATATTGTGTAATTTCTTAATGGTTAATGTGAATATAAAAGAATTTAAAGTGCATATCTTTAGAAGTAATTATCAATTAGAAGACCTTCGAAAAATCAACAAAGAAGCCCTAGAAGGATAAAGTGGCCATGATTCCTCAACTTTGATAAAGAATTTGGATGGGAAAATTAATGTTTTTTTATCTCAACACCACCTTCATCTGCCTCTTGTCATTGTGACAAATCCAACGATAGATAACATGCCTCATAACTCCTCATGGTTGAGGAGATATGCTTAATCAAAGTTATTGCTCTGAAAGTATGGTCAAATACCCCAAAATTATATGATGATAGAAGGTTGATGATTTGTCAAGATTTGAGATTAAATATGGCATTAATATTAAATAATTTTAATGGGCTTTAATCTACCCTAATTGTACCTCCTTCAAGCAAGAAAACCCATTTAAAGTTAGCCTCGAGTAATGTTTTAGTTTTTGAAAATTAAATTTCAAGGTTGGCTCCATAAAATTAAGGCCATGTCGACCCCTCTAGAATCCTCTTCCATCTCTATAAATTAAGGCTCGAATTTCTTCATCAAAGCATCAATTATTCATGCATACATATTATGATTTGATTTTATTAAGGCCTTGTGCAGTCATGATCAACTAAAGGAGTAAGTCGAATTAGGTTTATTCTTTTTTTTTTATGAAGGGTTCTTGTTGGGTTTGTGAAATTCTTGATCAGATTTTTTGTACACCTATTTGGCCATATTTTTGACCTCTATTACAAATGTTAACTTTTCCCTCCTTATCATGGATCTCTATAGAAACCTGTGATATCCATTCGATGATCCTTCACCAAGGTATATTTCGATAGTTCTGAGGAGATCGTCTAATATTGTTGCTCTATATTTAGTACGTAAAGGTGCTCTGATTTGTGAAGGGGTTGAAATGTAATTTTTCTTAATTTGTTTTGACACAAATCATAGTGGATTTGAAATGCCAGTAAGAGACAGGGCTTAACTCTTGTAGTTAGAATGTTGTATGACCATGAAGTGCAATGGACCATTTAAAACCTATGTTAGAAAATCAATGTGAAAATTATCTAGTCCATGATTGTGGCATAAACACTTCTTTACATCATGTAATGAACAGATATATGTATTAGTTGTGGAAAAAGAGCATAGTGTGTGTATGTGTTGAAATTTGTATAGTGTGTCAAGCATTCGGCAAGTGCATGTAAAGTCTTGTACAGAGTTATATGAAAATAAAAAGTTAGACAAATAATATGTGAAGATCGATGGAAGTGATACCCTGTTTTGGAGAAATTGTTCTAGTTTAGTGAATGATGATAACCCGTGATCATTTGATTAAAAGGAGAAATATTTAGAATGTTGGGAAAATGAGATTGAGATCATTCATTTATTGATTTGTTAAATCATATTATTCATACTATTCCTTATACTCCTTCATAAATTTTATAGCTTCATGCACAACTTATGGAACTAACTATTGATGAAGAAAATCTTGTAGAGATATGTGCATGCAGTCCAACTCTTATCACCTGCAAGTATTATGGCACAAACTAATGGTCATGATCAAGTTTTCTAGGAAAACCTAGAAGACATTAATACCTTGTTCCTTGATGCAAAGGCCTCAACAAGACTTCTTCAAAAGCACTCTGATAGATATATCTCATAATAAATCGGTTTGAATTGTGGTTGGTGTTTGAACTATGCTATGAAATCTCAAGTACGAATGGTAGAATGCGAGAACAAATTGTATATTCCTATATGTGCATGATTATAATAAATGTATGCCTATAAATTTTGGGTTTGATGTATATACAGGGTGGTGTCCTTAGAGTTGTGAAATTCTATAGGCTTTGTATTACTATTTAGTATATATGTTATTATATGCTACTACCATAAAAGAATAGAGGTTATGAAATATGATAAACATGATTGGACAAAGTTGTTAATATAAATATGTTGTAGAGGGTTGAGTTTCATCTTTGAATGTCCAATATTGTTGCTTACAACTTTGACAACAAGAGTTTATATATTATTGATAAGCCTTGTAATGCCATATTTTGGTTGCTAGGGTTTAATAGAGTTGATGTCTTTGGAAAAGTTGTTTGATGAGAAAATTGGTGTATTAGTGAGCCTTTCCAAGCTGATGTATTTGGCATAGATGTTGGTTATGATATTTTTATTGTCTTGAGCGAAGGATTCATCAATGAGCTTGAGAGTATGCCCATTGTTGTGGTTTTCTACTACTATGGTTTTTTATACATGTTTATTATGTATTATATGGTGATGTTGAAGAACATGTTGTTGGTCTGAGATGTTTACCTAGAATGGTTTTTCATGTTAAAGTATTTGTTAGAGTTTGATTTGCTACTAGGGTTTTAGGCATGAGACTTGCATATGGTGTTGTTGAGTGTGCTTATGAATTAGAGATAGCTTCTATGAGTTGACGGGTTGATGTATTGATGAGCAAGAGTGATTGATGCTACTAATAGAGTGACTAGGGTATACAAATGATCAAGGTTATGCTACTAAGGTTTGATATTGAAGAATAATATTGAGAGTCAAGGCATCGTTGAGTTCACAACTAAATATTGTGCAGAAGTTAATCTATTGGTTGAACAATAGTTTGATGATATTAATGATCAAAGTATTTATGTTTTATGTTGTTAGATTTTAAGATGTTGCTAGGGTTTGACATGTTGAGCAGATGACTTGTTGCACTTAGATAATGATCAGAGTAGTGGTTGTATTGTACAATGATCAAGTGTTGAACAATGTGTTTAGCGTAATCAATATTATTATTTTATCTTCTATATACAAGGTGGTTGGGTGGTGGAAGGCAAAGATTGGAGTCTCCTTCAGGTTAGATCTTGAGAGAACTTAAGGGCAGTAGGGTTGTGTTAGGGTAGGTTGGAGCCTTTGGAGGGTGTTGGAGCATCCTTTCAGTTGGAGTTGATAAAACCAAGGCATTCAAGTGTCCTTCTAGTTGGATCTAGTAAATCAAGGTGTTGCAACAACCTTTTGATTGGAGATGATAAACCAACAGATTGGAGCCTCCTTCCAATTGGAGCTAGTAAATCAGGGTGTTGGAGCCTCCTTCTAGTTGTTGTTGGGGAATATTTGAAGTTGGAGATTCTTGTTGATTTAATCATTAAATACATATATTAAAAGCATTTGGTGGTATTTTTCTGGAAGGGTTTCACCCTAAAAAATATCTTGTGTATTGTCTTTGATGTTGTGCATTTTTTAATGTTGTTGTTAATTTTTCATGTAATATGATGTTGATTTATGTTTTGATTTAATATTAAATGTTATTAAATGCTCTAAAGATTAAAATTAACTAATTGAAGTAATAATGATTCACCCCCCATCAATATTTCCAACAAGAACCTACATTAGACCAACATCAATCAATGGATATTTTTTGGTAGGAGTTTTTACAATATATAACATTAGACAACCCCAAGTTGTAGAATAAATTGGACTCCATAGCTAAAGAGGTTTTGGAGGAAACTGTAGCAAAGGGTAAGTTGACTTGATGACCAACTCACATAAAGTATTTCATGGGATAATATTTTGGTTCGCAAATACTAGAGTCACTCAGTCTAGCTAAAGAAATTTTCATTGAGACGGTTAAGTAGAAAATTTTGGCCAACTAGGAATTGGAAAGGAAACAAAGCCAACCAATAGAACCAATATTAGCATTACCCTTCATTGTTTTCATGGAGTAGACAAGCACAATAAAAAAAATTCGTGAAGTAAACAAACTCAAATACTGGTCAACTTGATAACTAACTATCCACCTGTCGACCCGACTGCAGTTGAGGAAGAGCCGGTTGCATTCCAAATCGATCCCAAGGAAAATAAAGTGTAATATAAATTAATGTCAAGTGAACATACTAAGTCATAGTAGATGAACATCAACACTGAATCAAGGAGGATTCCCTTGATTTTAATGGTTTCAATGGCCTACCCCATGAATGACAACAATCACAATAATCGGTTTTCACTATCTATCCAATGACACAAACTCCTATGTCTACATCGTAAAAAAGGCATCATGACAAAATCAAGAAGTATAAATCGAAGAAGCCAAAGGGTACATACTCAGAACCGACTACATTAGCACAAGACATAATGAAGATATAAAACAACCAAGTCTTCAGAAGGTTGAGGGAAGCTACCAAGGAAGTAAGAATCTGATGGAAAAGAACAAGGAAGTAATTCATCATGTTGCAACTTTAAAAGAGAAGGAAAAAGCAGTCTAGATAAAATGCATGACTTTAGCCATGAAAAAACTACAGTTAGCTTTTCCAAGCCCCCTAGAGGATAGATTGGATGAAATAAAACAACTAGTTCAAAAAATCATCAATGAAAATTTATAGTCAAGGATAAATATTTATGAACTCCAAAAACTGAGGAAAACATTGAAAATGAAGGAGTTATATTCCATACTAAAACATGGGTTTATATCATTAAAGAAAACAAAAAACAAGCTGGAGGAAACTATGGATATGGAAACCACCCTTAATGTTGTCCTCAATAATTGGTCTACCTATTTTTCAACCACATGTAACTATCTACGAATCCAATAGGTACTTATCAAAGATCTTTCATATTACCAACAATGTGTTTTTTAACCTCATGCAATTTCATCCTTGGAGACTAAAATCATTTAGGAAAGGAAGACAAAAGCAAAGTTGGTTTAGGAAAAATGGCAATGGATTAGAGAGACAATGAAGGCTTAGATAGAAGTTGCAAATGCTACTGACTACATACAAAAAATATATGCTAAAATATAGAAGCTAAAGAACCAAGGTACTCTGAATTTACCATCATTCAAGGGCATTTCAGTATTCAACAAGTTGGGGTACTTAGATAAAGGTTCAAGCATAATATTTAGTCGGTGACTAGTCAACATTCTTCCAACACCTTTAGGGGTTCACATCGATTATTCATTAGACAATGTTTGGTGAATATTCAATCCTTTCACTTTCACCTTAGCCACCGCCTCCATGACCAAAGTACCCGTTTTTTGCACTAATGATGTTAAAATGTGGTCCTTCTCTACAACCGCCATAGTCAACTACTTCGGAAACAAATGCTAAAGGATCAAAATGGTCTCCTAGAGAATGAGAGAGATGGGGGATCCAAATTTTGGAAATAGGAATAATAGAGGCTCATTGGACATAATCAGTTTATCAACTAACACCAATCACTTCACCAACTTTTGCTAGTCCATCAAGTAGAACTTTTTCTACAAATTAGCTAGCTCTGATACCATGTATAATTTTCTCTACAATTCAGCTAGCTCACTGATATCATGTAGAAATTTCACCTACAGATCCAACTGATATATGCAATGTACTAAAGCATAATACTATATCTACATCTACCATAAACTTTGTGGAAGCTTAATTGAACATGAGCAACATCAAGCATGAACACATATAACTGATAAGAAGGAATCAATCACACATAACACAGAATATATCACTGGGGAAAGCACCAGCATAAAACCCCAACACTGTGTTATCAATCAAGTGGAAATCCTCAACAACATAAAAAAAGAATAAGCTCAAAAGCTATCATGCTCTCTCTGTACTCTGATGATGAAGCTCATAGACTACCTAGCCCTGTATATAAAGGCTGCACCTCAGGTCCAAGCTCCTATTTCATTGCGCAGTTTTGATTGGGGTCCAATTACAAAACACATGTAAATTGGCCTGATCATACCTGTTGTCAACCTTAGGTCCAACTCCGCAATACTTGAGGACTCTAGTTCCTCCTGCATGCAAGGAATACTTACTAGAAATATCCTAGCAGCTGACAGAACACTATCCCACCATCTGATCTCAACTGGGTCTCTGTCTGAACTACCATGCATCAGTTATCCATGAGAGAATACACAATTATCTACAAATAATAGTTGTCACATGCATGCAAGAATCAATGAACTATATCTCATTAATTTAACAACTTGTTAAACTAATCTAACTGAACTTGACTAAGTTAAACTAAGTCAACTGATCCTCTAAATATAGAACTCATCCTTAATTCCTCAATCAGTGGAGCAAATCAAGGACACATTCCCCAATTAGTGGAGAAATAATTGCATGTTCTCACAAAGACTTCAAGTTTGATTTTCCTTAACTAATTAACTCATGGAGAATTAATTAATTAATATTCCAAACTGCTGGTAAGACCAAATTCAAACTTACTTCCTATAGATAGTCCAGGGACTGCTATAAATAGGAAGGGACCCAGAAATGTTATTTTTAGAAGATTTTATTTTTAGTAGTTTCACCTCTCACCCAAGGTGGCCAATGACCTCACTGGCCAAACTGCTATTTTTAGCAAGTTCTATTTTTACATTTCTTGTTGCACATTTTTCAACACTCCCTCTCAACAAGAAAGGCTTCCTCTCAAACCTGATCCTGTACCTCTGGAATGTTCTGCATGCAACACATCTACCCAGTCTGATTGTTCCTGAAACTCTCAGAACAAAAACACTCCCAACTAACCTCTCTGTTGGGCTAGAAACATACTCTGATGCTGAAGCTCTACCTGTTGCTGACAAGTGATCCCTCTCTTACCTCTGCGCTACTGCAACATCTCCATGCATCTTGCACCGTTGCACCCTTCTCTGTGCTACCCTGCACTGTGCAACACACTTGTGCCTCTCGCATTGCTGCAGCCTACATGCTCTATGCTGTCCTGGGATTCCCTGCACTGTAGCTCTCTTTTTCGCTCCATCAACATCTATCTCTACCCAATAAATCAGTTCCTCCTACTCCACATCAGGGCTCCGGTAGCAAGGTCTCATCCAAGAGGTTGGGTACCTCAAGGATCCTGCCCCTCCTCCTTGGGATGATCACGAGGTATGGCTGCATGTGATCTCTTTTGCCCACCTGGATCGAAGTTTCCCCCTACTGGAGATCTCTGCATGAGTAGATGTCTCTACTTGATCTCCACTCAGCTTCCCCTATTGTGGCTTGATCCACAACCTCATGAAGCTACTACACCAATCGTGGCTCCTCCAAAATTGTCTGAGACTTCTTCTAGCATTGCATGTTGAGAGGTAATATACCCTCCCTCTCAACCACCAAGTCTCCATTAGTTGCCTTATTGCTCAAGGCTTTGAATGCATCTTTAACCTCAAGAGCATATAGGTTCTTGACCTGTGAACCAATCTACTTCACCTATCTAGTGATGATGTGTCTAAGGAAAACCTTTCCCTTACTAAAGACTACATCATAGCCTTTGTCTTCCAGCATCGTGATCGACACCAAGTTTCTCTTCAGTCCTGGTACATACTTAACATCGGTCAAGGTAAGGAAAGCTCCATGCTCCCTTTGAAAATAACCGTGCCTACACCTGAGACACTATACTTTTCTTATTACCCATCGCTATGAGTATCTGGAGATCTTTCTCCTCCAAAGTATTGAACAAACTCCTATCACTAATCATGTCAAAAGAATCTCCACTGTTAAGAAACGAACCACTTCCCACCATGGATAAAACCATGCATGTGAAGAGTGTGAAATCCAACTCAAACTATGAAGCAAGTGCCTCACCTTCAGATCCTTCTCTGGATCCCTTCTTGGATTTCCTCTGTGGACAATTTGCAGCATAATGGCCCACCTCATGACAACGAAAGCATCGCATTTTCAATTTGTCAACCTTCTTCCCACCATTGGAAGAACTATATTTGGAATGACAAACCTTCTCCTTCCCCTTCTTTTCCTTACTCACTAAGGCATAGTTCTCCTCATCCTCCATGGATGAAGAACCATCTCTGGTGCTCCATCTGATCTCCTCCTACTTCAAATCCGACCATAGTCGTTCCCAATCTGGAAGTTTCTCCCTTCCATTAATTGAGTCCTAGTAGATATGCCAGCTCTTAGGAAGGCCAAGGAGTGCTAAACTCACCATATCATCATCAGCTGTCACGACCCCTACACTTGTAAGCTCATCCCTGCATGTGATGAGCTTGGTCAGATACATGGAAATCGTCTCCTCGTTTTCATACTTGATCTTTCAAAGTTTGTCCTTCAGTGCTAGCTTCCTCTGATCACTTCTATTCTAATATAAATATTTCAATGTTTTCCACATTGATAACAAATTATCCTTCCCATGGAGGCTTGAGACAATGTGATCTCGCACTCCCTCCAAGAGAATTCTCCTAGCTCTAGCCACACACTTCTTCCATTCCGCCAGTTGAGTAGCATCAGTAGGCTTAGGGACTTCTTGATCAATGAAGTCCTTAAGGTTGTTATCTTCCAATATTTCCTCCATGCGATCCTTCCAAGCTATATAGTTTGAGTTGCCATCAAGGGCATACTCAAGCCTCAAACCATAGAATGCCATCGGTGAAATAGATGTGATAAGAACATGAGATCTATATCCTGAATAATAAAATTCGAATTCCTTCTTGTGTATTGTTCTTCCTTGATCACCTGTGCTCCGATACCATGTATAACGTTTTTCTAAAAATCAGATAGCTCTGATACCATGTAAAATTTTCTCTACAAATCAGCTAGATCATTGATATCATGTATTAATTTCACCTGCAGATCCAACTGATATATGCAATGTACTAAAGCATAATACTAGATCTACATCTACCATAAACTTTTTGGAAGCTTAATTGAACATGAGCAACATCAAGCATGAACACATATAACTGATAAGAAGGAATCAATCACACATAACGCAGAATATATCATTGGGGAAAGCACCAGCATAAAACACAAACACTGTATTATCAATCAAGTGGAAATCGTCAACAACATACAAAAAGAATCATCTCAAAAGCTATCCTACTCTCTCTGTACTCTGATGATGAAGCTCGTGGACTACCTAGCCATGTATATATAGGCTACACCTCAAGTCCAAGCTCATATTTCCTTGCGTAGTTTTGATTGGGGTCCAATTACAAAACACATGTAAATTGGCCTGATCATACCTGCTGTCAACCTCAGGTCCAATGACACAATACTTGAGGACTCTAGTTCCTCCTACATGAAAGGAATACTTACGAGAAATATCCTAGCAACTGACAGAACATTGTCCCACCATCTGATCTCAACTGGGTCTCTATCTGAACTGCCATGCATCAGTTATCCATGAGAGAATACACAGTTATCTGCAAATAATAGTTGTCACATGCATGCAAGCTTCAGCAAACTATATCTCATTAATTTAACAACTTGTTAAATTAATCTAACTAAACTTTACTATGTTAATCTAAGTCAACTGATCCTCTCAATATAGAACTCATCCTTAATTCCTCAATCAGTGGGGCAAATCAAGGACACATTCCCCAATTAGTGGAGAAATAATTGCATGTTCTCACAAAGACTCAAGTTTGATTTTCCTTAACTAATTAACTCATGGAGAATTAATTAATTAATATTCCAAACTATTGGTAAGACCAAATTTGAATTTACTTCCTATAGATAGACCAAGGACTGCTATAAATAGTAAGGGACCTGTTAGCCTCCTATACCAATAGGTTTCATTTTTCATGATTGGCAGGGGAAATTCCAAATATGTCCTACTTTGATGATGCAAAGATCCCATATTTCTGTGGAAGAACATGTCTGTACATAGTTTGGATAGTGTCCTACTTCTGGATGGGTGATCCAACAGCCTAATCTGGATCATGCCATGTTTAAATTGATGTTGTAGAATAGAGAAAGAGAATCTGTCCAAACTGTCTAATCTTGGCAGATTAGTAGATTAGGTAGAGAATAAAGGTTCCCAACTGCTTAATCTAGGACCTTGGAAGTGATAAGGGTAGTTGTAGATAGAAACTCAAAAGGAAAAGAAAAGAAAAAGAAAAAGAGCAACTGAGGGTTTGCAAGTCTAAATGCACCCTCCTTGAAGTAATAAAAAATGCTAGGCATTAAGATGGGTAGGTCGAAAGGGGTTGCAGAAGCTTGTTTTCCTTCATATTGCTGGCCTTGACAGAAAGCATTTATTGGCAAGAGAAGGTTCACCTGTTTCAAAATTTTGGCGACAGCATAGTGAAGTATGTCTAACTCCCCAATCATTCCCCACAAAACTTCTTTCTAACATTCCCTAATGGTCCAATGGGATTTCCTCATTGTGTACTAATATCACCTTTTGATTATGGCAACATCAAGCCAAGGTGTTGATTCCTATTACACAAGAAAGCCACATTTCCTGTGTAAAACCCTTGATCATTTTCATCTGTTTCTGCACCTAAGTTTACTCATTAAGCTTAGTACTCAGTTCCTCTCTCTCATCTCAAATCCATATTAACCCCTAATTTTACTATTTAGCTCCCCAATTTTCCCCTTTTCCCTATTATTATACCATTTTTGTGCAAAAAATCCCATAAATTATATATCACCCCCCCCTCAGGCAATATAGCCTTAATACTCTAAAAAGCAGGCGTGATAAAGTCGGGCGCTAATGAAAGTGTGCGTGCATAGGTTATTTTGGGGAATTAAATCAACATCTGGTTGATCTAATAGCCCTAGCGCACCTTATAACCCTGTATGCAGTTTACCCGCTGGTACCTAAAACTTCATAAAACCCACAAATTTGATTTATCCAAAGTTTATCCCGGTGCGCTTTTCCACAAATAATAATTGTTTATTAGACGGGCCCCGCCGTATCGCTCTGCCATCTCTGCGTCCCGTCATCCGTCGAATCCGGGCCCTCCCATCTGACAGTCCTCGGCGATTTCAGACCGCCCCCGATTGCCGTCCTTTAGCGCCCGAAAAGTGTCAGAGGATGACGTAGGGCCTGTGGCACGTGTCAATTTCTCATTGTATCGGGCGGCTTCCGACACAAACCGGGCCCGTACCAAAAGCAGTCCGATAAAACCGCTTACGGCCGGTCCCTTTCCGCCTTATGTCATCCTTGCGTCACCACCATGCCATTGCCGCAACAGTGTCACGTCAGCTTCCATTCCGCCATTTTCCCGACCTGTCCGCCACGTCACTCGTCCACGTCGACCCAATCAATGGTTGACACGTCATCCCGCCGTACCCGACCCCACCAATGACATCATGCTGACGTCATCCATCAAAAAGGCGCCAAAAACCAATTTTTCCATATTATCGCGCAAAAGTCATGGCTTTTTGTATTTTTCATATATTTGAGCACTCTGTTGATTGCATGCATTTACGTTGTTCTTCCACCAACCTCCAGAAATTCGTCCTTGAGCTGCTACCGCCTGGAATTCTGCACGGTCATCTTCCCCCCGTCGCGCCACAACCAGGTATTTACCTGTTTCTCCCACCAACTGGTTTTTCAGTCTTCACAAGCTAAAAACACAAAATAACCACTATCCGGCATTCCGAACTCCTATACCTTCAAAGACTGAACTAATATCCCTTGGAGGTCCCAAATTCATCAAAATCCCCTCATTCACTGCATTGTGCTTAACCCAGACCCTTCACAAAGTTTTCGTGTCACAGGGCGCGCCACAGCAAGATAATTCACCCTGTTTCACCCCCTTTTGACAGCATTTCACCTCAATTTTGCCAAAGCTACCCTGTTTCTCCCTGAAAATCTCTTTCTCTATCAAAACTCACCACATTCATCCACAATTCAAGTATAAATCCAGTTCAGAGGATAAGTGAAGCATGGAGACCCCTGTGGCCTTGAACATTACTCCCCTGAGTGCCCCACAGAGGAACCTAGACTGGCTGGCCCTTGCTGACCGGGATCATCAAATTAAAGAGACAGTTGAGATAACTACCAAATATCACATACACACTGTTTGTGAGCTGAAGGATAAATATATGAGTGGTACTGATGACATAGGTGTCTGGGAGTCTAATTTGCCTATTTATTACCTACCTCAAGTCAATGTGTTCCCAGACCTCATCCATCAGTGTTGTGAACACTATGACCCCTCACAGAGAGCAGTTTTGGGTGCATCTGGGAATGTTTTATTCCACATCACTCCACAATCCATAAATCAGATGCTGAACTTTAAACCAACTAAACCTTTGGTCCCCCTTTCTATGAATTTTCTGCTCCAAGAAGCTGCCAAGTTGCCCAGCTCAGAGGTCACAAAGATTGGTCAGTTGTTCATGAAACTAGAATATCAGCCCCGGCAACCTTCTCCTTATCTACATGTCTGGTTCAATGATACAGGGAGACTGCTTGTGGACATGATCTCCTGCATTCTGGGATTCAATACCAGCGAGTTCGTAGATGATACAACCTTGGTGATGTTATCCATGTTCACTCTAGGGCAGCCTCCTGCTCCCCAGTATGATTATGCCACATTCATTGCTGACAAGATTCATGAGCAATTCATGAATTTGTAGAGGGAAAGGGTATTCAAGTACACCTCCTATATATATCACTTAATGTTATACTTTCAACCTGATAGTTTCCCTGTCTCCTTGAGAAAGCTGGATGCAAAAGGAAACAGAAGGTCAGTGATATTTTGGTCATCAGTTTGTCACCATATCTCTTGCTCCCCATACAGCTATTGTGAGTTCATCGATCTGTTCATCTATCCGACCTTGTCTTTGCTACAGTGTTCTCCTCCTCCTAGACTCACCGACAATATGCAGAAGATCCTCCAGCTTTCAAAGAATTATAGCATTGGAGATTGGTACTTCTACCAAGAACACACAGTAATTAGAATATATGGCTGTGAGCTAGCCCCTTACAGACTGCCAAAGTATGTCCCCATGAGACTTTTTGCATTAGAGTATTTCCGGCAATTTGGAAATGCGGACATGATTCATTTTCATAGCAGAAATAAGAAAGCACATCTGAAAATCAAACACCAACTGGGCCCATTCATTTTCAACAAAAGAGAAGAAGCATGGCAAGAAGCAGATAAAATTCTAAAGAGCTTTCAGCTGCAAACAAGCTTCCTTTGGTCACCCTATGACCCCAATCATTTTATAAGTCTTAGAAGAGTCAGATACAGACTTGCCAGCTATGACCATGTCAGAATCCCACACATTGAAAAATATGCAAATCAGTTAGAATGGAAGGAGGGCACCCTAGTGGAAGCATGTTCTAGGGAAGAAATGGCACAAAAAGAAATGAAGCAGTTAGAAAAATCAGTTGACTTAGAATTTTTTGGACAGGTTTGCTCCCCAGTACTCAAGCATCTTGGAGTAGCTACTTCCTCTTCTACTACTCCCTAGCAATCTGCCCAAGCCTCTACTCAAGCAGCAACTACAGCTAAAGGAAAAGAGATGCAACAAGAGGAGCCACTCTCTAATGTAGAGCAGCAAGCAGAACAGCAAGAAGAAATGGCTGAGGCACCTTCAAATATAGAGCAGCAAACTCAGGAAAAAGTCCCTCCTAGGCAGGAGGTAACAGTGGAAACCTCAGTGCTACAAACTCCAGCTAATGAGGAAAGAACAAGGAAGAGAGATAGGCAGGAGGAAACTCCTCTCACCACTTCAACAGATCAACAAGGTGAGAAAATACAAAGGCTAAATCCCTTTTCTGAGGAGGAGATGCCTGAAAGACCCACTGGTACCATGCTCCCTCCCAACATTGAAACATCAGCCAGTTCCTTTCAGCAGGAACAAGAAATATAGCATGGAGGAGAAGTTAGTTCATCAGGGAAGCAAACAAGGTCTGAGTCTAGCATCAAGAAGCAGTTTATAGAGATAAAAGCAAGAAATGAGCCAATTAGAATCCAACTCTATAACCAGTTGCTCAAGATGGCGCCAACCAATCAAGAAAGGCTTATGTCGGCCTATGATATCCAAGAGGGAAAAATGACTCTTAGTCATTTTAGGCCCACCATGTTGCAGCCTCAGTCAGCTGCCGACTATATTAGGACCAACCTAGAGGTCTTTTCCAAGGACATCCATCCTATGGATCAGATAGAACTGCACAAACAAACAGGGGAGATGGTTTATGCTACATTGGTTGATAAGACTCTATTGGCACATAGGTTGCAAAACTCCCTAAATAACACTACTGTTCAATTGGAGCTAGAGAAAGCTTCCTCTCAAGCCAAGGATAACAGAATCAAGTCCTTGGAAGAAATCATCATAGAACTAGGCCATGATCCAAATGACCCTAAGGGAGTGCAAGCATTAATGAAGAAGAAATATGAGGACATAGCAGCTTTGAAGAAGCTGGTTAAGCTACCACCAACCCTTCACCCTCAGACTGAAGATGTTGCCCAGCAAAGAAGAGATCAAGATGTGACGGCCATGTTGGTGGCTTTGCACAAAATGCTAGTGGAAACAGAGGGTGCCTTGGAGGCGGCCCTAAAGCAAAAGGAAGGAGAACAGGTGTCTCAACTACCTCAGCAGGTTATAAATCTTGATGATACTCCTCAAGTAATAATTCCTCCCCCAGAAAGGACATCAGAGGCAGGCCCTTCAGCACTAGCACCAGAGCAGGCACCCAGCCTTGACATGCAGAATATGAGGAAGGAACTGGAGGCTCTTGAGGCACAGATGGCAGAACTAAAGGTAGCAAAAGAAAAATTGGCTACACTGGAAGAGAAATACGATAAATCAAAGCAGAATGTGGCTGAGAGGACAAGAGAAACAAGAACCCTGGAAAAGAAGATAAAGGAGCTGGAAAATGAATTAACCATGAACAAAACTATAGCTGATGTAAAGAAAATTCTATGGGCTAAAATTGGCCAATCTATTACAGACCAATGGCATTCCATCGAAACAGTTCATGAACAAATGAATCTTCTGGGTAGAGCTCAAGCTGAAAATCAAAGAGCCAAGGCATCTTTAGGGAGTATGCCTAAAATAGCCAACAGAATGATAAATGTCCTTAACAATCAGACTGGCCTTCAGCTAGCAGGAATGGGCATTAGAGACAGGACTGATACTATTCTACTGATAAAAAGGGTGCTTACCCTAAGAAGTTATGTCCAGTCATTGGAGAGAAAGTGTCAGGAAATACAAGCAGAAGTGAATGAATTTATTGCAAAAATCACAGTTCTACATAACAGGGGCCTCCCCAGTTTGGTGACCAGTGCAGGAACATTGTTATCATATGAACATTATGCCAAAAGGGTCAACAGCTTTGCAACAAATCAAATAACAGCATCTGCAAGCGCTCCAGAGGAAGCAAGGCCCCCATCTGGGCAGGATCTTTACGATAAGCTGGAAAATCTATTTTTTATTGAGCATGAGATCAGACACCTTTTTGCAGTTACTCCCAATTATTACAAATACACTGAAGCTGATGAAATTCTAATCAAAATGCAGAGGCATCAATTGCCCACTGAAGAATGGTGGAGTATGATAGAAACTATACTTTGATAAATTAATTTTGGCCTAAAGTCAGCATTTTCAAAATGACTCATGTATCAAATCTACTTAAAGCAACAGTGGAAGACAGCTAGATGAAAAGCACAGTGTCTGGGTACAGCTGGATAATGCAATTGATGTGTCCAACGCAGCAACATCATGACAGGGCAGCATAAACGCAAGAATTCTCAAAATCAATGCAAAGGTGCTCAGCCATCCCAGGACGCTCCAAAAGTCAAAAGATCTCTGACAGGAATGACTAGCTGTAATCAATCTGCTTTAATAGCAATAACTATTGTATCCACTATTTTTGAGAGTTGGTAGAGAAAGTTATGAGTCAATGACTCATTTTCAGATATTTTGTAAAGACAATTTTGTATATATACGCCCCGCTTAGCTTATTTGGGGGTTGTTGTTTATTTGTTCTGAAGAACTCGGCTGTATATTCTGAGAAGTATAATACAAGAAGCTGCTGGTTTTCTCAACTTGGCTATGCTTGGACGTGTTGTGATGGGATTGTTGGCTTTTGCAGAACTCTCGTGTTTTCTCATGATACAATAAGTGTTTTCCTAACTGTCTCTATGTTTTATATGTTTACATAACTCATCTATGATATATGTTTTCTTAGTAGGAAGGAAAATGAATAGTTCAGGATTTGTCCAGTAAGACACCCTAAACTCAATCATTCCTGCTAACTATGTTTTCTTCAAGATTAGTTGTAAATATGGAATTCTTAAATGCTCTAGTTTACTCTAATTTTATGGTAAATTCTATTCGAGAATTCTCTTTTGCTCTTGAATAAGATTCAGCCTTTTATGTTCTGTATCACCAAGAAAGAAATCTTTGTTGCCTTTCATGGTGTGATTCTATACTATTTCTTCTCAAATCAAAGGTTTGTATCATGGATACCTATCTGGCTCTGCAGTAACACTCTTTTATCACAGACACTAAGTAATAATCAGTCATGGACTCCATTTTCCCAATGGAATAAACCCTCTTTGATCATTGCAAACCCTTCTTCAGACAACAGATGACAACCAAAATTCAAACAAAACCTTATACTTCATAACTAGCCTAAAATCCTAAAAACAAAGCTAAATCAAAAGAGAGAGCCCTCTCTGATTGCAGGTAGGCTAGAACCTGTAATCCAAAGTTGGTTTGTGGTTACCTCGGTCGTATTCCCTTGGGAGTCAAAGGGAACAACCTAAGAGTTAACATAATTGGCGAATCCACTGGGGAACCTGAACTAATTTCCTAACCACTGCCCGATTCATAGTACTTTACACAAAATTTCAAAGAGGTCAGGAAACTTAGAAGTTGGCTCCCAAGAAGAATACACGCTACACCAGATCTAATCCGGATCCAAATCCATCACCTGTATTTGAAAATCCAAACCTGATTTCGAGGACCCTTAGGAAACAAGAAAAGGAAGAAGCTAGTCCAGATTCAAGCCTTGAAGCAGGATTTCAGAGTAACATTCCTACACCTGCTAAAGTCCCCTTTCATCCTCATATCACAACTTCACAGTCTCCCAGTTCTACATCTACTTCACATAGCCCTTGTTCAACTCCCCCATTAACTACACACACCCCTATCATCCATTTCCCTCCACTTGTTCCATTTGTTCCTGTTGGTCCAGTTATCTCAGCAAACATGGCTAACAGGTATGCCCCTTTACAGTTACCAGCAAATCTAGGGGCTATGCTTCAGGATTACCAGACCAAGATCTCATATTTTGATGGTGCTAGTTCCTATCCAGCCCTGCAACATACCAAAAAGATGCAGGACTACTTTGAAAATTATGAGATAGATGATGAGGGGGTTAGAATGAAGATTTTTGTTCAAAGTTTGACAGGAGATGTAAGGTCCTGGTTTAGATCTCTTCCAGCAAATTGTATTGCTAATCCAGAAGCCCTCTACCAAACTTTCCTAAACAGATGGGAAAAGAAGAAAGACCCCCTTCACATATTGTCTGAGTAAAATTCTATTAAAAGAGGTCCTCAAGAAACTGTCCTGGACTATTGTGCTATATTTAATAATGTATACAACGCCATCCCCAAGAATCTGAGGCCTCCACCTGATCTGGCCTTGTACACCTTTCCTGATGGGTTTGATTCAGACATGGCATACCAATTGAGAGAAAGAGCCCCCCAAACGTTAGGTGAGATGCAAGATATAGCAGTCAGTGTGGAAGCCAACCTGATAGCCAAGAGAAATAGGGCAAGGACCGAGAGAAAAACTACCTTCAAAGAAGAGCCTTCAGGTTGGGATCAGAAACTAGATGCAATAATCACTGGTATGCATAGGCTTGGAGATAGAGTTGAATCAGTTGAAAGGAAATCATCATGGGAGGGGCCACAAAATAATGCTGTCAGAAATCCTGGCTTTAGAAGAAACCAAAACCCAAATGCTGGAAGGGCCAGCCCAGAACAAGACATAAGACCTCCTTTCCAAGAAAACTATGCTGAAGCATCCACCTCTAGTGAACAGATAGATGATACTCACATTAACCTGATGGGTCTAAATAATGAACAACAGGTTTTTCTCAGTCAAGAAGATCAGGAAGATGATGAGGTTGATCAGTTCCAAACCAAATCTGGTGAGTCATTTGACTTCAAGCAGGGCTATGACACTGCTATTTTTGAAGTTCATAAACAATACAAGCTGAGAAGCAGGACCATAAATGTGCCACAGCCTGTAAAAACAAAAGATAACCAATAGCCCAAGATGTCAAAGGAGAAGGTCATTGTTACAGAACCAATTGACAAAACCAGCTCTATTACAAATGAAGTAACAGTGGAGGATGTAACTGAAATACACACCCCAAGTCAAGAGCAACTGGTAACATCTCCTTCAGAGCACAATCAAAGTAATAGTTCTCAAAAGGTTAGTAAAAAAGATAAACCTCAAGATAAAACTGAAAGCCAGGAGGGTGCCTCTGGAAAGTCAGTTGACAAAGAAAAAGCTGCTAACCATAATGCCAAGACCCAATCTGACAAACCTTTTGACCTAGAAGCTGAAATTGGTAAGTTGAAGATAGCCATCCCTCTTTCAGAGTTGGCTAAGCATGACATTTACAAGCAGAAAATCAAAAAATCCCTCCAATTAACTCAGAATCAAGATGATGTCAATGTGCTGGATGATACACCAGAGGTACTTTTTGGCCCAGAAGTTGATGGGAAAACAATAAGCACAGGGGTTTTACCCTTTTATGTTAGCTTGCACATTCATGACAAGATACTACACAATGCAATGTTTGACTCGGGCGCCTCACATAATCTTATGCCTAAATCTGTAATGGAGAGACTAAACCTAGACATCACAAGGCCGTATAAGGACCTATTCTCATTTGATTCCAGCCAAGTCAAATGCCTGGGCCTGATCAAAGATTTGTGTGTTTCCCTTGTCCAATATCCAAATAAAACTATTTTAATGGATGTGGTGGTAGCTGATATCCCACCTAAATATGGAATGTTGTTATCAAGATCATGGGGAGCCAAGCTCCAAGGGTCCCTACAATTAGACATGTCTTATGCAACTATTCTGTCTTTGGGCAACCAAAGAGGCTATATAGAGAGACACTCATGAAATATATGGTGAGTAGTGAAGAAAAACCTCAAAATTTTCCCATCTATGCAGTCCATTCTGATATGGATTCCTTCATTCTGTTCAATGACAACACATGTCCCACAGCTGATAACAAACCTTTCACTCTAGAACAAAACATGCATACAAATGAGCAATCAGTTACCCAAGGTCTTGAAATTAGGCAATCAATTGATCAAACTGTTCTAGAAATAAATCAGATGAAAAACAAGACCTCCAACTCCCGATTCCAAGTCCTAATGACTCTCCTAATTCTGCTCTAAATCAAGAAATCCTTTGGTTTCTTGAGTTCGATGGATCAGTTAACAAGTTAGGGGCAGGAGCAGGAGTGTGGATCCACAATAAACAAAACAATCATGCAGAGGGTCGAGCTTATAGGTTAAATTTCAGATGTACTAATAATATGGCAGAATATGAAGCTCTCTTACTAGGCCTCAAACTGATCAAATCCTTACAGGCAACCAAAGTGTCAATCTTGGGAGATTCAGACCTCATTATCCAACAAATGAAAGGCAATTTCATCACCAATGACAAAAGGCTAAGGTCTTACAGAACTGCTGCTATTGAAATACTTAATGTATTTACTGAATTTCAACTGACCAAAATATCTAGAAGCCACAACCTTCATGCACACAGTCTAGCTAATTTTGCTAGTACTTGTAAATTACCCTTTGAACCCAACCATTGTTTTACAGCTGAGATAAAACACAGACCTTCCATCCCAAACAATGTCAAAGACTGGCAAGTATTTGAAGATGATACACAGATAAATAACTTTTTAACTCTGCAACAAGAGTTTTCGGGCTTAAATGTTGATACTGATGCTGTAGAAGACTCCCAACCACAGAGCAACCAAGGTCAGACAACTATATCAGTCAAAACAGCTAATCAAATACTTCACCCAACAACCTTTGATAATAAGAATGTACAAGAGCTTAAACAAATCAATCTTGATGAAATAGTTGGAGCAGAGGCTGAGGTCATACAACTAAAGGACAATTTTTTACCCACAGGCCTGACCCCTTTGGAAGACATTTTTGATTCAAATGATATTCCTAGGAAACCAAAGATGCAGCCCCTAAATGCTGTCATTGAAGAGTGCAACATTGGAACAATTGAAAATCCCAAGATAATAAAATTATCAAAGTCTTTGCCCCCTGATCAGAAGCCCAAGTATGTTGACCTCTTTAAAGAGTTCCAAGATGTATTTGCATGGAGTTATGAGGATTTAAAATCCTATGATACTTCAGTCATTCAACACACTATTCCTCTCAAACCAAATCAAAATCCTTTCAAGCAAAAATTAAGGAGAATTAATCCTATACTTCTCCCTTCAATTGAGAAAGAGGTGCAAAAAATGTTTGAAGCAGGTATCATAGCACCCATCAGATTTTCAGAATGGATATCCAATCTTGTTCCTACAAGGAAGAAAACTGGTGAGATTAGGCTTTGTGTTGACCTTAGAAACTTGAATCAAGTTTCCCTCAAGGACAATTATCCCTTACCCAAAATGGATAACATTCTTCAAAGAGTGGTGGGGGCTTATAGAATCTCATTACTTGATGGATTTTCATGTTTTAACCAAATCTTGGTCCATCCTGATGATCAGGATAAAACAGCATTCACAACCCCATGGGGAACGTTTAAATATGTCAAAATGCCTTTTGGACTGAAAAATGCAGGAGCTACTTTTCAAAGAGCAATGGATATTGCCTTTGCCAAGGAGATTCATGACTTCTTAGTTGTTTATCTGGATGACCTCACTCCTTTTTCTAAATCTGACCAAGAACACCTTAGACACCTGAGGAAAATGTTTCTGACATGTAGGAAATATGGTATTTCCTTAAATCCCAAGAAGTCTCTGTTTGGCCTCGAAGAGGGTAAGTTTCTAGGTCATATCATTTCTAAAGAGGGAATTAGAATTGACCCTGACAGAATTCGGGCTATTCTAGAAGTCCCACAACCAAGAAACATTAAGGAATTACAAGCCTTTTTGGGAAAGATCAACTTTCTAAGAAGATTTATCCCAAATCTAGCAGAATTGATAAGGCTATTAAACCACATGTTGAAAAAAGATTCCAAGGTAAAATGGACACTAGAAGCTAAACAGGCCTTTGAGGGCATCAAGGCTTCTTTGACTCAAACACCCGTTCTTACAAGTCCTCAATTTGATAAAGATTTCATTATCTTCTCTTTTGCCTCCCAACATACTATTGTTGCAGTTTTACTACAGAAGGATGACCAAGGAAACGAGAAACCTATTGCTTTCTTTAGCAGAGCCCTTAGAGATGCACCCTTGAAATATCAGATTATGGAAAAGCAGGCTTATGCCCTGGTGAAGGCCATCAAAGATTTTAGGATTTATATCCTATATTCTCATGTTATTGCTTATGTGCCAAATGCCATTGTGAAAGACATATTGACTCAAGAAGGATTAGAGGGCAAAAGAGGAAAATGGATTGCTAGTATTTTGGAATATGACATCGAAATAAGACCAACAAAACTGATAAAGGGACAAGGTTTGGCTAAACTCATGTCTGAAGCAAACTTTCAAGCCTTGGATATTAATCAACTGGACAATGAACCGGAGCTGGCGACTCCACAGATCAATATAGCCTTTGAACAATCCCCCTGGTATGCTGATATCTGTTATGTATTGCAAAACCTGTGTGCTCCCCCAGGATTGTCCAGAACCAAAAGCAGATTTTTAAAAATGAAAGCTTCAAGATTTTGTGTTATGGATGGTAATTTACTGTGGAAAAATCATGAGGGTATATTGTTGAATTGTCTAACAATCAATGAAACTGACAATGTTATGAAAGATTTTCATGCAGGTGACTGTGGTGGACATTTATATTGGAAGTCCACTGTGGATAAGATATTGAGGGCAGGTTACTATTGGCCTACTCTATTTGCAGATGTCAAGAGATTTGTTACTTCATGTCATAAGTGTCAGGTGTTTGAGGGAAAAAGAAAATTATTGCCCTTACCTCTGAAACCTATTTCAACAGAAAGGCCCTTTCAGCAATGGGGCTTAGACTTCATTGGAGAGATTCATCCTTCATCTTCAGGTCAACACAAATGGATCCTAACAGCCACGGACTATTTTACCAAATGGATTGAGGCTGTTCCATGCAGACAAGCGAATGATTCCATTATCATTCAGTTCCTTGAAACTAATATTTTATCCAGATTTGGTTGCCCTGAAAAGATCATTACAGATAATGCTGCTGCTTTCAGATCCAAGAAAATGGTCAATTTTTGTCATAAGTTCCATATTACCTTGGGTCATTCCACAGCATACTACCCTCAAGGCAATGGTTTAGCTGAATCATCTAATAAGAGCCTTATTAACATCATCAAGAAGATGTTGGAGGAAAATAAGAAAAATTGGCATAAAAAGCTTGCAAATGCCTTATGGGCAGATAGGCTAACAACCAAGAGATCTATTGGGACCAGCCCATATGAGTTGGTTTATGGAATGGAGGTCAAATTTCCTTCATCACTAGGGATTCCTGTCATCAAATTGCTTCAAGAAACCCAAGCTGAACCCAATGATATGCAAAGGAGGATCAACCAAACAATTTGTTTGCAGCAAACCAGAGACCAGGTATACAATAGAGTTCAAGTTTTACAAGAGAAGCTAAAGAAAATCTTTGACAGAAGAACAAAAGCAGAAGACTTTTTCATTGGTGATAAAGCGCTTAAATGGGACTCAAGAAGAGAAGATAAGGGAAAACATGGCAAATTTGATTCCCTTTGGAAAGGACCCTTAGTTATTCAAGCAGTACAAGGAAATAACACATATTTCTTGAAAGATTTGGATGACGCTGAAGTTCAAGAGGGCCCTGTAAATGGCCGGATGTTAAAGCACTATTTTGACTATTTTCCATGTATATAATCTGACATTGCCTTGTGCATTATTACTTAATTATAGTAGTTTGTTTTCAGCAGATAAAAGGTGTTACAGCTTCACAATTTTTTGAAAGAGAGCAAGGAAAGGCCATAATTACAAGATTTCTCATTTTTTGAAAAGCCTCAGTGTTGATCATCAAAAGCAAAGTTCCCAATTTTGGCAAGAAATTAAGGACCAAGGCGCTCTGACCTGTTGTTCTTGGTCTTTCATATGGAAAAACCATCCCCAAGTGGAGCCACTATTAGCCTCCTATACCAATAGGTTTCATTTTTCATGATTGGCAGGGGAAATTCCAAATATGTCCTACTTTGATGATGCAAAGATCCCATATTTCTGTGGAAGAACATGTCTGTACATAGTTTGGATACTGTCCTACTTCTGGATGGGTGATCCAACAGCCTAATCTGGATCATGCCATGTTTAAATTGATGTTGTAGAATGGAGAAAGAGAATCTGTCCAAACTGTCTAATCTTGGCAGATTAGTAGATTAGGTAGATAATAAAGGTTCCCAAATGCTTAATCTGGGACCTTGGAAGTGATAAGGGTAGTTGTAGATAGAAACTCAAAAGGAAAAGAAAAGAAAAAGAAAAAGAGCAACTGAGGGTTTGCAAGTCTAAATGCACCCTCCTTGAAGTAATAAAAAATGCTAGGCATTAAGATGGGTAGGTAGAAAGGGTTTGCAGAAGCTTGTTTTCCTTCATATTGCTGGCCTTGACAGAAAGCATTTATTGGCAAGAGAAGGTTCACCTGTTTCAACATTTTGGCGACAGCACAGTGAAGCATGTCTAACTCCCCAATCATTCCCCACAAAACTTCTTTCTAACATTCCCTAATGGTCCAATGGGATTTCCTCATTGTGTACTAATATCACCTTTTGATTATGGCAACATCAAGCCAAGCTGTTGATTCCTATTACACAAGAAAGCCACATTTCCTGTGTAAAACCCTTGATCATTTTCATCTGTTTCTGCACCTAAGTTTACTCATTAAGCTTAGTACTCAACTCCTCTCTCTCATCTCAAATCCATATTAACCCCTAATTTTACTATTTAGCTCCCCAATTTTTCCCTTTTCCCTATTATTATACCATTTTTGTGCAAAAAATACCATAAATTATATATCCCCCCCCCTCAGGCAATATAGCCTTAATACTCTAAAAAGCAGGCGTGATAAAGTCAGGCGCTAATGAAAGTGTGCGTGCATAATTTATTTTGGGGAATTAAATCAACATCTGGTTGATCTAATAGCCCTAGCGCACCTTATAACCCTGTATGCAGTTTACCCGCTGGTACCTAAAACTTCATAAAACCCACAAATTTGGTTTATCCAAAGTTTATCCTGGCGCGCTTTTCCACAAATAATAATTGTTTATTAGACGGGCCCCGCCGTATCGCTCTGCCATCTCTGCGTCCCGTCATCCGTCGGATCTGGGCCCTCCCATCCGACGGTCCTCGGCGATTTCAGACCGCCCCCGATCGTCGTCCTTTAGCGCCTGAAAAGTGTCAGAGGATGACGTAGGGCCTGTGGCGCGTGTCAATTTCTCGTTGTATCGGGCGGCTTCTGACACAAACCGGGCCCGTACCAAAAGCGGTCTGATAAAACCGCTTACGGCCGGTCCCTTTCCGCCTTATGTCATCCTTGCATCACCACCATGCCATTGCCGCATCAGCGTTACGTCAGCTTCCATTCCGCCATTTTCCCGACCTGTCCGCCACGTCGCTCATCCACGTCGACCCAATCAACGGTTGACACGTCATCCCGCTGTACCCGACCCCACCAATGACATCATGCTGACGTCATCCATCAAAAAGGCGCCAAAAACCAATTTTTCCATATTATCACGCAAAAGTCATGGCTTTTTGTATTTTTCATATATTTGAGCACTCTGTTGATTGCATGCATTTACGTCGTTCTTTCGCCAACCTCCAGAAATTTGTCCTTGAGCTGCTGCTGCCTGGAATTCCACACGGTCATCTTCCCCCCGTCGTGCCACAACCAGGTATTTACCTGTTTTTCCCACCAACTGGTTTTTCAATCTTCACAAGCTAAAAACACAAAATAACCACTATCCGGCATTCCGAACTCCTATACCTTCAAAGACTTAACTAATATCCCTTGGAGGTCCCAAATTCATCAAAATCCCCTCATTCACTACATTGTGCTTAACCCAGACCCTTCACAAAGTTTTTATGTCGCAGGGCGCGCCACAACAAGATAATTCACCCTGTTTCACCCCCTTTTGAGAGCATTTCACCTCAATTTTGCCAAAGCTACCCTATTTCTCCCTGAAAATCTCTTTCTCTATCAAAACTCACCACATTCATCCACAATTCAAGTATAAATCCAGTTCAGAGGATAAGTGAAGCATGGAGACCCCTGTGGCCTTGAACATTACTCCCCTGAGTGCCCCACAGAGGAACCTAGACTGGCTGGCCCTTGCTGACCAGGATCATCAAATTAAAGAGACAGTTGAGATAACTACCAAATATCACATACACACTGTTTGTGAGTTGAAGGATAAATATATGAGTGGTACTAATGACATAGGTGTCTGGGAGACTAATTTGCCTATTTATTACCTACCTCAAGTCAATGTGTTCCCAGACCTCATCCACCAGTGTTGTGAACACTATGACCCCTCACAGAGAGCAGTTTTGGGTGCATCTGGGAATGTTTTATTCCACATCACTCCACAATCCATAAATCAGATGCTAAACTTTAAACCAACTAAACCTCTGGTCCCCCTTTCTATGAATTTTCTGCTCCAAGAAGCTGCCAAGTTGCCCAGCTCAGAGGTCACAAAGATTGGTCAGTTGTTCATGAAACCAGAATATCAGCCCCGGAAACCTTCTCCTTATCTACATGTCTAGTTCAATGATACAAGGAGACTACTTGTGGACATGATCTCCTGCATTCTGGGATTCAATACCAGCGAGTTCGTAGATGATACAACCTTGGTGATATTATCCATGTTCACTCCAGGGCAGCCTCCTGCTCCCCAGTATGATTATGCCACATTCATTGCTGACAAGATTCATGAGAAATTCATTAATTTGGAGAGGGAAACGGTATTCAAGTACACCTCCTATATATATCACTTAATGTTATACTTTCAGCCTGATAGTTTCCCTGTCTCCTTGAGAAAGCTGGATGCAAAAGGAAACAGGAAGTCAGTGATATTTTGGTCATCAGTTTGTCACCATATCTCTTGCTCCCCATACAGCTATTGTGAGTTCATCGATCTATTCATCTATCCGGCCTTGTCTCTGCTATAGAGTTCTCCTCCTCCTAGACTCACCGACGATATGCAGAAGATCCTCCAGCTTTCAAAGAATTATAGCATTGGAGATTGGTACTTCTACCAAGACCACACAGTAATTAGAATATATGGCTGTGAGCTAGCCCCTTACAGACTGCCAAAGTATGTCCCCATGAGAATTTTTGCATTAGAGTATTTCCGACAATTTGGAAATGCGGACATGATTCATTTTCATAGCAGAAATAAGAAAGCACATTTGAAAATCAAACACCAACTGGGCCCATTCATTTTCAACAAAAGAGAAGAAGCATGGCAAGAAGCAGATAAAATTCTAAAGAGCTTTCAGCTG
This sequence comes from Pinus tabuliformis, assembly GCA_031772625.1. Classification (NCBI taxonomy): domain Eukaryota; kingdom Viridiplantae; phylum Streptophyta; class Pinopsida; order Pinales; family Pinaceae; genus Pinus; species Pinus tabuliformis. The sequence continues at coordinate 305,254,747 of CM062816.1, read as the reverse complement.
CAAACAAGCTTCCTTTGGTCACCCTATGACCCCAATCATTTTATAAGTCTTAGAAGAGTCAGATACAGACTTGCCAGCTATGACCATGTCAGAATCCCACACATTGAAAAATATGCAAATCAGCTGGAATGGAAGGAGGGCACCCTAGTGGAAGCATGTTCTAGGGAAGAAATGGCACAAAAAGAAATGAAGAAGTTAGAAAAATTAGTTGACTTAGAATTTTTTGGACAGGTTTGCTCCCCAGTACTCAAGCATCTTGGAGTAGCTGCTTCCTCTTCCACTACTCCCCAGCAATCTGCCCAAGCCTCTACTCAAGCAGCAACTACAGCTAAAGGAAAAGAGATGCAACAAGATGAGCCACTCTCTAATGTAGAGCAGCAAGAAGAACAGCAAGAGGAAATGGCTGAGGCACCTTCAAATACAGAGCAGCAAACTCGGGAAAAAGTCCCTCCTAGGCAGGAGGTAACAGTGGAAACCTCGGTGCTACAAACTCCAGCTAATGAAGAAAGAACAAGGAAGAGAGATAGGCAGGAGGAAACTCCTCTCACCACTTCAACAGATCAACAAGGTGAGCAAAGACAAAGGCTGAATCCCACTGGTACCATGCTCCCTCGCAAAATTGAAACATCAGCGAGTTCCTTTCAGCAGGAACAAGAAATACAGCATGGAGGAGAAGTTAGTTCATCAGGGCAGCAGACAAGGTCTGAGTCTAGCATCAAGAAGCAGTTTATAGAGATAAAAGCAAGAAATGAGCCAATTAGAATCCAACTCTATAACCAGCTGCTCAAGATGGCGCCAACCAATCAAGAAAGGCTTATGTCGGCCTATGATATTCAAGAGGGAAAAATGACTCTTAGTCATTTTAGGCCCACCATGCTGCAGCCTCAGTCAGCTGCCGACTATATTAGGACCAACCTAGAGGTCTTTGCCAAGGACATCCATCCTATGGATCAGATAGAACTGCACAAACAAACAGGGGAGATGGTTTATGCTACATTGGCTGATAAGACTCTATTGGCACATAGGTTGCAAAACTCCCTAAATAACACTATTGCTCAATTGGAGCTAGAGAAAGCTTCCTCTCAAGCCAAGGATAACAGAATCAAGTCCTTGGAAGAAATCATCATAGAACTGGGCCATGATCCAAATGACCCTAAGGGAGTGCAAGCATTAATGAAGAAGAAAGATGAGGACATAGCAGCTTTGAAGAAGCTGGTTAAGCTACCACCAACCCTTCACCCTCAGACTGAAGATGTTGCCCAACAAAGAAGAGATCAAGATGTGACGACCATGCTGGTGGCTTTGCACAAAAGGCTAGTGGAAACAGAGGGTGCCTTGGAGGCGGCCCTAAAGCAAAAGGAAGGAGAACAGGTGTCTTAGCCACCTTAGCAGGTTATAAATCTTGAGGATACTCCTCAAGTAATAATTCCTCCCCCAGAAAGGACATCAGAAGCAGGCCCTTCAGCACCAGCACCAGAGCAGGCACCCAACCTTGACATGCAGAATATGAGGAAGGAACTGGAGGCTCTTGAGGCACAGATGGCAGAACTAAAGGTAGCAAAAGAAAAATTGGCTACACTGGAAGAGAAATACGATAAATCAAAGCAGAATGTGGCTGAGAGGACAAGAGAAATAAGAACCCTGGAAAAGAAGATAAAGGAGCTAGAAAATGAATTAACCATGAACAAAACTATAGCTGATGTAAAGAAAATTCTATGGGCTAAAATTGGCCAATCTATTATAGACCAATGGCAGTCCATTGAAACAGTTCATGAACAAATGAATCTTCTGGGCAGAGCTCAAGCTGAAAATCAAAGAGCCAAGGCATCTTTAGGGAGTATGCCTGAAATAGCCAACAGAATGATAAATGTCCTTAACAATCGGACTGGCCTTCAGCTAGCAGGAATGGGCATTAGAGACAGGACTGATACTATTCTACTGATAAAAATGGTGCTTACCCTGAGAAGTTATGTCCAGTCATTGGAGAGAAAGTGTGAGGAAATACAAGCAGAAGTGAATGAATTTATTGCAAAAATCACAGTTCTACATAACAGGGGCCTCCCCAGTTTGGTGACCAGTGCAGGAAGATTGTTATCACATGAACATTATGCCAAAAGGGTCAACAGCTTTGCAACAAATCAAATAACAGCATCTGCAAGCGCTCCAGAGGAAGCAGGGCCCCCATCTGGGCAGGATCTTTACGATAAGCTGGAAAATCTATTTTTTATTGAGCATGAGATCAGGCACCTTTTTGCAGTTACTCCCAATTATTACAAATACACTGAAGCTGATGAAATTCTAATCAAAATGTAGAGGCATCAATTGCCCACTGAAGAATGGTGGAGGAGTATGATAGAAACTATACTTTGATAAATTAATTTTGGCCTAAAGTCAGCATTTTCAAAATGACTCATGTATCAAATCTACTTAAAGCAACAGTGGAAGACAGCTAGATGAAAAGCACAGTGTCTGGGTATAGCTGGATAGTGCAATTGATGTGTCCAACACAGCAACATCATGACAGAGCAGCATAAACGCAAGAATTCTCAAAATCAAGGCAAAGGTGCTCAGTTGTCCCAGGACGCTCCAAAAGTCAAAAGATCTCGAACAAGAATGACTAGCTATAATCAATCTGCTTTAATAGCAATAACTATTGTATCCACTATTTTTGAGAGTTGGTAGAGAAAGTTATGAGTCAATGACTCATTTTCAGATATTTTGTAAAGATAATTTTTTATATATACACCCCGCTTAGCTTATTTGGGGGTTGTTGTTTATTTGTTCTGAAGAACTCGGCTGTATATTCTGAGAAGTATAATACAAGAAGCTGCTGGTTTTCTCAACTTGGCTATGCTTGGACGTGTTGTGATGGGATTGTTGGCTTTTGCAGAAATCTCGTGTTTTCTCATGATACAATAAGTGTTTTCCTAACTGTCTCTCTATGTTTTATATGTTTACGTAACTCATCTATGATATATGTTTTCTTAGTAGGAATGAAAATGAATAGTTCAGGATTTGTCCAGTAAGACACCCTAAACTCAGTCATTCCTGCTATGTTTTCTTCAAGATTAGTTGTAAATATGGAATTCTTAAATGCTCCGGTTTACTCTAATTTTATGGTAAATTCTATTCGAGAATTCTCTTTTGCTCTTGAATAAGATTCAGCCTTTTATGTTCTGTATCACCAAGAAAGAAATCTTTGTTGTCTTTCATGGTGTGATTCTATACTATTTCTTCTCAAATCAAAGGTTTGTATCATGGATACCTATCTGGCTCTACAGTAACACTCTTTTATCACAGACACTAAGTAATAATCAGTCATGGACTCCATTTGCCCAATGGAATAAACCCTCTTTGATCATTGCAAACCCTTATTTAGACAACAGATGACAACCAAAATTCAAACAAAACCTTATACTTCATAACTAGCCTAGAATCCTAAAAACAAAGCTAAATCAAAAGAGAGAGCCCTCTCTGATTGCAGGTGTTGTGGGGAAAAATGCCTATGCAGGACGATCCTATCCACCTAAGGTGTGACAGCGCCTTAGCAACAAACAAATACAGCTATCATGATTTCTTCCTTTATGAAATATGAAATAGAGGAGATCGGCAGACTTACCATTGTCTTCCGGTTGTCCCTCGAACTAGATCCTCTTCTCTTTGTGTGTCCACAGCTACTTGCCTCCTCGCTTGATCAAGAGAACAGCTACTTGAATCCCACGAGATCACAAGAGAACAGCTACCTGTGACAAGAGAACAACTACTTGCAACAAGAGAGGAACACAATACAAAGGCAGATATACATATTCATAAATGATTCAGGATTAGAAGTAAATCAAATATACTAATGCAATCATACAAAATACACCAGCATATAGGAAAGAATCGAGATAGCTTTATTGAAAGTAACAGGGTTCAGGAAGAGATACAACCCATAGGGCTCCAACCCAGCATCTCCTTCCCAGTAGAATGGAATTCCTTCTTCAGCTCCTTTCAAAGCATAACACACCCAATGTTTCTAGCCACAAACCAGCAGCAATTCTTTGCAAATACCAAATTCCAGCCTCCCTGATCTCATGTAGAAGAGATCTATATATAGGGATATTGGAGAGAGGATGAGTCAGCTTGAGACTGGTCTAAGACTGACTAGTGTCCTCTCCCACTTCATTTCTTGAGTCCACTTGGAGGTTCTTGCTTCCACTTGGAGATTTGGAACCTCTTACTCATCACTAGTTGAATTCCCTGATCCAAGTGTCATTTTGGAAGCTTCCTGGGCATTGACACCTTGAGAAATGACTCTGCCACTTGTCTAAACTCGCTCAGCGTAGGTAGCCTTCTTTGCAGTTGACATTCAACGCAGGTAGACAGTGGAGCAGTTGACATTCAGTGCAGATGCTCAATGGAGCAGTTGACATGATCCAGAATTGCCTTGTTTTTGAGTGTTTTCAGGTGGAGAACTTTTTTTAAGTGCTGTGGTTTGCTGGCCTTGTTCCTCTAGGGGTAGGAACAACATGTTTAGGGACTTTGGATCCCTTGATTATTGACATTTCATGCTAAGTGATGCAAGGCACAAAAATGTTTATAACAGTTGCCCCCTAAAGTATGAGGCCGTTTATCGGGTGAAATGCTTTATCCAGGAGGGTCCGAAGTTCATCCATCTGCTGGGAGGAGACCTGTAATAAAATATAATACAATACATTATGATTCATATTGCTTTCACGATCTAGCTGAGGCGGGCATTCCCATGCTCAACTTTATAAATTCATTTTTGTACATAGAACAGACGATCGTCTGATGGTAGACTGATAATTTTAGTGAAATTATCATCCTTTGAGTAGGATGATCATCTGCTGCAATGATGTACATGTCAAATGTCTTTATCTTTCCTGAATATATATCACAACCCAGATGGATGAAACTAGATCCGGGGTCTTCAAACTCGTTCGATCTTCACTCTAAGTACAAGTCGATCCATGTGAGAATTGCGCTGAAGTCGAACATGGAAAGACATCGCTTGATTACCGGTCAATGATGTAAACCGTTAACAAGCGCGAGAGGAATCACCGATAATGATAATGACCCTCAAGGTACTGCAGTACAATTCACGTGGTGTGAATAAAGGACTTGGCATCGAACACCACGCAAAATCTTCTGGTCGAAGGTCATTGATGTATACCTGTCGCCGGAAGTGAGAAACTTGCCATTGAGGCATGCAAGCTTCAAAGTACTGAAGGGGTTGTTCCTAGATCAACTCCTTGGATAATGAGCTGATGTCGACAAGGAGCGATCTGTCAAAGGAGGGCCTTAATGAATCCCACATCAGTGACACGGAACGGAGCTAATGATTTTAATGGAGGTGAAAACAATCTATGACATATGATTCAGGGTGGCGGTCTTGAATGGATGAAGGATAATGTATGGCAGTGGATGGGACCCGGTTGACTCTTTCTGAACGACTTCTCTTGAACATATGGCGACACTGATGCGATGGATCAGTAGCATTACCCCAAATATGGATGGTATGGCAAGACCATGGTGATGTGACCGATGAATGAAACAACCCAACCCGAATGTGATACGGAGGAAAAGTGTCATGTTCAAGAGCGACCTGCTACCATCAAAGTTTTCTTGATTTTTTCCCAATTTTTCCCCAGTCATTGCTGACCAGTACCTCTTTATTTTTTTCAAGCTTGAGGAGGATAACATATGCTTGTTCTATAACCTGCCCTTCGGGCAAGCCCATCGCTATGTTTTAACGAGCTTAGCGATAGTGAAACTCGTTCTCGTCTAAAGACAAGTTTGTCGCTATTTAATAATTTTAATGAGTCTAACGACAAGGATAACTCGGTCCTTTTCATTTTTAGAGAGTCTGAAAAGGTACATAAAGTTAACTCCAAAATTCCTTTTTCGTCATCTAATCCCTTAAGTCCGAAAAAGTATAAAACAATACAGAAGGGATGAGTTTTCGATAACTTTAACGAGCTGAATAAAACAAGCGCTCGACCTTTTTGTGCAATAATCCCTCAGGTCCAAAAAGATTAAAATCTAGAGGAGGGATAGCTCTTCCGGTCCTTTAACGAGCTGGAAGGCCAAAACTCGGCAATCTTTTCATATTTTACGAGTCAGTTGAAAAGAGCTTAAAGAAGACTCGTCTTTTGAGGAACGAGTGATAAACAGGGATAGCAACTGATTCCAGGTACAGGTTGGAATTTTCCAATCACGGCAGTGTCACAAGGATGGCTAGGTGAAATCACTCTTCGCAATTGTTCCTCAAAATGGGTAAACAATCATATGGAGGTGAACGATCGGCCAAATGAAAGTGGAGGTGGCAGGTGCAAACACGACCAAAGCTTTTATGGCTGATAAATTTACGATCACAGCGGTTATTTACCGAGATAGGTTCATTTTTTATTTAAAAATGAGCTTAAACTCTGGAGGGAACATTGCTCACTGCTTATATTTATTTTTTAACGAGCATGAAGACCGCGTTAAAACTGCTCGGATCTTGCGTTTATTTTTTAACGAGCATGAACTTTATGCTAAAATTGCTCGATTACCCAGTCATTAGATAAGAGTGTCTCATGAAAGATTCCATTTTTTATCGAGCTTGCACCTTACCAAAGCTATGCTCCCTCTCCTTTCTTTATTCAAGTTCGGAAACGGCTAATCCTACGAGTTTAAAGGGTTAGACCTACAGGTTGAAAGGGAGGACCTAAAAATTTAAAAAATAAATAGTCGCCCCTTGCTTGCACTCCAAAAGGTTTGCATGCCCCCAGGTATAAAGTACGATTTCAAGGTTACCCCTCAATTTGCAGATAAAACATTTGTTTTACCGGGAGAGGCCTACCTCTTTCAGGTTACCCAAAGATTGTCTCGTTAATCTTTCAAACAAAACACTTCTTTGGCAATGTCTACCGAAATAAACAAAGGTGAGCGACGACCCCCCGCCCTCTCATAACTTTGACAAGAGAATCCTATTCTAGAACAACCCCTCTTCCACCCACGGACGAGGTACGAACTAGTCATATTCTCCCGCGGAAACCTACCCTATACCCAAAGTTTTCCTGCCGAAGCAGGGCAGGACGCATGCCCCCTGGGTTCCAGTCATATCCTCCCGGATTACTCGCACTCATCAGGAGGATGGACCGTGGGTTGAGACACTTCTTGCATGAATGGGCCATTTAGGGATGGTACATGACTATTTGCGATGCGTGATCCGGGAAACGAAAGTTGGTCTACGAGCTTGACCATTCTTCCTTCATGCGGAAAACACATTACTCTAAAGAGTGAGGAGACTACAGCTCCCATGCAATATATATAGTCTCGTCCAAGGAGTAGGTTATAATCCAAGGGTCCTTGAACGACCATCACGTTCATTTGAACGGTCTTCCCTTTCAATGTTATAGGTACATTGGGGAGGATCCCTAAAGGTCGACTGGTTCCTTTATCAAAACCTGATAGATTTCTCATCTCAGGTAAAAGCGCTGGCGAACCAAGCGCTTTCCAAGCAATAGAGGAAAGGATACTCACAGATGCCCCCTCATCAATGATAGTGCCAGCCATTACCATTCTGTATATTTGACAAATAATTCTGAATGGCACACTGGCTGGCAACCGGGGTCTGCCTAGTTGGTTCCAATCAAAGGACACAACCAGGTTGCTTGGTGGTGGGACCGAATATACAGCCAGATAGCGCTCTGATGAACTTCCTTCCTGCGACAAAGGAATGGTGGAATGGCCCCCTTGATCATCAGAGTCAGTGCTGATGAAGAGAACCTGGACGGTGTCGTCTTTATTCTCCTATGTGATGGTGTCATTCGAAGATGGAGCCTCTGAAGGAAAAACCGGGTCAACTGCCGTATCAACCTTTTGACTTTCGTCAGGCATGGATCCAGACGGTTCTTCTTCAATGACAGGTGCTTCGGCTGACCATCTAAGTGGCTCAGCCGGATTCTCAACTAGTGAGGGACTTGGCAGGAGTCTTTGATATCCAGGAGGAAGATTCGCTCGTAAAATCGGGCGATCTTCCAGAACTCTTTTTGCCTCGTCTAAGAAGGGACAACGGTGGATGGCGTGATCGCCTTCACACAGTCTGCAGGGAAATTTAACTCTCCCATTTTGTCCTGGAGCTTCACTCCCACTAGTTGACGGTGAGCAATCGACATGGCTATCAGAGGTCGATGCTTCCGAATTGTGCAAACGGGGGGACCAGTCCCTTAGTATCCATGGGATACAGGGACAATCTCTATGGAAGTGGTCTCCCCTGCATATGACGCATGGCGATTTAGGCCTTACGAGTGCGGTGTGTGGATTTTTTTTAGATGACACTTGTTTGCCCCCAGTCGCCTTAGGCTCCTTCTTCTTCTTTTCTTTCTTCTTCTTCTCCTTCTTCTCCTTAGGAACCCGATTTTTTGATCGACCAATTCCGTCAAGCGAAGAGGAAGGAGGGGAGGAAGATGAAGTGGAAGGCTGGGAGGCAACTCTTGTCTGATCTAACTGTTGACTCGACTGTTCAGGAGTGGTGGTATTCTGAATGACATTGGTCGAAAAGAGCCAAACTGGTAGGCCAATTGTCAGTCCTGGAAGCGACAACGTGGCCATGTGGGGCGCACCAACATCTCCCCAAGAGGAGAAGGGACTAGGATTTCCACCCAAGGGAACTCCTTGGTTGGTGTGCTCCATCTTTTCAACCTAAAGATCAACGCAGGATTAAAGGGTGATTGTTCCGTTTAAAATAAATTGTTAACGACGCTTTTAGACACAACTTGCTTTTTCAGTTTTAAAGAGTCGAGAAAAAGCTAAAGATGACTCTAGTCTCCTTCGATGTTTTAACGAGCCCGAAGTGACAAATGCTTGGATGGACTTTTTCTGTTATAGAGTCTGAAAAAGGCCAAAGGAACTTCTCTGGAGATCTAGGCAGAGGGTGTGCCAAACCTTTCGCAAAACCATAGAATACTTTTTACGGTACGGGTGGTCGATCTTCGTGAATGCTGTGTTCACTGCATTGCGATCAGTAGGGCGGCCGACACGGCTTCCTAAGGATAAAAGATATATGCCTATAGGGGTCTCCCAATATATACGCGACGGTACGTGGGAGCACAATCCGTATTAGCGCCACCGACTCTCAGGAGGAATCACCCACCTTCTTCGAGATCGACAGTCACTATGTTTAACGACGCTGGAACACGTCTCTAGCCTAGACCTCTATGTTGTGCGTTATGTTACAAAGCGTTGTTAGGTTCATTCAGTTTATTTTAGGTTGATCTTTTTAAAGTTTGCCTTTCAAGGTTCACCACGAGATGTATGATACAACTTCCTAAATGCAGTCTAAGATGATAAGCAAGCTTTACAATCTTTCAACTTTGAAAATCCTAGCTACTAAGGGAAAAGAGAGCGACTATCTTTTCTCAAAGAGCAATCAGCACACTCTAATGCACTTTCCCTAAATCCAACATGCAAACTTATCAAATGCAAAATGCACAATGCAGGTGTTTGTTTTCACTTTCTTAGTATAAATGCCTACAAAGAAAGCTTTTTGCACAACTTTGAATTTGCTTTTACAATGATCAAAATAAACAAGTTCACTTTCTTCGAAATCAACAAGGGTAGAAGAGATTACAATCACTTTGCGATTTTCGAAATAAAGACTCGTTTTGATACTTTGAAAAGAACAAATTCAAACCAATAAGCAAAAGTAAAACTATAATCAATCTGAACAAACAGCCAATGAACTCTCTTCTAAGATCACTCTCAATCAGATCTGAATCAAAGGCTACAGAAAGACTACTTTACTCATGCAAAGGAAGACTGTAAATGACGCCACAAACACATAAAAACATTCACAATCTTTTTGTACAAAAATTGGGGTGGAATTCAGGCAAAGAAAAGGGTTATCAGACTAGCACCTATGCTAGTTAAAGGCTGCAAAAACAGAGATCAAAACAGGGCAAAAGAGGACAAAGAACCCCAGCTGCACCAGGCCACACTGGTTCAGCGCAAGTCCAACACTGTCAGTTTGACATTCAGCGCAGGTAGCCCCTTCAGGACCTGCGTTGAAATGCAGACTGCCTTCACAGTGCCTGCGCTGAAGAGAGAAACTCTCGTTTCTCTTGGTTTCTGGGTCACAAAATGCTCAAAAATCAACTGTTTCAGGCCAAATCAGAAACACAAGCAAGGTATAAATAGAGGGATGCTTTGATAGGGTACTAAAGACTATCACAAGGATCAATCAAATCATTTGTGGATCTAGTTTAAATCATAGACAAGTCCAACATACTAGATCAAAGCAGCAACTTTTACTTTGCATCCGGGAAAGATACAGTTCAAGAGTTGTTGTCAAGTCTATGAAGTAAACAAATGATGGAAACACAAATGAAATGAATAAACAAGTTCTTCCCCAGCAGATTCGCCAATTTGTTGTGGGGAAAAATGCCTATGCAGGACGATCCTATCCACCTAAGGTGTGACAGCGCCTTAGCAACAAACAAATACAGCTATCATGATTTCTTCCTTTATGAAATATGAAATAGAGGAGATCGGCAGACTTACCGTTGTCTTCCGGTTGTCCCTCGAACTAGATCCTCTTCTCTTTGTGTGTCCACAGCTACTTGCCTCCTCGCTTGATCAAGAGAACAGCTACTTGAATCCCACGAGATCACAAGAGAACAGCTACCTGTGACAAGAGAACAGCTACTTGCAACAAGAGAGGAACAAAATACAAAGGCAGATATACATATTCATAAATGAATCAGGATTAGAAGTAAATCAAATATACTAATGCAATCATACAAAATACACCAGCATATAGGAAAGAATCGAGATAGCTTTATTGAAAGTAACAGGGTTCAGGAAGAGATACAACCCATAGGGCTCCAACCCAGCATCTCCTTCCCAGCAGAATGGAATTCCTTCTTTAGCTCCTTTCAAAGCATAACACACCCAATGTTTCTAGCCACAAACCAACAGCAATTCTTTGCAAATACCAAATTCCAGCCTCCCTGATCTCATGTAGAAGAGATCTATATATAGGGATATTGGAGAGAGGATGAGTCAGCTTGAGACTGGTCTGAGACTGACTAGTGTCCTCTCCCACTTCAGTTCTTGAGTCCACTTGGAGGTTCTTGCTTCCACTTGGAGATTTGGAACCTCTTACTCATCACTAGTCGAATTCCCTGATCCAAGTGTCATTTTGGAAGCTTCCTGGGCATTGACACCTTGAGAAATGACTCTGCCACTTGTCTAAACTCGCTCAGCGCAGGTAGCCTTCTTTGCAGTTGACATTCAATGCAGGTAGACAGTGGAGCAGTTGACATTCAGCGCAGATGCTCAGTGGAGCAGTTGACATGATCCAAAATTGCCTTGTTTTTGAGTGTTTTCAGGTGGAGAACTTTTGTTAAGTGCTGTGGTTTGCTGGCCTTGTTCCTCTAGGGGTAGGAACAACATGTTTAGGGACTTTGGATCCCTTGATTATTGACATTTCATGCTAAGTGATGCAAGGCACAAAAATGTCTATAACAGCAGGTAGGCTAGAACCTGTAATCCAAAGTTGGTTTGTGGTTACCTCGGCCGTATTCCCTTGGGAGTCAAAGGGAACAACCTGAGAGTTAACAGGACCCAAAAATGTTATTTTTAGAAGATGCTATTTTTGGCAGTTTCACCTCTCACCCAAGGTGGCCAATGACCTCACAGGCCAAACTGCTATTTTTAGCAAGTTCTATTTTTACATTTCTTGTTGCACATTTTTCAATACATTACAAATATAATCACACTAATTTTGTTAAGAACCTGTCCACTCTTCTACTGTTCTATTATTTTCTATTTTGATTCAAATTCTTTGTAAATGTAACAACTATGCATCTCCCCTTCTTCAGGATGAAGAAGGCATTAAGGGTGGGGTAGATGTTGGAGGGGCTAGTCAAGGCTAGTCAACATAGTTGACTAGCCCTGTCGAGTTGACATTTTTGACTAAGTCTTGGCATATATTATAAGTTGGTTGGATCCCCTGTCTAGTTGTCTAATCAAGCTGGTTAGCTATTGTAACTGTCTAGTTGCAGTATAAACATGTATGTACTCGACATGAAGAGATTGTTGGGTCTATTATATTATATAATATAAGGATGCTTTTGTTGGTTCTCCACTACTTTTGTTTATCTCTTTCCTTGCTATCTCATCATGTGTATTATGTAAATTGCTTGGTATAAATTTTTGGTAACTAATGCATACTTTCCCCTAGACTACAACAACATTTGTTCTATGAGATCAATGAATGACATATTGTACAGTTTTCTAGATTCATTTGCTATTATTTACTTGGATGATATAATAGTATATAATTTTACATAGGAGGAGAACATCTCACATTTTATGCAGGTGCTATAGACACTGAAGAAGCACTAGCTATTGGAAATCTCAAGAAATGTCAGTTTTTCCTACAACCTTAAGTGTATTTATGATATGTAATTGGTGGAGGAGAGTTGGAGATAGATATTTCCAATATGGACACCATCATGAAGTTTCATGTGCCTACCAATTATTTTGAGGTTGAGAGTTTCATTGGGGAAACACAATACTTAAGGAAATTCATAGCCTCATTTAAAATAGTAGCAACACCACTCCACACCATAACAATGAGTGAAAAGAGTTTCCAGTGGGGAAAGGGTCAGTAGGAGGCCTTTGAGGAGTTAAAGAATAAAATAAATCAAATATTAATTCTTGCATTACCAAAATTGTAGTTGCCCTTTGAATGGGAGAAAGATGTGGGTGGGTATACTATGGGAGTAATCTCAATGTAGAGAGTAAAGTCTATATGCTATGATTATAAGCATTTCATGGGGAATTTTCCAAATACCCTACCTATGATAAGGAACTTTATGCCCTATTACAAGCTATCAAAAAGTCGAAACACTATTTTATGGGAAGGGAGACAATCATTGGCATAGATCACTAGTTATTATAGAACTTGCAGGCCCAATGTAAGTTACAACAAACCATGCATTACTAATGGATGGGGTTTTTACAACGGTTTCATTTAGTGTTAAATTATAAGAGGGGAAACATAAACAAGTTGGTTGACATTCTTTGAAGGCCACCCAAATAAAAGATCACAACTTTTGGAACTCTAATGCACATGAAACATTTCACCCATGATGCATATAGGGAGACACATGCAAAGAGTGAGAACCTCTGGGATTTGTTTTAGCAATTTTGGAGCTAGATTCATCTGCATGATGGTGCTAAGATAGTTGACTATCATCTCCCAAATGGGTTGCTTTGTAGGCTAGAAAAGTTATATGTTCCTAATAGTAAGAAATTAAAACTAATCAGAGAGACTCGCACCTCCAAGATTTCAGGGAATTTTGGTGTAGGGAAGATAATGGCCAACTTATAGAGGTATTTGTATTGGCTAAAGATGCAAGAAAATGTAGCTAGGATCATAATATGATGTATTCTTTGTTGTAACTCCAAGCCTATTAACATGAAATAGGGTCTATATCATCCCTTACATGTACCCACTCATCCTTGGGAAATAATTTACATGGACTTTGTGGAGCTTTAGCAACATCCAAGAAGGGACATGACTACCCATTCATGGTAGTTGATAATTTTAGCAATATGTGCACTCTCATGCCCTATAAAAAGATCATCAATGGGAAAGAAGCATCAAACTTTTCCTTTGGACGGGTCTAGTTACACTTTAGATGCCAAAGAGCATCATTTCAGATAAGGACACAAGATTTCTCATGCATTATAGAATACATTGTGGGAGAAGATGAACACGAAGTTGAAGAAATGTACAACATTCACTCCATGGATAGATGGGAACAAAAAAGTATTCAATGGGACTTTAGTGCAACTTTTGAGGAGAGATAGAGTATGGTTAAAGTTTAACAAGGAGAGGATATAAGGTCCTAGTAAGGAAATGAAGGCTCTGTAATATGGCCCTCTCGAGATATTGGAAAATGAGGGAGATAAAACTTATAAAATCAATATACCTCCATACATGTGCATTTACTCAATGCTAAATGTGGAAAATTTGTAACTCTATGAGCCTTCCATGTTGGATTAGAAAGAGGAGCAAGTCCTATCTTCTACATAGGATTTAGCACAATATGATAAGGTAGAGTTGATAGAGGATATAGTTTTGTAGAAGGGATATATAACTATAAGATAGGGGAAATGTGATCTTTGGAATATTGGGTTGAAAGGACAATTTCTAGGCAAGGCTAAATAGTAATCCAAGGACAAGGTAGAGGAAAAAATTCATGACCTCATTCAACAAAATCTTTTGTGGACCAAAGTCCTCCCATAATAGGGATGTATGATCCAAATTGAATAATTATAGTGTATTTCATCCATTTCAATACTTTTAGGGTGGAAAAATGATAGAAATCAACTTACAAGAACAATTTTAGTGCAAGTAGGAATTACTTTGGAGAAATGGGGTCTAAAACTTTATGAAGTCAAATTGAGTCCTTAAATGATATTTCTTAGGGAAAAACTTTGACTCTTAAGCATTGCACCCCTTGGCATTATTATATATTTGAATACATTTCCAACAGTGTAAGAATCATGTCGATCAAATCTTGGATGAAAACTTTATGCCTCTCGGAATTTGTCCTGTTGTGATTGACCACCATAATTTGAGAGGATGCAATGTCATCCCCTGTTACTCATGGAAAATGGGCTAGAAACCTAGGACCTACAAAGAATACTCTAGAAGGGTCAAGTTGTAACTCATAGTATAGATTTTGGATTTCAATATATTTTTATCAAATCAATTATGATGAACTATCTAGTGGAATATCCATAGCATTTTATCAATCAAGTAAGGGATGATATAGACCATGCTTCTTGTTACTAGTCTTAATGATACAATAATGAATAAATCCTGTAATTAACTTTGTTGTGTCTTCTTACATTTTGGGGTAGTATGCATACCTCTATAAGTTGGAAACTATCTTCCCAATACTAGAATTCCTTACAACCTTGGAGGTGTGGGCCCCTCTAATTAGTTATAGTTTCTCACCTTTAGGAACGAAAATATTTTCCAACTTGTAGAGTAATATATTACATAGATGATATTCAACTATGTTGTCACCATCATCTGCATGGATCTGGCCTGATAACTATTGAAACACCTCCTTTAAGTCATCATCTTATGTATATGTCTCTTTGTATGCATCATGGATGAAAGGCTCCATGTACATGATAGTTCCCAAAGCTAAAAGTTTGGATGTAGGTGGCCTTGCCAGAATGTTTAGTAGCTTATTTGTGTTTCCCTTCTTATACTTGATAACTAGATGAAACTTGTCATGCGGAAAGAGTCAATTTTGCGGACAAAACCGACCTCCCTAGAAGCTAAGGCTTTCTAGTGACAAACAAGACAAGTAAACACTACCTTTCTCTAAATATGCATTTAAAATACAAGTAATCAGGTGTTTATAACATACCTTTAGTCCAACGCTTTGTAGTAGTCCAGCCTCGCCGATCCGGATGAGCTCCTCCTTCTCTTCTAAACCTGCATTCACTAACAAGCCAAAAGATTACATAGCACCTGAATAACTTATAAAATAACACATATTCATCATACAGACCAAGGATTATATGAAACAAATCATGTATAACAACTTGTTGAGAAAAATGAGCTTAATTGTATTAAGTGGAAACAAAAGAAACCATTACAACCTGAGCCTTGGTGTTGTGCAGGTCCCTCCCAGTGTCCAGCAAGAGTTTTCCTTTACTTTGATCAGCTCACCCACTTCCAAATGAAGCTAAGAAAGGATGGGAATCTCTCATCTCAAGCTCTATAAGGGAGTCCTAATCTCAGCAACATCTACCCTTAGGAATGTTCATCTTTCAACCTCTCCTCCCTCTGGCCCAATGCCTGTATTTATAGTGCTTTGGAGGAAGTTAATCAGGTCCACCATGAATGGGATAAGCCCCTCTTTCAATGGGATAGGTCCCCTCTTCATGGGATAAGTTCCTCTTACATAAGGATGCATGAACCATCTGGAGGTGCTCAATCCACGTCAAACCATCTTCTAGAATGCTCTAGAAATGACCACAAGTAACTTTTTTGAAGTGAAACTTGCGCCTTTTGACCTTTACAGGAGTACGCACCCAGCCCTTTACATACAGAGCGTACAAGTACGCAGGTTTTATGAACTGGAGGTGCGTACACGCAGGTAAGGCTAAGAGAAACTGCGTAACCAGAGTTAATTGACTTTTAAAGGACTTTCTCTCTTTCTTGGGGTTTGACATGAGGAGCAAAGGTATGAGACTTGCCAAGGAGGATAGTATGACAGTTGATAGAGCCATACTAACTATAGATAGTCATGGTGACAAATGTTAGTGTAACAGATTTCCCCCTAAAGTGCAAAGCCTGTAGTAGATTTAGGGTTTCATATCATCTAGGAAGGGTGAAGTACTTTATCATGTCAAGGATTATCTTGTGGAGAGACTGGTTGGAACCTGCAAGTATTCAACACAAAATACATGTATGAGATCATATCATCACTGAGGTAGGCATTCCCATACTCAGATCAAAAACTTTAACTAGAAAACTAACTACTGCTCTGATATAGGAATGATTTCGCAGTACATCATAATCATAGACTCATGTAGACACAGTATGGACGCAGCCATCTGTTTATAGTTAGTCTACTATACAATGAATACAAAACTCCTCGCAGCCTGGATGGTGGAAACTAGATCCAGGGTCTTCATTTCTACTTCCCAAAATAGTACGATTCTATCCATGCGAATAAATGAGTTGATGTCGAGCATGGTAGAAACCACTTGATTACCAGTCAATGATGTAAACTGTTAACAAGTGTGAGAGAGACCACTAGTGATTTCAATGGTTCTCAAAGTACCCAGTACAATCCATGAGATGTGAATGAATGTGTTGATGTCGAACATGTCACGGAATCCTTCGATCGAAAGTCAATGATGTAAACTGTCGTCGAAGGCGAGAAATCTGCCATTGATGCATGCGGATCTCAAGGTACTGACGATTTCTAGATCATCTTTCTAGATAATGTGTTGATGCTGATAGAAAGCGATCCGTCGTAGGCAAGCCCACGTCACGAGATATAAATCAAGTTGAAGAAATGTAGCTGTAAGGACTGACTCTGGGATGGTCAAGATGGATGACAGGTATTTTGCAAATGAATGGTTTATTTGCAGCGACCTATTGAACACATAACGACACAACAGATGGCTTGGTGACATTTGACCCAAAGTTAATACCCGGCTGAAGACTTTCAATGTGGTTCAATCAATTGTGAGGCAAAGGATTTCCCAACCCAGGTGAATGAAAAGTGTCGTGTTCAAGAGTGGTGATAAGGTTTCTTCTGAGACAAAGGATAACAAATAGGCTCATTTTCCTCTCTTTTCCCCCACCATTTCTAGCAAGTACCTCTTTATTTTTTACAAGCTTGAGGAGGATAACATATGCTTGATTATAAGCTCATCCTTCGGATGAGTCCAACTTAGTTTAGATTCAAACCCTAATAAGGAGTGGTCCGTTCCTGTTTGTAATCGAACAGGTCCTTTACTGTGAAATTTTAACGAGTCCAGTATAGGAGAAACTCGGCGTTTTTCAATTTTAGAGAGTCTGAAAAACTTAAGAAGACTCCAGGGTTGAACTTTTTCGTAAATTTGTGTCTCCCAAGCCCGAAAAAGTATAAAATAATACTTGAGAGAACCGCTTGGTTTTTTACGACCAAGGAGTACTTTCATAGTTAGTGTCTTTGACCTAAAAAGTAAAAAGTGATCAAGGACACGTTGTTTTATTTCTAGTATCGAGTTTGAAACGACAAAAACCCGGCAATCTTTTCTTGTTTTTACGGTCAGAAAAGGGCTATAAGGGGACCGTCTTTTAATTCTGTTTTAACGAGTGTAAAAGAAACGCTCGGCAATATTTTCATGTTTTAGGAGTCAAAAAAGGGCTTAAAAGATGACTCTGATGTTTTTGTTTGTGAAAAATGACAATTTCCCTCAAAATCCTTTATCCTGCACAAAAACCAACACATTACTCATACCTGTTTAATATAGATGAAAATACTTTGAAAAATACCTTTTCATGGTGGAAAATAAACAAATTTAACATTCATTTACTCAAAAAACCTATAAAAAGGGGTTTTACCATTTCATTTTTACCATTTTACTGTTGAGGAGAGAAAAAGGGCTTTTGGCAAGAAACTTCCCGTGGTCATTGCGGAGAATCCGACCGTCGAAACCGAATGCCGTCTCATCAGGTATTCTACAACATCCTCTCTTGCATTTTCATCCGTTTAGAATTTGTTTTTAAGCTTTAGTTTCATTTTTTGGAGGCCTTGGGGTTTCAAGGGCCGCTTTTCGGGGTACGCAGGTGCTCCACTGGTGACCTGCGTACCCCGACATTTTCTCAGTTGGGAAAATGTCGGGCGTACGCAGCTTGCCTTAAGAGAACCTGCGTACACACGCTCTGTCTCTAAAGGCGGGCTGCGTACACCGCGGAGTGGGTTTTCAAACCCCCATCTCTCCAAAATGAACCAAAAACTTTCAATTTTATGGACTCTAACAGATGTTTTATGGTGTGTAGATTGCCCACCATGCTTGATTGGCGCGAAAGAGAACACGAAGATGTTGATTTGGCTGCGATTAATCACCAACCTTCTATTGATGCTTTAAAGGCATGCGGTCTTTACAAATACTGGGCCATACCTGGCATGAGGGCCCAGGTGCGCTTTTTAGAGTGGCTGGTTGAAAGGTGGAACGTCCAGGATCAGTGCTTTTACATTGGAGGGCACCAGCTCAAGATAGAGCCCTCAGACATTTACTTTCTCACTGGTTTTCCCAAGAGGGGCGAATAATTGACTCTGTCCGGGACTAGGCCGGGTGGCCAGTCCATCGCTAGTCTCTGTCTAGAGTGGTGCAATAATCAAAACCAGGAGAGGGGGATAGAAATTAAAAAGATATCCCAACCTGAACTTATGGTAATTGCCTTTACAGTTACCAGACTTTGCGGCGCTGCCGCTTTGCACATTGCCACCGGGTCCCAAATGCGGATGGCGATTGATTGCTATCAGGGCACCATTTTCAACTGGTGTGATGTTGTGTTGGCCAATTTAAAGGGCCAACTGACTAGGGCAAAAAACGGGCAACTGAAGACTTTTGGTTATGGACCTTTAGTTGTGAGTTTTGCTCTAGAGAGGGTTCCGATGCTGATCCCGTAGCAGCTCACTGTTGAGGCTGGGCTTCCTCGAGAGCCTAAGTTGATGCGATGGGTTGCGGTGATGGCCCGTCATCCTAACGAGGGCACGGAGGTTGTCCAATTTAGACCAGAGTACTTTCACTGGTTAGAGGACCAGGTCTTCTCAATACAGGATTTTCCTTATGCCGGAGTCGATTTTCGTGGCGATCCAGACATGATTCTTCCATCGGGAGAACAGTGGGATGACACAAGTACTTCATTTTTCACAAGTTTTTAAATTATCTATATTTTTTTGTTTTCATATCGTCTTAAAACTGACAGTGACAATTTTCAAAATGCAGATGTAGGCCCACGGCGTCCAGCCAATCTCCGGCCTTTCGAGAGGAGACAACCAGTTGCACCGGCACCGGTCCCACAGAACGAGGCTACAAAGACCTTAGCTGAGTTGGAACAAGACCTAGAGCCTCTGACGGCAGATATACCAGAGACTACTATAGATGATATTCCTATCAGGCTTCAGCCCTATGTAGTCGGAGTTCCAGGACCTTTTAGGAGGTTCTTGTTGTTAGGATATTCCGACACATAGGAAATAGTTAAGTTCAACTTGGTCTAGTATAGAGTTAGGTATAGAGTTAGGTAAAGTGTGTTTCTTTACCGTTGTACATTTTGTAACTTACAATCCGACGCTCACGATATGTAGTGATCCGACGGTTCACTCTCTCCTCGGTATTATCGACACTTGATCCGTGGCTTGACACCCGATTGGTCCATGAGTTCTATTTAAAGCGCATGGAGGGTCATTGTTCGGGTAATCCGTGCATGAGAGAAGCTTATGTAAATTTTCATTCTTTGATTAATAAATTGCCTGTAAATTTTCATTCTTTGATTAATAAATTGCCTGTAGTAGCCACGTTGGCACAGGCCGTGGACTGTTTCCCTCTTTGAGGGTTTTAACCACGTCAAAAATACTGGTGTATTGATCTGTGATCTGGTTGTGAGCGGTGTCCTTTTGGTGTTCTTTCTGAGGAACTTACCCTGTAAATTCCTACATGGTATCGGAGCTATTTGAGGGCCGCGTCCGTTGGTGATCCAAATCTGAAGCGGTAGAACTGCATCCGAATGCCGTTTCCTAGATCTGCTATTTCTGACTGCTTTCGGGCCGAGAGGACTACTCTGTTGTGTTCGGAGCATCTGTTCCAGTGAGGAACCCCTTTCGTTTCACGCGAAAAGGTTTCCGGTAGCCCTAGCTGCGTCATTTTTAAGATCTGGAGGTATACAGTCTTTATTTGCAGTTTATTGTTATTTTCTCTTTGCTTATTTCGGTTTCGGTTTATTTAGCTTTTTTTTAACCGGATCTATACCTTTCATTTCTGCATATGCTCTTTGCCCTGCGACTCTGTGCGATCTGGGCAAATCAGAAACAGAAAGGAAGGATTTTTCTCATGCGTATGCTCTTTTCCCTGCACCTTAGTGTGATCTCGGAAAATCAGAAACATTGAGAAAAATATTTAATTTTTCAGCTAAAGCTAACTTTTAGCCGCAAGGTTCATTTTTTAAAATATCTAGTTTTTTGGCTAAAGCTAACTTCGAGCCATAAGGTTCGTTTTCTTTGCATGTCCGTGTTGGGTTTTGTGTTTTGTAGGGAAAAAGAGCTTTCTCAAGGCAAGCACGCAAACCAAGGCTCTCTCTCTCTCTCTCTCTCTCTCTCTCTCTCATTTTTTGTATAGATCAATTGGTTCAAAGCTATTTTAAGAGAGTAGAGGTCTTGGGTTCAAGTCTCCATTTTGTGGGGGCATACATTTCTGCACATTCACGCTTTGCTCTCTCTCTCTCTCTCTCTCTCTCTCTCTCTCTCTCTCTCTCATTTTTTGTATAGATCAATTGGTTCAAAGCTATTTTAAGAGAGTAGAGGTCTTGGGTTCAAGTCTCCATTTTGTGGGGGCAGATTTTTTCATTTCCGCACATTCGCGCACTTTGCCGGCAACTTCAACAATGTTTTTTCAAAAAGCCATAACTTCTTCATCCGGAAGCCTTTTTCAGAGCCGTTTTTTTTAAAACCGCCTAATTTTTCGAGATCTATCCATTGGAACACTTACTTTCAGCATCTTCAGCTTCAGTTTTTTTTAAAATGGAAAGTCCATGCCAAGTCATTCTTGACAGCACTAACTACTTCCAATGGATAGCCTACATGGAAGATTTACTTAGAAGTAAAGGTCTCTACAGAATAGCCACAGGCCAAGAGAAGAAACCAAAAGATGAAGACAAGGCTGCAAAATGGGAAAATAGACAAGATCAAGCACGTGGTTTGATAGGGATGTCTATTTCTCCTGATTCCATATTGCAAAACTTGATACTCCTCATGAAGCATTGGAACAAATCACTAAAGTTTTTGGGATTAAAAATGAAATTAGAGCCCATCAACTTGAAAATGAGTTGCTTACATTGGATCCTAATAATTTTTCTTGCATTGAAGATTTCTTGTCCAAATTCAAGACCCTTAGATATCTCTTGGAAGGTGTTAAGGTTAAGAAAGAAGATAGTAACCTTATTTATTCCATCCTTACTAAGTTGGGACCAGCCTACTCTGTATTTGTTTCCACTTTCCATTCTACAAGGGAAGCTTTCATTTGTCAAGGAAAAGACTACAAGGCCCCTTCCTTTGACTCTTTTTGTGATTCTTTAATAAGAGAACAAGAAAAACTCTTACACCTTGGTCTTCTTAATCTTGGAAACTCTTCCACGAAAGCGTTAGCCGCCCAGCAGCAACCAAATTCAAAGAATCCTAAGAAGTCATATCCTAAAAAGAATGGTCCTAAACCAAACAAGGGTCCTAAGCAAACTCAGCCTCAAATGAAAGATCATTTCAGCAAAATGATAAGACCAATAAAAACAAATGGAAGAAGACTGATAGACATTGTAACTTTTGTAATCGAGATGGCCACTTAGAATCTAAATGCTTTAAGAAGATGGAAGCCTTGGAAGCCGCAATGAAGAAACATAACATCCATGTGGAGCATACTTCAACTTCAACTTCAGGAATGGCACTTTCTGCATGTCATTGTCAATCATCTCAGTCTGGTTATGCATTAAATGTATCTTCTTCTTCTCATTCTCATGAGTGGCTCATTGATTCTGGAGCCTCTTATCACATGGCCAAAAACCAAGCCATGTTTTCTTCTTTAAATGATTGTAACACCAAAAATATATATGTTGGTGATGATAGATCTCTTAATGTTGTAGGGACTGGAACTGTTCATCTAGACAATGGTCAGTTTAATGATGTATTATGTGTTCCAACCTTATCCTGCAACCTTCTATCTGTATATCAGATAACTCATTCAGGTGAAGGTAAAATTGTTGAATTTTCACCTCATGATGTTGTAATCAAGGATCTAAGAGATCCTAAACAGATTCTAGCTACTGGTATTGCTGATGATTCCACAAGGTTGTATAAGTTTCACAACTTTGGGTCATCAAATCTTCCCTCAGTATTTTTTGCTCATAATGATGAAGTGAGCAAACTTTGGCATGAGCGATTTGGTCACTTAAACTATCGCTCCCTTCAGCATCTATGTAAAGAAAATATGGTGACAGGTCTTCCTATGGTATCTTGCAGAGATGGTGTTTGTTCCGGATGTGTACTCGGAAAACATCATCGGGACAGTTTTGAAAAACGTGCCTCTTGGCACGCCTCAGCCCCTTTACAGCTTGTGCACAGTGATTTATGTGGTCCACTTCCTGTTGCTTCATTCTCTGGCTGCAAGTATTTCTTAACTTTCATTGATGATTTCTCCAGACGCACTTGGGTATACTTCTTAAAACTCAAGAGCGAAGTATTTAACACATTTTTGGCCTTCAAAGCCTTTGTTGAAAAACAATCTGGACATCAAATTCTTAAGCTAAGAACTGATAATGGTGGAGAATATGTTAAAAACACATTCATCAACTTTTGCACCGAAAATGGAATTCAAATGCAACATACTGTTCCATACACTCCACAACAAAATGGTGTAGCTGAAAGGAAAAATCGCACCTTAAAGGAAATGGCTAATTGTATGCTGCAATCTAAAGGACTCAGTCTTAGTTTTTGGGCCGAAGCAATTAATTGTGCAAATTATATAATCAATCGCACTCCTACTAAGGTTCTAAAGAATATCACTCCAGAAGAAGCTTGGAGTTCCATTAAACCAGATGTAAGTCACTTTCGTGTTTTTGGAAGTGAAGCATGGGCCCATATTCCAGATGAAAAGCATAAAGCTTTAGAACCTAAGAGTGAGAAATGTACTTTTGTTGGATATTCTGAAGATGTAAAAGGTTATAGACTTATTCCATTTAAGTCCAAAAATGTTATCATTAGAAGAGATGTAAAATTTGATGAAAATAAATCGGCCTGCGAGCCTAGTCCGGCGGATGTGCCACCTCTTCCTATCTCTTCTACTTTTGAAAACATTTCTTCTTCAGATGATGAAAGTGAGGATGATAATCCTCCCCCACCTTCTCAGGATCCTCAACTTCCAAGATGGGTCCGTGCTACTCGGGATGCAGCAGGTGATCTTGCCGGTGATCCTACAGATCAGCGACGTACACGTTCTCAGTTTGAAAGAGCCTCTTCTTTACTGGCTCAAGCTCCAGTAAATCATGATCCTGACACTTTTGCAGAAGCTTCAGGCCATCCACATTGGGAAGCAGCTATGAATGAAGAATATCATTCATTGTTGGCAAATGATACATGGGATCTTGTTCCTCTACCAAAGGGACGCAAACTTGTTAGATGTAAATGGGTTTACAGAACCAAGTATGGACCAGATGGGAAAGTTGATAAACATAAAGCTCGTCTTGTTGCTAAGGGCTTTTCACAGGTTGAAGGCATTGACTACACTGAAACCTTCTCCCCTGTTGCCAAAATGAACTCTATCCGCCTTGTTCTTTCCCTTGCTGCCTCTTTAAAATGGGAAGTCCATCAGATGGATGTTAAATCTGCCTTCTTGCATGGGGACTTGCATGAAGAAATCTATATGGAACAACCCATTGGCTTCATACAAACAGACTCCAGCCTTGTATGTCGACTTAAGAAATCTCTTTATGGTCTCAAGCAAGCTCCTCGGGCTTGGTATGCCAAAATGGATAGCTTTCTTTTAGAATCTGGCTTTTCTAGGTGTTATTCTGACAATACTGTCTACACCAAGAAAGTGGGCAACTCTCTTATCATCCTTGTTCTTTATGTTGATGATCTTATTCTTACTGGTAGTGATCCCAACCTTATAAACCATGTGAAGTCCAGCCTTAAAAAGAAATTTGAAATGACAGACTTAGGACACTTACACTATTTTCTCGGTCTTCAAGTCTTGCAATCCAAGGAGGGTATTTCCCTTTCCCAGTCCAAGTATGCTTGTGATATTCTTCGTCATTTTCACATGGAAGACTGTAAGCCAGCCCCTTCTCCCTTTCAGTCTGGAGTCAAACTTTCAGTCTCTTGTACTTCTCCTGAAGTTGATGCTACCTTATACCGTCAACTTGTAGGAAAACTCTTGTATTTAACCCATACTCGTCCTGACCTTTCCTTTGTTGTTGGCCTTGTTGCTCGTTTTATGCAAAACCCCCGTGAAAGTCATTGGAAAGCAGCTAAAAGAATACTTCGTTATGTTCGAGGTACAGTACAGTTTGGGATTCATTACAGTGCCAAAGCAGCTCCTCTATTAGTTGGTTTCACTGATTCTGATTGGGCTGGTGACCCTGATGATCGGAAGTCTACTGTCGGTTATGTCTTCACTCTTGGTTCAGGACCTATTACATGGGCTTGTAAGAAACAGGCTGCCATTTCTCTTTCGTCAGCAGAAGCAGAGTATCGTGGTGCCGTGGAAGCTAGTAAGGAAGCCTTGTGGCTTCGTCAGATCCTATCAGAGTTTGGCTTTGAGCAGCAGCATCCAACCACACTTTGGTGTGATAATCAAAGTGCCATTCAGCTATGCAAAGATCCAGTCCAGCATCAGCGCAGCAAACACATTGAAATACACATGCACTTCATCAGAAAGCTCATTCATGACCATGTTCTTGAAGTGCAATATTGTTCAACAGATGATCAGGTTGCAGACATCTTCACAAAGGCTCTCACAGAGGCGAAGTTCACTAAACTTCGATATATGCTTGGAGTTCAGGAAGTTGTCACTAAGGGGGGATAGGCTCTAGTGCCTCCTTCCTTCTCCTATTGTGTCATATTTGTAAATCCTTCAATCCTATCCCAAGTTGTTCTTAAGGGGGGATGTTAGGATATTCCGACACATAGGAAATAGTTAAGTTCAACTTGGTCTAGTATAGAGTTAGGTATAGAGTTAGGTAAAGTGTGTTTCTTTACCGTTGTACATTTTGTAACTTACAATCCGACGGTCACGATATGTAGTGATCCGACGGTTCACTCTCTCCTCGGTATTACCGACACTTGATCCGTGGCTTGACACCCGATTGGTCCATGAGTTCTATTTAAAGCGCATGGAGGGTCATTGTTCGGGTAATCCATGCATGAGAGAAGCTTATGTAAATTTTCATTCTTTGATTAATAAATTGCCTATAGTAGCCACGTTGGCATAGGCCGTGGAATGTTTCCCTCTTTGAGGGTTTTAACCACGTCAAAAATACTGGTGTATTGATCTGTGATCTGGTTGTGAGCGGTGTCCTTTTGGTGTTCTTTATGAGGAACTTACCCTGTAAATTCCTACACTTGTGTAGGGTAGCCCGTGCAGTGGTGTCGTATAGAGATCATCACCAGTGATTGGATGATCGTTTTTGTAGACACATGTGACATTTTAGTTTTTTGTACTTATCATTTTTACCGATCATAAAGTGTTTTGCAACCTATGATCGAAGACGATGTATTTTTGACACACTCCTATCTATATATATCATTATTACTAGCTTATCTTGTTAAACGTGTGTGATTAAATGTTTTTAAATTTACATGTATGATTATCGCAAATGTCTGTCTAACATTCGAGAAGCAATTTCATCTGCTAATGTATTTAAAGACCTTGGAATATGTTGATATTCAATGTAATCAAATTCACGTTCCAAGAGACGCACTCTCAAAAATAACCTTAATAACACTGGATTTCTAATGGAATATACTCTATTAAGCTGTAATACAACGAGTTCGGAATCTAACCTCACTATCAAACTCTGAATCCCAAATGAAATAGATTCAGACAATAACTCAATCACTGCACTGTATTCTGCAATGTTGTTTGTTGTTTGACCGAGGCTCACCCCATGCATAGAAACTAACTCGTCAGAGGGCGAATAAATAACCCAAACTGCGGAAGAGATATTCTGTGTACTACGACAAGCACCATCAGCAAATCCAATGTATGTTTGGAGAGGCATCGACATCTGCAAACATCAAGGGTAAAACCAAGATAAGCAGAATAATGACGAGAAACACACTTTCTAAGCTAAGCACACTGTCTAAACTAACAAACACACCAGCTAGAAATAAAAATTAACCTAACTAACCTAATTAAAATCTCCACACCCATCATTTAAGCATAATATCTCTTTAGGTAAAGTCCATTTCTGGGTTTACCCAAAGAGTCCCCATCAAAGTCAACCAGCTCATAGGCCCCTTTTTCTAGCTTTCGCTTAACAATGTAGGGTCCATGCCACATAGGAACGAATTTTCTAGCACCTAATTTATCGTTAGCTTGATCATACAATAGCACTAGGTCTCCTTCCGAAAAATTTCGAGGGGTCACATTTCGATCATACTGAGCTTTCATTCGTTTTGCATGAGTCTCGATTGCCAGTGCAGCATCGCGTCGAGTCTCATCTAATTGAGCTAAGTATAATAAACGCTTCTCCTCTTCAGAAGTAGCTGGAAGTAATTCGACAGCCATTTGAAGTGACGGGATTTCGCATTCAATGGGCAGCACAGCTTCCAAACCATAAACTAGTTGGAAAGGAGTGAACCTTGTTGATGTTTTCACTGAGGTTCGGTATGCCCAAAGCGTGGAAAATAACATGTTGTGCCAATTCGACCGATGAATACCAATGATTCGTCGGATCATGATAACTAAAACTTTGTTGATGGACTCAACCAGACCGTTGGTTTGTGGATAATAAGGAGTTGAGTATCGTGACGCAAACCAAGCTGGCCTGTAAGTTTTGTCATCATAATGTTTCGAAAATGGCGCCCATGGTCAGTGATTATCGCTTGTGGGACACCAAACCTAGCAATAATTTGATTGAATACGAAAATTGCAGCTGTCTTGCCGTCAGCCTCGAATGTAGGCATCGCCTTGGCCCACTTAGTAAAATAATCAACCGCAAGGATGATATACGCATGCCCCCTGGACGAGTGAGGGTTACATGTAATAAAATCGATACCCCATTTGGAAAAAGGACCAACGGCAATTATAGGGTGGAGAGGAGCAGGTGGTGCGCGCATCTTGCGATCAAACACTTGACAGTTGTGGCATTTTCAGACCACAGTAATACAATCTTTAAAGATGGACGACCAGAAGTAGCCAGCACGCAACACCTTCTGGGTTGTGGCATACCTAGACATATGACCACCACACGCTCCAGAATGACAGTCATTCAAAACCCTTTCTGCCTCTTCGTGAGTTAAGCAACGTCGGAAAACCAAATCTGCCCCACGGCGATAAAGAGTATCTCCGATAATTTTGTACTGTTGGGACTGGAATCGAATTTTCCGACGTTCCGACTTTGAAGCTTCAGGCCGAAAGGATTGGGTTTGGAGATAGATGATTATATCCCCATACCACGGATCTAAAGTGCTGATGAGAAACAAAAATTCGTCCGCAATGGGTTCCTTTGCCACAGTTTCCGTGTCAGCATGCGTGAAATCACACATCAACTCTGCAAAAACTAAAGATTTCTTAGACTTAGATTTTTCAAATTCTAAGTCGAACTCTTGCAGGATAACTATCCATTTAGAGTACTTGCCCCCTAGCAATTGTTTAGTCAAAATGTAGATCATAGGGTTGCAATCCGAAATAACTGTAGTTTTACGGAGAAAAATGTAGTGACGAAAACGTTGGACATCCTGAACGGCTGCCAGGGCCAATTTCTCCACATGCGAATATTTTAGCTCAGTGGGATTTAACGTCCTACTAAGATAATATATCACATGTTCCGTTGCGAATTCGTCTTCCTGAACTAACACCATTCCAATAGTGGAATGAGAGGCGGCGAGGTACAAAAAGTAATCTTGGTTGTAGTTGGGAGGATGCAACAACGGTGCATGGGTCAACGCGTGTTTAAGTGCATCAAAAGATTTCTGAGCTATCTCATCCCAAGAGAATTGAATGTTCTATTTCAACAACCGTGTAAAACCTTTTGACCTCGGCGTAGTTAGGAATGAATCGGCGTAAAAAGTTTGCTTTCCCCTACAAACTTTGGAGTTGGCGAAGACTCGAAGGAGGAGGCAATTTGATGATAGCTTCTACCTTCGAGGGATCGACGCGAATGCCGGCTTTTGAAACTACAAATCCCAGCAATCGTCTCACTTCTATACAGAAGACACATTTGTGTGGTTTCAACCGTATACGATAATGCCTACACCTCATAAAGATTGCTCCTAAATGGACAAGGTGATCAGCTCGATGTAATGAATGAGCGGGCAAATCATCGAGATATGGTTGCACAATGTGTTTGATGTCATGAAACGCATAAGACATCGCCCTTTGAAAAGTGGCTCCGGCATTCTTAAGCCCAAAAGGTAGTTTGCAATAAGAAAATGTCCCCCATGGACAAATGAAAGTCGTTTTTGGTTGATCGGCAGGTAGAATATTGATTTGATTGTAACCGGAAAAACCGTCCATAAAGGAAAATATTTCACTGCCAGCACAATCATCAATTATTTGATCGATATAGGGTGTTGGATAGTTGTGTTTGGGACAATCACGATTGATATCCCTATAGTCGATGCATATTCTTATTGTTCCCTGTTTTTTGTTAACCGGAACAATATTCGATACCCAATCCGTTAACGGGATCGGATAAATGAAACCTGCTTTCAACAGCTTCTCAACTTCTGCTTTAATTGTAGCCGCTTTTCGTGGGTGAATCTGACGCAAACGTTGCCGAACGGGTTTAGCGTCCGGGTAAGTCTTAATCTCATGGACAACAATTACGGGATCAATTCCTGGCATTTCCTCATAGGACCAGGCAAACACGTCGCGGAATTCTTGAAATAGGGCCTTGTATATCTGAATTTCGTCATCTGAACACGAGGCACCTATATGAATGTGCTCAACAATTCCGGGCTTGACTGAAATGTCAATGGGAACAGTGCGAGATATGTTTCCCAAATTCAGCTCTGAATCAGGATGTTTCATTGGACTCTGAGCTTCCTTGACATATTCAGGTGTAAAGATTGATGAGAAATTGTTTTCAAAACGATCATCCTCAGGTAAAAACAAAGATCTATGATGGAGATCCTCCCACGGTAAATCGTCTACACACGGGACTTCACAAAGTTGTTCGTCAGATGACACAACTTTGGGAAACGTTATTAACTCCGAGGTTGACGTGAAAAGTGATTCCTCACGGACCACATTCATTTGGTCGATTTTGGTTGAACGCGAGTCGGTAAAAGACTGCACGGCTTCGTAAGCAATTTCATATGGACTCAAAGGCATAGCATCACCAAATGAGTCTATATCAGATTCAGAAGGAACGATCCAAGGATCGTCGTAAACAATGGTATCTGATGTAATCATATGAATGGATGCGAACGAAGACACGGCGTTGATTGGAGGAAAAGGAAAAGTTCCCAGTAAACCGGCATCTTTAACTAATCCTACACCAACATCTTTATAAGGGATAGTCGTTTTACCGACATGCTGGATACTCTCTGAAGAGGCTGGGTCAGATGAAAAGTAAGCCAGCTGGTCTATGGTCACGATCTTGCCATTATGTGAAAATTTTATTACTCTGAAGACCGATGAGACGACCGTTGTCATAGCGTAAGACCAACTTCGACCCAAGAGAAGGTTGTAGTCTAGAGGGGCATCAACCACCTCCACATCCAGACTAACGGTTTTTCCTTCAACCCCTATATGCAAATCCTGTAGAATTCCAAATGGATGGAACCCACGGCCATCAAAAGCCTTAAGAATTGTCGGGGATTGATTTAGTGAAGGAGAACCAAGTGATCTCCAGTACTGTATTGACATAATACACGTGGAAGCTCCCTCATCAATTACAGTCCGATGAATAGGCCTGTTTTTTACTATCACTGGGATCTGGAAAGCCATCTGATGAGGTAAACGCGGTGTACTATTTTCTAGATCAAAGATTATTAGGTTCGGGTCCTGAACATCAACAGCTCCTATAGCCGACAAAAGTAATTTTCGCTGTGCTGGGCATGATTGCAGCACTTCTAAAGCCGACATTGCTGAGGGTGAAATAGCTAAATCCTCAACAATGTTGTAATTCTGGGCCGCTCTCGCATGTGGATTGAAAGCAGACCTTCGAAGTACACCCTTGGCGGGCGGTTTAATTACTAAGTCAGGGTTAGGTTTCTCGATCTGTAGTGGATCGGAACTGGGAGCTGAGGTTGATGGATTTGACTGAGAAGATTCTGCTTCTTTCGATCCATCAACAGGACTTTTACTACCATAATCGTGTGACCGAGTCGCAATCCTTACATGAGACATCATCAATATGGGTTCTTCAGCGGCACTCGAGGAAGAACCTATCATTTTGCTATCTTTCGGAAATGGGTCCTTCAAGACAGCAGGAATTTGGGAACCTTTGACGATTTTCGCAACCTCGACTCGATGAGGGCAATCTCTTGTAAAATGATCCTCTTCAAAAATAAGACAAGGATAACGAGGCTTGTGCTTTTCGTCATTGGTTTCCGACTTTTCTGTTTTCTCCTTTGGAGTTTTGTCTGCTTTATTCTTCTTCTTGCCTTTCTTTTTCCCACCATTTTTGATTTAGCCGTAGATGACTCTACAGCGTGAATATCAGCGGAAACTTCGGCAGAAGATTCTCCTGTTGGGGAGTCTGGTAAGGTTATAATGGGCGAATAATTCTTTGAAGACTTCTTCTTGCTTTTAGTATTCACCGTACCAATCATGCCATCAGCAGCATGAGATCCCGAAGGAGCAGCAGTGATTTGATTTGACTTTGGAAGATCTGGGATCTTTTCGTGTAACGTACCCGACTGAGTATAAACTAAGTCAAGGTACTGCGCTTGAGCAATCACTTGCTCCTCAGTAACTACTCCGGCCTTAGCTACGTCTTCAGTAATCTTCGGTAATAATGATTTAACAAACCATTCAGCTAAGATTTGGTCCGGGATAAAAACTTTCACTAATCGCCTTCGACGTCTCCATTCATGAATATGATCGGAAATATAAGTGGACGTCGACTGTTTTAATGAAGTTAGTAACTCGGTGCCATTATCATATCTGACCGGCAACTGAAAATGAGTTAAGAACGAGGTTGCTAACTAACTAAAATTATAAAAAGAGGCCCATGGTAACTCAATGTACCACTTGGCCGCGAGACCAGTGAGTGTACGCTGAAAAAGACGTAAACGGATCGAATCATCCGAGATGGAATTTGAAGCACACCAGAGGTGGTAAGTCATCACATGATTTGACGGATCCTCTCCAGACTTACCTTCGAACTTGGGTATGTCACTGGGAAACTTATTTGGCATTGGCGGCCAGAACGGAAGATAATTTATTGGATCGTTCGTTAGGCACGTCAAGTCTGGTAAATCCAAAGTCGCGATAAACGGAAATTGTCGATTAGGATCCCTAAAACTCTGGGTCACAAGACCAGTCCCAGGAGGAGGATATCCAGGATAACTTGGAATAGGAATCGCATTCGGGATATTGTATCCTCCTGGAAAACCAGGATTAACCGGACCGTACTGGGGTTGCTGTGGTTGTTGATAAGTGTACCCAGGATACGGTTGATACTGGTAAACCGGTTGTTGGACAGCAGGCCCGTATTGGTACTCTCGCTTGTACGGTTGATAAAAAAATTGTGGTTGACTAGTGACAACCGTACTTAAACCAGGCTGCCCCACAGGCATCTGAACCATAGTTTGAATCGTGGATCCAGACAATGGTAAAGATGTCTGCGGAGTAGTGGCAGAGATAGTAGAAACCGGAGCTGTCGATACTCCAGAAGTAAGTGTGGTGGAAGGAACAGATGTTGCGGTAGTTGCAGCAGTTGTTTGAGATGGAGTACTAGGTGCAATGGGCGAGTGAGTAACTACTGAAGGTACAGAAGTTTGAACATTAAACTGGACTGGTTGCTGGGGTGGACCAGAAACCAAAGGTTGTCCAGTTTGAGATGACAACTATACTCTTGGCTGCAACACCTATTGAACTTGCGATTGGTCCCACACTATGTTCATTCCGGGGTATTGACCCATGACAGGTTGAGGATATTGAGATCCATAACCGGATTGAGGGTAGGATTGATAATTGAAAGGTACATTTCCCGTACCTTGAACATAAGATTGAACTTGGGGTGGTTGATAATCTTGACTCGAGTACTGACCTTGGGGTAGATACCCTTGAGGTAAGTACTGATACTGGGGTTGACCTTAAGGCATAAATTGATACTGAGGTTGACCTTGGGGTACATATTGAGGCTGGGGTTGACCTTGAGGAATGTACTGTACTATGGGTACATACTGTCCTTGAGGTTGCCCCCCAGATGCAAGTTGTGTACCTTGAGGTTGCCCCCCAGGCATTAATTGAGGTTGCCCCCCAGGCGGTAACTGGCCACCCTGAGGTTGAGAACTGGGAATTGAACCTGACATCATGTAAATGTTTCCTACACCCAACGGTTTATTACCATTGTTTCCAGTTAATGACCCATGTCCAATGGGTTGAGGAGATGCTCCTGCAAAAGTACCAGAAAGTGACTGATACCCAGCAGGAACAGAAGGACCACCGTACAAGAAAGATTCAGGAGATTGAGTAAACACGGACGACTGACTAGACATATTTACAGGAGTATAAATACCTTCGGGTGGATAAGGAGTACGAGGTGGAGAAAAACTTGTCCCTGAGTTGTCCAAGTAATTAGTTAACGAAAGATACCAAGTGGTACTTCTAGGTGGACTGTAGAAAATGGATTCACGCTCCCTTAGATCAATAGTAGGTTGATCTTCAGGGATAGGGACGCCTACGTCTTCTTCTGGAGCAAGTTCTTCAATAGCTATCAAACCAGAAGGAAGATTTTTGGTGATGACTCTTTCTACCCTAGGTGAATCAGGAACACTAGAAGTTGGAGTAACAGGTTCAGATATTTCAGGTTCTTCGCCTATATGACTAGTAGATGAAAAACTACCAGCAAGCTCGAAAACTACAACAGCTTCAGGATTATAACCTGTTTCTAGACTTTGGTAATCTGGATGGACTACCAACGAAGACTCTCCTTCTTCAGGTGAACCTACTTTACTGCCACTAGGAGGAGTTACAAGGACTTTCAAACCTTCGTAATGACCCGGCACGTCTTCAGGAGGTTCCCCCCGAAGTCTACGGGACTTCCTCAACAAATCGACCACGGTAACAATCTCAGGAGACTTGCCCCGAAGTCTACGGGATTGTCTCGGTAATTCAGCCACAATTAAAAACTTTTAACTACTGCACACGCAAACAAAGTAAAATCTCAAAGAAAACTGCCTAAAGTCTCTAAAGAACCAAACAAATTCGAATCACACGCCTAAAGAATCTAGGGCGTCAAACCATACACAAACAGTAGCCTTCCGGACCGAAAACACTAGTTGGTGATGAAGCCCAACATCACCGAATTCAGTACAGAAGTGGTGGGTGGAACAGTTACCCCGGCAACCTGCTTAATGAATAGACCGGCACAAGTTCCTCCACTTTAACCATCTCGAGTGAAGTGAACCCCCCGGAAAATCCAAGTGAGTCTAGCCGACGTCTGCTCCAGGTACAGTGGGATCTTCCCTCCACCGTCACCTCGGGTAGAATCCTAAAGATAATGGTCACTAAGGTTACCAACAGCGACAAATATACCTGGGGGAACAGTCTACGACCCGATAGCACGCAAGGGCAGAGTAACAAGCTCAATCCCCTTGCCGGCTCCTTGACAATAATCCAAGGTTTACCGACAAGTGACCCCAGGCTCCTCGACAATAATCCGAGGTTTACCGTTTGTAGTACGTGCGTATCTAGCGTCTTTCCCAATGAAGGAGGATTGATCCCCTCACTGGTTCGGACACGGTCTCGTGCTTCTCCTTTAAGAGGAGCTTTCCCAGAGTACAAATGAAACAGTTGGATTTATCCTACCACAAGATAAGCTACCTGTTTGGTTTTACTGTCTTGGAGAGTTAATTACTCTCCTACTCCAAGACACTAGCCTGATCTATATTGGTGTTTCAGAGCCCTAGTAAATAAAAAGTTACTAAGTTGATTTTACTTTAAGCGTTAATTTTTATGGCTTTTCTTTAAGACAAAAGTTAGCGGAGATGAAACTGATGGTGTGTAGACTCGACTCAAATCCACTAAAAAGATGCACTTAGGATGATTTATACTAAATTTTTTTTATGAATTCCCTAGCTAAGAGAGTTGGAGAATGCAAAATTGATATAAAGACAACTTTCTTGGCAATGAAAATCAAAGAAACAATCTCTTTATCTTTTCCAAAGCATACAACACATGACCACTAATTATTTCGCGAAAATTCCTTTTCTTTTCAAAGACTCAAATGCTACCTAAGCAAACTTTCCTTCAAAAGAGATTTTTTGGATTTTTCTACTTAACAAAGCATATAAAAATAAAAAATCAAACCTTTAAAAAATCTATGACAATCAAATCAAAGCTACTTAAAAGAAAATCAAAAAGAAATTCACCTAATAAGCAAATCTAATGAGGCCAAAACCTACAAAGTATGATCCCAGGATGTTTTACTCAGTCATGATTTAACTAAGGACTAGTCAATGCAGAATCAAAAACTAGCCAAAAACAAACATCAAAATCTTTTGTTCTTTTTCTTAAAATGAAATTCACAGTTCAATCAACAAACTTTTTCGAGATTCAGCAAAGAGACAAAACAAAGGTAGGTGTCTCACACAGGTAGATTTTATGAAAGGTCCGACTCCTAAGAAGACTGCAAAGACCAGGGATATCCAAGGTTTTATGACTTCTAAAGCCAAAGTCACTACAGGACCAATGCAAAAATCAAACCCTAAGGCTATAACCTCTACGAATTTCACTAAAACTCTTGACACTGATGAAACAAGCTTAGATGAAGATTTCTAGCAGGTAACCAGTGGATCTGGGTGGTAAAAACAACTTACAAACAAAATCTAAGAGGCAAAAAGGAGAAAATTGAAATTTTCTCAATTTTGATAGGGTACGCAGGCAACCTGTTTGCACAGGTGCGTGTACGCTCTGTGCACAAAGCTGCAGTGCATACAGGTACGCACTGTGCTTAACGCAGAGGCTGCGTACTTCTAGCAAAACTAAGAAAAACTAAAAGCTAATTTAACCCTAAGCTAAGCCACCCAAATGCACAGTCAGACGGCTAAAAACCAGAAAGAAAAAGACTTTTCTCAGATCAAAGTTTCAGACAAAGGAAAAATCATTCACATCAATGGAGTTCCCCAGCGGAGTCGCCATTTTGTCATGCAGAAAGAGTCAATTTTGCGGACAAAACTGACCTCCCTAGAAGCTAAGGCTTTCTAGTGACAAACAAGACAAGTAAACACTACCTTTCTCTAAATATGCATTTAGAATACAAGTAATCAGGTGTTTATAACATACCTTTAGTCCAACGCTTTGTAGTAGTCCAGCCTCGTCGATCCGAATGAGCTCCTCCTTCTCTTCGAAACCTGCATTCACTAACAAGCCAAAAGATTACATAGCACCTGAATAACTTATAAAATAACACATATTCATCATACAGACCAAGGAGTATATGAAACAAATCATGTATAACAACTTGTTGAGAAAAATGAGCTTAATTGTATTAAGTGGAAACAAAAGAAACCATTACAACCTAAGCCTTGGTGTTGTGCAGGTCCCTCCCAGGGTCCAGTAAGAGTTTTCCTTTACTTTGATTAGCTCACCCACTTCCAAATGAAGCTAAGAAAGGATGGCAATCTCTCCTCTCAAGCTCTATAAGGGAGTCCTAATCGTAGCAGCATCTACCCTTAGGAATGTTTAGCTTTCAACCTCTCCTCCCTCTGGCCCAGTGCCTATATTTATAGTGCTTTGGAGGAAGTTAATCAGGTCCACCATGAATGGGATAAGCCCCTCTTTCAATGGGATAGGTCCCCTCTTCATGGGATAAGTTCCTCTTACATAGGGATGCATGAACCATCTGGAGGCGCTCAATCCACGTCAAACCATCTTCTAGAATGCTCTAGAAATGACCACAAGTAACTTTTTTGAAGTGAAACTTGCGCCTTTTGACCTTACAGGAGTACGCACCCAGCCCTTTACATACAGAGCGTACAAGTACGCAGGTTTTATGAACTGGAGGTGCGTACACGCAGGTAATGCAAAGAGAAACTGCGTAACCAGAGTTAATTGACTTTTAAAGGACTTTCTCTCTTTCTTCGGGTTTGACATGAGGAGCATAGGTATGAGACTTGCCAAGGAGGATAGTATGACAGTTGATAGAGCAATACTAACTGTAGATAGTCATGGTGACAAATTTTAGTGTAACAAAACTGTTGTAAGAACCCCATCCATTTGTAATGTCTAGTATGTTGTAGCCTACTTTAGGCCTATAGATATTATAATGGTTGGTGATATGTGTCGGTTATGGTCTCCTTTCCCATGAGATAGCATTTACACTTTTTGATAGCTTGTCCTAGGGCATAAAGCTTCTTGTCATAGGTAGGGTAGTTGAAAAATTCCTCATGAAGTACTTAACAATGGTAGCATATACGCCTTCCTCCTTGCATCAAGACCACTCCCATGGCATACATGATTGCATCCATCTCCACTTCGAACGGCTTCTACAAGTTTGGTAATACAAAATATTGTGCTTGACTAATTTCTGTTCTTAACTCTTTAAAGGCCTTTTGATGACTTTTCCTTAACTAGAAACTCTTTCCACTAGCTATTATGGTGTGGAGTGGTGTTATTACTACTGAAAATGAATCTACAAATTTCCTCTAACACTATGCTACCCCAAAAAAACTTGTAAATATGGAGAAATTTGTAGGCATCGACTACTTCATGATGGCCTCCATCTTTGTAGGATCCATATTAAGCTCCATTCTGCTAATCACATGGCCTAAATACACCAATTACTATGATGCAAACTCAAATTTCTTGATATTTTCTAGTAAGTAGTGTTTATTCAAAGTCTCTAGCACCTACATCAAGTGTGAGATGTGCTCTTGCTAGGTAGCACTATAGACCAATATATCATACAATTAAACTATAACAATTGAATATAAATAAGAGAATAGTACATAATTCATTAGTCTCATAAATGTAGTTGGGCATTGCATAAACTAATTTCCATTACCAAGTACTCATATAAACCTTTTCTAGTTTTGAAGGCAGTCTTCTAGGTGCCTTATTCTTTGACTCGAACCTGATGATACCCAAATTAAAGTTCCAACTTTATGAAGTATTTCACCTCCTACAACTAATCTAAAATAATGATTTTTCTATTGGATATCAATTAGAATATTTTAAATATTGTATAAGTAACATGTATGTTTAACATGAGGATGTTTTCCATTCTTTAGAAAGGTATGCTATAAAATAGTTTAGATGCTAACACAATAAGTGGGGTGAGAAAAAAAGATAATCAATATTACCTAACTAAATTCCATGCTTTAGAAGAAAGAATGGAGATTCTTCAACATATTTTAATAAAATGGTGGGTAGAGTTTACTTTATAATTCTTAATAAAAGTAGAACTTTAAAGACAAATGTGAAGGTAGCCTATGTGGAAAGTTATGAGTTTGAGGTTTTGTAATGCTTAGAGAAATCAAATCTCTAGATCTTGCTCAATTGACAAAAGGTACTATTGAATTGGATGTAAATATGCTTTCTTTTAGAAAAAATCCTAGAGTTCAAATTTGTTCAAATGAAATGAAAAAAGTTAAATATGAAGGCCCAACTCAAGCTTCTTCTTTCCCCTCTTGTGATTTCATAACTCAACTGCAGGAAATTCACTAAAATGCTTTGGGATTTTGGAAATGACATCACTAAGATTAAAACATAATAAATTTGCATGGCATGTGTGCAATTAAGCATAAAATCTTCAAAATTTCCTAGTAAAAAAATCCTAGGATACCTTTAAATCAATGACAATTTAACAGAGACAAAAGGATAGAAGATCTAACATTTATTGATTCTATGAATATCCTAGCCTCTTATCTAGGAATTATCCCATTTCATACATGAACGTTATCTTTCAAGTATGGTTCACATAATGGGATTATGAATATTTTTAAGGAAGGCTCCTATGGAGCAACCCAAGTTGAGTGATAATGGCCAAGTATGTTCAAAATAAGTTGCATAGCCTTTTGATATCATTCTCCTCTTCATATGAAAGAAAACATTCATTTCTCATTGAGGTGTAGAGAAAATATTATTCAATTCCATGTTCTATTTCTAATTGGCATAAGAAGAATGGTTCCATTCCCAAGAGTCCTTCTATGGATGTTGTTTATTATAAGATTGTTGCCCTTAAATCAACTCCTATAGTCAACAAAGTAGTAAATTATTAGCAACAAGGTTAACACAAATTACCATCTATTCAATATAAAAACATTTAGGATTTGAGAGCTAAGAGACAATTTAATTCAATCAGATTTTTTCCTTCATATAGAAGAATGCATTACCACCATAAAGAATGCATATTAAAATAAAGCCCAAAGTGAAACTACAACACTTCCAACTAAGGAACATGTTTGCAAGTTCTTCAACTTTTTCTCAATGCCACAAAGGTACCTTTAGTGTTTACATTGTAGGGGTCATAATAAGTGACTAAAATGTTTGGAAAAATAAGGTATTCCATATAAGATGAACACCTTAAATATCCACTTGCAAACCTAAAATAAATATCATAACACCAATATTTTTACATGGTTAAAACACTCTAAGAGGGAAACAATCCACAACCCCATCCAATGTGATCACTTGAGGAATATTTATTAATGCAAAATAAAATTCTTACATGAAAAAGTTTATAACAATCAATCATCATCAATGACCCTCCATGTTCTTTAACAAATATCATGGATAAATCATTTACTAAGCCATAGATTGATAGTCGTACATATCAATGAGAATATGAATCATCAATCGCATTATGTCTAGAACATATAATGACCACCAGAGTATAATGCATCAAATTTATACTAAATAAACACACTTTTACTTAAAGATGCATTATACGAAGTTGATCTTAACTAGCTCTTAAGTGTCTTATCCTAACATTCCCCATTAAGAACAACTTGGGATAGGATTGAAGGATTTACAAAGGTGACATAATAGGAGAAGGAAGTAGGAATTAGCATCTATCCTCCCTTAATGAAAAATTATTGAACTCCTAATATAGATTGAAGTTTGGAAAACTTCGCATGTGTAAGTGACTTAACAAAAATGTTTACAACTTGAACTTTTGTAGTGAAAAATAACACTTCAAGAACATGACCATAAATGAACTTTATAATGAAGTACATTTTTATATCAATATGTTTGTTGTGCTAATGTTGAATTGGATCTTTGGCAATCTTGATGGCTCTCTTATTATCACACCAGAGGGTGGTCAAATGTTACTACTATAATCTAAACTCTGAAAGGATATATTGAAGTTGCATGGTTTTTTTACTTGTACTAATTATTGCTCAATACTCTACTTCTATTGAAGAAAGAGGAATAGTATGTTTCTTCTTACAAGCCCAAGTGATAGGTCCTGAACCAAGACAGAAAACATAATCTATAGTGGACTTCTCACCATCAGGGTTGCCAACCAAATTTGAATCATCGAAACCAACTAACAGATGAGTCCCCCCCTAAACTCAATGTATCCCAAACTAAGTTGTACCCTAGATATATTGAAATATTCTTTTTACTAGTTTTTATTGACTTTCATGTGTTGTTTTCATACATTAGGCAACAATACCAACAATTAAGGAAAGATTAGGATGAATATGAATGAAATATAAAAGTATACCAACTAAATGAAGATACAAAGTGGCATCAACTTCGACTGTAGTGCAGGTGGAAACAAGTTCGACTTCAAATTGGAAGGGAAAAGGGGTGTGACATAGGCAAGTTCCCTCTGTGGACAGAGGCAACCCCTCTAGCCCTAGAGTGGGTCTAGTCACCGCAAAGGCAATACCAAAGCAAATTTCCTTATAAAGATGGTGTTATGAAGGCCTACCTTTAGATCAACGTTTGATGAAATCCTCGTCGTGTCGCTCTAGCTCTTGTTCTTCTAATCACTTATACCTGAAAACAACATGTAGAGAAACACCACAAACATAATAGGAAACAACCAAACAATCTACTTGAAGAGTCAAGGAACCTCAAGCTATCGACATACAATTTCAACATGCAATATAGGAAACAAGCTATTGATTTGTATTAATATAAATCAAAGTAAAACTTACAACTGAGCCTTGACGTTGTAAGTCTCCTCGAAGGGTCCCGTTGGCATGTCTCCATAAGCATTTACTTGTGAACCATCTCCCAAGGGAACAAATGACTCTCTCTTTAGTTCAAAAGGTTGATGCTAGAAAGTTCTCAAACCAACTCTACTCAAACATCTCTCAAGCCAAAAAAAAATATTAGGCTACTTCCACACTCCAATAACACTCTCTACCTCTACTCCTCTCTTAGAAACCTGAAGCTATCAAATTACATCTAGCTATCATCCAGTTACATCCCAGCTAGCTGATCTCATTCATGGAGGAGACATTTATAGGAGGGAGAGGTTCCATAAGAGATGGGAGGAAGAGCTTATCTCTTAGGGAAGTTGCACAAAAGGTGGAAAAACTATCCTAGAGGAGAGAGGCGAGCTCAACTAACCCAACAACTAGCCCTAGGACCACCCATGAAGTAATTTCATCTCGAAGTTTCAACGAGTTGTTAAAAAACTTGCCAAATTTGGCTCGTCGCGGGTGCAACATAGGGACAGAGCGAAGACTTCGCTAGGGCTAGTGTTAACTTGACCATCTTCGTGGGAGGGATAACTTTTGACCTGTGACGACCCAGAAACTTAGGCAAAAAGGGGTCTGCTTCAAGGATAATGAACTAAGACATTCTTCCTGAGATTACAAGGAAGGTTTTGACACATCATTGGCAACATGACATATAATAGATGTCAGCAACATGGACCGGCAGTATTCGGGATTAGGGAATACGGGGTCAGTGGAAAATTATTGTGTAACAAGGGGTTGGTTTACAAATTTCCATGTGAAAGTAGTAAATAAGGTCACATGCATACTTACACTGGAAAAGATAAATTCCTTCCTTGGTTTCTGATACTTTGAGGCCAAGGAAACAATGGAAACAATCTAAGTATATCATCTCAAATTTATTCTTGAAGCTTGATTTGACATGGGTTAAAATTTTAGGGTCACTACTAATGAGGATAAGCTCGTAAACATAAAGAGAAATCATTATGAGATGGATTCCTACTTTATTGGTGTAAAAATTAGGTTTATAATGACACCTAAAAAATCTAGTGTGAGGAATAAAGTTATCCATTTTAGCATATCAAGCTCGAGGATCTTGCTTAAGACCATAACTAGATTTCTTAAGGTGATCTAAAAGTCACCCTATGAGTGATCTCAGTTAAAGATTTATTAAATTAAGGTATTATAGACTCATGTGTTGGTGTGTCTCTATGTTATTTAGGCAACGGATCGATCAGATTGCAAATACACAGACACTTGAAATGGAAAGCAGCAGAGAAATACAGTAAGAAAATATAAGAACACAAAAATTTAATAAGGAGTTCACCCTATCCTCCAGGGCTACATCTCTAATCCAGCTCTCAGTGGTGGCCTTCTTTTATTGTGTCTTAAAGTAGAGAATTACAATGAAGGAGCTCAATATGGGTCTCCTGAAACAGAATTTGCTTGGCAGGGTGGTTCTTGGGTTCCCCAAGCCACTATAGTGCACAAACTCTTTTCGTCACCAGCTCTTTGACCTCTCTGGTCTTTAATGGAAGGAGCCTAGTGTGGTGCTCAGTCCTGACAGATCCTCTCAAGGATGCCTTGAATCTCTCAAGCTCTCTGGTGCTCGACGCTGTCTTTGGTCAGCTCGACCCTCTATCTTCTTTCTACTTTTTTTTTTGCTTCACTGTCTTTTCTTCATTTTCTCTGTCTTCTTTCCTTTCTTCTCTATCTCCATCTTCTATATTTTGGTGTCTTTTGCTTTGTCTATTCATGGCTTTAAAGCCATTCGAGCTCATGGCTATTCGATTCGCTTTCCACTTCTGTCGAATCGCCTGTTGCAACTTCGCTTGGAGTTCCCTGTTTTGGCATCATCATTAGGCTCACAGGGAGTGGCCACTTGTCCTCCTGTGAACTGCGCCAGCTTTTCCCTCGTCAGTTCAATTCTTCGGTTACGTCTTGGAATGCATCCTCTGCCACCTTAGCGGTCAAATCTGACCTCAAATTTTTATAGATCATAGCTTATTCCCCTGTCAATTCTGGTTTCCCCATCAGGCACGATCTCAGCCGTTAGAACTGGGGCCTCCAGATCCAACATCATTCACACATTTCGTGTGGTTGACTTTCTCAGCTGTTAGCACACAATGATTGGTGGTTTTCTCTCTCCTCCACTTTCCATGCATTAGGCGCTGAGTGGAATCGCTCCGTTTTCACCAAATCTGCTTACCGCCCAAGGGTGCCCCTGATAAATACTGCTAGTTTTTGGAGCACAGGTCCCACCTTAGCCTTTAGCCTTTTCCCCATGATTTTCCTAGCTCCCATGCGACTGAGTGCTCGAGGCCTCTCCTTCCTGAGGATTTTTGCCCAGCGATGTGTGATTAGCGCTAAGCGCATCGAAAACTGCCTCCTTTTCCCAATCTGGGCTTCTTAGGGGCTAGTTTCACCTCTTGCGCAGTCTTCATGGGCCTCAGTCAGCGCGCTTTGACCAAGGTCCTCGTCGTTCCACACTGGCTGCTAACTGCCACTGTTTAGAGGTGTTTCTGATTGCTGCTCTTAATTCTTTGAAGCCTGTCTCGACCTGATATAGTCATGGTTCTCTGATAACTCTTCTTGGATCCAATTCGGATCATGGCCTTCCCATTAAAAAAAAACTTTTGGACCACCAAAAGTTGGTTTTCAAGCATCAACTAAGTGAGGGTACTGTTTTCTCACTTATCCAATCTCAATCCACTTTGCACTGCTCAACTTTGAACATTTGAGCCCTACTCTGAGGTACTCAACATCTCCTCTGCACGTCGTCCTCACCTTCCTGTCCAGCACTATGTCTTCTTGCAATTCATTAAGATATTCAGGTAGCAGGTCATCAATAGAAGGAAACTGACTTTGCTCTTTAGGATCCTCAATCATTGAAGGTTCAAACAATCTCAAGCAATCTACATTTATGATTGAGTAGATGTGCATGTAAGCTGGTAGATCAAGGCAGAAAGAATTCTCACCAATCTTCTCAAGTATTTTGAAA
Source organism: Pinus tabuliformis (assembly GCA_031772625.1). Lineage (NCBI taxonomy): Eukaryota > Viridiplantae > Streptophyta > Pinopsida > Pinales > Pinaceae > Pinus > Pinus tabuliformis. Next base: position 305,210,917 of record CM062816.1, on the reverse strand, counting down.
GGTCCATACCTGGTAGGCTTTAGCTTTTTACCTTCACCTTGCATCCTATCATTACTGATATATAGCCAGACCTAGTCACCAACTTGGAAACTATGCTCCATCCGATGCTTGTCATGCCTAGCCTTGTATTTGGCTTGGCTCTTTTCCAACTATTCCTGTACTGCCTGATGGATCTCCTGGATTTGTTCAATGAACCTAGTTGCCTTGTCAACATCACTATGTCCCTCAACTATGGTATCTTTACCAAAGACAAAATCCAAAGGAGACCTTGGTGTGAAACCAAAACAGGTCTCAAAAGGAGATCTCTGTGTAGAAGAATGTTTTTCTCTATTGTAAGCATGCTGCACATAACACAAATGTTCATCCCAAAGCTTAGGATGTTTGCTACAATATCCTCTAAGTAACTGGATCATTGTCCTATTAACTACTTCTATCTGGCCATCAGTTTGTGGATGAAAAGTTGTGCTTTTCTTTAGTTTAGTGTCCATCAATTCCCACAGACTTGACCAAAACTTCCCCACAAATCAGGTGTCTCGATCAGATACAATAGAAGTGGGTAATCCAAAATGAACCCATACATGTTCAAAGAACAGTTTTGCAGTTTGTTCAGCTGTAATCTGTTTATTACAAGGTATCAAAATACACATTTTGTTGAACCTATCCACAACAACATATAGATAATCATGACCTTTCCTAGATTTAGGTAGTCCTCCAACAAAATCCATGGAAACACTTTCCCAAGGGTGAGAAGGAACTGGCAGTGGAGTGTACAAGCCTAGTTTTCTGTTGCTGGGCTTGCTTTTAGCACACATAGCACACCCTCTTACATATCTAGAAACTGTCTCATTCATTTTTGGCCAATAACAAAATCTTTACAGTTGTGCAACTGTTTTACTTACCCCAAAGTGACCTGATATCAGAGAAGTGTGTGCTTCTCTAATTATCCTTACTCTCTCAGTTTGTGGAATGTAGAGTTTCCCACAATGGTATAAGAGTCAGTCCTTCACATGGTAATCCAATTCTTCTACCTGTTTGCCTTGACTCAAAGTTGCATATACATATTTAAAGTCTATATCTTGAGCATATTGTTCAATGTAGCTTTCATGTAGCACAGAATTATGCTTAGGTATAGTAGATGCATTTATAATGGGTCTAGATAACATGTCTGCAACTTTATTATGTATGCCCTTTTGATATTTGATGACTAAATGAAGCTGTTGTAGAAAACCCATCCATCTATAGTGTCTCGATTGCTGCAACTTAGTTTGGGAGTGTAGATATTGAAGTGGTTGATGATCAGTATGTATTACTGTCTCTTTTCCCATTAAGTAATGTTTCCACTTTTTCACACTCTGAACTAATGCATAAAATTCTTTATCATATGTAGAATAGTTAACTACTGTAGGATTAAAAGCCTCAGAATTATAACATATGGGTTTACCGTGTTGTGTCAACACTTCTCCCATGGCATAGTCACTGGCATCTGTTTGGATCTCAAATGGTCTTTGAAGATCAGGCAGTGCTAGTACAGGTGTTGTACTAATCTTTTCTTTCAAGGTTTCGAAGGCTTTCTGATGTTTGGCTCCCCACTGAAACACCTTGTTCAATCCAATTAAAGCATGTAAGGGAGCTGCAATTGAGGAAAAGTTAGAAATGAACTTCCTCCAATACTGTGTTGGTCCTAAGAAGCTTCTAAGTTCTGTAGCAAATTTGGGTTTAGGCTAGTTTCAATGACTACCACCTTAGAGGGATCTATCTTCAAATTCACCACCCCCTACTATATGACCCAAATAATTTAGAGATGTTTTGTCAAATTCACATTTTGAGAGTTTAACATGAAGTTTTTCTCTTCTCAAAACATCTAATTTCTGCTTAACATGATTTAAGTGTTCTTCCCATGTTTTACTAAAAATCAGAATGTCATCCAGATACACAATAACAAAATCATCAAGAAAAGGTCTGAGTACATCATTCATTAATCTCATGAAAATAGCAGGAGCATTAGTTAAGCCAAAAGGCATAACCAGCCACTCATACAATCCCTACTTTCTCTTGAAAGCAGTCTTCCATGCATCTTGTTCTGCAAACCTGACCTAATGGTATCCACTGTGCAAGTCTAGCTTGGTTAAATAAACAGCTTCCTTCAATTGATCTAAAAGATCATCTATGCGTGGAAGGGGATAACGATTTTTTATTGTTATCTTATTCAGTGCTCAGTATTCAATTCACATTCTCCACGAGCCATCTTTCTTTCTCACCAAAATGATTGGTGACCCACATGGTGATGTGCTAGGCCTGATGAACCCTTTCTCGAGCAACTCCTGCACCTGCTTCTTGATTTCAGCATTCTCTAAAGCAGACAACCTTTTATATCTGTGGCTGCAATGGTTGTTTCATATCTCGAATCTGACCCCAAATCTTTATGAATAGCTACAGTAGTCTTCTTCTTCTTGCCCTCAAACTTCTTAGGCCTTAGCTCTGGATGCAGAACCCAACAATTCTCATCATCATGCCCATCCTTTTTATAGTGAGTGCATGAAGCTTTGCTCTTCTATGCAGTGTTAGCCTTCCTTGCCTTCAACTTCTGCTTTCTTTTCTCCTTGCTCTTGCTTGCAGTGGGTTGGTGTTACAAGGAAAAGTGTCTACACAGACTGCTTATCCCACTAAGGTGTGGTAGCTACCTTAGAAACAAACAAAGTAAAGCTACTTTCATTTTTCCTTTATGAAATATAGATGAGAGAAGAACAAAGAAGACCAACCTCTGTCTTGCGCTAATCTCCTAGTGCGATTCCTCTCTCTCTTGATAGTTTTTCGCTACTTGCTCCCTTGTATGCCCAGCTTCACAGAGTACCTGTAATATCACAGTAGCATAGCACTATACAAGAACATGGATCTATAATCATAAACAATCTAGGATCAGATGTAAATTGACCATACAAATGCATAAAACATAAATGACACAAGAGTATGGAGGAAAATTTGAATAGCTTTTATTGATAAACAAGAAAGAGCCAAGGGAGTTACAACCAGTTGTTCTAACCTAGCATCATCCTCTCAGCAAGGAAGCCCCTCTTCACCTCATACAAAGCTTAGATCACCCAACAATCTAATGTTGTCTCAAGAAACCAACAACAATAACTTACAATATGCAAAATTCCAACCTCCTAGATCTCTGGGATGAGGGATCCATATATAGATATCTATAAGGGAGATGAGTTAGTTTATGATTTGATTAGTGTCGTCCCTCTAATAGTTCTTGCTTCCACTTGGAGATTGATGATCTCTTACTCATCCTTGGTCGAATTCAGAGAGGCAAGTGTCACAGGAGAAGTTTTCGGAAGTTTCCATGCCTCTCCACCTCGCGGAATGACACTGCCATTTGTCACTTCTCGCCCATCGCACCCCATAGAAGGCCTTTTTGAAATGCAATGCACCCACACAATGTATTTAGGTGAGATGCAACGCACTTTTCCTATGGAGCAGCTGAAATGATCTTGTTTTGACCAGTTCTGAGCATTTTTTCATGGAGAACTTCTGGGAGAAGCTATAATCAGTTGACCTTGTTCCTTTAGGGGTTAGAACAACACTTTTAGGGACTTAGGAGCCCTTTGTTTATGGACATTTCATGCTTGGGGTTGTAGTGCCCAAAAATGTCTATAACAGTTGCCCCCTAAAGCATGAGGTCATTAATCTTTTGATGTCAGGTGAAATGCTTTATTATGAGGATCCAAAGTTCTTTCAAGCTGGGAGGAGACCTGTAATAAGATACAATACAATACATTATCTTCATAATATTTTCATGATCTAGCTAAGGCGGGCATTCCCATGCTCAGCTGTATAAATTCATTTTCATGTACATAGGACAGACAATCGTCTGAGTGTAGACTGATCATTCTAGTAGAGCCATCATCCCTTTGATTGGATGATTATCTGTACAGCAATGATGTACATTTGATGTCTTTATTTCCCTAAATATATATTGCAGCCCGGATGGATGAAACTAGATCCGGGGTCTTCAATCTCGTTCGATCTTCACTCGAAGTAAAAGTCTATCCATGTGAGAGATGTTTTGGAGTCGAACATGGAAGACATCGCCTGATTACCATCCAATGATGTAAGCTGTTAACAGGAGCGAGAGGAATCACCTATAATGATAATGACCCTCAAGGTACTGCAGTACAATTCACGTGGTGTGAATAAAGGACTTGGCGTCAAACACAACGAAAAATCTTTCGGTCGAAGGCCATTGATGTAAACCTATCGCCGGAAGTGAGAAACTTGCCATTGAGGCATGCAAGCTTCAAAGTACTGAACGACGTGTTCCTAGATCGACTTCTTGGATAATGAGCTGATGTCGACAAGAAGCGATCTGTCACAGGAGGGTCTTAATGAATCCCACATCAATGACACGGAACGAAGCAAATGATTTTAATGGAGGTGAAAACAATCTGATGACATAAGGTTCAGGGTGGCGGTCATGAAAGAATGGAGTGTAAATGTATTGTAGTGGGTGAGACACAGGTGAATTCTCTGAATGACTTCTCTTGAACATATCGGCGACATTGACGTGATGGATTGGTAGCATTAACCCCAAATGTGGATGGTGTGATGGGACCATGGTGATGTGACCGGTGAATGAAACAACCCAACCCGACTTGGATGCGGAGTGAAAGTGTCATGTTCAAGAGCGACTTGCTACCAACAAAGTTTCTTCAAGTTTTCTTCCCAATTTTCCCCAGTCATTGTTGACCAGTACCTCTTTATGTTTGTCAAGCTTAAGGAGGATAACATATGCTTGTTCTATAATTTTCCCTTCGGGCAAACCCATCGCTATGTTTTAACGAGCCTAGCGATAGTGAAACTCGTTCTTGTCTGCTATGGACAAGTTTGTCGCTATTAAGTTTTAACGAGTTTAATGACAAAGATAACTCGGTCCTTTTCAATTTTAGAGAGTTTGAAAAGGAACGTAAAGGAAACTCCAAAATTCCTTTTTTGTCGTTTAATCCCTTAAGTCCGAAAAAGTATAAAACAATACAGAAGGGATGAATTTTCGATACTTTTAATGAGCCGAACAAAACAAGCGCTCGATCTTTTTGTGTAATAACCCCTCAGGTCCAAAAAGATTAAAATCTAAAGGAGGGATAGCACTTCCGGTCCCTTTAATGAGCTGGAGAGGCCAATGGCTCGGCAATCTTTTCATATTTTACGAGTCAGTTGAAAAGAGCTTGAAGGAGACTCGTCTCTTGAGGAACGAGTGATAAAATTGGGTAACAGCTGATTCCAGGTAAGGTTTGGAATTTTCCAATCACGGCAGTGTTACAAGGATGGATAGTGAGATCACTCTTCGCAGCTGTTCCTCAAAAGGGGTAAAAAATCAAATGGAGGTGAATGATCAGCCAATACAGAATGGAGGTGATGATGAGAACACGACCAAGGCTTTAAAGGCTGAATTACTACATTCACGATGGTTATTTACCGGGAAATAGTTCATATTTTAATGAGCTTAAACGCGGGGGGAAACATTTGCTCATGGCTTATGTTTATTTTTTAACGAGCTTGAACTATGTGCTAAAACTGCTCGATGTGGGTTTATTTTTTAACGAGCTTGAACCTCGCAGTAACACTGCTCGATTAATCCAGTCGTATAATAAGAATGTCCCATTTAAAAATGGCAATTTTGAGAGTTTTGCCCCACATCCTTTCTTTATGCAAGTTAGGAAATGACCAATCCTACGAGTTTAAAGGGTTAGAGGACCTACAAATTTAAAAAATAAATGGTCGCTCTTTGCTTGCATGCCAAAAGGTTTGCATTCCCCCAGGTATAAAATAAAGCTTCAAGGCCACCTTTTGTTCTACCGACAAAACATTTGTTTTATCATGAAAGGTATACCTCTTTCAGGTTACCAAAGATTGTTTTATTCACAGTGCAAACAAAACCTTTCTTCGGCTCTATCTACCGAAATAGACAAAGGTGAGCGGTGTAGACTCCTCCACTCACACAACTTTGACGAGGGAATCTTGTTCCAGTCTAACCCCCTCTTCCAATCACAGACGGGAGTACAGTCTAGTCATATATCTCTCGCGGAAACCTACACTATACCCGAAGTTTTCCTGCCAAAGCATACCAGGGTGCATGCCCCCTGGGTTTCAATCATGTCTCCCAAATCTCTCGCGCTCATCAAGTTGACGGACTAGAGATTGATGAGACATTCCTTGTGTGAAAAGACCATTTAGGGATGGCATATGACTATTTTCTCTGTGTGATTCGGGAAATGAAATCTGGTCTACGAGCTTGACCACTCTTCCTTCGTGCGGAAAACACATTACTCTAAAGAGTGATGAGACAATGGCTCCCATGCAATAAATTTAGTCTCGTCCAAGGAGTATATTATAATCCAGGGGTCCTTGAACTACCATTACGTTCATGTGAACGGTTTTCCCTCTCAATGTTATGGGCACACTGGGAAGGATCCCTAACGGTCAACTGGTTCCTTTGTCAAAGCCTGTTAGATTTCTCATCTTAGGCAAAAGCAATGGCGAACCAAGCGCTTTCCAAGCAGTCGAGGAAATGATACTCACAGAAGCCCCTTCATCTATGATGGTACCAGCCATAACCATTCTATATATCTGAGCAATAATTCGGAATGGTACACTAGCCGGTAAACGGGGTCTGCCTAGTTGATTCCAATCGAAGGAAACAACTAGGTTGCTTGGAGGTGGGACCGAATAGACGGCCGGGTACGAATCTGACGAACTTCCTTCTTGCGGTAAAGGAACGGGTAAATTACCCCCATGTTCATCGAAGTCTGTGCTTACGAAAAGAATTTCGATGGTGTCATCCTTATTCTCTTCTGTGATTGTATCATCTGAAAACGGAACCTCTGAAGGCAAGACCAGGTCAACTGCCGCCTCGACCTTTTGACTTTCTTCTAGTATGGGTTCAGATGGTTTGTCTTCAATGATAGATGCTTCGGCCGACCACCTGGGCGGGTCAGCCAGCTTTTCAACTAGTGACAGACTCGGCAAGAGTTTTTTATATCCAGGAGGAAGTCGTAACGGTGAAACCGGACGATCGTCCAAAACTCTTTTATCCTTGTCTAAGAAGGGACAACGGTTGACGGCATGGTCGCCTTCGCACAGTTCACAAGGAAATCTATATTTTCCTTTTTGTCCTGGGGCTTCACTTTCACTAGTCAACGGTGTGCTTTCAACATGATCATCAGAGGTTGACGACACCGGGTTGTGCAAATGAGGAGACCAATCCCTTAAGATCCGAGGGATGCAAGGACAATCTCTATGATAGTGGTCTCCTTTGCAAATGACACATGGCGATTTAGACCTGGTTGGTGCAGTGTGTGGATTTTCGCTAGACGATGCTTGGTTGCCCCCTTTCGCTTTTGGCTCCTTCTTCTTATTCTCTTTCTTCTTCTTTTCCTTCTTCTTCTCAGGTACTTGATTTTTGGCTTTACCAGCCCCATCAAGCGAAGAGGAAGGAGGAGAGGAAGAATTAGAGGAAGTAGAAGGTTGGTGGGTAACTCTGGATTTGCCTAGTTGCTGACTTGATTGCTCAGGAATTGCGGTGTTCTGAACAACAGAGGTTGAGAAGAGCCATACGGGCAAGCCGATTGTCAATCCTGGAAGCGACAATGTGGCCATATGGGGTGCACTAACATCTCCCCAAGAGGAGAAGGGACTAGGATTTCCTCCAAGGGGAATTCCTTGGTTGGTGGGTTCCATTTTCTCAACCTAAGATCAACGTAAGAAAGGGTGATGATTGTTCCGTTTAAAATAAATTTTAGACGCTTTGACAAAACTTGTTTTTTTAATTTTATGAGTTGAGAAAAAACAAAAGATGACTCTAGTCGCCTTCGATTTTTAATGAGCCTGAAGTGACAAGTGCTCAGATGGACCTTTTCCGTTAAGGAGTCTGAAAAGGAATGAAAGGGACTGCTATGGAAATCTAGGTAGAGGGATTACCAAACCAATCGCAAAACTGCATAATACTTTTTACGGTACGGCAGTGAATCTTTCTGAATGTTGTGTTCAGTGCATTGCGATCGATAGGGCGGCAAACACGGCTTCCTATGGATAAAAGATTAAGCCTATTGTGGTCTCCCAAAATATACTCGACGGTACATGGGAGCACAAGTCTGTACTGGAACTTATCGTCTCAAAGTGGAGGAATCACCCAACCATCAGTGAGAACAATAGTTACCAGGCTTTACGACACCGGAATACATCTCTAGCCTAGACTTCTAGATGTTATGTGTTAGGTTCCAAAGCGTTGTTAGATTCATTGAATTTATTTTATAGTTGATCTTGTTTAAGAAATTTTCCTTTCAGGTTCACCGCGAGATGTAGATGTATAATTCCTAAAATGCAATCTAAGATGATAAACAGTCTTTTATCTTCTTTGTGCAATGAAAATCCTAGCTACTTAGGAAAGAGAGACAGTATTCTTTCACAAAGAGAAAAGAGCACACTCTAAATGAACTGTCCTAAATCAAACCAATCAAACAGTCTAAATGCAAATGCACATGCATGTATTTTTTTTCGGCTTTCTTAGTATGTGAATGGCAAAAAGAAAGCTAATGCACAAATCTGAATTACTTTTCAAGCGACAATTACTAACAATTTTCTTTTCGAAATCAAAAATGGAGACAATCACAACACTTTACGATTTGGAAATGAATGCTTGCTTTCGACACTAGAAAAATTACAAATTCAGACCAAATACAATAGTAACAGGATAATCAACTATCTACAGCAACCAAACTCTTTCCTATGATTGAAAACGACACTTGCGACACTTTCAAATCAAAGGACGACAGTACGATTACGTTACTTTTTGCAAAGGAGAACTGAAAATGACTCAACAAATACACAAAAACATTTACAGTTCTTTTGTACAACGGAGGTGGAATAACAGCAAGGAAAAGGGGTTTCAAACAGAGATATGCTGATTACAGGCAGCAAAATTCATGAATAGAACTGGAAAGAATGAATCACAGAAACCAAAACTGAAAAATGCCTAGCCTGATCAGCGCACTTGTAACACAGGGAATTTGAAATGCAACGCACCTACTACACTCGGGAAGTGCGCTGAATTTCAGATTCACAGAACAGTACCTACGCTGGACAAGAGACGAGACTTTGCTTGGGTTTCGGGTCACAGTTCATGGGTTTTGGCTGAGCAAATGGTAATCAGTAATGCAACAATCAGGGGTAGATCTAAGGAGGTTTTGAGAGCTACCACAAGGGGCAATTAGAGAGTTTGTGAATCAGTTGTTTAAGTTATTGTTATAGACATTTTTGTGCCTTACAGCATTGAGCATGAAATGTCCATAATCTAAGGGATCCAAAGTCCCTAAACATGTTGTTCCTACCCCTAGAGGAACAAGGCCAACAAACCACAGCAATTCACAGAAGTTCTCCACCTGAAACTGCTCAAAAAAAAGTCAATTCAGAATCATGTCAACTGCTCCACTGAGCATCTGCGCTGAATGTCAACTGCTACACTGGCTACCTGCCTTGAATGTCAACTCCAACACTAGCTACCTGCGCTGAGCGAGTTTGGACAAGTGGCAGGCTCATTCCTCAATGTGTCAATGCCCAGGAAGATTCCAAAATGACACTTGCCTCAAGGAATTCGACTGGTGATGAGTAAGAGGTTCCAAATCTCCAAGTGGAAGCAAGAACCTCCAAGTGGATTCAAGAACTGAGAGAGGGAGAGGACACTAGTCAGATCTCAAGCTGACTCATCCTCTCTCCAAAATAACTATATATAGATCTCTCCTCCATGAGATCTAAGAGGCTGGAATTTTGTTATTGCAAAGAATTTTTGTTGGTTTGAGACTGGAATCATTGGGTGCTTAATGCTTTGAAGGGTGGTGAAGATAGGAATTCCATTCTGCTGGGAAGGAGATGCTGGATTGGAGCCCTCTGGGTTGTATCTCTTCCTAAACTTTGTTATCAATCAATAAAGATATCTTGGTTTTCTCCTATATACCGGTGTATTTGTATGATTGCATTAGTGTATTTGATTTACTTCTAATCCTGAATCATTTATGAATATGAATATTTGCCTTTGGGTTGTGTTCTTCTCTTGTTGCAAGTAGTTGTTCTCTTGTTGCAAGTAGCTGTTCGCTTGTGATCTCGTTGGAATCAAGTAGCTGTTCTCTTGAGCGAGCGAGGAGGCAAGTAGCTGTGAACACCCAAAGAGAAGAGGATCTAGATCGAGGGACAAACGGAAGACAACGGTAAGTCCATTGATCTCCCCTCTTTCACATTTCATAAAGGAAGAAACCAAAATAGGTGCATCTGTTTGTTGCTAAGGCACTGTCACACCTTAGGTGGATAGGATCGTCCTGCATAGGCATTTTTCCCCACAACAAATTGGCGACTCCGCTGGGGAAGATTATTTTAGTCATTTTATTTGTGTTTACATCATTGTTTGTTTCATAGACTCAACAGCAACAATCGAACTGCTTCTGCAAAGTAGACTGTTGCTGCCTTGATCCTTCACTGGATTTTGTCTATGATCTGAACAATGGACTCACAAATGATTTGATGATCCTTTGTGATAGTCTTTAGTACCCTCTCAAAGCATCCCTTTGATTATACCTTGCTTGTGTTTCTGATTTGGCCTGAAACTGTTGATTTTTGAGCATTTTATGACCCAGAACCCAGGAGAAACGAGAGTTTCTCCTTCAGCGCAACTGCTGTGAAGGCAGTCTGCATTTCAATGCAGGTCCCGTGAAGGCTACCTGCGCTGAATGTCAAATCCTCAGTGTTGAGGTTGCGCTGAACCAGTTTGGCCTTGAGCAGCTGGGGTTCTCTGCTGTCTGTTGCCCTGTTTTGATCTCTGTTTTTGCAGCCTTTAACCAGCATAGGTACCAGTCTGATAACTCCTTTTCTTTGCTTGAATTCCGCCTCCTTTTGTACAAAAAGACTGTAAGTGTTTTTATGTGTTTGTGGCGTCATTTACAGTTTTCCTTTGCATGAGTGAAATAATCATCCTGTAGCCCTTGATTCAGATCTGATTGATTGTGATCTTAGGAGAGAGTTCATTGGCTGTTTGCAATTGATTATACATTTGCTTTTTCTTATTGGTTTGAGTTTGTCTCTTTTAAGTGTCGAAACAAGTATTCATTTCGAAAGTCGCAAAGTGCTGTAATCTCTTCTACCCTTGTTGTTTTCGAAAAAGTGAACTTGTTTGTACTTGTCATTTAAAAGCGAATTCAAATTTGTACAAAAAGCTTTCTTTGTAGGCATCAATACTAAGAAAGCGGAAAACAAACACCTGAATTATGCATTTGCATTTTGATAAGTTTGCATGCTTGATTTAGGAAAGAGTGCATTAGAGTGTGCTGATTGCTCTTTGAAAAAAGATGGTGTCTTTCTTTTCCCTTAGTAGCTAGGATTTTCAAAGTTGAAAAGATTATAAAGCTTGCTTATCATCTTAGACTGCATTTAGGAATTGTACCATACATCTCGTGGTGATCTTGAAAGGCAAACTTCTAAAAAGATCAACTTAAAATAAACTGAATGAACCTAACAACGCTTTGCAACATAACGCACAACATAGAGGTCTAGGCTAGAGACGTGTTCCGGCGTCGTTAAGCCTAGTGACTGTCGATCTCGTGGAAGGTGGGTGATTCCTCCTGAGGGACGATAGCGCTAGTACGGATTGTGCTCCCACGTACCGTCGCGTATATATTGGGAGACCCCTATAGGCATATATCCTTTATCCTTAGGAAGCCGTGTCGACCACCCTACTGATCGCAATGCAGTGAACACAACATTCACGAAGATCGACCGCCCGTACCTTAAAAAGTATTCTGCGATTTTGCGAAAAGTTTGGCACACCCTCTGCCTAGATCTCCAGAGCAGTTTATTTTGGCCTTTTTCAGACTCTATAACAGAAAAAGTCCATCCAAGCATTTTTCACTTCGGGCTCGTTAAAACATCGAAGGAGACTAGAGTCATCTTTAGCTTTTTCTCGACTCTTTAAAAGTGAAAAAGCAAGTTGTGTCTAAAGCGTCGTTAACAATTTATTTTAAACGGAACAATCACCCTTTATTCCTGCGTTGATCTTTAGGTTGAAAAGATGGAGCACACCAACCAAGGAATTCCCCTTGGTGGAAATCCTAGTCCCTTCTCCTCTCGGGGAGATGTTGGTGCGCCCCACATGGCCACATTGTCGCTTCCAGAACTGACAATTGGCCTACCAGTTTGGCTCTTTTCAACCAATGTCGTTCAAAATTCCACAATTCCTGAATAGTCGAGTCAACAGTTAGATCAGACAAGAGTTGCCCACCAGCCTTCCACTTCATCTTCCTCTCCTCCTTCCTCTTCACTTGATGGAACTGGTAAATCAAAAAACCGAGTTCCTAAGGAGAAGAAGGAGAAGAAGAAGAAAGAAAAGAATAAGAAGGAGCCTAAGGCGACTGGGGGCAAACAAGTGTCATCTGACAAAAATCCACACACCGCACTCGCAAGGCCTAAATCGCCATGCGTCATATGCAAGGGAGACCACTTCCATAGAGATTGTCCCTGTATCCCCTAGATACTAAGAGACTGGTCCCCCCATTTGCACAATTCGGTAGCATCGACCTCTGATAGCCATGTCGACTGCTCACCGTCAACTAGTGGGAGTGAAGCCCTAGGACAGAGTGGGAAAGCTAAATTTCCCTGCAGACTGTGTGAAGGCGATCACGCCATCCACCGTTGTCCCTTCTTAGACGAGGCAAAAAGAGTTCTGGAAGATCGCCCAATTTTATGAGCGCAACTTCCTCTTGGATATCAAAAACTCTTGCCAAGTCCCTCGCTAGTTGAGAACCCGGCTGACCCGCCCAGGTGGTCAGCCGAAGCACCTGTCATTGAAGATGAACCATCTGAATCCATACCTGACAAAAGTCTAAAGGTTGAAACGGCAGTTAACCCGGTTTTGCCTTCAGTGGCTCTATCTTCGAATGACACCGTCACAGAGGAGAATAAAGACGACACCATCCAAATTCTCTTCATCAGCACTGACTCTGATGATCAAGGGGGCAATGCCACCATTCCTTTATCACAGGAAGGAAGTTCATCAGAGCGATATCCGGCCGTCTATTCGGTCCCACCACCAAGCAACCTGGTTGTGTCCTTCGACTGGAACCAACTAGGCAAACCCCGCTTGCCAGCTAGCATACCATTCAGAATTATTGTCCAAATATACAGAATGGTAATGGCTGGCATAGTTATTGATGAAGGGGCATTTGTGAGTATCCTTTCCTCTATTGCTTGGAAAGCGCTTGGTTCTCCTGTGCTTTTGCCTGAAATGAGATATCTATCAGGCTTTGATAAGGGAACCAGTCGACCTTTAGGGATCCTCCCCAATGTGCCCATAACATTGAAAGGGAAGACCGTTCAAATGAACGTGATGGTCGTTCAAGGACCCTTGGATTATAACCTACTCCTTGGAAGAGACTATATATATTGCATGGGAGCCATTGTCTCATCACTCTTTAGAGTAATGTGTTTTCCGCATGAAGGAAGAATGGTCAAGCTCGTGGACCAACTTTCATTCCCCGGATCACGCATCGCAAATAGTCATGAACCATCCCTAAATGGTCTATTCACGCAAGAAGTGTCTCAACCCACGGTCCGTCCTCCTGATGAGCGCGAGTAATCCGGGAGGATATGACTGGAACCCAGGGGGGCATGCGTCCTGGCCTGTTTCGGAAGGGAAACTTTGGGTATAGGGTAGATTTTCGCGGGAGAATATGACTAGTCCGTACCCCGTCCGTCTAGGAAGAGGGTTGTTCTAGAATAAGATTCTTTTGTCAAAGTTATGTGAGAGGACGGGACCCGTCACTCACCTTTGTCTATTTCGGTAGACATTGCCGAGGAAGTGTTTTGTTTGAAAGATTAACGAGACAATCTTTGGGTAACCTGAAAGAGGTAAGCCTCTCTCGTTAAAACAAAAGTTTTGGCGGAAGTGAAGTAGAGGTAACCTTGAAATCGTACTTTATACCTGGGGGCATGCAAACCTTTTGGAGTGCAAGCAAGGGGCGACTATTTATTTTTTAAATTTTTAGGACCTCTAACCCTTTAAACTCGTAGGATTAGTCGTTTTCGAACTTGCATAAAGAAAGGATGCGGATCAAAGCTTACGTGAGATGAAGCTCCATAAAAAATAGCATCTCCAATGAGACACTCTTATCATATGACTGGTATAAACGAGCATTTTTAGCATAAAGTTCATGCTCGTTAAAAAATAAACGCAAGATCCGAGCATTTTTAACGCGGAATTCATGCTCGTTAAAAAATAAACATAAGCTCGAGCAGTGTTTTGGCGCATTCAAGCTCGTTAAAAAATGAACCTATCCCGGTAAATAACCATTGTGTATATGACTTTATCAGCCATTAAAGCCTTGGTCGTGTTTGCACCGTCACCTCCACTTTTCATTTGGTCGATCGTTCACCTCCATATGATTGTTTACCCATTTTGAGGAACAGCTGCGAAGAGTGATTTCACCTAGCCATCCTTGTGACACTGCCGTGATTGGAAAATTCCAACCTGTACCTGGAATCAGCTGCTAACCCTGTTTATCACTCGTTCCCCAGAAGGCGAGTCTTCTTTAAGCTCTTTTCAACTGACTCATAAAATATGAAAAGATTGTCGAGTTTTGGCCTTCCAGCTCGTTAAAGCGACCGGAAGTGCTATCCCTCCTCTAGATTTTAATCTTTTTGGACCTGAGGGATTATTGCACAAAAAGATCGAGCGCTTGTTTTGTTCGGCTCGTTAAAACTATCGAAAATTCATCCCTTCTGTATTGTTTTATACTTTTTCGGACTTAAGGGATTAGATGACGAAAAAGGACTTTTGGAGTTAACTTTATGTACCTTTTCAGACTCTCTAAAAATGAAAAGGACCGAGTTTTCCTTGTCGTTAGACTCATTAAAATCACTAAATAGCGACAAACTTGTCTTTAGATGAGAACGAGTTTCACTATCGCTAGGCTCGTTAAAACATAGCGATGGGCTTGCCCGAAGGGCAGGTTATAGAACAAGCATATGTTATCCTCCTCGAGCTTGACAAAAATAAAGAGGTACTGGTCAGCAATGACTGGGGAAAAATTGGGAAAAAATCAAGAAAACTTTGATGGTAGCAAGTCACTCTTGAACATGACACTTTTCCTCCGTACCACAATCGGGTTGGGTTGTTTCATTCACCGGTCACATCACCATGGTCTCACCATACCATCCATACTTGGGGTAATGCTACCAATCCATCGCATCAGTGTCGCCATATGTTCAAGAGAATTCGTTCAGAAAGAGTCAACTGGGTCCCATCCACTGCCATACATTATCCTTCATCCATTCATGACCGCCACCCTGAATCATATGTCACAGATCGTTTTCACCTCCACTAAAATCATTAGCTCCGTTCCGTGTCACTGATGTGGGATTCATTAAGGCCCTCCTTTGACGGATCGCTTCTTGTCGACATCAGCTCATTATCCAAGAAGTTGATCTAGGAACAACCCCTTCAGTACTTTGAAGCTTGCATGCCTCAATGGCAAGTTTCTCACTTCCGGCGACAGGTATACATCAATGACCTTCGACCAGAATATTTTCCGTGGTGTTTGACGCTAAGTCCTTTATTCACACCACGTGAATTGTACTGCAGTACCTTGAGGGTCATTATCATTATCGGTGATTCCTCTCGTACTTGTTAACGGTTTACCTCATTGACCGGTAATCAAGCGATGTCTTTCCATGTTCGACTTCAGCGCAATTCTCACATGGATCGACTTGTACTTAGAGTGAAGATCGAACGAGTTTGAAGACCCCGGATCTAGTTTCATCCATCCGGGCTGCGATATATATTCAGGAAAAATAAAGACACTTGACATGTACATCATTGCAGCAGATGATCATCCTACTCAAAGGATGATAATTTCACCAAAATTATCAGTCTACTATCAGACGATCGTCTGTTCTATGTACAAAAATGAATTTATAAAGTTGAGCATGGGAATGCCCGCCTCAGCTAGATCATGAAAGTAGTATGAATCATAATGTATTGTATTGTATCTTATTACAGGTCTCCTCCCAGCAAATGGATGAACTTCGGACCCTCCTGGATAAAGCATTTCACCCAATAAACGGCCTCATACTTTAGGGGGCAACTGTTATAGACATTTTTGTGCCTTACAGCATTGAGCATGAAATGTCCATAATCTAAGGGATCCAAAGTCCCTAAACATGTTGTTCCTACCCCTAGAGGAACAAGGCCAACAAACCACAGCAATTCACAGAAGTTCTCCACCTGAAACTGCTCAAAAACAAGTCAATTCAGGATCATGTCAACTGCTCCACTGAGCATCTGCGCTGAATGTCAACTGCTACACTGGCTACCTGCGTTGAATGTCAACTCCAACACTAGCTACCTGCGCTGAGCGAGTTTGGACAAGTGGCAGGCTCATTCCTCAATGTGTCAATGCCCAGGAAGCTTCCAAAATGACACTTGCCTCAGGGAATTCGACTGGTGATGAGTAAGAGGTTCCAAATCTCCAAGTGGAAGCAAGAACCTCCAAGTGGATTCAAGAACTGAGAGAGGGAGAGGACACTAGTCAGATCTCAAGCTGACTCATCCTCTCTCCAAAATAACTATATATAGATCTCTCCTCCATGAGATCTAAGAGGCTGGAATTTTGTTATTGCAAAGAATTGTTGTTGGTTTGAGACTGGAATCATTGGGTGCTTAATGCTTTGAAGGGTGGTGAAGATAGGAATTCCATTCTGCTGGGAAGGAGATGCTGGATTGGAGCCCTCTGGGTTGTATCTCTTCCTAAACCTTGTTATCAATCAATAAAGCTATCTTGGTTTTCTCCTATATACTGGTGTATTTGTATGATTGCATTAGTGTATTTGATTTACTTCTAATCCTGAATCATTTATGAATATGAATATTTGCCTTTGGGTTGTGTTCTTCTCTTGTCGCAAGTAGCTGTTCTCTTGTCGCAAGTAGTTGTTCTCTTGTGATCTCGTTGGAATCAAGTAGCTGTTCTCTTGAGCGAGCGAGGAGGCAAGTAGCTGTGAACACCCAAAGAGAAGAGGATCTAGATCGAGGGACAAACGGAAGACAATGGTAAGTCCATTGATCTCCCCTCTTTCACATTTCATAAAGGAAGAAACCAAAATAGCTACATCTGTTTGTTGCTAAGGCACTGTCACACCTTAGGTGGATAGGATCGTCCTGCATAGGCATTTTTCCCCACAACAGTTATAAACAAATCTCGGATATTGACTGAAGCGGAATTTATCTACTTTGAATTTGCATAGAAAATGCAGTTCGAAAGCTACCTGGCGCGACTTCAGGCTCCGTCTGTAAGTTTATAAAATAGACAACAAGGAAGATAAACAAACTAACTAATTCGTCCCCAGTGTAGTCGCCATTTTGTTACAGGGAAAAGTGTCTACACAGAACTACTTATCCCACTAAGGTGTGGTAGCTACCTTAGAAACAAACAAAGTAAAGCTACTTTCGTTTTTCCTTTATGAAATATAGATGAGAGAAGAACAAAGAATACCAACCTTTGTCTTGCGCTAATCTCCTAGTGCGATTCCTCTCTCTCTTGATAGTCTTTCGCTACTTGCTCCTTGTACGCCCAGCTTCACAGAGTACCTGTAAGATCATAGTAGCATAGCACTATAAAATAACATGAATCTATAATCATAAACAATCTAGGATCAGATGTAAATTGACCATACAAATGCATAAAACATAAATGACACAAGAGTATGGAGGAAAACCTGAATAGCTTTTATTGATAAACAAGAAAGAGCCAAGGGAGTTACAACCAGTTGTTCTAACCCAGCATCATCCTCTCAGTAAGGAAGCCCCTCTTCACCTCATACAAAGCTTAGATCACCCAACAATTTGATGTTGTCTCAAGAAACCAACATCAATTCCTTACAATATGCAAAATTCCAGCCTCCTAGATCTCTGGGATGAGGGATCCATATATAGATATCTGTAAGGGAGATGAGTCAGCTTGTGATTTGATCAGTGTCTTCCCTCTGATAGTTCTTGCTTCCACTTGGATATTGATGATCTCTTACTCATCCTTGGTCGAATTCAGAGAGGCAAGTGTCACAGGAGAAGTTTCTGGAAGTTTCCATGCCTCTCCACCTCGCGAAATGACACTGCCATTTGTCACTTCTCGCCCATCGCACCCCATAGAAGGGATTTTTGAAATGCAACACACCCACACAGTGTATTTAGGTGAGATGCAATGCACTTTGCCTATGGAGCAGCTGAAATGATCCTGTTTTGACCGGTTCTGAGCAGTTTTTCATGGAGAACTTCTGGGAGAAGCTGTAATCAGTTTACCTTGTTCCTTTAGGGGTTAGAACAACACTTTTAGGGACTTAGGAGCCCTTGGTTTATGGAAATTTCATGCTTGGGGTTGTAGTGCCAAAAAATGTCTATAACAGTTGGGAGGGTTGCCCAACTTCTGGATTTCCATTCTTTCCTCTAGCTTCTAGATGAGTAGCTTGTACAAATGCCTCATCTATACTAGTGGGATTAAACATGAGGATGGTATGCCTCATGTAGCTGTGTAGACCACCAATGTACTTCAATAGAGTTTCTGGTGAGTCTAATGAGATTCCTAGAATCAATGCTCTCTTTCTAAATTCTTGAGTGTACCCTTGCACACTTTTCCCTTTCCACTGCCGAAGAGTTTTCCAGCTCATCATGGCTTGTTGCATGTAGGCCAATGGATAGATCTACTTTTTGATTGCAGAAACAAATTCACTCCAAATAGAGATAGTCTTGCCATGTCTTTTCATATCAGCTTGGGTATTGCCTTCCCACCAAACCAAGGCAGTGCCTCCTAGGCATAGGCTTGCCAGCTGAATCTTGCTCTTATCTGAGCCGATGTTCTGTACTCTACAATAAACATCAATCTGTCTAATCCAATTGTCCAACTTTTCTGCATTTAACTCTCCATCATATATAGGCAAATTAAATTTAACATCTAGCTTGATCAAAGATGCTTTCTTGTTATGCATAGGGCTATTAGGAGGTGTGAGGAAGCTTTCCTCTTTCCCTTTCACTTTGGAGTAGTCATGGAAGTGAGACTCATCTTCTTCTTTGTCTTGTTTAGAGCCTGATGAATCTTCATCCTTATGTTTTCTAAGGTCCCTATACATTTCTTCTACCATGGACTTTATAGCTAGGAAACTTTCTATGAATTGAGGGTCTGGCCCTACAGAACCTTCCTTTGACATTGTCTTCTGAGGATAGACTCTCCCAATTTCAGGATTAGTTTCGACCAGCTCTCCTACTCCTAATTTGAGCTTCGATCTAGTGAGCATCCAACAGCTAAACCAACACAAGCTTGTCTAACCTTACAGCCTAAAGCTCTGATACCACTTGATATGAAAATCACCCTATGAGTGATCTCAGATAAATATTTATTAAATGAAGGTATTATAGACTCATGTGCTGGTGTGTGTCTATGTTATTTAGGCAACGGATCGATCATATTGCAAATACACGGACACTTGAAATGGAAAGCAACAGAGAAATACAGTAAGAAAATATAAGAACACAAGAATTTAATAAGGAGTTCACCCTATCCTCCAGGGCTACATCTCCAGTCCAGCTCTCAGTGGTGGCCTCCTTTTATTGTGTCTTAAAGAAGAGAATTACAATGAAGGAGCTAAATATGAGTCTCCTAAAACAGAATTTGCTTAGCAGGGTGGTTCTTAGATTCCCCAAGCCACTAGAGTGCACAGACTCTTTTCATCACCGGCTCTTTGACCTCTCTGGTCTTTAATGGAAGGAGCCCAGTGTGGTGCTCAGTCCTGAAAAATCCTCTCAAGGATGGCTTGAATCTCTTAAGCTCTCTGGTGCCCGACACTACCTTTGGTCAGCTCGGCCCTCTGTCTTCTTTTTGCTTTTTTTTCCTTCACTGTATTTTCTTCATTTTCTTTGTCTTCTTTCCTTTCTTCTCTTTCTCCATCTTCTATCTTCTGATGTCTTCTGCTTTGTCTGTTCATGGCTTTAAAGCCATTCGAGCTCATGGTTGTTCGATTCCCCTTCCACTTCCGTCGAATCGCCTACTGCAGCTTCACTTGGAGTTCCATGTTTCGGCGTCATCATCAGGCTCACAAGGAGTAACCACTTGTCCTCCTGCGAACTGCACCAGATTTTCCCTCGTCGGTTCAATTCTTCGATTACGTCGTGGAATGCGTCCTCTGCCACCTTTCTGGTCAAATCGGACCTCATATTCTTATAGATCGCGGCTTATTCCCCTGTCAATTCTGGTTTCCCCATCGGCCATGATCTCAGTCGTTAGATCTGGGGCCTCTAGATCCGACACCATTTGCACATTTCATGCAGTTGACTTGCTCAACTGTTAGCGCGCGATGAGCGGCAGTTTTCTCTCTCCTCTACTTGCCATGAGTTGGGCGCTGAGGGGAATCACTCCGTTTTCGCCAAATCTGCTTACCACCCAAGGGTGCCCCTGATAAATACTGCGAATTTTTGGAGCGCAGGCCCCGCCTTAGCCTTTAGCCTTTCCCCCACAGTTTTCTTGGCTCCCATGTGACCGAGCGCTCGGGGCCTCTCCTTCTTGAGGGGTTTTGCCCAGCGATGCACGATTAGCGCTAATTGCGCATCAAAAATTGCCTCCTTTTCCCAATCTGGGCTTCCCAGGGGCTAGTTTCACCTCCTGCGTAGTCTTCATGGGCCTCGGTCAGCACTCTTTGACCAAGGTCCTCGTCATTCCACGCTGGCTACTAACTTCCACTGTTTAGAGGTGTTTCTGATCGTTGCTCTTAATTCTTTGAAGCCTATCCCGACCTGATACAGTCATGGTTCTCTAATAACTCTTCTTGGATCCAATTTGGATCATAAGGTGACAAACGAGGTTGAAGTCACTCTAAGCATAACTAGGATGTTTTTCGATGTATATTTCTTCTTTTAGATCCACATGCAAGAAGGTACATTTAACATCCATCTGATGGACCTCCCATATATGTGAGGTAGCAAAATCTAGAATAAAGTGGATGGAATTCTTTTTGGTGATAGGGGTGAAGGTTTCATTATAGTCAATTTCTTCACTTAAGAGAATCCTTTAGCAACTAATCATGTCTTATGTCTTTCAACACTTCCATTTGATGAATACTTAGTTCTCTAAAACCATTTACATTTTACAAGTTTTCTTCCTTTTGGAAGAGGTATATGTTCTCAAGTATATTTATCCATTAAGGAAAGGTATTTTTCATTCATTATTGTATCCAAATCTAGATGACTTGAAGATTTTGTAAATGTTTCTAAATCTCAAGTTTCTAAAACTTGAGCTGAAAGAGACAAGGCTCACTAGAATTGTGAACATGTATGACATTGATCTATAGGATCACTGACAAGATCACTAATTGCTTCTTGTGTAGAAAGGACCCATTTGGTAACTTTTGATGTTGGTGCAATTTCATGTTAAATGGACTTATCTGTAGGAAGGTGAGTAGATGAAGGTGGATTTTCATCCTCATTGTCATCAATTGAAGAATAAAACATACTAGAAAGAGAAGGTGGCACAATTATAAAAAATGGGTGGCAATCCAAAGCTAGTACAAATGGAAAATTAGGCCCATGGGCCAAGAGATTTTTATCAAATTTAACATATCTTCTAATAATTATTTCATTAGAATGAGGTTTAAGAAGTCTATAACCTTTTACACCTTCAAAACATCCAATGAAAATACAATTTTCACTTTTAGGTTGTAAAGCTTTCCTTTTTTCATCAAGAATGTGAGCCCATGCTACACTACCAAATACATGGAAGTACATTATATCACTTAATTTTAGTCCATTACTATTTCGATTTTGTATTTTTAAATCCTTTGTGGGAGTGTGGTTTATTATATTATTTTTACAATTCATTGCTTCTACTCGATAATGAGTACTTAATCCCTTAGATTGGATCATACAATTGACCATTTTCTTTAAAGTGTGATTCTTTCTCTCAGCAAGACCAATTTGTTGTGGTATACACGAAACAATATGTTGTGTTTGAATTCCCTATGCAATGAAATAAGTTGTGAATTTTTTGTTAACATATTCATCTCCAATATCTATCTTTAACCTTTGTAGTTGATGCCTAGATTTTTTTTCTACAAGGGCCTTATAGGCCAAAAACATGTTAAAAACTTCACTCTTAAGTTTTATGAAGTAAAAACAAGTGCGCTTTGAGATTTAAGGCGTACTTGTACCTATATGAGAGGGGGGAGAAAGTAGACCACATAAATCACTGTGAACAAATTGCAAAGGGGTCGAGGCATGCCAAAATTCACACTTATCAAAATTGTCCTAATGATGTTTGCTTTGAACAAAACCATCATAAACACAATCTCTCCAAGAAATGAGAGGAGGAACAATCACCACAGTTTGTTATGAAACCAGCTCAAGAAAAGATAGAAAAGATAGATCAACGCCTTAGAATTCAGCCTCTTCGAGGGGGAAACCTCCTTTACATTACATAAATGAACAATTATTCGATGATTCAAATGACAAAACCTCCTTTCTATATATAGGAGTCTAAGGAGTCACAATATAATCCAGCCGACCTAACAATAATAATATAAAGCCACAAAAATAACAATAGAGGGATTCTATGGGGCACAGAAATAAAAATATGGGGGTAATAGGGGCACAACAATATAAATAAGGGGTATAACTACAATAGTAATGGGGTAATCACTAGTATTATAGGGACCCAACATGCCCCTCTCCTTCAAAAAAGTGTTGTCCTCAACGCTTGAGTAGTTCTGGATACTTCTGCATAAAATTCTCATCCTCCCATGTGGAATCTTCAGCGGATAAGTTCTTCCACTTGATAAGATACTCTGAAATTGATCGATTTCGTAGTTGTCGAGTTCTTGTTTCTGTGACTGCTTCCGGTTCCAATATAATTTTTCCTTCCTCGTCAAGTTCTGCAATATTGTTTGAATTGGGAGCTTGTCGCCTATAACCTTCTTTAAACATGAAACATGGAAAACTGGGTGCAATCGAGAAGCTGCAGGAAGCTCCAATTTGTATGCCATAGTACCAATCTTTTGCAACACCTTGTACGGACCATAATACTTTGGTGATAATTTATTATCCTTCTTAGCTTGCTTTAGGGACATTTGCTTATATGGTTGTAGCCGTAGGAATACCCAATCACCTACATCAAAACTTCTTTCACTGCGATGTTGATCTGCCTGTTGTTTCATTCTATTTTGTGCCAACACGAGGTTATCCTTTAAGAGTTGGAGGACTTGTTGTTGATGTTCGATGTGATGTTCCACTGCCTGAACCTTAGAATTTTCTCTTAAATATGATGTGATGGATGGTGGTTGATACCCATAAAGTGCCATAAATGGGGTCATTTTTGTTGCTGTATGGAAGGAAGTGTTATACCACCATTCAGCCAGAGGCAACCATTTGACCCATTGTGTCTGTTTATCAGATACAAAGCAACGAAGATATCCTTCCAAACATTTGTTTACTATCTCAGTTTGCCCATCAGATTGAGGATGATAAGATGAGCTATGAGCTAACTGAGTACCAAGACAAGAAAATAATTTTGTCCAAAAATTTCCAGTGAAAATGGGATCTCTGTCACTTACAATAATCTTTGGGTTTCCATGTAGCTTTTGAACTGTTTCCATAAATGCAGTAGAAACTGTACTGGCTTTAAATGGATGTGATAATGCACAAAAGTGTGCATACTTGGTAAGTCTGTCAACTACCACCATGATGACACTCTTTCCCTCAGACTTGGGTAAACCTGTGATAAAATCCATTGAAACCTCCTCCCAACGTTGGCTTGGAATGGATAAAGGTTGTAATAGACCCGGTGTCTTAATTGTTTCAACTTTATTTTGTTGGCAAACCAAACATTCCGCCACAAACTTTTGAATATCTGATTTAAGGCCATCCCAAAAAAATTCCTTCTTAACCCTGTGGTAAGTTTTTAAAAATCCTGAGTGCCCTCCTAAGGGAGAAGTGTGCAATTCCATAAGAATCTTTTGTTTTAGCTGGGAATTCTTACAGAGGTATAAGCGATCTTTGTACCATAACGAATCATTTTGCCAGCTAAATGTATCAGAAGTACTGGAATCTTGTTGTAGCTTTCGAATAAGTGCCCACACTTCTTCGTCATTCTTCCATTCCTCCCTTGCTTCGTTTATCCAATCTGGTTGGATAATAGAAATGGCACACAACAATGCTTCCACATCCTCATCCTTCTTGAGAGTGCATCTGCCACCACATTTTGCTTCCCTTTTTTGTAGATGATTTCAAAGTCATAACCCAACATCTTTGTGACCCACTTTTGTTGCTCTTCAGAGGATAATCTTTGTTCTAAAAAGTATTTAAGGCTATCATGATCCTTTTTTACCTTGAAGTGTCTTCCCATTAGGTAGGGTCGCCATTTCTTAAGTGCATGGAGTATTGCCAACATTTCCTTCTCATAAATAGCTTTGCTTAAAAACTTTCCCTTGATTGGACGACTTTCAAAAGCAATGGGTCTTTCATCTTGCATTAGAACAGCACCAATTCCATTTCCTGAAGCATCACATTCCACAATAAAGGTTTTTGTGAAGTCCGGTGTAGCTAAGACCGGTGCTTGGCACATTGCCTCTTTAAGATGTTCAAAGGCCTTTGTTGCTTCCGGAGTCCATGAAAATGAATCTTTCTTCAATAATGTTGTTAGAGGTGCTGCTATTCTCCCATAATTCTTAACAAACTTGCGATAATACCCTGTCAACCCAAGAAATCCTCGCAGATGCTTTATGGATGTGGGGATTTTCCATTCCTTAATGGCTTTAATTTTGCTAGGGTCTACCTTAACTCCTTCATGAGATACAATATGACCCAAATATTCCACCTCCTGGACTCCAAAGAAACATTTGGATCTTTTTGCATATAATTGTTTCTCCTCCAATAGTTGTAGCACCCTGTCAACATGTTCAACATGATCCTTCCAAGACTTGTTGTAGATTAGTATATCATCAAAAAATACTAACACAAATTTTCTAAGGAATGGTTTGAAAATTGAATTCATCAAACCTTGAAATGTTGAAGGTGCATTGGTAAGGCCAAAAGGCATGACCAAAAATTCATAATGACCCTCATGAGTTCTAAATGCCATTTTTGGAATGTCTTCAATCTTCATTCTGATTTGATGATATCCCGAACGAAGATCCAACTTGGTGAAGTAAATTGATCCATGCAATTCATCCAGTAATTCATCAATGACAGGAATGGGAAACTTATCTTTAATAGTGAGCTTGTTGAGCTCCCTATAATCCGGACACATGCGCCATGATCCATCCTTCTTGTGCACCAATACTACTGGAGCTAAGAAAGAACTTTGACTCGGTTGAATTATACCAGCCTCTAGCATTTCTGCAACCATACGTTCAATTTCACTTTTTTGGACATAGGGATATCTGTACGGCCTGATGTTTGGAGGAACACTTCCTGGAATCAGATGAATAGCATGATCATGATCACGCATAGGTGGGAGACCTTTGGGAGTCTCAAATACCTTGGAATGATTGTCCAGGACTTTTTGGAGATCTGGAGAAATAGATGATTCCAATGTGGAAACATCTAGCGAACATAATTGTGCAATTACACCTCTTTGCTCCTTTTTTAGAAGCTTTGTCATGCCATTAGAGCTGATTATCTTTCCTGGTTTCCCTGCAATACCCCTTAATTCAACTTCCTTTCCTTTCGTAGAAAATTTGATGAAAAGTTCTTGAAAATTAAAAGCTATTGTACCCAAGGATTGTAGCCATTGGACTCCTAGTACAACATCAGCACCTCCCATTGGAATGGAAAGCATTGGGCTAGTCAATACATATTCTCCCATGGATAGCTTGATATTATGGCACTTTCCAGAGAAATTTATTGTTCCTCCATTTGCAATCATCACTTGACACTCTGGTGCTGGATATAGGAAGCAATTCAATTCTTTTGCTACCCTACAATGAATAAAATTGTGGGTGCTTCCTGAATCAATCAACACTATTACCTTTTTCTTCTTGATTTGTCCTTCTATCTTGATGGTTTGAGGAGTGGTAATTCCCGCCAATGCATTACAAGATATGGTCGGATTTATTTGTTCTTCATCTAGGCTTTGTTCCTGGAGTATATCCTCTTCTTTTGACCTTTCTTGCTCCTTTTCTTCTTCCTCTTCACAATCTATGTAGAATAATTTCTTCTCAGCACACTTATGACCTTTTGTGTATTTGCTATCACAACTGTAACAAAGCCCTTTTGCTCTTTTTTCTTCCAATTGTTGTGGTGTCAACCTTGTAGGTTGTGGAAGACTAGGGGCAACAACACTTCCGTCTTTATAGTTGTGAGTGGTATGCTTCCTAGTTGCCATAATTTTGCTTTCCATTTTTCTTGCTAACCTGAATGCCTTCTCTAATGAATCAGGTTCCCAAAGGCGAACATCATGTTGGATATTATCCTTTAAAGACCCTATGAACACATCAATCCTATGCTCCTCTGGAATATCTTTTACCCTTATGTTCAATTTTTGGAACTCCTCAATGTGCTCCATTACTGAACCCTTTTGTTTGAGACTTATCAATTGGCTAAAAAAAGTGTTGCTTTTTGTATCCTCATAATGTGCTATCAATTCTTCCGTAAAAATTGCCCAAGTGATAAATTGTTTACGAGAACAAAGCCATTGATACCATACAAACTGATTTGGTTCCAAATATACAGTTGCCATACGTACCTTTTGTGTGTTTTGCACATTATTGAGATCGAAGAATTGCTCCATCTGTAATATCCATGTGGCGGGATCCTTGCCATCAAACTTCCTCATATCGATTTTTGGAATATGGTGATTCTTCGATCCAACATTAGCATCTATGGAATCATGATTAACATTTCTTTTGTTCTCATCATGAGTTTCCTTTACTACCTTTTCACCATTAGTAAGTATTTCTTGTAGAAAATTTGTCAAATCTGTCTTCAAGTCTGCCATTCCTGTCTTCAAATTTGTGTTCAAATCTATCTTCAAATTGTCCATCTTAGCTTCCATGCCATTCATCTTAGCTTCCACGCCATTTATCTTAGCTTCTATTAACTTTTGTGAGCGTGACATTTGTTGCACTTGTTCTTGTAATTTTGATATATCATGTAGCATTTCTTCCTCTTCTTCATGAGTCATGCTAGAGCTTTCAGGTTCCTTACTAGGTGTTTTCATTTTCTTTCCTCGGGGCATCAGTTACTGATAATAATGCTCTACTATGCCCTTTGAATTCCTTCAAAATAAATTTTCAAACAAAGCTTAAGCAAAAATTTAAAAAATTCTACACACCTTTTTTCACTTTGTAGGAGCTCGATATTGCCTCTGATGTATCTCTGTACTTTCCAATCATCTAGTTCTAAATTTGTGATCTGTAGTAGCTCTCTGTGTCCTCTTTCCAATGCCACCAGTCTGATCCAAATTGGATTCTCCAAGAAAGAGTTATGCACAATCTCCCAAGATGACCTGATTATAGACCTTTCCAGAAGAGCGAACTTGTATGAAGTGCCACGTGTACAATTTTCGATCTTTGGTTCTGAAAAAGATATACAAGAAACTATAATCCATCCTTTTTCTGTACCTTCTTACTAAATTTCAATCTGATTCCTAGAGAGAAAGTTATGACGATTTTCCCCAAGTCACCTGTTTTGAATGTAATTCATGAGTCTGAAAAAAGACCAACTTCCTCAGATCATATCTTTGCAAATATCGCGCGAAAAGCTCTGAAATTCGGACCCAAGGTTCAACGTGATTTCTTCTCAAATGGGTTTTTTTTGCGACTTCTGAAACGCCATGAAAAAAAGCTATAGCGAAAATGCCACGATGACATGTTTGGAGCAGCGAAACCCTAGAATCCAAAGCTCTCATACCAAATGTTATGAAACCAGCTCAAGAAAATATAGAAAAGATGGATCAACGCCTTAGAATTCAGCCTCTTCGAGGGGGAAACCTCCTTTACATTACATAAATGAACAATTATTCGATGATTCAAATGACAAAACCTCCTTTCTATATATAGGAGTCTAAGGAGTCACAATATAATCCAGCCGACCTAACAATAATAATATAAAGCCACAAAAATAACAATAGAGGGATTCTATGGGGCACAGAAATAACAATATGGGGGTAATAGGGGCACAACAATATAAATAAGGGGTATAACTACAATAGTAATGGGGTAATCACTAGTATTATAGGGACCCAACATAGTTTGATTATATATTTGATGCAATGAGAGATAGTTTAGATTACCAAATTTCTCATGCCAAACTTTGCTCAAGTTATTGTTATGAGCAATAAAAACTTATGGAAAAGATGGTCCCCCATGGTTATCAAACTTGTACAATGTGATGATCTCATCAACTATTCTAGTGACCATGACATGTTTATGATATTTTAAATCCTTCATTACAACTCGGTGAGGTGGAAGCTGATCTAGATCTTTTAACTTCAAGGATGCATTCAAAATTGCATATAAAAGATTATGTTATACAAGTAACTTAATACATGACAAAGAAGCAGAAATCATAAAGCAACAATGAGATCAAAGGAACACATATGATCTGATTATGGCATTCACCCAATGTGGGTTATGTATTTGGGCCCTTCTCAAAGTGGGGAGGCCTACTTTTATTAAGTGGTATCAAAGAAATCAATTACAACCATCTTTAAAAAATTTACCCTTATACCTCCAATTCGGGTGATGGCCTAAAAATGGAGAGCTTGGATAGAGAAACAAACAATACGATTGGATTCCTAGCATGAAAATGTGCAAAATCAACTATAAATTTGTCCAATTCTGACACTGGCACCTCTAGCCCTCTAAAGGAATATTTTCAGTGTCTCAATGATTCCCTCGCTCATGGTTCCACACCCCTAGGCCACTCAGGGTTCCATGCCTGTCCTCCGTCGCTCGTCTGTCGTTCTGTTAAGAAATTGAAATGAATTTTTAATATAATAAAACGGGCAAACTTTCCAATGTGGGTCGTTGGCTCGTTAGAGTTGTTGGCAATTACAATGGGGGCGAGCTAGGTTCAAAACCTACCCACTCAAAACTTGGTGTAAAACAGTTGCATTTTTGTTATTTTAAATGGGTGGTTGCATCGTTATATAGTTTGGCAGTTTTTGTCGTTGTCACATTTTTGGAACCGCCTGAGTGGCGAGCCGACCCACCGAGTTAGGTGAGTTCAAGCCCCGTCGATTCCGCTATTGTATATTAATATGGTCTGTCGGTGTTTGGTGGGTCAGGCAGGTCCACCAAGAGTGGCCCGCCCACCACACTTATTTTAACATATTTACAATACAACCATTGGGAAGGGTGGCGAGGTTGGTGTCCCGCCACCTCAAAATTTATTTATTTTTGTTTTTTATAACCACATAGATAAAAAAATCTACTGGAAAATAAGGGTTATAAGGAACAGTAAGGAGGCAACAAATTCACTTTTCCTGATCGCCGGATTTCGTGCGTTGGGATTCTTCCAAATTGTTGCCTTGTTAGTTACTACCACTTGGCCAAGTTTGACCATAACTTTTACCAGCTATAACTCAAGCATATGAAATGAGATTTGAGTGGTGTTCACACCATTGGAATTAAGGCAATGAGAACTACGATCTGGTACAGGTTTCACTTACATCTGATGAATTTGATTTTTGAGCTATTGTTAAGGCCACTTTTATTTCTGGATTCACCCAGATCATTCCTCCCAACTGAGGGTATTTTGATCCTCCAAAAGCATGTACACATCCTACACATTTCCTGTCTTTGTCAAGCCACACTGTCAACATCTACAATCCATGCAAATCTGGTACATTCTTTGCAACCACATACAAATCCACATGACTCAAACAACCCCATACTTTCCAAGATTTTATAACACACACTCTTTGGTCAAGTTTACATCATAATAGAAACCAATACCCCAGCTATCAACAATGTTAGGATATTCTGACACATAGGAAATAGTTAAATACAACTTGGTCTAGTATAGAGTTAGGTATAGAGTTAGGTAAAGTGTGTTTCTTTACTATGTACATTTTGTAACTTACAATCCGACGGTCACGATATGTAGTGATCCGACGGTTCATTCTCTCCTCGGTATTACTAACACTTGATCCGTGGCTTAACACCCGATTGGTCCATGATCTCTATTTAAAGAGCATGGAGGGTCATTTGTAGTGTGATCCGTCTATGAGAAAAACATATGTAAATTTTCATTCTTTTATTAATAAATTGTCTGAAGTGGTCGCGTTGGCTCAGGCCGTGGACTATTTCCCTCTTTGAGGGTTTTAACCACGTCAAAATACTGGTGTATTGATCTGTGATCTGTTTGTGAGCGGTGTCCTTTGGTGTTCTGTCTTAGGAACTTACCATGTAAATTCCTACATGGTATCAGAGCTATTTGAGGGCCGCATCCGTTGGTGATCCAAATTTGAAGCCGGTAGAACTGCATCCGACTACCGTTTCCTAGATCTACTATTTCTGACTGCTTTCGGGCCGAGAGTACTGCTCTGTTGTGTTGGGAGCATCTGTTCCAGTGAGGAACCCCTTTCGTTTCACGCGAAAAGGTTTTCGGTAGCTCTAGCTGCGTCATTTTTAAGATCTGGAGGTATATAGTGTTTATTTGCAGTTTACAGTTATTTTCTCTCTGTTTATTTCGGTTTTCGGTTTATTTAGCCTTTTTTATTACCGGATCTAAACCTTTCATTTCTGCGTATGCTCTTTTCCCTACAACTTTGTGTGATCTAGGAAAATCAGAAACAGAAAGAAAGTATTTTTCTCATGCATATGCTCTTTTCTGCTGCGCCTTAGTGTGATCTCGGTAAATCAGAAACATTGATGAAAATATTTAGTTTCTGGCTAAAGCTAACTTCGAGCCGCAAGGTTCGTTTTTGAAAATATTTAGTTTCCGGCTAAAGCCAACTTCGAGCCGCAAGGTTTGTTTTTTTTTTGTTGTATGTCCGTGTTGGGTTTTGTGTTTTTTGTTTTGTAGGGAAAGGAGCTTTCTCAAAGCAAGCACGCAACCCAAAGCATCAACCCCCCCCCCCCTCTCTCTCTCTCTCTCAAACTTTTTGTATAGCTGACTTGGTGCAAAGCTAATTTATGAGAGTAGAGGTCTTGGGTTCAAATCTCCATTTTGTGGGGGCAGATTTTTCATTTCCGCACATTCCCACACTTCGTCGGCGACTTCATCAAATTTTCTTCAAAAAGCCATAACTTCTTCATCCGGAAGCCGTTTTCAGAACTGTTTTTTTTTTAAATGGCCTAATTTTTTGAGATCTTTCCATTGCAACACTTAGTTTTAGCATCTATAGCTTTAGTTTTTTTTTTAAATGGAAAGTCCATGCCAAGTTATTCTTGATAGCACCAACTACTTCCAATGGTGGTCATACATTGTGGATTTACTTAGAAGTAAGGGTATTTACAGAATAGCCACAGGCCAAGAGACCAAACCGAAAGATGAAGACAAGGCAGCCAAATGGGAAAATAGACAAGACGAAGCACGTGGGTTAATAGGGATGTCTATTTCTCCAGATATTAGATTCCATATTGCAGAACTTGATACTCCTGATGAAGCAATGAAATAGATTACTAAAGTCTTTGGAACTAAAAATGAACTTAAAGCCCATCAACTTGAAAATGAATTGCTTACATTGGACCCCAATAATTTATCTTGCATTGAAGATTTTTTGTCCAAGTTCAAGACCCTTAGACTTCTCTTGGAAGGTGTTAAGGTTAAGAAAGAAGATAGTAGCCTTATCTACTCCATTCTTACTAAGTTGGGACCAACCTATTCTGTGTTTGTTTCCACCTTCCATTCTACAAGAGAAGCCTTCATTTCTCAAGGACAAACCTACAAGTCCCCTTCCTTTGATTCCTTTTGTGATTCTTTAATAAGAGAACAAGAAAAACTCTTACACCTTGGTCTTCTTCATCTTGGAAACTCTTCTAAGAAAGCGTTAGCCGCCCAGCAGCAACCAAATCCAAAGAATCCCAAGAAGTTGTATCCTAAAAAGAATGGTCCTAAACCAAACAAGGGTCCTAAGCAGTTTCAGCCTCAAAATGAAAAATCATTTCAACAAAATGATAAGACAAATAAAAACAAAGGGAAGAAGACTAATAGACATTGCAACTTTTGTAATCGAGATGGCCACTTAGAATCCAAATGCTTTAAGAAGATGGAAGCCTTGGAAGCAGCAATGAAGAAGCATAACATCCATTTGGATCACTCTTCAACTTCAACTTCATCTTCAGGAATGGCACTTTCTGCATGTGGTTGTCAAGCATCTCGGTCTGGCTATGCACTAAATGTATCTTCTTCTTCTCATTCTCATGAGTGGCTCATTGATTCTGGAGCTTCTTATCACATGGCCAAAAAAAAAGCCATGTTTTCTTCTTTAAATGATTGTAACACCAAAAATCTATATGTTGGTGATGATAGATCTCTTAGTGTTGTAGGGACTGGAATTATTCATCTAGACAATGGTCAGTTTAATGATGTATTATGTGTTCCAACCTTATCTTGCAACCTTCTATCTGTATATTAGATAACCCATTTAGGTGAAGGTAAAATTGTTGAATTTTCACCTCAATATGTTGTAATTAAGGACCTAAGAGATCCTAGACAGATTTTAGCTGCTGGCATTGCTGATGATTCTACAAGGTTGTATAAGTTTCACAACTTTGGGTCATCAAATCTTCCCTCAGTATTTGTTGCTCATAATGATGAAGTGAGCAAACTTTGGCATGAGTGATTTGGTCACTTAAACTATTGCTCTCTTCAGAATCTATGTAAAGAAAATATGGTGACAGGTCTTCCAATGGTATCTTGCAGAGATGGTGTTTGTTCCGGATGTGTACTCGGAAAACATCATCGGGATAGTTTTGAAAAATGTGCCTCTTGGCACGCCTCAGCCCCTTTACAGCTCGTGCATAGTGATTTATGTGGTCCACTTCCAGTTGCTTCATTCTCTGGTTACAAGTATTTCTTAACTTTCATTGATGATTTCTCCAGACGCACTTAGGTATACTTCTTAAAACTCAATAGTGAAGTATTTAACATGTTCTTGGCCTTTAAGGCCTTTGTTGAAAAACAATCTGGACATCAAATTCTTAAGCTAAGATCTGATAATGGCGGAGAATATCTTAAAAACACATTCATCAACTTTTTCACTGAGAATGGAATTCAAATGCAACATACTGTTCCATATACTCCACAACAAAATGGTGTAGCTGAAAGGAAGAATCGCACCTTAAAGGAAATGGCTAATTGTATTCTTCAATATAAAGGACTTAGTCTTAATTATTGGGCAGAAGCAATTAACTATGCAAATTACATAATAAATCGCACTCCTACTAAGGTTTTAAAGAATATCACTCCAGAAGAAGCATGGAGCTCAATCAAACCAGATGTAAGTCACTTTCGTGTTTTTGGAAGTGAAGCATGGGCCCATATTCCAGATGAGAAACATAAAACTTTAGAACCTAAGAGTGAAAAATGTATTTTTGTTGGATATTCTGAAGATGTCAAAGGATATAGACTTATTCCACTTAAGTCCAAAAATGTTATCATTAGAAGAGATGTAAAGTTTGTTGAAAATATATCGGCCTGCGAGCCTAGTTCGGTGGATGTGCCACCTCTCCCTATCTCTTCTACTTTTGAAAATATTTCCTCTTCAGATGATGTGTTACACAGTAATTTGTCACTGCCTTCCTGTCAGTCACCCTGCTGTGCCAATCACTAAGTTTCATGCCTTCTGAACTGGCCCAATAACCCATTTTCCTAAAGTTTTGTTCATCAGCGCGTCTGTTTGCAAAATACCCGCGATGACTGGCGCTCCATAGTGTATCTCGCGCACTGCCAGCTCGGAAGGACATCATTTTTCCGCGCTGGTCGCCAGTGCGCCTTTCCCGTGTTCTTCCGCGCTGACATGACTGTCCCAGTTATGTAGACGCGGCGACATCGCGTCAGTTTCCTAATAATCCGCGCTGATCTAGTTTGGGCAAATTTGTTCAAACAACCAGCCTTCCAGATAACTCCAGGCTTGGTTGTTAGCTTTGTGAATGTCGACTCCCTTCTATGGCATGTCTGTTCGACCCTTTCCAACAACTTTCCTTGAAGATAAGCTCATCCTTCCACCCTTATAGGAGGCTCCTTCTCCTATATATACTTCCACCATTACCATGAGCAGTTGGTTGGACATAGTTAGACTTAGCTTGGAATAGCTTGGATTGTACAGAGCTTGTAGTGCTCAGATTGCTGCTATAGGTTTGGTGTGCTAGGTGTGGAAGTGATTGATTGCTTAGGGAAGGTTGTTTTGTGCTATTTGTGTGAGAGAGAGAGTTGTTTGTCTTGGGAGAATCATCCTCAAAGGTGAATGCTTGAGATACATGCTGACTGGCCCCTCCTGAGAAGGTTACCGACGTCACAACATTTGGTTGTACTCTTCTCTATTCTGGTTAATAATAGATGACTGCTATTATTGTTCCATTCTCATTTGTCTATGCAATGGTTAAATGTGAATTACATCTTTTCTGACTGATGTATGGTTACTTTTACTAGATTTCATGCTTGTGTTTGTTTCCCCTTCGTGTGTGCAGGTATCTATTCGCGGAGATCGCGGAGGATTGTGACCAGCCGAAGCGGAGGAGCGAAGGAAACATCTCTTCGTCAAACGATAGCGCAGGAATCCAAGTAGGTGCTCTTTACCTCTTGTTTAATTGTAATTAGGAACATGCGTAGCAGCATTGTTTGATTGTTGCTAGACCCTTGCTGGGCTAGTAGGGATCGCCTCTATCCGTAGAGGGGATTTACCTCTCCAACAATTTGGCGACTCCACTGGGGATCAGCCTTTTTGTCTCTTGAGTCCATCTTTGTGTTTGAATTTGATTGCTCTCTTTTTGAAATTGGGGATTAATTATCAGTCTTTTGCGTTTCCTGGGTTGATCTGGGAGATGCCCCTGTTTGATTGAAAGATTGGTTGTTTTGATTTGGGAGTTTTGATTTGCCTGTCACTATTTTTGAGCTCCATCGCGGATTTAATTTTAACAGTCGCGCTGACATCGCGCTCACCCTTTACAACATCCTGTTCATCGCGTAAATACGCCTAACAGTCACGACGATCCTGGAAAATCGGATCAGCGCGGAAAAGACGTGTATAGTCGCGATGTCAGCGCAACTTGGTATCTTTTTACCCGCGCTGACCTTGGGTTTCTAGCTTAATTCCGCGACGACTGTGTTTTTCTGAGATCAGCTCGGTTTTTTGGGCAAAAGTCGCGCTGACAGCTCGGGTGGTCTGTGTAAAAGTTGCGCTGACATGGGTTTTTAGTGTAAAACTTGCGCTGACTCCTGAAAAGTTGTTTTTATAACTTTATCTCCTGAATTCATCAATCTTTCTTATCCCCTCTGGTTTCTTGTCCCTCATTAGCTTGTTTTGATTGCTTTTTGGTTAAGGGATGCTCTCTCTTTGATTTCATTCGAGTGACTCTTGTGTTTTTAGACCATGTGACCTAGCCCTTTAGAAGTTTCATCGAGAAACCGTTTGCTTGGGTTACTTGTCTATTCAACATTCATCCACAACCCTCTTATTGATTTGCTTGAGGCTTTTTCACTGCTTGTTGCTGGTTGATTTTTAGTGTCGATTATTGAACCACCTTTTTTATGTTGATTCGATTTCTTCACTACCAAGCATAGATTACGATTGTTTGGATCGATCAGTTCACATTCGCTTCCTCCTTGCTTGCAATCCTTGCTTGTCTTGCCGAGCTTAGATCACATAGCTCGTGCGGAACTTTGCTTTCCTTTGATTTGGAAACTTTTGTTGAGTGCTTTGGGAACTTTGTGTGCTTTCATTAAGTAGTTTGCTTGGTGTTCCGGTTCCTCCAAGTTCATTTAGATGCTTTGTGTCATTGAAAAGAAATCAAACTAGTAGCTTTGCTTTAAAAAATTGAAAAGGAAAAGAACATTTCATTGATTTGCATCTTCAAAAAGAAAAAGTTCCCTTTCCTCGCTTTAGTTGCATTAAGTTGCTTTTTTGCTTGTACTTGTTTTGTTTGATTAAAAATTCCTTGCCCTCTCGTAGCTAGAATTCATCGAACAAAACGGAATTTTTTGGCATATAGATTGCATCTAGGTAATTGTGAGCGAACATACGATAGGACCTGAAATCGAAACTTAATTTCAAGATCAACTATAAAATGAACCGAATGAATCTAAAAACACATTGGAACTAAACGCAAGCATCTAGAGGTCTAGGTTAGATACGTGTTCCGGCGTCTTTAAACATAGTCACTGTTGTTTCACATTAGGTTGGGTGATTCCTCCTTCTGTGACTCGATAGTGGTCTAACACGGACTGCGCTCCCACGTACCGTCGCGTATATAGGGAGACCCCACTAGGCTTTTATCCTTTATCCATAGGAAGCCGAGTCTGCCGCCTCGTGAACCGTAACGCACCGAACACAGCATTCGGGAAGATTGACTGCAGTACGGAAAGTCCTTGGCTCTCATACGAGTGCTAAGGTGTATAAGCAGTTTTACGGGTTGCTTGGTAAACCTTATACCTAGAGTCTCCAGAGCAGTCACTTTTGATCCTTTTCGGACTCCCTAAATGAAAAGGTGCCTGTGAGCGTCTTGTCACTTCGTGCTCATTAAACATTCGAAGGAGACTGGAGTCATCTTTTCGTCCTTTTCTCGACTCTTGAAACATGAAAAGGTCAAGTTTGGTTCTTGTGTCTTAAAAGTTTATTCGGCCACGATAACATCATCTGGTTAGATCTTGTGTGCGTTAGCTTGAGTAGGTTTCGTTGTCGTTTGCTATGGCAACTTTTCCAGGATTCACTAACCCAGGTTCCCCCTCTAATGGGAACCCAGGACAATTCCCTCCTCTTGGGAATGTTGGTGCTCCGTATATGGCGACGTTGTCCCTACCAGGGTTAACTGTCGGGTTGCCTGTGTGGTTGTTTTCAACCTCTTTGGTCCCTACCGTATCGGTTGTTAGTCCATCATTCCCTCCACCTGAACGACATCATGTTGATCCTAAGGTGGATCTCTCCCCCTCGACGCCTACTTCTACGTCGTCCTCTTGTACTTCGCCTGGTGAAATTCTCGATGTGAGTAACCAGGTGGCTAAGAAGAAGAAGAGGAAGACCAAGAAGAAGAAGTCCCCTCAGGGAGAGCCTACACACACAGTCCCCCTCTCAAGTCCAGCTATCCACTCCAGTACACCTGAAGTCGGGTCACCTTCTGCTCCTCCGCGGAAGGTTAAGTTTCCTTGTCGATTATGCAAGGAGGACCATCTGCTTCGTGATTGTCCTGGCATTCCCAGGGTATTAGAAGTTTGGTCCCACGATCCGACCTGCCCTTCATCGTCCACTAATGATCATGGCGATGCTACCTCATCAGTTGGGAATGGTAAGGAGAAAGGGAAGTTTCGAATCCCCTGTCGACTTTGTGAAGGCAAACATCCCCTTCACCTTTGTCCACTCATGGATAAAGCCTCTGCTGTGTTGGAAAGTCTTGCTGCTCCTCCGAATCCATTTCCCGCTG
Organism: Pinus tabuliformis; assembly: GCA_031772625.1. NCBI lineage: Eukaryota > Viridiplantae > Streptophyta > Pinopsida > Pinales > Pinaceae > Pinus > Pinus tabuliformis. The sequence continues at coordinate 305,173,273 of CM062816.1, read as the reverse complement.
GTTATCAATGTCTTTCCACAGCTGTAGATCGCGCCCCTGTTGACAAAGAGATCGCTTCAGATTCCCCTTTTGTCCAGGCCCCTCTTCCCGAACCTGGCTGTTCCCAGCCTGTTCCAGACCCGTCGTTGGTCGGAAAGGGTGTTGATTCGAGTTCACCTCCTCTCAAGCACTCTGTTTCGGAAGAGCAAAATTCTCATGTTCTTCTCGTCTCCTCAGATTCTCCTGAGCTTGATAAAGGTTCTCCTGAAACCTCTCTGGAGAATTTAGATTCGGTTCTTTCCGAGCAGGGGGGCAACCATATGGTTCCCCCACCAAGTAGTTCGGTCATTTCCTTTGATTGGAGTCGTTTCACTACCCCTCCCCTTCCATCCCACGTGCCTTTCTGGGTCACCGCCTATGCTTGCAATAAGGCGATGCCCGGCACTGTGTTAGACGAAGGAGCATCGGTTAGTCTCATGCCCGTTACTACTTGGCGAGCTTTGGGTTCCCCATCGCTTGTACCTGTCGCACCGCATCTCACCGCGTTTGACGGAGGAACGAGTCAGCCATTAGGGATCCTTCCAAAGTTTCCTATTACTTTGGGGGGCAAGACTGTCTATATAGACATCTCAGTTACCCAAGGTTCTCTAGACTTCAGTCTTCTCCTTGGTCGTGATTATGTGTATGCCATGGGAGCCCTTGTTTCTTCACTTTTTTGTGTGGTTTGTTTTCCACACGATGGAAGAATCGTGACATTCGATCAATTATCGTTCGTTCGTCCACAAGCCCCTCCGGCGCACTCGTCCTTCCCTCCTGGCTTTCATCCACAAGTTGCATTTGCCTCGCCGCAAATCAACTATGTGGCCACCTACCCCGTGCCCGTACCCAATGATGACACCATCGTGCATAGTGTCCTGGGGGCATTAGGTCCTGATTTCCAAGATGTCGACCTTCCCTCCGGAGCCACTTTCTTGGGGGCCTCCACTTCCCGTTCATTATGATGAAGTATGGATGGAGCATAGTTCTTTTCCGGTGTCAAGCTCCTTAAAAAATGAAACTGGGTCTGGTCGGAGCATAGTTCGCTTTCCTGTGTCAAGCTCCTTAAAAAATGCAACTATGTGTTCGAGCATAGTTCCTGATCTTGTGTCAAGCTCGTTAAAAAATGAAACACGGGTTATGAGGATAGTTCTTTTACTGTGTCAACCTCATTAAAAAATGACACACCTCCCTTTCCAGATCGAGTCTTTTGATTAAGATCTCGTAAAATACAAGTCGAGTCTTTCATAGATCTCGAGAGTGAACCTTCATTCCATCCACTTTGTCGAATGCAATGAAGCTTGGGGGGCATGTACCTCGATTTGCATTATTATGCTGGGGGCATGCGAACTTATAACAAGCATAGTTTTTCATTTCAAGCTTGTGTAAACATGAAACCGAATCCAAGCAAAGTTCTCCATGGTTCAAGCTTGTGTAAAAATGAACCCATACCCGATTTACATCTCATGATTGCCATTTTTATCCGCTGAATTCTGCTAGATGAGCCTTGGTTGTTTCATTCCATTGCTACCATCTCTTTGGTCGATCATATGCTCTCACTTGGTGGTTTATCCTTTCCTGAGGAACCGCAGCGATGAGTGGTTTTATTAGCCTGCCTCTTGACCATTACATGTTTTGAGCAGTTCCACCATTACCGGAACCAGTTGCTACCCTTTATACCACTCGTTCCTCTAGGATGAGTCACCTTTAATCTCTTTTCTGACTCATAAAATATGAAAAGATTGTCGAGTATTTTTCCCTTTTTGACTCGTTAAAGAGAATAAAAATGGAGGTCTGCTTTCAGCTCTTTTCTGACCGTTTAAAGATGAAAAGATTACCGAGTCCCCCTCTCGACTCGTTAACGGAACGAGAGGCGGTCACTTTTAAAGCTCTTTTTTCGACCGTTTAAACTAAAAAGATTGCCGGGTGTTTGTCGTTTCGCACTCGTTATTGGCTCCAAAACGACGTACTTCCGACTGCTTTTTTACTTTTTCGGGTCGAAGTTACTATTTACGAAAAGTACTCCTCGATCGAAATGGTCGGGCGGTTCTTTCGGGCATTGTTTTATACTTTTTCGGGCTCGAGAGACACAACTTTACGAAAAAGGACCCCCCTGGAGTCTCCTTTTCTGCTGTCTTTTCAGACTCTCTAAACAAGAAAAGACGCCGAGTTTTTCCTTTGTCAGGCTCGTTAAACACTTGATGACATCGGATATTGTCGAAATGACATTATTCAAGCATATGCTATCCCCGTCAAGCTTGTCATCCAAAAATAACCAGGGTACCTGCCAGAAATGGTGGGGAAAATGGAACTGTAATCATAGTCGTGTCGGCAGTATGTCGCTCTTGAACATGGCACTCTTCTGCTTCGTGTCTGGGTGGGACCATCTCATCTTGTTTTTCACTGGCCTCCGTGGGTTTGGGTTATCCTATTGGACCTCTCATCTGTTCATTGCCTTGTCACCATGACCCTTGCTCATTTGATGTCAAATACTGCCAAGTCCGCCATCGTGCTGCCGATATGTTCAAGAGAAGTTGACCTCTGCAATAATACAACCTCATCTGCTATCTCACACAAACTGTTTTACCTCTGTCTCGCGTCGATGATGTGGGAATCATTATGGCCCACCTTCGATCAAGGTCACTTCCTGTCGACTTCAGCTCATTATCCGGGAAGGTGATTTAGAGACTCCCTTCAGGTGCCTTAGAGCCTGCATGCCCTAATGGCAGGTTCTTCATGTTCGACGCGAGGTTTACATCATTGACCTCCGATCGAATGATTCCATGGGTGTTCGACACCAGCTCATTGATTCACATGCCGCGGATTGTACCTATAGTACCTTGAGGGCCATTGTCATTATTGGTGGTACCTCTCACGTCTGTTAACAGTTTTCATCATTGACTGGTAATCAGACGATGTTCATGCATGTTCGACTTCAACTCCTGTATTCACATGTTTGAACTTGTACTTTGTTCGGGTCGAGATGGAGCGCAAGACCCTGGATCCCTGTCTGTTATGGTCCAGGTTGCGATTTTGTGGATGGCTGCGCCCATACCTGAGTCTTCATGGATGGCTGCGACCATACCTTATCATTATTATGGTCTCTTTAGCTGGGTGGCTGCGTCCATTCCACAGACCTTTTCGCATGTCTTTTTGGATGGCTGCGCCCATGCCTAGACTGCATGTACTTGATTATCAGAGATATTTCGGTCCTTCCTGGTGGTGTTCCAGTTCGGCGTGTGTCGTAAAGCATTTCACCCCTCCCACTCTCTCGGTCTTCATGCTTTAGGGGGCATCTGTTACACAGTAATTTGTCACTGCCTTCCTGTTAGTCACCCTGCTGTGCCAATCACTAAGTTTCATGCCTTCTGAACTGGCCCAATAACCCATTTTCCTAAAGTTTTGTTCATCAGCGCGTCTGTTTGCAAAATACCCGCGATGACTGGCGCTCCATAGTGTATCTCGCGCGCTGCCAGCTCGGAAGGACATCATTTTTCCGCGCTGGTCGCCAGCGCGCCTTTCCCATGTTCTTCCGCGCTGACATGACTGTCCCAGTTATGTAGACGCGGCGACATCGCGTCAGTTTCCTAATAATCCGCGCTGATCCAGTTTGGGTGAATTTGTTCAAACAACCAGCCTTCCAGATAACTCCAGGCTTGGTTGTTAGCTTTGTGAATGTCGACTCCCTTCTATGGCATGTCTGTTCGACCCTTTCCAACAACTTCCCTTGAAGATAAGCTCATCCTTCCACCCTTATAGGAGGCTCCTTCTCCTATATATACTTCCACCATTACCATGAGGAGCTGGTTGGACATAGTTAGACCTAGCTTGGAATAGCTTGGATTGTGCAGAGATTGTAGTGCTCAGATTGCTGCTATAGGTTTGGTGTGCTAGGTGTGGAAGTGATTGATTGCTTAGGGAAGGTTGTTTTGTGCTATTTGTGTGTGAGAGAGAGTTGTTTGTCTTGGGAGAATCATCCTCAAAGGTGAATGCTTGAGATACATGCTGACTGGCCCCTCCTGAGAAGGTTACCGACGTCAGAACATTTGGTTGTACTCTTCTCTATTCTGGTTAATAATAGATGACTGCTATTATTGTTCCATTCTCATTTGTCTATGCAATGGTTAAATGTGAATTACATCTTTTCTGACTGATGTATGGTTACTTTTACTAGATTTCACGCTTGTGTTTGTTTCCCCTTCGTGTGTGCAGGTATCTATTCGCGGAGATCGCGGAGGATTGTGACCAGCCGAAGCGGAGGAGCGAAGGCAACATCTCTTCGTCAAACGACAGCGCAGGAATCCAAGTAGGTGCTCTTTACCTCTTGTTTAATTGTAATTAGAAACATGCGTAGCAGCATTGTTTGATTGTTGCTAGACCCTTGCTGGGCTAGTAGGGATCGCCTCTATCCGTAGAGGGGATTTACCTCTCCAACATGATGAAAACGAGGATGAAAATCCTCCCCCACCCTCTCAGGATCCTCCTCCAGCTCCTTAGCTTCCAAAATGGGTCTGTGCTACTCTGGATGCAGCAGGTGATCTTGCCGGTGATCCTACAGATCAGCGACGTACACGTTCTCAGTTCGAGAGAGCCTCTTCTTTACTGGCTCAAGATTCAATGAATTATGATCCTGACACCTTTGCAGAAGCTTTAGGCCATCTAGATTGGTAAGCAGCTATGAATGAAGAATATCATTCATTATTGGCAAATGATACATGGGATCTTGTTCCTCTACCAAAGGGACGAAAACTTGTTAGATGCAAATGGGTTTACAGAACCAAGTATGGACCAGATGGGAAAGTTGAAAAACATAAATCTCGTCTTGTTGCTAAGGGTTTTTCACAAGTTGAAGGCATTGACTATATTGAAACCTTCTCCCCTGTTGCCAAAATGAACTCTATCCACCTTGTTCTTTCCCTTGCTGCCTCTTTCAAATGGGAAGTCCATCAGATGGATGTTTGTTAAAATTGGCAACCAGGGCAAAACTTCATGCGGGTCATCTTATTCATGGCTAATAATATTTTTATTAGATTCCTCTCATCGATAGGTGTAGGATTGATATAAAGGTCATCCAATTCCGATAAGTATTCATGGAGATATGAATTTATCTTTATTATGGAATTATTATCAAGCCGACCTACAACTCATGTAGGCTCAAAAGCCCAACAGTCCCATCTATTCACCCACCAACGTTGTGTATAAATATAAGAGGACTTTTCCTCATTTGGAATCACTCATCTCATCACATCTCTCTCTCTCTACTGCGCAGATATGAGTCTCTTCTCTACTGCGCTGAAATGGGTCTTTCTCTCTCTCACACATGTGAAGCCGGAAGCTGTTGAATTTGAAGCTGCAACTGCAGAAGTAAAGATTGACTTGCGTGGCCTAGAATATCTCCTCTTTGGAACTACATTGTAGGTTCATCTGAACCTCCTTTGAAAGCCAAAAATTTTGGTGGTGGAATGAAGTCAATCCGACGAACGGTTTGCAAGATATCGACTGCCCTAGTTTGAAGCCGAAAACTGTTGAAACTGAAGCCGCAACTGCAGAAGTAAAGATTGACTTGCGTGGCCTAGAATATCTCCTCATTTGAACTGTGTTGTAGGTTCATCTGAACCTCCTCTGGAAGCCGAAACTTTTGGTGGTGGAATGAAGTCAATCCGACTGTCGGTTTGTGAGATATGGTCTGCCCTAGTTTGATAATGAAGCTGCTAATGCTGATGCTACTGATCTAGGGTTTGCTACTGCTGATATGAATCAGATTTATTGTACTATTCCTCTCTGCTGAATTATTGAAGATAAAAGAAGATTTGATCAAAGGGTTTCCCCACACATTGTGGGGTTTGTCCCTCGCTAGCCGCCACATCTTGTGTCTCTTGTCTTGGCTTGTTTTCTGTTGATCGTTTAATGTTCTATCTGCACTTTACTTTATGTACATGTGATTGCTAATCGGTGGAATATAATAAGAAAAAGAAGTAAACTGTTATAAGCATAGAACATACCATAACTTAACATGCTATCGGAGCTGAGGTGAAGACAAAGCCCGAGCAAGAGAAAGAGCAATCATTGAAGAGAAGATTGGCAAGGCTATCCTAAAAGAACTATGGGGTCCTCAACACTCTTTCCTGCCGAAGACAAGCTCCATGAGAAAGCTGACTATCACGGATGAAAGATGTCTATCGATCTAACCCTTGAAGATCAAGGAGTGCTGGACCATGTAAGAGGCAATATTGTTGAGCCTTCATCAAATGCATCTGCTGCTGCCTGGAACAAATGGAAAAATGGAGAAGTCAAAACAAAGAAGATCATCCGGGACTCTATCGACAAGCGCTTGGTGGCCTACATCTCTGATCTAGACACCTCCAAGGAAATCTACGACAGACTGGTGAGTTTATTTAAAGTTAATGATGCAAATCAAGTTTTGTTTCTTAGAAATAAGCTGAGGGAAATCAAGAAGGGTAAAGATGAAAGTATGCAAGCATACTTCTTAAGAATCACTGAGATCAAGAACAATCTCCTATCTATTGGGGAAACTATTACTGACAGAGAAATGGCACTCACAAATCTTGAAGGATTACCATCTGAATGGTATGTATTCAAGACTACTCTTCTGAACTATAATGTAATTCCTGGTTTTGAGGAATTAATGGTGTTAACACCCAGGTTGTTCCCTATGACTCCCAAGGGAATACGGCCGGGGTAACCACTAACCAATCTTTGGATTACAGTGCCTAGCCACACTGTAATCAGAGAGGGCTCTCTCTTTATGATTTATCTCTGTTTGTAATGATTTTAGGCTAGCTATAAGTTCAGGTCTGTTTTGAGTTTTTTCTTGGATGATAATTTCAATCAAGGTGCTTGTGTATTTTTCAAAGAGTTCTAGTCCATTGGGCTATGGAGTCAGTGGTCCTTTAGATGCTTGATGTGCTGCTGTGATACTGTAGTGATGCTGCAGAGCCAGATTAGTGTCTGTGAAATAACGTTTGTAATAGTGATGGAATGGAGTGTATCCAGTTAGTGCAAGGAAATTAAGAATCTTACAGTTTAACTGTTGGAGTAAGACAGTGAGAATATTGACCTAGGAGCATTTAAGAATTTCTAGGTGATATTCATACATATAGAATTAACAGACACATGAGCAATTAAGAATTCATGTACATATTTAACCCTGAGGACAAACATTTACAGCAGCAAAATTGAGCACAAGGTGTAATAAAACAAATCTTGTACTATTCTTTCTTTCTTACTGCTAGCTTAGTGTGAGATAAGTATGATTTGATAAACATAAGAAAACAAGAACAGAGTTTTGAAGAAAACTTGTTATCTCGTCAGACAGCATAGGAATTCTGCATCAACACATGGAGCATCCTCCAGACATCAAATAATTTCCGGAAATCACTGAGCTCATCCAGCCCTTTGTATTAGATAATTGAAAGTGTACCATACAAGTGTTCTCATAGAGAAAATTACCAACCCCTTATGAGTTACTCAGGGGAGTTTATATACAAAATTTACATCAAAAATATCAACGAAATGAGTTAATATCTCATTTATGATATGCTAATCTCTGAAATGCAGTAGCTGAAGGAGTGAATGCAGCCGAAATTCCTTTATGCTTCAGCTGTCAAATAGTCAGAAGATATTTGGTCTTTATAGCTGTTAGAGTCGGTTGGAGATGCGCTGTTCAAAACTTGGCTAGCTGTCATTGTCTCATGTGAAGAGTCATTACTCAGCTGCTTTTAATGCTGACTTTATCATGATGTCTGTCTTTAAAGTGACCTAGAGCTGGCAGTGGCCGAATGACTGAAGCTATCGTGGCAAAATCTGAAGCATGAATTGCCACCAATCCTCCTTAGGCATTTGATGCCTGCGTATTTTTATCAATGTTTCCTCTGCCTCTGTATGTTTGTAAAGATTGGGAGGGGTCTCAAACAAGTGGTTCACCTCATTCTCAATGAAGAACAGGCCTTCAAGTTTTTCATATATGCTCTGTCCTATAGGAGGCCCTGCTGGTTCAGATGTACTGCCAGATGCAATAATCTTATTTTCAATAGTGGTTGCCATTCTATTGGCCATTTGATCTAGGGAGATCAGCTTTCCTGCACCACTTAGCAAGCTGGGCAGGCCTTTTTCTTGCAGCACTCCCATTTTGGCCTTATATTCCTCCACATCTGCTTGCATTTCAAAAAATTTCCTCTCTACTGTTTGTATATAGTTTCTTAGAGTTAGTGCTTTCTTGGCAGAGAGGACAGCTTTTGTTCTGTTGGGAATGCCTATGGCTGCTAATTCTTCCCTTTCCTGTCTATTCAGGAAGTCTATCATCCTGTTGGCATGTTCTGTTTTGTTACCTAGTACTGTCTTGGCCTTCTGAATTTCCGCTTGTGCTTGCCCCATCAAATTCATCTGCTCATGTATTATTTTTATTGACCTCCACTACTGTTTGATGGATTGGCCAATTTTAGCCCATAGGATTCTCTTTATGTCAGCCATAGCTGTCTCTAGATTCAGCTCCTTTTCTAAGGCCTTTATCTTGTCTCTTTGGGCCTTTATTTCTCTGCCCTGCTCTGCTACAGTCATTTTGGAGTTGGTATACTTGGAGTCCAGTTCTGCCAATTTTTCCTTGGCCTTCTTTATTTCGTCTGCTTGGAGCTCCATTGCTTTGACGGCCTTGGTCAGTTCTTCTACACTTGGACTAGCATCTGGGGCTGCTGTTGTTCCTGCTGCTTCTGCTGTAGGGGGCACTGCTGCCCCTGAAGTTGCTACTGTTGTTGATGTAGTTGGAGGAGCTTGGGAAGTGGAATCTGCTTGTTTTTCCTGTAATATTCCTTCCAGCTCTTTCTCCAGTTCCCTAATCCTTTGGTCTTGCTGCATTAGGAGCTCTAGCTGGTCCTCAGCCCGTTTTTGCTTTTGGAGTTCTGCTGTTTGAGGGTGCTCTGTGGGCTGCAGCTTCAACCTCTTCTTCATTGCGTTCAAGTCATCATCTTTTTTCTTCAGGAGGGCCTTTACACCCGTTGGATCACTAGGATCATGTCCTATATCGATGATGATCTCCTCCAGGGACTTTATCCTGTTGTCTTTGGCTTGGGATGACAATCTCTCAAAATCCAACTGGGTGTTGGTGTTTTTGAGGGACTCCTTCAGCTCATGGGCCAAGGTGGCCTTCTCTATTAGGGTCGTATAGACCATCTCTCCAGTTTGCCTGTGGAGTTCAATCTGGTCCATGGGATGTATATCCCTGGCTAGGACCTCCACCCTTATCTTTATGAAATCTGCAGGTGTCTTAGGCTCCGACCCCATTGGCTTGAAGTGGCTCAGGAGCAGTCTCTCCTCCTGAATGTCGTATACCGACAATAGCCTCTCTTGTTGGGCTGGTGTTGCATCTACGAATTGCTTGTAGACCTCGGCCCTTAGCAGCTCATTCTGAGCTTTTATCTGTTTGAAAGAAGCCTTGGTGCTTTTGGACTTCTTGGTCAGCTGGGAAGAGGAGGACACCTCTAAGCCATGTTGTAAAGTTTGCTCCTGCTGAAAGGAGCTTGTACCTGTGTGTTGACTGCCCTCCTTGTCTTTTCTCTCACTCTCCAAGACATCATCAGTAATGTCTTCCACCTCTGGGGAGTCTGCTCTTTGCCTTTTGGCTTCTGGCTGGTGGGAGGATCCACTGAGAGGAGTGGACTCTGCTCTTTGTCTTTTAGTTCCCCTTTCCTCATGTGCTGGGGTCTGTAAGATTGGGGCAGTTACTGGCTCTTTTTGTGGAGGTGGAATTTGCAGTGTTGGAGCTGTTGGTAGCTGAGTCTGTGGAGGGACATTTTGCCCTTGCTGCTGTTCTTGTTGCTGCCCTGTTTGTTGCTCTGCTTCAGGGGCAGGCTTTTCTTTTGTTACCTCCTCTTCTGTGCCCATTATACCCTTGCCTTTATCTAACACTGGTGCTGATGTAGAAGGTGTCTGTGGAAATGTCTTTGTAGCCGAGGTCCCTTCTCCTATTGAATAAGGCGGTCTGAAAGGTACCTGCTGCACATAGTCCAGGTCAATAGTCTTTTCAAGCTCCCTCCTACTCTTTAGCATTCTCTCTTCCTCAGTTAGATTTTCAACTAGAGTGTCCATCTGCCATTCTTGCAGGTTGGCATATTTTTCAATGTGGGGGTAATGGCAATGTTTAATGCCTATCAGCCTATACTTGTTTCTTCTGGCAGTGATGAAACCTTGAGGGTCATAATGGACCCACCGAAAGCTATAGGATAACTTGTATTTATCCTTGAGGATTAGGTCTGCCTCTTCCCACCCTTCTTTTTTGTTCATGATGAAGGGGCCTAACTCATGTTTGAACTTGAGGTGGGCCTTCTTTTTGGCGCTGTGGAAATGGGTGAGGTCTGACTGAATCAACTGCCTGTAATATTCTAAGGCAAATAACCTCATAGGTACATATTTTGGGAGCCTGTATGGACAGAGCTCACAGCCATAGATCCTAATGACAGTATGGTTCTCATATAGGTACCAGTCACCTATTTTATATTTTCTAGAAAGCTGCAGGGCTTTCTTTATCTCATTTGATACCCTGGGAGGAGGGGACTTCATCAACAGGCAGGAGACTGGGTATACAAATTGGTCAACAAATTCACAGTAAGTATAGGGTGAGTTTGTGACCTTATGAAAGACAGAGATCCAGAAGATAACAGATCTTCTTTCCCCTTTGTGATCCAGCCTTCTGATGTAGCATGGGAAGGCTTCAGAGTGGTAGTACATGAATAAGTTGTAAATATATGCTGAGTACCTCAAGACCCCCTGCCTGTCCACCTTGCTCAGCTGATCATGAATCTTATTGGCAATGAACTTTGCAAAGTTATATTTCCTGGCAGGGGGTTGCCGTGGGCTATATGCAGATAGCAATACCAGCATCATTCTGTCCACATGCTCACTGTTTTTGTATCCCAGCACATAGGCAATCATGTCCAGTAAAAGCCTGCCTATGTCATTGAAATGGATACCCAGGTAGGGAGGTGGCTCAGTAGGCTGGCACTCAGGTCTCATGAAATCTCTGGTGACCTTTTGAATCTCCTCACTGGTCATCTTTTCACCAGTCTCTATCAAATAGCTCAAGGAAAACGGGATTAGCAATTCTGTCTGATCAAAGTGTAACATTTTGTTGATAGACTCAGCATTGATGTAGAAAAGGATTCTTCCAGATGGAGTGCTAACAGTTCTGTGCTGCCCATTATAGTTTTCAGCACATAGGTGAATGATCTCAGGGAAGATATTTACATCTGGGAGACAATAATATGGCAGGTTTGACTCCCATATCCCATGTGTGCCATGACCATCCTTATAGTCCTCTCTCAACTGACTGAAAGTTTGTAAGAAATCCCTGTTGCCCTCAAAGTCTTCAATAAGACAGTCCTTGTCAACCAATGGCAAGGCCTCTAGCTCTCTATTTGTTGGTTTCAATGGAGCTACACTGAGGGATGAGGATGCAGAAGCAGCCATTGTAAGGCTTGATTTGAAATAAGGTGATGGATATTGTTAGACCAAGTCTGAAGCGTTTTTTCTCAGTGAAAATGCAAGCTAGTCTGTGCAGTTTGCTGCAACCTCTCAGGGATGTGAACTGCCAGGGGTAAGTTGCAGAGGTAATGAGGTTCTTTTGGTAAGAAATGCAGGTGGCCTGTACTCGGCAAAAGGGAACAATGCCGAGCAGCTCGAGGACAATTTTACGATTTCAGCCCGTGGAATGACCGCTCTAATGTTGAATTATAGTTCAGGGGTGGTGCAGGTTGCTTGGGCTTACTTTAGGTAACCAGCAGAGTTGAATTTAGGATTTTTACCAGTCTTTAATGGTGAATTTACAGAGAATTGGAATGCATGGGCAAAAGTGGGGAAAAACTGGTGAAATACCTGGAACACTAGCTTGGAAGCCTGCGGGCCAGGCTGTGGAGGTTAAATGTCGTCGAATTTTGGACTTGCAGTGGTTGAAATGTTGAATTTGATGGCTGGGGAAAAATTTCGCGACAGCTGGTCGACAACGGCTACTTCTTTTGCGCGTGAAAATGACCGAAAACGACTCATTTGGTCGTTTATAACGTTAAATTTGGAAAAAGTATGCATTTGGCGCTTTTCCGCCGATGACGTCAGCATGACGTCATGGCGGGGCCCGGGTACGGAGGTGACGTGGCTGCTGAGGTGTGAGCCAGGGTGGCAGGACACGGTGGCAGGTGAATAAGGTGGCAGGGGTACGTGGAGGATCACATGGCGCGGGGTGGGCGAAAGGTACTACGTCAGGATGACGCAATGATGACATAAGGGATGGCGGTATCGGAATAGTGGTAAGCGGGTTCCCCGCACCGCTTTTGCTGGTGAGTGGTATTGGGGAGGGGGGCTCCGAACAACCCCGGCGATTGACACGCATCCAGGGTACGAAGCGGGAAACCACTTTCCCCGGACGCTAAAAGTCGGCAGGTCGGGGGACGAAAGTGACCGCCCACCGTTAGATCTGGGCGGCAGAGATCGGACAGCTGGCGGGTCCTCCGACGGATCGTGCAGGTTGGGGGGGGGGCCGCCGGCCCATTATAATATTCAATTTAATATTTCGGGCGGAGAACTATAGGAAAGTGGGTTTGTCATGTGTTTTGGGATTTTTTCGGGTTTTCAAGGGTTTTTTGAGGGTTTTTATAAGAAAAAGTGGTTTATAGGGGCGATTCTAGCAAGGGAAAAAGGGGTCTTTTGTGTTTTTGAGCAAAGGGACGGTGAGGGCTGAGGGAAGAGGTTACTGCTCATAACCAGGGGTTAGAGCAGCTCCAAGATAGGGTTGACCATAGTCCCAGATGGACTAAAGTCTCCCTTGACCATTTATTTGGCTATAGTGCCAAGAGGAGAATATGTACATAGTGTTGGGATTTATACACCTTAGTGTTATTTATAATAGGGAAAGGGGGACATAGGGGATTTAGATAGTAGAGTTAGTGGTTAAGATGTATGAGAGGGTAAATGAAGGGAAACCACTAAGTTTATTTGAAATTTACTTAGTTTAGGGAGTAGATCAAAATGAAAAGAATTTTACACAGGAAATGTGGCTTTTAAATGAACAAGAACCATCATAAAACCTTAGAAATTTCTCATCAATCTCCATGGATGAAGGGATGTTAGTAATAAGAGTGGAAGGGGAATTCGGGGAATTTAGACATGCTCCTTTGCCTTGCTTTTCTTATTTAACCAGCAAGATTCAATCTGGAATGAGTACCACTTCTGCAACCCCATCTACTTACCCAGCTACTGTGCCTAGCATTTTTTATTTCTTCTTGGAGGGTGCACTTGGACTTGCAGACCCTTACTTGCCTTTTCTTTTATTTGGCTTTTTCTTTTGTTTTTTCTATCTACTTCTACCCTTATTTCTTCCAAGGTCCCAGATTAAGCTGTTGGGAGCCTTTTCTTCTCTACCTGAACTACTTGTCTGCCAAGATTAAACAGTTTGGACAGACTTCCTTCTCTAATCTACAACTGCAAATTTAAACCATGGAATGATCCAGATTAGACTGTTGGACCATCCATCAAAATTTTAAGTCCATACCAAGCTATAAGCACAGATTGGATTCTCTTGGAAATATGTGATCTTTGAATCATCAAAGCAGAGCATATTTGGACCTCTCATAGCCAATCATGAAATATGAAACCTATTGGTATAGGTAGCTAACAGTGGCTCCACATGGGGATGGTGTTTCATTTGAAAGACCAAGAACAGCAGGTCAGATTGCCTTGCTCCTTGGTTGCTCTTGCCCATTTTGTAGTTTGCTGCTTTGAAGTGCCAAAATTGTGTGCTTATCTTCTTGGTAGACCTCTGATTCTATTTACCTTTTGCTGGCAGTCAATAAACTTGTAAAACTGCATTTTTACAATCTAAAACAGAAAACAATATATACACCCGCATATATACAAGGGAACCCAGACTGCACTCATGGGTAATATTCAAAATAGTGCTTGAGCATCCTGCCATTCACAGGACCTTCATCCAAGTCAGTTTCATTAAGGCTTTTCAGGAAATAAGTATTGTTACCTTGCACTGATTGGACAGCAAATGGTCCTCTCCATAAGGAATCAAATTTTCCATGTTTTCCTTTGTCTTCTCTTCTTGCATCCCACTTGAGGACTTTGTCTCCCACACTGAAATCTTCTGCCTTAGTTCTTCTATCAAAGGCCTTCTTTAATTTCTCTTGTAGAACTTGAACTCTGCTGAAAACTTGGTCTCTAGTTTGCTGCAGACATATGATTTGATTGATTCTTCTTTGCATATCATTTGGTTCAGCTTGGCTTTCTTGAAGAAGCTTCATAACAGGCACTCCTAGTGATGAGGGGAATTTGGCTTCTAGTCCATAAACCAACTCATATGGGCTGGTCCCAATTGATCTTTTGGTTGTTAGTCTATCTGCCCATAGGGCATTCACAAGCTTCTTATGCCAATTCTTTTTGTTCTCTTCAAGTACTTTCTTTATGATGTTTACCAGACTTTTGTTTGATGATTCAGCAAGGCCATTTCCTTGGGGATAGTAGGCAGTGGAATGGCCCAGAGTGATGTGAAATTTATGGCAGAAGTTCACCATTTTCTTAGATCTGAAAGCAGCAGCATTGTCTGTTATTATTTTGTCAGGACAGCCAAATCTAGCCAATATGTTGTTCTCCAGGAACTGAATAATTATTGAATCATTTGCTTGTCTGCATGGGGCAGCTTCAATCCACTTAGTAAAGTAGTCTATTGCTGTTAAAATCCATCTGTGTTGGCCTGAAGATGAGGGATGAATTTCCCCAATGAAGTCCAATCCCCATTGTTGAAAAGGTCTCTCTGTTGCAATAGGCCTTAAAGGAAGTGGCAGCAACTGTCTTTTTCCCTCAAACACTTGACATTTATGACATGAGGTGATGAATTTCTTGACATCAGATAACATGGTGGGCCAGTAATATCCAGCCCTCAGTATCTTGTCCACAGTGGACTTCCAATACAAATGTCCACCACAGTCACCTGCATGAAATTCTTTTATGATATTGTCAGCTTCATTTTCAATTAAACAGTGCAGCAATATACCTTCATGGTTTTTCCAAAGCAGATTGCCATCCATCACACAAAATCTTGAGGTTTTCATTTTTAAGAATCTACACTTAGTTCTGGACAGTCCTGGGGGAGCACACAGGTTTTGTAACACATAACAGATATCTGAATACCAGGGGGATTGTTCAAAGGCTACATTGATCTTTGGAGTCGCCAGCTCCAGTTCACTGTCCAGCTGGTTAATGTCTAAGGCTTGAAAATTTGTTTCTGTCATTAAGTTAGCCAAGCCTTGGCCTTTTATTAGTTTTGTAGGTTTTATCTCAATGTCAAATTCCAAGATGTTGGCAATCCATTTTCCTCTTCTGCCCTCTAAATTTTCTTGGGTGAGAATGTCTTTGACAATATTACTTGGCACATATGCTATAACATGGGAATAAAGGATATAAATCCTAAAGTCTTTAATTGCTTTGACTAAAGCATAAGCTTGCTTTTCCATGATTTGATACTTTAAAGGTGCATCTCTAAGAGCTTTGCTAAAGAAAGCAATTGGCTTCTCATTACCTTGGTCATCTTTTTGTAATAGGACAGCAGCAATAGTATGCTGGGAGGCAAAAGAGAAAATGATAAATTCTCTGTCAAACTAAGGATTGGTCAAGACTAGGGTTTGGGTAAGGGCCAATTTTATACCTTCAAAGGCTTGATTGGCTTCAACAGTCCATTTTAATTTTAAATCTTTCTTTAGCATGTTATTTAATAATCTGATTAGCTCTGCTAAGTTTGGGATAAACCTTCTCAAGAAATTGATTTTTCCCAAGAATCCTTGCAACTCTTTGACATTTCTTGGGTGGGGCATTTGTAGGATAGCTTGTATCCTATCTGGGTCAATTCTAATGCCATCTTTAGAAATGATGTGGCCCAATAGCTTACCTTCCTCTAAACCAAACAGGGATTTCTTGGGATTTAAGGAAATTCCATATTTTCTGCATTTAAGGAAGATTTGTCTCAAATGTTTTATATGTTCTTGGTCTGATTTTGAGAAAGGTGTAAGGTCATCCAGGTAAATGACTAAAAAGTCATGAATCTCTTTGGCAAAGGCAATATCCATTGCTCTTTGAAAAGTTGCCCCTACGTTTTTCAATCCAAAAGGCATCTTTACATATTTGAAAGTTCCCCATGGGGTTGTAAATGCTGTTTTGTCCTGATCATCAAGGTGAACTAAGATCTGGTTGAAACCTGAGAATCCATCAAGTAGAGAAATTCTGGAAGCCCCCACTACTCTCTGCAAAATGTGATCCATCTTGGGTAAGGGGTAATTGTCTTTGAGGGATACTTGGTTCAGATTCCTCAAATCCACACACAGCCTAATTTCACCAGTCTTCTTTCTTGTAGGGACTAGGTTAGAGATCCATTCAGAGAATCTGATTGGTGCTATGATGCCTGCCTTGAACATTTTTTGTACCTCTTGTTCCATTGCTGGGAGAAGCATAGGATTGATTCTCCTCAGTTTTTGTTTAAAGGGCTTTTGATCAGGTTTGAGAGGGATAGTGTGCTGGATTACAGAGGTGTCATAGGACTTTAGGTCCTCATAGCTCCATGCAAAAACATCCTGGAACTCTTTGAAGAGGTAAATGTATTTGGGCTTTTGATCAGGAGGTAAGGAAGCAGATAATTTAATTATCTTGGGCTTCTCACTTGTACCTATGTTGCACTCTTCAATGGCTGCATTTAAGGGCTGCATTTTTGGTTTTCTAGGGATGTCATTTGAGTCAAAGATGTCTTCTAGCGGAGTTAGGCCCGTTGGTAGAAAATTGTCTTTCAGCTCAATGATTTCAGTTTCAGCATTGGCCACCTCTCCATAGTTAATTTGTTGAATTTGCTGAATGTTTTCCTTGTTGAAAATGGTTGGACTCAGCATTAGTTTTGCAGTTCTAGGTGATATTGGGTGAGCAATCTGTTGAAACTGTATTTGTGATGGACTTGCTCCAACAAGTATTTGTGATTGACTTGCTGTCTCAGTATCAATATTTAGTCCTGCAAATTCTTGCTGCATAGTTAAAAAATGATTTATTTGCTTGTCATCCTCAAATACTTGCCAATCATTGATATTGTTTGGAATGGAGGGTCTGTGTTTTACCTCAGCTGTAAAACAATGGTGGGGCTCAAAGGGAAACTTGCAGGTACTTGCAAAGGTGGCTAAACTATGAGCATGTAGGTTGTGGGTTCTAGGAATTTTAGTAATTTGGAATTCAGAAAAAAAGTTTAGTACCTCAGCAACAGCAGACCTATAAGTCCTTAGTCTTTTGTCATTGGTGACAAAGTTTCCCTTCACTTGTTGGATAACCAAATCTGAATCACCCATGATTGAAACCCTGGCAGCTTGCAATAACTTTACCAACTTGAGTCCTAGTAAAAGAGCTTCATATTCTGCCATGTTATTAGTGCATCTGAAATTCAATCTATAGGCTCTGCCTTCTGCATAGCTATTTTCTTTATTGTGTACCCAAACTCCAGCTCCAGCCCCTAATTTGTTGACTGAGCCATCAAATTCAAGGAACCATAGAATATTCTGTTGGGAAGGAGATTTGATGACCTGTTCATGGGCTGGCAATGTGAGTAGCAGTTGTGGTTTTTTCCCTAGCTTGTCTTCTGGGACAGTCTCATCGTTTGATTGGATGTTCTTGACAACTAAGGCAGCAGCAACATTTAGTGTTTGATTGACTATTGTTTCATGGGTGATAATACTTTCATTTGAATCTTCCTCTTGTATGAATATCTTGGTTTCAACCTCACCTTTTGAGGGAGTTGTGGTGTCATTGAAGAGAATGTATGAGTCTATGTCTGAATGGACAGCATATATAGGAAAGTTTTGCGGCTTTTCTTCATTGCTGACCATGTATTTCATAAGTGTTTCTCTGTACAGTCTTTTTGGTTGCCCAAAAACAGAGATGGTGGCATATGACATGTCTAATTGTAGGGAACCTTGGAGTTTATCCCCCCATGATCTTGATAACAGCATCCCATATTTAGGTGGGATATCAGCAACTACCACATCCATTAGGATGGTCTTGTTTGGGTATTGAACCAGAGACACACATAAGTCTTTTATGAGACCTAAACACTTGACTTGGCTGGAGTCAAAGGAAAACAGATCCTTATATAGTCTTGTTATGTCTAAATTCAATCTCTCCATGACTGCTTTTGGCATGAGATTCTGAGAGGCACCTGAGTCAAACATTGCATTATGTAATATTTTATCATGAATATGTAAACTGACATAGAAAGGCAGTACCCCTGTGACTACTGTTTTTCCATCCACTTCTGGGCCAAACAGGAGTTCTGGGCTGTCATCCAGCACATTGACATCGTCTTTGTTACTAGTGAGTTGAAGGGACCTTTTGATCTGTAGTTTATAGATGTCATGCTTGGCAAGTTCTAAGAGAGGAATTGCTATCTTTAATTTTCCAATTTCTGTTTCTAGATCAAAAGGTTTTTCAGCTTGGGTCTTGGGGTTATAGGTGACAGTCCTTTCCTTGTTTATTACATCTTCTTCTTGATTTTTGTCTTGACTTTGGGACTTATCCTTTTTACTCATCTCTTGAGGAGAAAGAGTTGAATAAGGATGAGCAGGGGGAGTGACCATAGGCTGTTGTTTTAAGGACAGTGGTTCAGTGATCTCCTCAACAATCACTTCTTCTGTATGTGAAGTCATTTTGTCATTAGGTTCTATGACTATAACTCTTTCAGGCTGCTGATTATCCTTTTTCTTTTCAGGCTGGTTAACATTCACAGTTCTGCTCCTCAGCTTGTATTGTTTATGGACTTCATAAACAGCAGTGTCATAGCCTTGTTTGAAGTCAAAGGATTCACCTGATTTAGTTTGGAACAGTTTGATTTCATCATCCTCATGATCTTCTTGTGTTAAGAAAACTTGACTTTCACCATCTAGACCCATTAAATTAATCTCAGGATCTTCATTGGGCTCTGCTGATGTGGAAGTTTCTGCATAATTTTCTTGGAAAGGGGGTCTTATGTCCTGGTCAGCACTGGTCTTGCCACTATTTGGGTTTTGAGTTCTCCTAAAATTTGGATTCCTAGGAGGGTTATTTTGTGGTGCTTCCCATGATGATTTTCTTTCAACCGATTCCACTCTATCACCCAATCTTTTCATTCCATTGAGTATTGCATCCAGTTTTTGATCAAAGGCAGAGGGTTCCTCTTTGAAAGCAGTCCTCTTTTCCAACCTTGCCCTGTTTCTTTTGGCAATTAGGTTGGCTTCCACTGTGACAGCAACCCTTTGGGTCTCTTCAAGGGATTGACAGTCTCTTTCCTTCAACTGATAGGCCATATCAGGGTCAAAACCATCAGGGAATTTGTACAAGGCTAAATCAGGAGGAGGCCTTAAATTTTGTGGAATTGAGTTATATACATTGTTAAATCTCGCACAATACTCCAAAACAGTCTCTTGGGGACCTCTTTTGATAGTGTCATATTCCCCAAGTATGTGCAGCGGATCTTTCTTCTTCTCCCATCTACTAGTAAAGGCTTGATACAGTTCAGCAGGAGTTGTAATGGAGTTTGCATTCAGGGATCTAAACCAAGTTCTTACATCCCCAGTTAGGCTTTGAACAAACATCCTCATTCTGACACTGTCATCATCTATTTCATAGGTCTCAAAATGGTCTTGCATCCTCTTGGCATGCTGGGCAGCTGTCAGAGGGCCATTGGAGTCAAAATATGAAATTTTGGTTTGGTAATCTTGGGGTAGAGCTGCAGCATTAGCTGGTATCTGCAAGGGTGCATATCTGTTAGCCATATTTACAGGATTTAGAGGATTAACAGGGGCAGCTGGGATAATAGGAATAGTGGGTATCACAGGGGTAACAAGTAGGGGTGAACCTAGAGTGTTGGTTAAGGGGATATGTGCAGTGGATGAAGATGTGAGAGGGGGACTTTGAGATGTGGATGGTGAACTAGGGGAACTAGGGGTAGACCGGAAAAGGACCTTGCATGGGGTAGATATAAGGCTAGGGTGATCTGAATCTGAGGTTAAATCAGCAGGCTGCTCCTACTTTTGCTGCCTCCTAATGTTTCTTGGGATGGTATTCGGATTATCAACAATGATGGGTGGGTTAGGGTCAGGATTTGCCCTAATATGCCGTGGATTTTTCTTAGGAGCCAGTTTCTAACTATTTTTTAGGATTTTGTAGGAAATTTTTATATCTGAAAGGACTGGATGAAGATTTTGGAATGGCTATATATTCTCAGAGCTAAGATGAAGATTCCCTAAACAAGCTCCTCCTTAAAGCTGTTAATGTGATACAAAAATAGATTAAAGGCCTCTTGACTGATTTCAGGCTTGATAGTAGCTATGGAAAATATATAGTAATTAAAAAATCTCAAGCACTCCCCAGTGGAGTCGCCAATTATGTTAACACCCAGGTTGTTCCCTATGACTCCCAAGGGAATACGGCCGGGGTAACCACTAACCAATCTTTGGATTACAGTGCCTAGCCACACTGTAATCAGAGAGGGCTCTCTCTTTATGATTTATCTCTGTTTGTAATGATTTTAGGCTAGCTATAAGTTCAGGTCTATTTTGAGTTTATTCTAGGATGATAATTTCAATCAAGGTGCTTGTGTGTTTTTCAAAGAGTTCTAGTCCATTGGGCTAAGGAGTCAGTGGTCCTTTAGATGCTTGATGAGCTGCTGTGATACTGTAGTGATGCTGCAGAGCCAGATTAGTGTCTGTGAAATAACGTTTGTAATAGTGATGGAATGGAGTGTATCCAGTTAGTGCAAGGCAATTAAGAATCTTACAGTTTAACTGTTGGAGTAAGACAGTGAGAATATTGACCTAGGAGAATTTAAGAATTTCTAGGTGATATTCATACATATAGAATTAACAGACACATGAACAATTAAGAATTCATGTACATATTTAACCCTGAGGACAAACATTTACAGCAGCAAAATTGAGCACAAGGTGTAATAAAACAAATCTTGTACTATTCTTTCTTTCTTACTGCTAGCTTAGTGTGAGATAAGTATGATTTGATAAACATAAGAAAACAAGAACAGAGTTTTGAAGAAAACTTGTTATCTCGTCAGACAGCATAGGAATTCTGCATCAACACATGGAGCATCCTCCAGACATCAAATAATTTCCGGAAATCACTGAGCTCATCCAGCCCTTTGTATTAGATAATTGAAAGTGTACCATACAAGTGTTCTCATAGAGAAAATTACCAACCCCTTATGAGTTACTCAGGGGAGTTTATATACAAAATTTACATCAAAAATATCAACGAAATGAGTTAATATCTCATTTATGATATGCTAATCTCTGAAATGCAGTAGCTGAAGGAGTGAATGCAGCCGAAATTCCTTTATGCTTCAGCTGTCAAATAGTCAGAAGATATTTGGTCTTTATAGCTGTTAGAGTCGGTTGGAGATGCGCTGTTCAAAACTTGGCTAGCTGTCATTGTCTCATGTGAAGAGTCATTACTCAGCTGCTTTTAATGCTGATTTTATCATGCTGTCTGTCTTTAAAGTGACCTGGAGCTGGCAGTGGCCGAATGACTGAAGCTATCGTGGCAAAATCTGAAGCATGAATTGCCACCAATCCTCCTTAGGCATTTGATGCCTGCGTATTTTTATCAATGTTTCCTCTGCCTCTGTATGTTTGTAAAGATTGGGAGGGGTCTCAAACAGGTGGTTCACCTCATTCTCAATGAAGAATAGGACTTCAAGTTTTTCATATATGCTCTATCCTGTAGGAGGCCGTGCTGGTTCAGATGTACTGCCAGATGCAATAATCTGATTTTCAATAGTGGTTGCCATTCTATTGGCCATTTGATCTAGGGAGATCAGCTTTCCTGCACCACTTAGCAAGCTGGGCAGGCCTTTTGCTTGCAGCACTCCCATTTTGGCCTTATATTCCTCCACATCTGCTTGCATTTCAAAAAATTTCCTCTCTACTGTTTGTATATAGTTTCTTAGAGTTAGTGCTTTCTTGGCAGAGAGGACAGCTTCTGTTCTGTTGGGAATGCATATGGCTACTAATTCTTCCCTTTCCTGTCTATTCCGGAAGTCTATCATCCTGTTGGCCTGTTCTGTTTTGTTACCTAGTACTTGTCACACGGAATCTGTCAAGGGTGCGGACACGACTGACCTTCCTAGAAGTCTAAGACATTCTAATGACAAACAAGACAAAATGGAATGATCTTTCTCTAAATACACCTTTTACAACATGAAAACTACAAGTGTTTAGGCTTACCTTATTCCAAAACGCTGTTGTTGAAGTCCGTTCTTGACGATCCGGATGAGCTCCTCCTTCAAGTCAATTCCTGCAACCACAAACAATCAAACAATTACCAAGCACTTGCATTTCATATAATAAAACATATATTCAACATGCAGACCAAGGAACACATGAAATAACTCATTAACACAAGCTATTGAGAAAAATAAACCAGTTTGTATTAATAACGAAACAAAGAAACTCTTACAACCTGGCCTTGGTGTTGTGCAAGTTCCTCCCAGGGTCCATCAAGGGTTTTCCTCTACTTTGACAAAGCTCACCCTCTCCCAAGTAGAATCAAGTGAAGACAATCTCTCCTCACAAAGGCTCTAATGGAAGACCTAAATCCTGCAGCATTTACCCAAAGAAAATGTATAGCTCCAACCTCCTCTCCTTCTGGCTCAATGCCTTCATTTATAGTGCTGTAAAGAGGTTATTCAGGTCCACTATCAATGGGATCATCCCCCTCTATGGGTGGGATAGCTCCCTTATTGATGGGATAAGTTCCCCCTTAATAGAGATACATGAACCAACTGGAGGCGCATCCATTTCATCAAACCGACCTCTAGAATGTTCTAGAAGTAACCACAAGTAACTTTTTCAAGATAAAACTCGCGCATTTTGCCTTTTACAGAGGGACGCACCTGTCCCTTAACATACAGAGCGTCCATGGACGCATATTTTGTGAACATGGTCAGCGTCCCCGCAGGTAAGGCTAGAGAGAACCTGCGACCCCAGAGATAAACATGATTTTTACAAGACTTTCTCTCTTCTTTGAGTTTGAGATGGATAACAGAGGCATGAGACTTGCCTAAGAGGGTAGCATGACTTGTTGATTGGAGCCATACTAACTGTAAGTAGTCAAGGTGACATTTTTTAGTGTAACAGATTGCCCCCTAAAGTGCGAAGCCTGGAATAGAATAGGGTTTTGTAATTCTAGGAAGGGTGAAGCGCTTTATCATTTCAAGGATTGCCTTGTGGATGGCCTGGTTGGAACCTGCAATTTTCAACACAAAATACATGGATAAGATTATATCATCACTGAGGTAGGCATTCCCATACTCAGATTCAAAACTTTAACTAATGGACTAACTATTCTGATACAGGAATGATCTTGCAGTACATCATTTTTATAGACTTTTGTAGACACAGTATGGACGCAGCCATCTGTTTATGATTAGTCTACATAGATAATGAATACAAAACTCCTCGCAGCCTGGATGGTAGAAACTAGATCCAGGGTCTTCACTTCTACTTCCCGAATTGGTACGATTCTAGCCATGTGATTAAATGATTCGATGTCGAACATGGTAGAAACCACTTGATTACCAGTCAATGATGTAAACTGTTAACAAGCGTGAGAGAAACCACCAGTAATGTCAATGGTTCTCAAAGTACCAAGCACAACCCGTGAAATGTGAATAGATGTTTTGATGTCGAACACTTCACGGAATCCTCTGATCGAAAGTCAATGATGTAAACTGACGTCAAAGGCGAGAAACCTGCCATTGATGCATGCAGACTTCAAGGTACTGTCGATTCCTAAGTCATCTTTCTAGATAATGTGTCGATGTCGATAGAAAGCGACCCGTTGCAGGCAAGCCTGCAACACGAAATCATTGTTCAAGTTGAAGAAATGTTGCTGTAAGGACTGACTCAGGGATGGTCAATGGATGACAAGTATTTTGCAGATGAAAGTTTTGCTTGCAGACCTCTTGAACACATAACGACACAACAGATGGTTTGGTGACGAATAACTCAAAGTTGATCCCTGAACCCGGTTAAAGATTTCAAAGTGATTTAGTCAACTGTGAGGTAAAAGATTTCCCAACCCAGGTGAATGAAAAGTGTCGTGTTCAAGAGCGGTAATAAAGTTTCTTCTGAGGCAAAAGGTGACAAATAGGTTCATTCTTCTCTTTTTTCCCCCACCATTTCTGGCAAGTACCTCTTTATTTTTAACAAGCTTGAGGAGGATAACATATGCTTGATTATAAGCTCATCCTTCGGACGAGTCCAACCTAGTTTAAATGCGAACCCTAGGAAGGAGTGGTTCGTTCCTGTTTGTAATTGAACAGGTCCTTTACTGTAAAAGTTTAACGAGCCCAGTATAGGAGAAACTCGGCGTTTTTCAATTTTAGAGAGTCTGAAAAACTTAAGGAAACTCCACGTTGAACTTTTTCGTATATTTGTGTCCCTCAAGCCCGAAAAAGTATAAAATAATACCTGGGGGAACCGCTTGATCTTGCGACCAAGGAGTACTTTCATAATAGTATCGTTGACCTGAAAAGTAAAAAGCGATCAAAGACACGTCGTTTTATTTCCTTATCGAGTTTGAAACGACAAAAACCCGGCAATCTTTTCCTGATTTTACGGTCAGAAAAGAGCTAAAAGGGGACCGTCTTTTAATTCCGTTTTAACGAGTGAAAAAGAAACACTCGGCGATCTTTTCATGTTTTAGGAGTCAGAAAAGGGCTTAAAAGATGACTCTGAAATTTTGTTTGTGAAAAATTACAATTTCCCTTGAAATCCCTTCGTCCTGCACAAAAGCGACACATTACTCATACCTGTTTAAAATAGGCAAAAATACATTTGAAAACATCTTTTCATGGTAAAAAATGAACTAATTCATCCAAAAAACCTATAAAAAGACCTTTTACCATGTCATTTTTACCGTTTCACTGTTGAGGTTGAAAAAGGAGCTTTTGACAAGAAACTTCCCGTGGTTGCTGCGGAAAATCTGACCGTCGGAATCGAACGCCGCTTCACCGAGGTATTTTACACATCCCACTCTTCATTTTTATCCGTTTAGTTTTTTGTTTTTGGTCTCTGTTTCATTTTTTGGGGGGGTTTTGGGTTCAAAATGCGCCCCTCGGCGGACGCAGGTGCCCTTCGGGTGACCGCGTCCCCCGACTTTTTCTCACACGGGAAAAAGGTCTGGGGACGCAGTCCGCCTTCAGGCGAGCTGCGTCCGGACGCCCTGTGCTAAAAAGCCGGGGTGCGTCTTCCGCAAAGGGCGCATTTCAAAACCCTAACTCTCTCAAAAAACCACCAAATTTTCTCAAATTAATTTCTAATTGACTCTTTTGATGTGCAGGGCCCAAAACATGTTAGACTGGAGAGAGAGAGAGCACGTAGAAGACGATGAAGCTGCGATTAACCACCAACCCTCTCTGGATGCCTTAAGAACATGTGGATTGTACAAATATTGGACCATACCGGGCATGAGGGGCCAGGTAAGATTTTTGGAATGGCTAGTTGAGCGATGGAACGTTCAAGATCAATGCTTTTACATTGGAGGGCACCAGCTCGAGATAGAGCCCTCGGATGTATACTTTCTCACTGGCTTGCCAAACAGAGGTGAGCAACTCAACCTTGCGGGGACCAGGCCGGGTGGCCAATCCCTTGATGATCTCCGCGAGGAGTGGTGCAGACCAGGGACTCGCCATAAAAAGGGCGTGGAGATAAAGCACATCGCTCTGGCGGAACTTAGAGTTATTGCATTTACGGTCACTAGGATTTGTGGCGCGGCCGCCTTGCACATTGCTTCCGGATCCCAAATGCGGATGGCAGTTGACTGTTACCAAGGCACCATCTTCAACTGGTGTGAAGCTGTGTCGGCTCATATGAAGAGCCAACTAACCAAGGCAAAGAACGGACGACTAAAGACTTTTGGATATGGGCCTCTAGTCGTGAGCTTTGCCTTGGAGAGAGTTCCTATGCTGATCCCTCAGCAACTCACTGTTGATGACTTGGGTCCTCGGGAGCCAAAGCTTGTTCGATGGGTTGCGGTGATGGCCCGGCATCCTGACGAGGGTGCTGCAGTGGTTCGATTCTCAGACAGTTACTTCGACTGGCTAGAGGGCCAGCTTTTTGTGATACAAGACTTTCCATATGCCGGAATGGATTTCAGAGGTGATCCGGACATGGTTCTTCCACAGGGAGAACAATGGGATGACAGAGGTACTTTCATTTTCACAAGTTTTCTAATTATGTATTTTTTATTTTTCATATATATCGTCTCAAAGTAACAGTAAAATTTTAAAAATGCAGATGTTGGACCACAGCGTCCAGCCAATCTCCGGCCTTACGACAGACGACATCCAGCTGCACCGGCACCGGCCTTACAGGATGCGACAGCAGAAGTACTAGCCGATTTGGAGCATGATCTAGAGCGTCTCACGGCAGATATACCTGAGACTACTATGGATGACATTCCAATGAGGCTTCAGCGCTTCGTGGTTGCAGTCCCTGGACCGTTTAGGAGATTTCTGCGCAAGATAGCCCGCGCAGTGGTGTCGTACAGAGAGCACCACCAGTGATTGACTAGTCACTTTTGTAGTCACATGTGACATTTTTGACTTTTTGCACTATCATTTTGCCGATCATAAGGTGTGTTAAACCTATGATCGAAGACGATGTATATATTTTTGGACACACTTCTATCTATATCTATATATCACTATTATCGGCTTATCTTGTTTAACATGTATGATGAAATGTCTTTAAATTTACTTGCATGATTATTATAAATGTCTGTCCAACACTTGAGAAGCAATTGCATCTGCTAATGTATTCAAAGACCTTGGAATATGTTGATATTCAATGTAATCAAATTCACGTTCCAAGAGACGCACTCTCAAAAACAACCTTAATAACACAGGATTTCTAATGGCATAAACTCTATTAAGCTGTAATACAACAAGTTCAGAATCTAACCTCACTATCAAACGTCGAATTCCAAATGAAATAGATTCGGATAATAATTCAACCACTGCACTGTATTCTGCAATGTTATTCGTTGTTTGACCGAGGCTTACCCCATGCATAGAAACTAACTCGTCAGAGGGCGAATAGATAACCCAAGCTGCGGAAGAGATATTCCGTGTACTACGACAAGCACCATCAGCAAATCCAATGTATGTTTGGAGAGGCGTCGACATCTACAATATCAAGAGTAAAACCAAGATGAGCCAAAATAATGACGAAAAACCACACTTGCTAAGCTAAGCACACTGACTAAACTAACACACTTGCTAGCTAGAAAGGAAATCTAACCTATCTAAAAATTTCTCCATCCATCATTTTAAGCATAATACCTCTTTAGGTAAAGTCCATTTCTGGGTTTGCCCAAAGAGTCCCCATCAAAATCAACTAACTCATAAGCCCCTTTTGCTAGCTTTCGCTTTACAATGTAGGGCCCATGCCACATGGGAACGAATTTTCCAGCACCTAGCTTATCGTTAGCTTGATCATATAATAGTACTAGGTCTCCTTCCGAAAAACTTCGAGGGGTTACATTTTTATCGTACTGAGCTTTCATTCGTTTCGCGTGAGTCTCGATAGCTAAAGTAGCGTCACGTCGAGTCTCATCTAATTTAGCTAAGTATAACAACCGTTTCTCCTCTTCGGAAGTAGCTGGAAGTAATTCGACAGCCATTTGAAGTGATGGGATTTCGCACTCAATAGGTAACACAGCTTCTAAGCCATAAACTAGCTGAAAGGGGTGAAACCTGTTGAATTTTTCACTGAAGTTCGATATGCCCATAGCGCCGAAAATAACATGTTATGCCAATTCGTTCGATGGATACCAATGATCCGTCGAATCATGACGACTAGAACTTTGTTGATTGACTCAACCAAACCGTTGGCTTGCGGATAATAAGGTGTAGAGCTATCGTGGCGCAAACCAAGCTGGCTTGTAAGTTCAGTCATCATGACATTTCGAAAATGGCTTCCATGGTCCGTAATGATTGCTTGTGGGACACCAAACCTAGTTATGATATGATTGAATACGAAAAGTGCAGCTGTCTTGCCGCTTGCGTCGAATGTAGGCATCGCCTCGGCCCACTTAGTAAAATAATCAACCGCAAGGATGATATACGCATGCCCCCCGGCCGAGTGAGGGTTACAAGTAATAAAGTCAATGCCCCATTTGGCGAATGGACCAGCGGCAATTATAGGGTGGAGAGGAGCAGGTGGAGCGCGCATCTTGCGATCAAACACTTGACAGTTGTGGCATTTTCTGACGGCAAGGATACAATCTTTAAACATAGACGGCCAGAAATAGCCAGCGCGCAACACCTTCTGAGCTGTGGCATACCCAGACATATGACCGCCACATGCTCCAGAGTGACAATCATTCAAAACTCTCTCAGCCTCATCGTGAGTTAAACAACGTCGAAAAACTAAGTCTGCCCCCAGGCGATAAAGTGTATCTCCAATAATTCTGTATTGCTGGGATTGAAACCGAATTTTTCGACGGTTTTCCTTGGAAGCTTCAGGCCGAAAGGTTTGGGTTTGGAGATAGATGATTATATCCCCATACCACGGATCTACAGTGCTAATAAGAAACAAAGATTCGTCCGCAATGGACTCCTCTGCCACAGTCTCTGTGTCAGCACTCGGGAAATCACACATCAATTCCGCGAAGACTAAAGATTTCTTAGACTTGGACTTCTCAAACTCCAAGTCGAACTCTTGCAGGATGACGATCCATTTAGAGTACTTGCCCCCTAGCAGTTGTTTTGTCAAGATATAAATCATAGGGTTGCAATCCGAAATAACAGTAGTTTTGCGGAGAAGAATGTAGTGACGAAAACGCTGGACAGCTTGAACGGCTGCCAGGGCCAATTTCTCCACATGCGAATATTTTAACTCAGTTGGATTTAAGGTTCTGCTAAGGTAATATATCACATGCTCTGCCTTGAATTCATCTTCTTGAACTAACACCATTCCAATGGTGGAATGCGAAGCTGCGAGGTATAAGAAGTAGTCCTGGTTGTAGTTGGGAGGATGCAATAACGGTGCATGGGTCAACGCGTGTTTCAGTGCATCAAAAGATTGTTGAGCAATCTCGTCCCAAAAGAATTGTACGTTCTGTTTCAACAACCGTGTAAAACCTTTAGTGACCTCGGCGTAGTTAGGGATGAATCGGCGTAAAAAGTTTGCTTTCCCTTGCAAACTTTGGAGTTGGCGCAAACTCGAAGGAGGAGGCAATTGGATGATAGCCTCGACTTTCGAGGGATCGACGCGAATGCCGGTTTTGGAAACAACAAATCCCAGCAATCGACCTGTTTCTATACAGAAAACACACTTGTGGGGATTCAACCGAATTCGATAATGCCTACACCTCATAAAGATTGCTCGTAGGTGGACAAGGTGATCAGCTCGGTGTAAAGAATGAGCAGGCAAATCATCGAGATAGGGTTGCACAATGTGCTTGATGTCATGAAATGCATAAGACATGGCCCGTTGAAAAGTAGCACCGGCATTCTTAAGGCCAAAAGGTAATTTGCAATAAGCAAATGTCCCCCATGGACAAATGAATGCCGTTTTTGGTTGATCGGCAGGTAGAATATTGATTTGATTATAACCTGAGAAACCATCCATGAAGGAAAACATCTCACTTCCGGCACAATCATCAATAATTTGATCGATATAAGGCGTAGGATAGTTGTCTTTTGGACAAGCTCGATTGATATCCCTATAATCGATACAGATTCTTATTGTTCCTTGTTTTTTATTGACGGGAACAATATTCGATACCCAATCCGTTAACGGGATCGGATAAATGAAACCTGCTTTCAACAGCTTTTCGACTTCGGCTTTGATTGCAGCTGCTTTTCGAGGGTGAATCTGACGCAACCGTTGCCGAATGGGTTTAGCATCCGGGTAGGTTTTGATTTCATGAACAACAATGGCAGGATCGATTCCTGGCATTTCTTCGTAGGACCAGGCAAACACGTCGCGGAATTCTTGGAATAGGGCCTTGTAAGTTTCAATTTCTTCGTCAGTACATGCGGCACCTATATGAATGTTCTCCTTGATTCCGGGCTTCACTGAAATATCAATGGGAATAGTACGAGAAATATTCCCTAAATTCAGCTCTGAATCAGAATGTTTCGTTGGATCCTGAGCGTCTTTGACATATTCAGCGGTAAAGATAGATGAAAAATCATTTTCAAAGCATCATCCTTAGGTAAAAACGAAGATCTGTGATGGAGATCTTCCCATGGTAGATCATCTACACTTAGGATTTCGCGAAGTTGTTCGTCAGATGACACTTCTTCGGGAAACGTTATCCGTTCTAAGGGTGAGGTGAAAAGTGACTCTTCACTGACCACATTCATTTGGTCGGTTGAATGAAAGTCGGTAAAAGACATAAGAGCTTCATAAGCAATCTCATACGGACTCAACGGCATAACATCACCGAGTGAGTCTAGCTCAGAGTCAGAGGGAACATACCAAGGATCATCATAAATAATGTTTTCTGACGTGATCATATGAATTGTTGCGAACGAAGGGTCTGCATTGAGTGGAGGGAGAGGAAAAGTTCCCAGTAAACCGGAATCCTTAACTAAACCTACACCAATGTCCCTATAAGGGATTGTCGTTTTACCAACATGCTGGATAGTTTCTAAAGAGGTTGGGTCGGATGAAAAGTATGTCAGCTGATCAATAGTCACGATCTTACCGTTATGTGGAAACTTAATGACTCTGAAGACCGATGAAACGACCGCTGTCATAGCATATGACCAACTTCGACCCAAAAGAAGGTTGTAGTCTAGAGGGGCATCAACCACTTCCACATCCAGACTAACGGTTTTACCTTCGACCCCTATAGGCAATTCTTGTAGAATACCAAACGGACGGAACCCACGGCCATCAAAGGCCTTAAGGATGGTGGGGGATTGGTTCAACGAAGGAGAACCAAGCGATCTCCAACATTGAATCGACATAATACACGTAGAAGCTCCCTCATCAATCACAGTCCGATGAATAGGCCTGTTTTTGACTATCACTGGAATTTGGAAAGCCATTTGATGGGGGAGACGCGGTGTACTACTTTCTAGATCAAAGATCATTAGGTTCGGGTCCTGAACATCGACAGCTCCAATAGCCGACAAAAGCAATTTTCGTTGCGCTGGACATGATTGCAGCACTTCGAGTGCCGACATTGCTGAAGGTGAAACAGCTAAGTCTTCAACAATGTTGTAATTCTGGGCTGCTCTCGCATGTGGATTGAAAGCAGACCTTCGAAGTACACCCTTGGCGGGCGGCTTAATCACTAAGTCTGGGTTAGGTTTTTCGATCTGTAGTGGATCGGAACCAGGAGCTGAGGTTGATGGGTTAGAGTTAGAAGATTCTGCTTCTTTACCATCAACAGGAGCCTTACTACCATAATCTTGCGATCGAGTCGCAATCCTGACATGAGACATCATCAAAATGGGTTCTTCACTGGCATTCGAAGAAGAACCTATCATCTTATTTTCCTGCTCGGGGAATGGATTCTTTAACACAGCAGGAGTCGGAGAACCTTTAACTATTTTCACTACCTCGGCCCGATGAGGGCAGTCTCTCGTAAAATGATCTTCTTCACAAATGAGACAAGGATAACGAGGTTTGCGCTTTTCGTCATTGGTTTCCGACTTTTCCGTTTTCTCCTTTGGAGCCTTGTCTGCTTTAGCCTTCTTCTTTCCTTTCTTCTTTCCACCGTTTTTGGATTTGGCCGTAGATGACTCTACAGCGTGAATGTCGGCGGTAAGTTCAGGAGGAGAAGACTCTCCTGTCGGAGAATCAGGCAAAGTGATAATTGGAGTATTGGAGGTCTTGGAAGACTTCTTCTTACTCTTCGTAGTCACGATACCGATCATACCATCAGCGGCATGAGATCCCGAAGGAGCAGCAGCGATTTGGTTTGACTTTGGAAGATCCGGAATTTTCTCGTGTAACGTACCCGACTGAGTGTAAACTAAGTCAAGGTATTGTGCCTGAGCAATGACTTGCTCCTCAGTAACTACGCCGGCCTTAGCTACATCTTCAGTAATTCTTGGTAATAATGATTTTACAAACCATTCAGCTAAAATTTGGTCCGGGATAAAAACTTTCACTAATCTCCTTCGACGTCTCCACTCATGGATGTGATCAGAAATGTACGTGGATGTCGATTGTTTTAGCGAAGTTAATAATTCTGTACCATTATCGTATCTGACTGGTAACTGAAAATGAGTTAAGAATGAAGTAGCTAACTGGCTAAAGTTGTAAAAAGAAGCCCGTGGCAACTCAATGTACCACTTGGCTGCGAGACCAATGAGTGTACGCTGGAAAAGACGTAAGCGGATAGAATCATCTGAGATGGAATTTGATGCACACCAGAGGTGGTAAGTCATCACGTGATTAGACGGATCCTCTCCAGACTTACCTTCGAACTTGGGTATATCGCTGGGCAACTTATTTGGCATTGGCGGCCAGAACGGAAGATATTGAATTGGATCGTTCGTTAGGCGCGTCAAGTCGGGTAAATCTAAAGTCGCAATAAATGGTAACTGCCGGTTAGGATCTCTAAAACTCTGAGTCACAATACCAGCCCCAGGAGGAGGATATCCAGGATAACTAGGAACAGGATTCGCATTGGGGATATTATATCCTCCTGGAAAACCAGGATTAACCGGACCGTACTGGGGTTGTTGAGGTGGTTGATAATTGTACCCAGGATACGGTTGATACTGGTAAACCGGTTGTTGGGCAGCTTGCCCAGGTTGATACTGTCCCTGGTACGGAGGTTGAACAAATTGAGGTTGAGTAGTAACAACCGTACTTGTACCAGGTTGACCTGCAGGCATCTGGACTGTGGTTTGAACCGTGGGTCCAGACAACGGTACAGATGTCTGAGGAACGGTTACAGGGACAGTAGAAACCGGAGCTGCCGATACTCCAGATGTAAGCATGGTAGATGAAGCGGTAGTTGCTGCAGCCGTGTGAGGTGGAGTACTCGGTGCAATTGGCGGCTGAGTAACTACAGAAGTTACAGGGGTCTGAACACTTGACTGGACAGGTTGCGGTTGCTGGGGTGGACCAGGAACTGCAGGTTGTCCTGCTTGAGGTACCGACTGTATACTTGGTTGCGACATCTGTTGACCCTGTGACGGATCCCATGTTAACATTCCAGGGTATTGACTCGTAACAGGTTGAGGATACTGAGATCCATAGCCGTATTGAGGATAGGGTTGATAACTGTAAGGTGTAGTCCCATATGATTGCCCTTGAGGTGGTTGATAACCTTGACCAGGGTATTGACCCGTAGGTTGATAACCTTGAGGTAAATACGAATACTGGGGTTGACCTTGACCTTGAGGTTGGTATCCTTGAGGTTGATACCCTTGGGGTTGATACCCTTGGGGTTGCCATCCTTGAGGTTGATACTGATACTGAGGTTGACTTTGGGGTACGTATTGAGGCTGGGGTTGATACCCTTGGGGTTGATACCCTTGAGGTTGCCCCCCAGTCACAAATGAAGTACCTTGAGGTTGCCCCCCAGGCATTAACGAAGGTTGCCCCCCAGGCGGTAATTGGCCACCTTGAGGTTGGTTAATGGGAGTTGAACCTGACATCATATAAACTTCACCTATACTCAATGGTACATTACCACTGTTTCCAACTAATAACCCATGATCAACAGGTTGAGGAGATGCTCCCGCAAAGGTACCAGAAAGTGACTGATACCCAGTAGGAACAGAAGGACCGCCATGTAAAAATGATTCAGGACTTTGTGAAAACACAGACGACTGACCAGACATATTTACAGGAGAATGAATTCCTCTAGGTGGAACCGGAGTACGAGGTGTAGAAAAACCTACTGAGTTGTCTAAAAAATTGGTTAATGCAAGGTACCAAGACTCACTTCTAGGAGGACTGTAAAAGATGGATTCACGCTCCCTTAGATCAAGGGTAATTAGATCTTCAGAATCAGAAACGCCTATTTCTTCCTCTGGAACAAGTTCTTCTATAGCAATTAATCCAACAGGAAGATTTTCGGTGATAATTCTTTCTATTCTTGGTGAATCAGGAACACTAGGAGTTGGAGTAACAGGTTCTGAAATTTCAGGTTCTTCGCCTGTTTCACTGGCAGATGAAAAACTACCAGCAAGCTCGGAAACTGTAACAGCTTCGGGATTGTAACCTGTTTCTAATCTTTGGTAATCTGGATGGACTACCAAAGAAGATTCTCCTTCTTCAGGTGAACCTACTCTACTGCCACTAGGAGTTACAAGGACCTTTAAACCCTCTAAATAACTGGGGTCGTCTCGAGGAGGTGAACCCCTAAGTTCACGGGATCTTCTCAACAATTCGGCCACAGATACAACTTCAGGAGACTGGCCCGCAATACGACGGGACCTTCTCGGTAATTCCGCCACAATTAAAGATTTTAACTACAACACACGAAAACAAAGTAAAAAATTTCAAATCAAACCACCTAAAGTCTTCTAAAGAACCAATCAAATTTGAAGCACACGCCTAAATAATCTAGAGCGTCAAACCACACACAAACAGTAGTCTTCCGGACCAAAAGCGCTAGTTGGTGATTAGGCCCAACCTCGCAGGATTCAGTACAGAAATAGTGGGTGGAACAGTTACCCCGGCAACCTGCTTAATGAATAGACTGGACCAAGTTCCTCCACTTTAACCGTCTCGAAGTGAAGCGAACCCCCCAGAAAATCCAAGTGAGTATAACCGACGTCTGCTCCAGGTACAGTGGGACCTTCCCTCCACCGTCACCTTGGGTAGAATCCTAGATATTATGGCCACTAAGGTTACCAATCACAACAATTACACCTGGGGGAACAGTCTAAACTCCGACAGCACGCAAGGGCAGAGTAGCAAGCTCCAATCCCCTTACCGGCTCCTTGACAACAATCCAAGGTTTACCGATAAGTGACCCCTGGCTCCTCGACAATGGTTAATCCGAGGTTTACCGTTTGTAATACGTACTGCCTGGCGTCGTTCCCAACGAGGGAGGAATGATCCCCTCACTGGTTCGGACACGAGCTCGTGTTTCTCCTTTAAGAGGAGCTTTCCCAGAATGTAACTGAAACAATTGGATTTGTTCTACTCAAGATAGACTATCTGTTTGGTTTTGTAGTCTTGGAGAGTTAAGTACTCACCTACTCCAAGACCCTAGCCTAAGCTATGTTGGTGCTTCAGAGCCCTAGAAAAATAAAGATTACTAGATTGATTTTAATTTAAGCGTTACTTTTAAGGTTGTTTCTTAAGTCAAAAGGTGATGGAAGTGAAACTAGTGGTGTGTTGACTCGACTCGAAACCACTACAAAATGCACCTAAAATGATTTATCCACTACTTTACTTTTTCGATGAATTGCTTAACTAAAAAGTTGAGAGAATGCAATCCTTATAAAAGCAACTTCTTAATTGAAGACAATCAAAGAAACAATTCGTTTTTCTTTTCCAAGCATAAAAACATAACTTCTCTTTACATGCACGAAAAAACTCTTTTCTTCTTTTGAAAACAAAAAGCTACTTGAAACAAGACTTTTAAGAAGATGTTTTTGTATTTTTCTTTTAATAAAGCAAATAAATCTAATATAACCAAAAATCAATCTTAACAACTCTTAAAATCTATGAAAATGCACTCATAAGCAAACTAAAGGCAAATTTACTCTAAGCAATCTTAACGAGGCCAAAACTAACAATGATTATTTCTAAGGTGTTTTACTTGATCACAATCAAATCAAGGACTAGCTTATTGCAGAACCAAAAACTAGTCAAAACAAAATTCTAATCTTTTTGTCCTTTTTGAAAATGGAAATCAATACTTTAAAAACAAGCAATTCGAAATTTGACCCAAAACAACTCAAATGACAAGTTGCTCAAACAAGGAGACTTTACGGCAGGCTCAACTTCTAAGAAGGTTGACTAACCAGAGATATCTAAGGCTGGACAACTTTCTAAGCTCAAAGTCACTACAAAGCCTTTCCAAAAATCAAACCCTAGGTCTAAACTTCGTTGAAAACCACTAAAACACTCAAAGCTCACAAAACCAGTTCAGGTAAGAATTCTTGACAGGGTACTAAAGGATCTGGGCAGAAAACACTAAGAAAAAACAAAATCTAAAAGTAATTTAAGGCAAAAATGGAATTTTCTTAACTTTTACAGGAAGACGCAGGCCAGCAGTTGTCACAGGTGCGGCCCCGCACTGTGCAGTCGACAACAGCGCGTCCAAGGACGCACTGTGCAGCACACAGAGACTGCGTCTTTCTGGAAAAAGGAAGAAAAACTAAAGCCAACTAAAGCTACAGCTAAGCCACCCAAATACTAATTCTCACAGTCAAAAACCAGAAAATAAAAATGATTTTCTCAAAGCAAAGTTCATATAAAGGAAAAGACTCTCTCATTAATGGATTCCCCAGTGGAGTCGCCAATTTGTCACACGGAATCTGTCAAGGGTGCGGACACGACTGACCTTCCTAGAAGTCTAAGACATTCTAATGACAAACAAGACAAAATGGAGTGATCTTTCTCTAAATACACCTTTTACAACATGAAAACTACAAGTGTTTAGGCTTACCTTATTCCAAAACGCTGTTGTTGAAGTCCGTTCTTGACGATCCGGATGAGCTCCTCCTTCAAGTCAATTCCTGCAACCACAAACAATCAAACAATTACCAAGCACTTGCATTTCATATAATAAAACATATATTCAACATGCAGACCAAGGAACACATGAAATAACTCATTAACACAAGCTATTGAGAAAAATAAACCAGTTTGTATTAATAACGAAACAAAGAAACTCTTACAACCTGGCCTTGGTGTTGTGCAAGTTCCTCCCAGGGTCCATCAAGGGTTTTCCTCTACTTTGACAAAGCTCACCCTCTCCCAAGTAGAATCAAGTGAAGACAATCTCTCCTCACAAAGGCTCTAATGGAAGACCTAAATCCTGCAGCATTTACCCAAAGAAAATGTATAGCTCCAACCTCCTCTCCTTCTGGCTCAATGCCTTCATTTATAGTGCTGTAAAGAGGTTATTCAGGTCCACTATCAATGGGATCATCCCCCTCTATGGGTGGGATAGCTCCCTTATTGATGGGATAGGTTCCCCCTTAATAGAGATACATGAACCAACTGGAGGCGCATCCATTTCATCAAACCGACCTCTAGAATGTTCTAGAAGTAACCACAAGTAACTTTTTCAAGATAAAACTCGCGCATTTTGCCTTTTACAGAGGGACGCACCTGTCCCTTAACATACAGAGCGTCCATGGACGCATATTTTGTGAACATGGTCAGCGTCCCCGCAGGTAAGGCTAGAGAGAACCTGCGACCCCAGAGATAAACATGATTTTTACAAGACTTTCTCTCTTCTTTGAGTTTGAGATGGATAACAGAGGCATGAGACTTGCCTAAGAGGGTAGCATGACTTGTTGATTGGAGCCATACTAACTGTAAGTAGTCAAGGTGACATTTTTTAGTGTAACAGTACTGTCTTGGCCTTCTGAATTCCCGCTTGTGCTTGGCCCATCAAATCCATCTGCTCATGTATTATTTTTATTGACTTCCACTGCTGTTTGATGGATTGGCCAATTTTAGCCCATAGGATTCTCTTTATGTCAGCCATAGCTGTCTCTAGATTCAGCATCTTTTCTAAGGCCTTTATCTTGTCTCTTTGGGCCTTTATTTCTCTGCCCTGCTCTGCTACAGTCATTTTGGAGTTGGTATACTTGGAGTCCAGTTCTGCCAATTTTTCCTTGGCCTTCTTTATTTCGTCTGCTTGGAGCT
The DNA here is from genome assembly GCA_031772625.1 of Pinus tabuliformis. Lineage (NCBI taxonomy): Eukaryota > Viridiplantae > Streptophyta > Pinopsida > Pinales > Pinaceae > Pinus > Pinus tabuliformis. The sequence continues at coordinate 305,135,363 of CM062816.1, read as the reverse complement.
CCATTGCTTTGACGGCCTTGGTCAGTTCTTCTACACTTGGACTAGCATCTGGGGCTGCTGCTGTTCCTGCTGCTTCTGCTGTAGGGGGCACTGCTGCCCCTGAAGTTGCTGCTGTTGTTGATGTAGTTGGAGGAGCTTGGGAAGTGGAATCTGCTTGTTTTTCCTGTAATATTCCTTCCAGCTCTTTCTCCAGTTCCCTAATCCTTTGGTCTTGCTGCATTAGGAGGTCTAGCTGGTCCTCAGCCCGTTTTTGCTTTTGGAGTTCTACTGTTTGAGGGTGCTCTGTGGGCTGCAGCTTCAACCTCTTCTTCATTGCGTTCAAGTCATCATCTTTTTTCTTCAGGAGGGCCTTTACACCCGTTGGATCAATAGGATCATGTCCTAGATCGATGATGATCTCCTCCAGGGACTTTATCCTGTTGTCTTTGGCTTGGGATGACAATCTCTCAAAATCCAAATGGGTGTTGGTGTTTTTGAGGGACTCCTTCAGCTCATGGGCCAAGGTGGCCTTCTCTATTAGGGTCGTATAGACCATCTCTCCAGTTTGCCTGTGGAGTTCAATCTGGTCCATGGGATGTATATCCCTGGCTAGGACCTCCACCCTTGTCTTTATGAAATCTGCAGGTGTCTTAGGCTCCGGCCCCATTGGCTTGAAGTGGCTCAGGAGCAGTCTCTCCTCCTGAATGTCGTATACCGACAATAGCCTCTCTTGCTGGGCTGGTGTTGCATCTACGAATTGCTTGTAGACCTCAGCCCTTAGCAGCTCATTCTGAGCTTTTATCTGTTTGAAAGAAGCCTTGGTGCTTTTGGGCTTCTTTGTCAACTGGGAAGAGGAGGACACCTCTAAGCCATGTTGTAAAGTTTGCTCCTGCTGAAAGGAGCTTGTCCCTGTGTGTTGACTACCCTCCTTGTCTTTTCTCTCACTCTCCAAGACATCATCAGTAATGTCTTCCACCTCTAGGGAGTCTGCTCTTTGCCTTTTGGCTTCTGGCTGGTGGGAGGATCCACTGAGAGGAGTGGACTCTGCTCTTTGTCTTTTAGTTCCCCTTTCCTCATGTGCTGGGGTCTGTAAGATTGGGGCAGTTACTGACTCTTTTTGTGGAGGTGGAATTTGAAGTGTTGGAGCTGCTGGTAGCTGAGTCTGTGGAGGGACATTTTGCCCTTGCTGTTGTTCTTGTTGCTGCCCTGTTTGCTGCTCTGCTTCAGGGGTAGGCTTTTCTTTTGTTACCTCCTCTTCTGTGCCCATTATACCCTTGCCTTTATCTAACACTGGTGCTGATGTAGAAGGTGCCTGTGGAAATGTCTTTGTAGCCGAGGTCCCTTCTCCTATTGAATAAGGCGGTCTGAAAGGTACCTGCTGCACATAGTCCAGGTCAATAGTCTTTTCAAGCTCCCTCCTACTCTTTAGCATTCTCTCTTCCTCAGTTAGATTTTCAACTAGAGTGTCCATCTGCCATTCTTGCAGGTTGGCATATTTTTCAATGTGAGGGTAATGAAAATGTTTAATGCCTATCAGCCTATACTTGTTTCTTCTGGCAGTGATGAAACCTTGAGGGTCATAATGGACCCACCGAAAGCTATAGGATAACTTGTATTTATCCTTGAGGATTAGGTCTGCCTCTTCCCACCCTTCTTTTTTGTTCATGATGAAGGGGCCTAACTCGTGTTTGAACTTGAGGTGGGCCTTCTTTTTGGCGCTGTGGAAATGGGTGAGGTCTGACTGAATCAACTGCCTGTAATATTCTAAGGCAAATAACCTCATAGGTACATATTTTGGGAGCCTGTATGGACAGAGCTCACAGCCATAGATCCTAATGACAGTATGGTTCTCATATAGGTACCAGTCACCTATTTTATATTTTCTAGAAAGCTGCAGGGCTTTCTTTATCTCATTTGATACCCTGGGAGGAGGGGACTTCATCAACAGGCAGGAGACTGGGTATACAAATTGGTCAACAAATTCACAGTAAGTATAGGGTGAGTTTGTGACCTTATGAAAGACAGAGGTCCAGAAGATAACAGATCTTCTTTCCCCTTTGTGATCCAGCCTTCTGATGTAGCATGGGAAGGCTTTAGAGTGGTAGTACATGAATAAGTGGTAAATATATGCTGAGTACCTGAAGACCCCCTGCCTGTCCACCTTGCTCAGCTGATCATGAATCTTATTGGCAATGAACTTAGCAAAGTTATATTTCCTGGCAGGGGGTTGCCGTGGGCTATATGCAGATAGCAATACCAGCATCATTCTGTCCACATGCTCACTGTTTTTGTATCCCAGCACATAGGTAATCATGTCCAGTAAAAGCCTGCCTATGTCATTGAAATGGATACCCAGGTAGGGAGGTGGCTCAGTAGGCTGGCACTCAGGTCTCATGAAATCTCTGGTGACCTTTTGAATCTCCTCACTGGTCATCTTTTCACCAGTCTCTATCAAATAGCTCAAGGAAAACGGGATTAGCAATTCTGTCTGATAAAAGTGTAACATTTTGTTGATAGACTCAGCATTGATGTAGAAAAGGATTCTTCCAGATGGAGTGCTAACAGTTCTGTGCTGCCCATTATAGTTTCCAGCACATAGGTGAATGATCTCAGGGAAGATATTTACAGTTGGGAGACAATAATATGGCAGGTTTGACTCCCATATCCCATGTGTGCCATGACCATCCTTATAGTCCTCTCTCAACTGACTGAAAGTTTGTAAGAAATCCCTATTGCCCTCAAAGTCTTCAATAAGACAGTCCTTGTCAACCAATGGCAAGGTCTCCAGCTCTCTATTTGTTGGTTTCAATGGAGCTACACTGAGGGATGAGGATGCAGAAGCAGCCATTGTAAGGCTTGATTTGAAATAAGGTGATGGATATTGTTAGACCAAGTCTGAAGCTTTTTTTCTCATTGAAAATGCAAGCTAGTCTGTGCAGTTTGTTGCAACCTCTCAGGGATGTGAACTGCCAGGGGTAAGTTGCAGAGGTAATGAGGTTTCTTTTGGTAAGAAATGCAGGTGGCCTATACTCGGCAAAAGGGAACAATGCCGAGCAGCTCGAGGACAATTTTACGGTTTCAGCCCATGGAATGACCGCTCTAATGTTGAATTATAGTTCAGGGGTGGTGCAGGTTGCTTGGGCTTACTTTAGGTAACCAGCAGAGTTGAATTTAGGATTTTTACCAGTCTTTAATGGTGAATTTACAGAGAATTGGAATGCATGGGCAAAAGTGGGGAAAAACTGGTGAAATACCTGGAACACTAGCTTGGAAGCCTGCGGGCCGGGCTGTGGAGGTTAAATGCCGTCGAATTCTGGACTTGCAGCGGTCGAAATGTTGAATTTGATGGCTGGGGACAAATTTCGCGGCAGCTGGTCGACAACGGCTACTTCTTTTGCGCGTGAAAATGACCGAAAACGACTCATTTGGTCGTTTATAACGTTAAATTTGGAAAAAGTATGCATTTGGCGCTTTTCCGCCGATGACATCAGCATGACGTCATGGCGGGGCCCGGGTACGGAGGTGACGTGGCTGCTGAGGTGTGAGCCAGGGTGGCAGGACACGGTGGCGGGTGAATAAGGTGGCAGGGGTACATGGAGGATCACATGGCGCGGGGTGGGCGAAAGGTACTACGTCAGGATGATGCAATAATGACATAAGGGATGGCGGTATCGGAATATTGGTAAGCGGGTTCCCCGTACCGCTTTTGCTGGTGAGTGGTATTGGGGAGGGGGGCTCCGAACAACCCCGGCGATTGACACGCGTCCAGGGTACGGAGCGGGAAACCACTTTCCCCGGACGCTAAAGGTCGGCAGGTCGGGGGACGAAAGTGACCGCCCACCGTTAGATCTGGGCGGCGGAGATCGGACGGCTGGCGGGTCCTCCGACGGATCGTGCAGGTTGGGGGGGGCCCGCCGGCCCATTATAATATTCAATTTAATATTTCGGGCAGAGAACTATAGGAAAGTGGGTTTGTCATGTGTTTTGGGATTTTTTCGGGTTTTCAAGGGTTTTTGGAGGGTTTTTATAAGAAAAAGTGGTTTATAGGGGCGATTCTAGCAAGGGAAAAAGGGGTCTTTTGTGTTTTTGAGCAAAGGGACGGTGAGGGCTGAGGGAAGAGGTTACTGCTCATAACCAGGGGTTAGAGCAGCTCCAAGATAGGGTTGACCACAGTCCCATATGGACTAAAGTCTCCCTTGACCATTTATTTGGCTATAGTGCCAAGAGGAGAATATGTACATAGTGCTGGGATTTATACACCTTAGTGTTATTTATAGTAGGGAAAGGGGGACATAGGGGATTTAGATAGTAGAGTTAGTGGTTAAGATGTATGAGAGGGTAAATGAAGGGAAACCACTAAGTTTATTTGAAATTTACTTAGTTTAGGGAGTAGATCAAAATGAAAAGAATTTTACACAGGAAATGTGGCTTTTAAATGAACAAGAACCATCATAAAACCTTAGAAATTTCTCATCAATCTCCATGGATGAAGGGATGTTAGTAATAAGAGTGGAAGGGGAATTCGGGGAATTTAGACATGCTCCTTTGCCTTGCTTTTCTTATTTAACCAGCAAGATTCAATCTGGAATGAGTACCACTTCTGCAACCCCATCTACTTACCCAGCTACTGTGCCTAGCATTTTTTATTTCTTCTTGGAGGGTGAACTTGGACTTGCAGACCCTTACTTGCCTTTTCTTTTATTTGGCTTTTTCTTTTGTTTTTTCTATCTACTTATACCCTTATTTCTTCCAAGGTCCCAGATTAAGCTGTTGGGAGCCTTTTCTTCTCTACCTGAACTACTTGTCTGCCAAGATTAAACAGTTTGGACAGACTTCCTTCTCTAATCTACAACTGCAAATTTAAACCATGGAATGATCCAGATTAGACTGTTGGACCATCCATCAAAATTTTAAGTCCATACCAAGCTATAAGCACAGATTGGATTCTCTTGGAAATATGTGATCTTTGAATCATCAAAGCAGAGCATATTTGGACCTCTCATAGCCAATCATGAAATATGAAACCTATTGGTATAGGTAGCTAACAAATGGCTAGATGCATTCAAGAAGAAACAAGGGAAGAAGTGTAAGAAATTCCCATGCCTAAAGGTCCTCCTGCTGCCTTTTCTTTTCATGCAAAGAAAAGAAATAATTCCAGGACTAAATCAAATGGAAAGGCTGGACCTAAGGCTAGAAGAAAATGACAATGTTACATTTGCGATAAAGCAAGTCACTATGCAAGGGAGTGCCCTGATAGAAAGGACTCACTCTAGGACGATGATCAAAATCCCTCTGATGGCAATCAAAGGAATGACAAATTCAACAGCAAAGGTAAGAGGAGAGCTGGGAATCAAGGAAGAGGACAAGCATTCAAGAAAGCCAGAAATTCCAGGATGTATTAAATGCACCTGACCTCAAAAAGAACCTAGTGTCCATCTCGGGAACGGAAGACAAAGGCTACAAGGTAACCTTCAGCGATGGCAAGGTATGTATATGGAAAAATAATGTTAAAGATGCCTTTACTCTTGGGTTTAGTGTTGATTCATTATATCAGGTCGATTGAAGTCTGCTAGGTGTCATGTCTTGTGACACATCTCTTTAGTCTGAACTTTGGCATCAGAGGTTTTCCCACCTTCATTACAAAGCTCTACCCGATGTAAGACAGATGGTAACAGGGATGCCTGAATTCCAAGTAGAGAAAGAAGGTGTATGTTCGGGATGTGCCAAAGGAAATCTCAAAAGGGGACCATTCCCCTCAAGCCAAAGCAAGACCTCTGATATATTACAGTTGGTTCACTCAGGCATACCTGAGGTTGGCATTAAGAGGGAGACTACTACACCACATACTCCTGAGCATAATGGTGTGGTGGGAAGGAAGAACTGCACGATTGTGGAAGCTGTCCGGGCCATGCTACATGATCAAAGTCTTCCTAAGTTTCTATGGGTTGAAGCTGCAAACACTGCCGTATATGTACAAAATCGATGCCCTCATCAAGCATTTGGTTCCAAGACTCCTAAAGAAAAATTCACCAGTAAGAAACCTGATGTTTCTCATTTTAAAATATTTGGAAGCCCTGTATACTTTCATGTGCCGAAAGAGAAAAGAAATAAATTGGGAGCATCTGGAAAGAAGGGAATTTTCGTGGGCTATGGTGAAAATACTAAAGGCTATAGAATCTATGTAGACGGTCAAAGGGAAGTCATAATTAGTCATGATGTCACCTTTGACGAAAATATGGATCTCAACAAGGTGATCAATCTTCCGACTTTGAGGAGCTCTCAAGAAGCCAACACCAGGGAACCGAAAGAAAAGGGTGATGAATCAATGCCTGATGTAGAAGAACCCATGGATCTGATTGATCCTCCTCCATATGAGCCTTCCTCTTCTAGGAAGAGGCCTTCATGGCTTAAGGGGTTACTTGATGATGCTGAAGGACATGCTGCACCCAGAGGAACCTTTTGTGAAAGTAAGAAACTTAACAGGTATCAGGGATACCTGACCATCATGAGCACGATCATATAAAATGAACCTTCATCATTCTTAGATGTCATCTAGCATTAACTATGGAAGGATGCTATGACCATAGAATATGAGTCTATTATGGGGAATGATGTCTGGGAGGTAGTTCCTAGACCCTGGACAAGACAATTGTTACTTTAAAATGGCTTTACAAGATAAAGCATGCAGCAAATGGAAGTATGGAAAAATATAAGGTTCATTTTGTTGCTCGTGGTTTATACCAGAAGGGAGGTATAGACTATGATATTTGCACCTGTTTCCAGATATACGACCATCCGCTTGATCATAGCCCTTGTGGCTTCACAAGGATGGAACCTACATCAGATGGATGTTAAGACCGCGTTCTTGCATGGTTCTATCAAAGAAGAGGTCTATGTGGAGCAACCTGAAGGATTTGAGATTTATGATTGAAAATCTCATGTATGCAGGTTGAAGAAGGCTCTCTATGGGCTGAAGCAAGCACCCCGAGCATGGTATGAGAGGATTGATAGCTAGTTGATGAAGCTGGGATTCACTAGGAGTGAAGCCGATCCTAACCTTTACTTTAAGGTTGAAGATGACAAGCCTCTCATACTGCTATTGTATGTGGATGACCTCTTTCTAACAGGTGCAAACCCTCTCATTCACAAATGTAAGAGGGAGTTGGCTTCTGAATTTGAAATGAAGGACCAAGGACTTGAAGTGTGGCAGAAGCCAAGGGAAATTTTCCTATCTCAAGGAAAATATGTGGTAAAGATATTGGAAAGATTCGGTATGATGGACTGCAAGCCTGTGACTACCTCGAGGATCTTAACTTTTAGAAGTTATATGGTAGTGATGTCGGACCAAATTTGGGAAATGCCTCTGAGTTTCATAAACTCATTCGCATTGATGTTCTTGGTGAACCTCCATCCGAACATATGTTTTGCAGTTAGCATTGTGAGCTCATATTTGGTTGAGCCTCACTGGATTGATGCCAAGAATCTTCTGAGATATCTTCGTGGTACAATGGGTTAAGATACACTGCCAGAGATGTGAGACTACTTGGATATACTGATTGGGCAGGCAGTGTGGTGAACCGTAAGAGCACTTTCGGGTGTTGTTTCACCTTGGGATCTGCTTCGATATCCTGGATAAGCAGGAAGCAGAAGTCGGTGGCTTTGAGCACCGCTGAAGCAGGATATATTGTTGCTAGCATGACCTCGTGTGAGACAGTCTGGTTGCGAAAGCTCTTCAGTGAGCTGTTTAGATTTACATTGGTTACCACTGTGATTCTCTGTAACAACCAGAGGTGGGATTCGATTATTGAGGAATCCCGTATTCGTCAATTGCTCCAGCAGATAGACATCATCTGGGATATGGTAAGTCGATGAGCAAGGAAGCTCATCACATTAAGATGATGTACAGGTTGATACACCTTGTCAAAGCCCCGAGGAAAGATCTAATCTGTGATTTTCCCAAATGACTTGGAGTCGGCAAGAAACCCTTGTACAAGGGTCCTGCATGTTGCATACATTGAGCTCTGGGAGCTCTAAAGGCTTGCGGTTCCTACTAGAGCATCATATGACCACAGGGTGACTCACCCTCCCCTGGTGGTGCACACTGGAATAAGATGATTCGCTCTCCTGTGGGACAAGATGATTCACTCTCTTGTGGAACAAGATGATTCGCTCTCCTGTGTAGCAGGATGATTAGTTCCCCTGTGAGGCCTAGATTGATGTGTTCTCCATGGCAGCCTGGATTGATGTGTTCTCCATGGCAATTGTAGCAGGATTGATGTGTTATCCTGTGAGACCTGGATTGATGTGTTCTCCATGGCAATTGTAGTAGGATTGATGTGTTCTCCTGTGAGGACAGGATTGATTAGTTCTCCTGTCGAGGCATCCTACCCATGCAGTCTGGGACTCATGGGAAGTACCTCTCATCTGATCAATGAGCAGGGAAATGAAGTTAGGGACCATAGTAGTACCGATGGATGCATCGTTGTAACTACCGTACTCCCTACGCTAGGATGACCTCCATTGATCTGGGATCAATGATACTAGTCTGGGACCAGTGGTAGGAGTTGTACCATACTATGACGCTGACTTCGAGTCGGTTGAGACTGGTCTGGGATCAGTGGTACATACTCTGAGACTGACTTTGAGTCAATGGAGGATGATATTGGTCTGGGACCATTAGAGTTGTACTCACTATGACGCTGACTTTGGGTTGGTTGAGACTGGTCTGGGACTAGTGGTACATACTCTGAGACTGACTTTGAGTCAGTATGATACATCCTCGATCATTTCTTCTTCTTCATAATTCGGACAAAAGCAGAGTAGAACAGAATAATGCAAGAGCAGAGCAGAACAGAACAAAACAGTACAGATCAGTGCAGGGCAGAACAAGACAAAGCAGAACAGGCAAAATAGAGCAGAGCAGGGCAAGGGTCAGGTTGTACAAGGCAGTGCATTTGATGGATGAATAGTAACGACCGATAGACAGATTGCAGATGAAGTTCTCCATGGTTGAGAGGGAGTGTTAAAATTGGCAACTAGGGAAAAACTTCATGTGGGTCATCTTATTCATGGCTGATAATATTTTTATTAGATTCCTCTCGTCGAGAGGTGTAGGATTGATATAAAGATCATCCAATTCCGATAAGTATTCATGGAGATATGAATTTATCTTGATTATGGAATTATTATCAAGCCGACCTACAACTCATGTAGGCTCAGAAGCCCAACAGTCGCATCTATTCACCCACCAACGTTGTGTATAAATATAAGAGGATTTTTCCTCATTTGGACTCACTCATCTCATCACATCTCTCTCTCTCTCTACTGCGCAGATATGAGTCTCTTCTCTACTGCGCTGAAATGGGTCTTTCTCTCTCTCACACATGTGAAGCCGGAAGCTGTTGAATTTGAAGCTGCAACTGCAGAAGTAAAGATTGACTTGCGTGGCCTAGAAGATCTCCTCTTTGGAACTACATTGTAGGTTCATCTGAATCTCCTTTGAAATACGAAAATTTTGGTGGTGGAAAGAAGTCAATCTGACGAACGGTTTGCAAGATATCGACTGCCCTAGTTTGAAGCCGGAAACTGTTGAAACTGAAGCCGCAACTGCAGAAGTAAAGATTGACTTTCGTGGCCTAGAAGATCTCCTCATCTGAACTACACTGTAGGTTCATCTGAACCTCCTCTGGAAGCCGAAACTTTTGGTGGTGGAATGAAGTCAATCCGACTGTCGGTTTGTGAGATATGGTCTGCCCTAGTTTGATAATGAAGCCGCTAATGCTGATGCTACTGATCTAGGGTTTGCTACTGCTTATATGAATTAGATTTATTGTACTATTTCTCTCTGCTAAATTATTGAAGATAAAAGAAGATTTGATCAAAGGGTTTCCCCACACATTGTGGGGTTTGTCCCTGGCTAGCCGCCACATCTTGTGTCTCTTGTCTTGGCTTGTTTTCTATCGATCGTTTAATGTTCTATCTACACTTTACTTTATGTACATGTGATTGCTAATCGGTGGAATATAATAAGAAAAAGAAGTAAACTGTTATAAGCATAGAACATACCATAACTTAACAATGTTAAATCCGCCTTCTTGCATGGGGACTTGCATGAAGAAATATATATGGAACAACCTATTGGCTTTATACAAACAGACTCCAGCCTTGTATGTCGGCTTAAGAAATCCCTTTATGGTCTCAAGCAAGCTCCTCGAGCTTGGTATGCCAAAATGGATAACTTTCTTTTAGAATCTATCTTCTCTAGGTGTCATTCTGACAATACTGTCTACACCAAGAAAGTGGGCAAGTCTCTTATCATTCTTGTTCTTTATGTTCATGATCTTATCCTGACTGGTAGTGATCCCAGCCTTATAAACCATGTTAAGTCTAGCCTTAAAAGGAAGTTTGAAATGACAGACTTAGGACACTTACATTATTTTCTCGGTCTTCAAGTCTTGCAATCCAAGGAAGGTATTTCCCTTTCTCAGTCCAAGTATGCCTGTGATATTCTACGACATTTTCACATGGAAGACTGTAAGCCAGCCCCTTCTCCCTTTCAGTCTGGAGTCAAACTTTCAGTCACTTGTACTTCTCCTGAAGTTGATGCTACCTTATACCGTCAACTTGTGGGAAAACTTTTGTATCTAACCCATACTCGTCCTGACCTTTCCTTTGCCATTGGCCTTGTTTCTCACTTTATGCAAAACCCACATGAAAGTCATTGGAAAGCAGCTTAAAGAATACTTCATTATGTTCAAGGTACAGTTCAATTTGGGATTCATTACATTGTCGAAGCAGCTCCTCTATTGGTTGGTTTCACTGATTCCGATTGGGCTGGTGACCCTGATGATCAGAAGTCTACTGCAGGTTATGTGTTCACTCTTGGTTCAGGACCTATTACATGGGCTTGCAAGAAACAAGGTGCCATTTCTCTTTCTTCAGCAAAAGCAGAGTATCGTGGTGCCGTAGAAGCTAGTAAGGAAGCCTTGTGGCTTTGTCAGATCCTGTCAGAGTTTGGCTTTCAGCAGCAGCATCCGACTACACTTTGGTGTGATAATCAAAGTGCCATTCAGCTATGCAAAGATCCAGTCCAACATCAGCGCAACAAACACATTAAACTGCACATGCACTTCATCAGAAAGCTCATTCACAACCATGTTCTTGAAGTGCAATATTGTTCAACAGATGATTAAGTTGCAGACATCTTTACAAAGGCTCTCACAGAGGCGAAGTTCACTAAACTTCGATTTATGGTTGGAGTTCAGGAAGTTGTCACTAAGGGGGGATAGGTTCTAGTGCCTCCTTCCTTCTCCTATTGTGTCATATTTGTAAATCCTTCAATCCTATCCCAAGTTGTTCTTAAGGGGGGATGTTAGGATATTCCGACACATAGGAAATAGTTAAGTACAACTTGGTCTAGTATAGAGTTAGGTATAGAGTTAGGTAAAGTGTGTTTCTTTACTATGTACATTTTGTAACTTACAATCTGGCAGTCACGATATGTAGTGATCTGACGGTTTATTCTCTCCTCGGTATTACCAACACTTGATCCGTGGCTTAACACCTGATTGGTCCATGATCTCTATTTAAAGAGCATGGAGGGTCATTTGTAGTGTGATCCATCTATGAGAGAAGCATATGTAAATTTTCATTCTTTTATTAATAAATTGCCTGAAGTGGCCGCGTTGGCTCAGGCCGTGGATTGTTTCCCTCTTTGAGGGTTTTAACCACGTCAAAATACTGGTGTATTGATCTATGATCTGTTTGTGAGCAGTGTCCTTTAGTGTTCTGTTTGAGGAACTTACCCTGTAAATTCCTACAAACAAAAGTCCAAAAACATCATCATTGCCTTAATAAGTGATGGAAAGAACATCATCACTTTTACAATTATTCGCAACACATGATTTACAAGATGTGGCCATGACAAGCTACTATTTTTAGTAAAACCATCTCTTACTTAATAAAGTGGACCACCATGAATGTGGCAGATTCATTTGTTGAACATATTCGCCAGATGGCTTATTTAATGATGCTTTTAAGTCATGCAGTATCCAGAAAATGGCTCTCTAGTGTCCAACCTCATTTCAACGACTACAATAATTATTTCTCCTCCAAACTTTCTAGATTGACTTGGAATGCTTATTCCTGGCGTGCCTCTGATGAGTTCCCATGGAACCCTCACTATTACTGGAATGTGATGAAGTTACCTCATCATTTGTCGTTGGTTGGTCACTGGCTATCTTGGAGCATTCTCCAACCCCTCTTATGTCATATCCAAGTCCTACATAACGAGGCAATTCCTTCACTTTCATGGGATTCACAATGCCTTAGCCATTAATGTTGAGGTCGTTTCCTTGTACCCCATTTAATTCAACAATTTTCATCTAGTTCTTGTAGTATGTTTCTCAAAAGCAGTGAAATCATCATCATAAAAATTACATGAAATTGAAGAATCACTTCTTACCTCAGGCTTGTTATGTTGCAACTTTTCTAAGGCCTCCTCCTTAGCTTATAACAAATGTTGCAACCTTTGTTTCTCCTTCTTTGCTTCTTGTAGGAGTCTCCTTGGTTCAGCATTCTCCGCCTAAATGCTTTGGTTGTGTTATGTAACCAGCTCAAGAAAAGATAGATCAACACCTTAGAATTCAACCTCTTCGAGGGGGCAACCTCCTTTACATTACATAAATGAACAATTCTTCGATGATACAAATGACAAAACCTCCTTTCTATATATAGGAGTCTATGGAGTCACAATATAATCCAGCCGACCTAACAATAATAATATAAAGCCACAAAAATAACAATAGAGGGATTCTATGGGCACATTAATAACAATATGGGGGTAATGGGGGTACAACAATATAAATAAGGGGTATAACTACAATAGTAATGGGGTAATCACTAGTATTATAGGGACCCAACATGCCCCTCTCCTTCAAAAAAGTGTTGTCCTCAACGCTTGAGTAGTTCTGGATACTTCTGCATAAAATTCTCATCCTCCCATGTGGAATCTTCAGTGGATAAGTTCTTCCACTTGATAAGGTACTCTGAAATTGATCGATTTCGTAGCTGTCGAGTTCTTGTTTCTATAACTGCTTCCGATTCCAATATAATTTTTCCTTCCTCGTCAAGTTCTGGCAATATTGTTTGAACTGGAAGCTTGTCGCCTATAACCTTCTTTAAGCATGAAACATGGAAAACTGGGTGCAATCGAGAAGCTGCAAGAAGCTCCAATTTGTATGCCATAGTACCAATCTTTTGCAACACCTTGTATGGACCATAATACTTTGGTGATAATTTATTATCCTTCTTAGCTTGCTTAAGGGACATTTGCTTATATGGTTGTAGCCGTAGGAATACCCAATCACCTACATCAAAACTTCTTTCACTGCGATGTTGATCTGCCTGTTGTTTCATTCTATTATGTGCCAACACGAGGTTATCCTTTAAGAGTTGGAGGACTTGTTGTTGATGTTCGATGTGATGTTCCACTGCCTGAACCTTAGAATTTTCTCTTAAATATGATGTGATGGATGGTGGTTGATACCCATAAAGTGCCATAAATGGGGTCATTTTTGTTGCTGTATGAAGGAAGTGTTATACCACCATTCAGCCAGAGGCAACCATTTGACCCATTGTGTCTGTTTATCAGATACAAAGCAACGAAGATATCCTTCCAAACATTTGTTTACTATCTCAGTTTTCCCATCAGATTGAGGATGATAAGATGAGCTATGAGCTAACTGAGTACCAAGACAAGAAAATAATTATGTCCAAAAATTTCCAGTGAAAATGGGATCTCTGTCACTTACAATAATCTTTGGGTTTCCATGTAGCTTTTGAATTGTTTCCATAAATGCAGTAGAAACTGTACTGGCTTTAAATGGATGTGATAATGCACAAAAGTGTGCATACTTGGTAAGTCTGTCAACTACCACCATGATGACACTCTTTCCCTCAGACTTGGGTAAACCTGTGATAAAATCCATTGAAACCTCCTCCCAACGTTGGCTTGGAATGGATAAAGGTTGTAATAGACCTGGTGTCTTAATTGTTTCAACTTTATTTTGTTGGCAAACCAAACATTCTGCCACAAACTTTTGAATATCTGATTTAAGGCCATCCCAAAAAAATTCCTTCTTAACCCTGTGGTAAGTTTTTAAAAATCCTGAGTGCCCTCCTAAGGGAGAAGTGTGCAATTCCATAAGAATCTTTTGTTTTAGCTGGGAATTCTTACAGAGGTATAAGCGATCTTTGTACCATAACGAATCATTTTTCCAGCTAAATGTATCAAATGTACTGGAATCTTGTTGTAGCTTTCGAATAAGTGCCCACACTTCTTCGTCATTCTTCCATTCCTCCCTTGCTTCATTTATCCAATCTGGTTGGATAATAGAAATAGCGCACAACAATGCTTCCACATCCTCATCCTTCCTTGAGAGTGCATCTGCCACCACATTTTGCTTCCCTTTTTTGTAGATGATTTCAAAGTCATAACCCAACATCTTTGTGACCCACTTTTGTTGCTCTTCAGAGGATAATCTTTGTTCTAAAAAGTATTTAAGGCTATCATGATCCGTTTTTACCTTGAAGTGTCTTCCCATTAGGTAGGGTCGCCATTTCTTAAGTGCATGGAGTATTGCCAACATTTCCTTCTCATAAATAGCTTTGCTTAGAAACTTTCCCTTGATTGGACGACTTTCAAAAGCAATGGGTCTTTCATCTTGCATTAGAACAGCACCAATTCCATTTCCTGAAGCATCACATTCCACAATAAAGGTTTTTGTGAAGTCCGGTGTAGCTAAGACCGGTGCTTGGCACATTGCCTCTTTAAGATGTTCAAAGGCCTTTGTTGCTTCCGGAGTCCATGAAAATGCATCTTTCTTCAATAATGTTGTTAGAGGTGCTGCTATTCTCCCATAATTCTTAACAAACTTGCGATAATACCCTGTCAACCCAAGAAATCCTCGCAGATGCTTTATGGATGTGGGGATTTTCCATTCCTTAATGGCTTTAATTTTGCTAGGGTCTACCTTAACTCCTTCATGAGATACAATATGACCCAAATATTCCACCTCCTGGACTCCAAAGAAACATTTGGATCTTTTTGCATATAATTGTTTCTCTCCAATAGTTGTAGCACCCTGTCAACATGTTCAACATGATCCTTCCAAGACTTGCTGTAGATTAGTATATCATCAAAAAATACTAACACAAATTTTCTAAGGAATGGTTTGAAAATTGAATTCATCAAACCTTGAAATGTTGAAGGTGCATTGGTAAGGCCAAAAGGCATGACCAAAAATTCATAATGACCCTCATGAGTTCTAAATGTCGTTTTTGGAATGTCTTCAATCTTCATTCTGATTTGATGATATCCTGAACGAAGATCCAACTTGGTGAAGTAAATTGATCCATGCAATTCATCCAGTAATTCATCAATGACAGGAATGGGGAACTTATCTTTAATAGTGAGCTTGTTGAGCTCCCTATAATCCGGACACATGCGCCATGATCCATCCTTCTTGTGCACCAATACTACTGGAGCAGAGAAAGAACTTTGACTCGGTTGAATTATACCAGCCTCTAGCATTTCTGCAACCATACGTTCAATTTCACTTTTTTGGACATAGGGATATCTGTACGGCCTGATGTTTGGAGGAACACTTCCTGGAATCAGATGAATAGCATGATCATGATCACGCATAGGTGGGAGACCTTTGGGAGTCTCAAATACCTTGGAATGATTGTCCAGGACTTTTTGGAGATCTGGAGAAATAGATGATTCTAATGTGGAAACATCTAGCGAACATAATTGTGCAATTACACCCCTTTGCTCCTTTTTTAGAAGCTTTGTCATACCATTAGAGCTGATTATCTTTCCTGGTTTCCCTGCAATACCCCTTAATTCAACTTCCTTTCCTTCCACAGAAAAATTGATGAAAAGTTCTTGAAAATTAAAAGCTATTGTACCCAAGGATTGTAGCCATTGGACTCCTAGTACAACATCAGCACCTCCCATTGGAATGGAAAGCATTGGGCTAGTCAATACATATTCTCCCATGGATAGCTTGATATTATGGCACTTTCCAGAGCAATTTATTGTTCCTCCATTTGCAATCATCACTTGACACTCTGGTGCTGGATATAGGAAGCAATTCAATTCTTTTGCTACCCTACAATGAATAAAATTGTGGGTGCTTCCTGAATCAATCAACACTATTACCTTTTTCTTCTTGATTTGTCCTTCTATCTTGATGGTTTGAGGAGTGGTAATTCCCGCCAATGCATTACAAGATATGGTCGGATTTATTTGTTCTTCATCTAGGCTTTGTTCCTGGAGCATATCTTCTTCTTTTGACCTTTCTTGCTCCTTTTCTTCTTCCTCTTCACAATCTATGTAGAATAATTTCTTCTCAGCACACTTATGACCTTTAGTGTATTTGCTATCACAACTGTAACAAAGCCCTTTTGCTCTTTTTTCTTCCAATTTTGTGGTGTCAACCTTATAGGTTGTGGAAGACTAGGGGCAACAACACTTCCGTCTTTATAGTTGTGAGTGGTATGCTTCCTGGTTGCCATAATTTTGCTTTCCATTTTTCTTGCTAACCTGAATGCCTTCTCTAATGAATCAGGTTCCCAAAGTCGAACATCATGTTGGATATTATCCTTTAAAGACCCTATGAACACATCAATCCTATGCTCCTCTGGAATATCTTTTACCCTTATGTTCAATTTTTGGAACTCCTCAATGTGCTCCATTATTGAACCCTTTTGTTTGAGACTTATCAATTGGCTAAAAAAGTGTTGCTTTTTGTATCCTCATAATGTGCTATCAATTCTTCCGTAAAAATTGCCCAAGTGATAAATTTTTTACGAGATAAAAGCCATTGATACCATACAAATTGATTTGGTTCCAAATATAAAGTTGCCATACGTACCTTTTGTGTGTTTTGCACATTATTGAGATCGAAGAACTGCTCCATCTGTAATATCCATGTGGCGGGATCCTTGCCATCAAACTTCCTCATATCGATTTTTGGAATATGGTGGGTCTTCGATCCAACATTAGAGTCTATGGAATCATGATTAACATTTCTTTTGTTCACATCATGAGTTTCCTTTACAACCTTTTCACCATTAGTAAGTATTTCTTGTAGAAAATTTGTCAAATCTGTCTTCAAATCTGCCATGTCTGTCTTCAAATTTGTCCTCAAATCTGTCTTCAGATCATCCATCTTAGCTTCCATGCCCTTTATCTTAGATTCCACGCCATTTATCTTAGCATCTGTTAGCTTTTGTGAGCATGACATTTGTTGCACTTGTTCTTGTAGTTTTGATATATCATGTAGCATTTCTTCCTCTTCTTCATGAGTCATGCTAGAGCTTTCAGGTTCCTTACTAGGTGTTTGCATTTTCTTTCCTCGGGGCATCAGTTACCGATAATAATTCTTTACTATGCCCTTTGAATTCCTTCAAACCAAGCTTATGCAAAAATAAAAAATAAAAACTACACACCTTTTTTTACTTTGTAGAATCCTGATATTGAATCTGATGTATCTCTGTAATTTTGAATCATCCAGTTCTGAAATTGTGACCTGTACTAGCCTTCTATGTCCTCTTTCTAATGCCACTAGTCTGAACCAAATTGGATTCTCCAAGAAAGAGTTATGCACAACTCCCGCAGTGACCTGATTATAGACTAGTTCAGTAGAGAGAACTTGTATGAAGTGCCACGTGTCACTGTTTCAACCTTTGACTCTAAAAAATATATAAAAGAAAACTACATTCCGTCCTCTTTCTATACCTTCTTACGAAATTTCAATCTGATGCTCAGAAAGAAAGTTATGATGATTTTCCCCAGGTCACCTGTTTTGAGTGTAATTCAGGAGTCTGCAAAAAGACCAACTTCCTAAGATCATATCTCCGAAAATATCGCGCGAAAAGCTCTGAAATTCGGACCCAAGGTTCACCGCGATTTCTTCTCAAATGAGTTTTTTTTTGCGACTTGTGAAACGTCACAGAAAAAAGTTATAGCGAAAATGCCACGATGACCTGTTTGGAGCAGCGAAACCCTAGAATCCAAAGCTCTGATACCAAATGTTATGTAACCAGCTCAAGAAAAGATAGATCAACGCCTTAGAATTCAGCCTCTTCGAGGGGGAAACCTCCTTTACATTACATAAATGAACAATTCTTCGATGATACAAATGACAAAACCTCCTTTCTATATATAGGAGTCTATGGAGTCACAATATAATCCAGCCGACCTAACAATAATAATATAAAGCCACAAAAATAACAATAGAGGGATTCTATGGGCACATTAATAACAATATGGGGGTAATGGGGGCACAATAATATAAATAATGGGTATAACTACAATAGTAATTGGGTAATCACTAGTATTATAGGGACCCAACAAGTTGATTTCTTCAAGTTCTTGGAGCCATGCCGTATTCGGTGCCCTTTTCATTTTTGGCACAACATCTGCTGAAATCTTGGTCTCATCACCCAAATCGGAACCCAAATCAATGGGTTTACCCATTGAAACCCTAAGAGTTGAAATCTTCATTTCATCCCCTGAGTCTAATCCCAGGTCAATTGGTCCACCACCTGCAAATCCCATAGCTATGATCTTCTCATCATCCTATGATTTAGATTCTTGGTCTTGTTGCACAGTTGCAACTGTCTTTTGCTTCTCTTTTCTATCGTTCCTCTTAGGTCTCAATTATGGATGAAGTTTCCAACAATTCTCCTCATCACGCCCTTCCCTCTCATAATGAGTACAAGAGGGCCTTACTTCTCTTCTCTTAGTTGTTTCTTCCTTCTTCGGGGGCATCTTGCTCATACTTCCCCCTACTTTCAAGATGTACAACCTTCACACTAGCTTCATCAAGAGACTTAGGTTCAAATAATAATAATGAATGACACAAAAAACTATGCAAAGTGCCAATATATTTCATCAATGTCTCAGAATTTTCTAGTGTAACATTCAATGCTAATGTTTGTTTTCTAAACTCCTCTGTAAAATTATGAATAGTTTGATCTTTACTTTGTTTCAAATGTTTCCATTCCATCATGGCCTTATGT
The DNA here is from genome assembly GCA_031772625.1 of Pinus tabuliformis. Classification (NCBI taxonomy): domain Eukaryota; kingdom Viridiplantae; phylum Streptophyta; class Pinopsida; order Pinales; family Pinaceae; genus Pinus; species Pinus tabuliformis. The sequence goes on along the minus strand of CM062816.1, from coordinate 305,116,292 downwards.
TTGTAACCCAATGGGTAAAATTGTCCTCTTAAAGCAGAAATGAACTCAGACCAAGATGAAAGAAGTTTACGACTACTCTTACCACCTTGTTGAAGTTTTCTTTCCCACCAAACGAGAGCGATGCCACTCAATCGAAGGGATGCTAGTTGGATCTTGGCTTCATCCTCTTTGATTTGTTGTATAGGGAAATACACTTCAACTTCTCTTATCCAGTTATCTAGATTTTATGCATTAGATTCTCCACCAAATATAGGTAAATCAAATTTGACATCCATCTTGAAAAAGAGCTTTTTAGATGCATTCCTTTGATTCTTGTTAGAATGATGAGAAGAAGAAGAAGAAGAATTGTCACTAGGAATGGAGAGGGCGGTTCAAGAGGATCCCCTCTTCCATGTTCATGATTTATCGATGCATTGTCATCTGTCTCTTTCTTCTCTGGCTCGATTGTCTTGTCATACTCTGCAAACAACTTGCAACTTTCTTTGCCATGGTGAAGAAGATATTGTGATAATTTTTTTCTTCCTCCATTTGAGCTTCCTCATCTACCATGTTTCGTCTTTGTGGTGCACGCACCGGTTTGGGATCAAAGGATTTGAGTTTTCCTTCTCCTCTTTCGAGCTTGTTCTTGGTTAGCATTCACTCATGCAACTCACATCAAGAATACCTGATATGATCTGAACTTGATCCAGATATTTTGACTTCAAGGGTTCATTTATAATTGCATATAAAACAGTACATTAACCAAGTAACTTAACACATGACAAAGAAGCAAAAATCATAAAGCAACCATGAGATCAAAGGCACACAAACAATTTTATTATAGATTTCACCTAATGTGGCCTCCTTCTTTGCACCCTTCTCAAAGTGGGGAGGCCTTCTTTTATTAAGTGGCATCAAAGAAATCAATTACAAACAAATTTACAAAATTGACCCTTATACCTCCAATTCGGATGATGGCCTGAAAATGGATATCTCGAATGGAGAAACAAACAACATGGTTGGATTCTTGGCACGAAAACGTGAAAAATCGAATATAAACTTGTCCAATTCCCCTCTAAAGGAATCTTTTCGCATATCAATGATTCCCACACTGATGGTTTCACACCGCTAAGCTGCTCAGGGTTTTTTGCTTGTCCTCCATCACTCCTATTGTCACTCATTGCCAAATGATTTTTCAGTTATCCAAAGTGAAAAATAGCAGTGAAGTTTGAAGCCATATTCTAAGCCACGGAAGCTCTCACAGCTAAATCATACCCTCTCCATTACATATTTTTCAGAATGAGCTTTCCAACAGTATGTGGAAGTTCGAAAACGGACTTCTAGATCAAAAGATAAGGCTTGCTGAAGTTACCCTTTGAAAGCCAGAAAACAAAGAGAAAGAGACCAAAGGTAAAGGCTCATTGCAAATCACAATTAGAGTTTCTAGTAGCAGCAGATGAAGGCAGTAAGATCAGTGATCACCGATATTGCAAATTGCATATTGGAGGTCCTAGCAATCAAGACATATCGGCGGGGTAAGATAAAGATCGTCGATATTGCACTTCGGGAGCACATTGAAAATCACAATCAACGTTTTTCTAAAGTGGCCATAGGGGAGGTCAGATCAAGTATCACAATCAGCGATCGCTGATATCACAAAATCGGTGATCATGGGTTTTAGGGTCAAGGGAATCGCACATCGGCGAATCGGCGTGATGGCAAGGTTACAACTCCAAAACATTACGATATCGTGATGTTGTGATGGGATAGTGTAAGGTGTCCGGAGGGCCGAAAAACAATCAACAAAGAAAATCAGTTAAAAACTAAGGGCAGGCAGACCCTTTTCTCTCTCCTCAAGGGACCATGTGGCAGAGCACCATTGGATCCAATAATGACATGGGGAAGTTGACGTCAACATGACGTGATAGTACAGTGCATGATGTGGTAGTATGGTGATGATGTGACAGTACAGTGCATGATGTGGCAGTATGGTGATGATGTGGCAGTATAGTGATGATGTGGCAGTACAGTGATGACATGGCAATATAGAGGACATGTGACATGATGATTCGGCATTTCCAGGGTGTTAAGGGGGCATTTCTAGGTGACACGTGTCACCACTCACAAGGTGACACATGGCAAGGTATGACAGCATCACACAAATCGGCGATCGATGGTCCCTACTCATCAGAATGCAACTAAATACATGGTCTAGAAAAGTTGTGATTGTCGATCCCCGATATTGTGGGCCTGAAGTGAGGGGGACAGGTGGCATAAGGCAGGTTGCATGGTTATGTGTGCTTTATATATCAAACCAATGGTTGGGCGGAGGAGTTGTTGAAGGTTTCTATGTGTTAAAGACTTCCCGTTGACCCTCCCTTGTCCTATTTTCACATGGGCCAAACCACAGCGCATATCACAATTGCAAGTTTCCCAAGGGTGCAACCAGAGGCAAGGATCAGAGATACCTGATATCTGATATTGAGCTAAGCACTGGGTCCCTACCCCCGGTCATATAACAAGGATTGCAAAGAGGGGCTAAACCATAAGGGGCCAAAGGAAATTGGCAATTGTAACTTTAGGAATCCCATTCTGTTTAAAGTTCCTAAATAGCCTGAGTCCCTATACACTTGTATGGTTTGTTCTATGGGCACGACTGGTTTTGTTGGCTTAATAAAGACTGTAAGAAAGGATGGATGAGACAACAATTGTGTTCAGAGTCTGTTATGGTCGTTACGGGTGATCTCTCCCACCCCCTAAAAGAAAATATTTAAAACTGATAAAGACCGAAAGCGACAGGCGGATGGGCCGAATTATTGAGGAAGATACATGGCCTGAGAAGAGGCCATAACAGGGGCATCTGGGAGATATTTTCCTCCCATCATTGTTCTATTTTCCTATTTTTATTTACTTCTATAATTTCAACATTTCAAAGAACGAATAAAATCTTATTGTAATTATTTTGGGCAGCACGCTGAGACAACTAGTCTAGCAGATAGTTAAAGCTCGATCTAGGATATTTTGTAACTGTAAATTCCAACTCCCCCTCTTCTTATAAATAGGGGGAAGAAACTCTTAATAAAGGCTCCATAATTCTAGACCTCTGGGTCTGAGTTTTACGATCCCACTTTTGGTTCTACTTGCATGTTCATGAGGGACTTGAGCAATATCTAGCTAAATGTAAATGGACTGGTATGTTGGAATCATATTGGATTGATGAAACTATTTGGTGATTCCAATCAGAGCAATGTGCAGTATGTTTTCCCCTTTGTCAATCTCATTTTCATATATGTTTTCTTCTTCTATTGAAATTGTGTAATGAAGCTATCGGTCTCATGCTTTCATGGTTGTAAGTTTTTTTGCTATATAGAGAAAAATACACGTGTGTATTATAGATTTACTTGTGTTATTCAATAGCCTACAATACCTGCAGTAATTACAGATTTACTTGTGTTATTCCATAACCTCTACTACCTGTACGAACATAATTTTACTTACATTGTTTAGTGATAAGTGTACTCATGATGTATAGATTTTGGGACCTTAATTAATGCTTTATTGTTTCTCTCATATCATATCATCAATCTTCCATACTTCTACTAGAATATAGTTGCTTAGGATTCTATCTTGTTTACAGCCCTATGGACCAGATCCCCCTCCTCTTTTTCTTCCTCTTCATTTTACTACAACACCAATATTGAGGTTTTTTGTTTTTGTGCATCAGCCACCATAAAAGACATTTCTCTTTGAGGTAGCCCCAATTTATCCCCTACACATTTGGATCCATGTATTGGCTTGAGTTAACATTACTAAGGGACTATTGAACCAAACCCCCTTTATAATCTTTTTAACTACGTGACAATTGGAGTGCAACAGAAACCCCACTCATAATCTTCCATGTGCTCCTCTAACTAAGATGTCCTAGGCACTGGTCTACAATCAACCCAAAGATCATCTCTAGGAAGCTTTCTATATCTCCTGAAGAAATGCTACTACAAGTGCTAGAAAAAGCGACATCTTTCTAGCACCATTGTCGGGGACAGATTATAACATTTTCCATGGGTACGAAAAAAAATTTACATTCCCTCTTGATCCAAAAATGGGTCCTAAAAACCCTATAAGTCTTCAAAATCCTAAAAAAAAAAATCCAGAAACTAGCGCAAAAGGAGGAACTTTAGAAAAGGTGGACAACACTATCAAGACCCAAAAATCTGAAGAAATGGTGGAAATAAGGCCTATCGGAGGCTTAAACCAATAGTGAATAGGATCCGTCGGATCTGACTACTCAATGGTCCAGATCCTATCGGCGAATCGCAATCAGCGATGGCTATCGGAGGCAATTGGAGGAACATATGCGATGGGACCGGGCCGATGTGATACCATGATCGCCGATATCGACGGATTACAATCAGCGTTGGCATAGACCATACCACATGGCAAGACCTCGGGCTTAATGAGATATGCGATTGCGACAAGTTGCATCGCAATATCGCATCGGCGCATTACAGAGGAGTGGGGATATATATATATATATATATGCGATGCGTGGCCAGACCCAAGGGAATTGATAGATGCGATATTATAATATTTTAAATCCGATAAAGCCTTTTTTTGGGGGATTTTTCCATGTTTTAACGTATTTTTAAAATACGAAGGGAAACCTTGGAACAAGGCCGAAGCGACTTGTGATAGCGATTTCAGGAAAACCCGATAGGGATACAGTGTGCAATTATGAAGATTTGAAGTCTGGGGAACAGTGTTCTCTGTGGATTTTTCCCTTATTAGTGTATTTACCTGTGTAAGCTAAGAATGCCAAAATTTGGGGATTTCAAGCGCCGATGGTTCCTTCGGTTGCAGCACAAGTGGCCACCATCCCTGAGGGTGTTTAACAATGATTGCTAACGCTTAAAGAAGGGATTTGAGCGGACAAAGGCTAAAAGACAGAGAGCCCGAAAGGGAAAATGAACGAACAGCGTTGATTTGGCTTAAAAGCCACAGAACGCTAGAGACAAGTTAGTCGTTGATTGTTGGTTGTTGGGCTTGTTGTTGGGGTTTTGTCACTGACAGTGAAGCCAAAGCAGGAAGCTGAGGCGAAGGAGGCAGTGCAGAAGCAAAAAGGCAGCCAAGGGAGTCACTTGGAAGTCAAGTGAAAAACCAAGAGCATTGTAAACTGATAGAGGGTAGAAAGAAGCCAGAGCCAATGAGCCAGAGCTAGAGCTAGAGCCGAAGAGCCAGAATCAAGGCCAAAGAGCCAAAACCAAGAGCCAAGATCCAAAGCCAAGAGCCAGAGCTTCAAGAGCCAGGGAATAACATGGTGTCTGAACCCGATGTTTTGTGTAAAACAGCAGGAGTTAAGCCAAGAGCCTGCAAAAAATACTTATACCATAATCCTAGAGAGCCTAGTTGAATTGACTAGAGCTCAAGAAGATGTAGCCCAAGAGTTGTGGGTGAACTCCTAATTAAATTGTTGTTTCTGTGTGATTATTTATTGCTGCACTGTTTACTTTTATATGCATTTATATATCAGTTTAAGCACATCAACTTACAGCCCAGACAATAGATTTTAAAGCATATAATCAATTAAAAATAAATACAAGCATACACCTATATTTTCAAGCATTTCTTAATTCCACGTTGGTTAATAAATAAGACTTGGGAATATTTCAAGCTTTGGAAGTGGGAGAGGTTTTTGTAAGTTGGACAAGAAGCCTAAGTGCCCCATTTTCAGATCACCTCAGTTAGGTGAGCAAGGGAGATGTGGTTTGAAGATCTCTCACCTTGGCGACTCCATTGTTTTAATTTTATGGTAAACATCCTGGCGACTCCACTGTCTATATCATTTTTTGATCATCCTAGCTTTCAAGCCACCTCATACATACTCTGATACTAAAGCAACCGAAAACTTTCCCAACCTTTGATCCTGCGATCACTCACCTAGGGGGTTTTAAAAATGGCCATTCCTGCATTCTTGGCCAACTGATTTGCCCCATTGGATTTTTCTTCTATCATTGGTTATCCCAATCACGTGCCTCTGTTTCATGAATGGAATACCTATTTTCCTAGATTCAGTGGAAACATGGAGGGAAGCCCTGACCAGCACCTAAAGGATTTTCATGAATACATGGAATAACAGGATATTATTTTAAAGATGTCCAGATGAAATTGTTCATGTATTCTTTAGACAAGGATGCTCGATTTTGGTACAGAACAATCTCTCGTGGCAACATATCTTCCTCAAAATGTTTTCATATAGTATTCAACCAATATTGCAAAAGGTTATATCCACCAAACACTCTGTTTGAATATTGTTGCGCACATTTTAATGTTGAAAATATTCATGTGGTAAATGACCCTACTGAATATGTTTGTGAGACTCCATTTTATGAAGACATCCCACAGCAAGAAACATTTTACAATGATCAAGAAAGGGAGACATGATCTGATAATCACCCTATGAGTGACCTCAGTGAAGATTTATTAAACAAAAAGGTATTACAGACCCATGTGCTAGTGTGTGTGCTCTATGTTATTGAAACAATGGATCGATCAAATTACCAATACACAGAAAATAAATGGAAAGATAGCAGAGAAATACAGTAAGCAATACAAAGAAACAAACAGTTTTTAATAAGGAGTTCACCCTATTCTCTAGGGCTACGTCTCTGGTCCAGCTTCAGTGGTGGCCTTGTTTTATTATGTCTTTCAGCAGAGAAATTACAATGTAGGGACTCAATATGAGTTCTCCTGAAGCAGATTTTGCTTGGCAGGGTGGTTCTTGGATTCCCCAAGCCACTTGGAGCACACAGACTCTTGTTATTCCTACCAGCTCTATGACCCTCGGTCTACAGTGGAAAGAGCCAACTGTGATGCTAAATCCGGATAGATTTGCTCTATCAGAAGGCTTGATTCCTCAATCTCTCTGGTGCTCGATGCTACCTATGGTCAGCTCGGCCCTCTGTCTCCTCTGCTTGGCTTTACTGCTCTCTATGCTCAGTCCTCCTCTCAAGGTTCACTGTTCACTATCTCTCTTGGTCCCTTGGACCCTTCGATCTCTCTCTTCGAATCCCTGTTCACTATCTCTGTTCATGGCTTTAGCCATTCGACCTCCATGTATGTTCGGTTCCTCTCCCGCCTACGTCGATTCGCTTGTCACCTACGTGCTGGGAGTTCCCTGTTCTGCGTCAGCATGAACGCTCAGGAATTAGCCACGTGTCTCCATCAGAACAGCACCAACTTGTTTGTCGATTTGTTTCTTTCTCCACCGTGGCGGTCAACGGATTCCAATCCCCTTAAATCACGGCTTAATCCCCTGTCGATTTTGCTTCTGTCTATCAGGCGCAATCTCAGCCATCCAATCTAGGCTCCTCTAGATCCAACGTCATTCTCACATCGAGCGCGGTTGACTTGCTCGACCAATAATGTGCGATCACGGCGGCTTTTCTCTCACCTCTGCTGCCACGTATCGATCGTTGAGTGTGATGACTCCGCTTTCTCCAAAATCGCTTACCGTTCAAGGGCGCCCTGATCAATACCGCCAGTTTCCAGGGCATGGGTCCCGCCTTTGTACTTTAGCGCCTTTACCTTTTTCCGCCCACGGTCCTCTGGTTCCCCCATGCGACCGAGTGCTTAAGGCTCCTCCTTTTCGGCCCTGTTTGCCCAGTGATGCGTGTTAGTGCTAAGCGCTAACGTGCACCGAAAATCATCTCCTTTTCCTGATCCAGGGCTCCCAGGGGCTATTTTGACCTCCTGCACAGTCTCCATGGGCCTTGGTCAGCGCTCTTTGACCGAGGTCCTCGTCGTTCCGCGCCGGCTGCCATGGCCACTGGTTCAAGGTGTTTTCGATTGTTGTTTTGGATTCTTCAAGGATTTGTTTCATCCCGATATAGTCATGGTTCTTGTCACATGGAATCTGTCAAGGGTGCGGACACGACTGACCTTCCTAGAAGTCTAAGACATTCTAATGACAAACAAGACAAAATGGAGTGATCTTTCTCTAAATACACCTTTTACAACATGAAAACTACAAGTGTTTAGGCTTACCTTATTCCAAAACGCTGTTGTTGAAGTCCGTTCTTGACGATCCGGATGAGCTCCTCCTTCAAGTCAATTCCTGCAACCACAAACAATCAAACAATTACCAAGCACTTGCATTTCATATAATAAAACATATATTCAACATGCAGACCAAGGAACACATGAAATAACTCATTAACACAAGCTAGAGAAAAATAAACCAGTTTGTATTAATAACGAAACAAAGAAACTCTTACAACCTGGCCTTGGTGTTGTGCAAGTTCCTCCCAGGGTCCATCAAGGGTTTTCCTCTACTTTGACAAAGCTCACCCTCTCCCAAGTAGAATCAAGTGAAGACAATCTCTCCTCACAAGGGCTCTAATGGAAGACCTAAATCCTGCAGCATTTACCCAAAGAAAATGTATAGCTCCAACCTCTTCTCCTTCTGGCTCAATGCCTTTATTTATAGTGCTGTAAAGAGGTTATTCAGGTCCACTATCAATGGGATCATCCCCCTCTATGGGTGGGATAGCTCCCTTATTGATGGGATAAGTTCCCCCTTAATAGAGATACATGAACCAACTGGAGGCGCATCCATTTCATCAAACCGACCTCTAGAATGTTCTAGAAGTAACCACAAGTAACTTTTTCAAGATAAAACTCGCGCATTTTGCCTTTTACAGAGGGACGCACCTGTCCCTTAACATACAGAGCGTCCATGGACGCATATTTTGTGAACAAGGTCAGCGTCCCCGTAGGTAAGGCTAGAGAGAACCTGCGACCCCAGAGATAAACATAGTTTTTACAAGACTTTCTCTCTTCTTTGAGTTTGAGATGGATAACAGAGGCATGAGACTTGCCTAAGAGGGTAGCATGACTGTTGATTTGAGTCATACTAACTGTAAGTAGTCAAGGTGACATTTTTTAGTGTAACAGTTCTATGACAGTCGTTTATGGATCCTATTTGGATCATGACCTCCCAACTGAAAAGCTTTGGACCACCAAAATTTGGTTTTCTTCAAGCATCGACTAAGTGAGGAAATTGTTGTCTCACTTGTCCAATCTCAATCCACTTCGCACTGCTCAGCTTCGAACCTTTAAGCCCAATTCTGAGGTATTCCACCTATCCACTACGCGTCGTCCTTACCTTCTTGTCCATCGCTATATCTTCCTACAACTCATTAAGATATTCATGTAGTAGGTCATCAACAGAAGGAAATTGACTCTGCTCTTCAAGGTCCTCAATCATTGAAGGTTCAAACAACCTCAAGAAATTTGCGTTCATGACTAAGTAGATGTGCATGTAAGCTGGTAGATCAAGGCGAAAAGGATTTTCACCAATCTTCTCAAGTATCCTCAAGGGTCCATACCTAATAGGTTTTAGCTTCTTACCTTCACCTTGCATCATGTCCTTGCTGATATACAACCAGACTTGGTCTCCAACTTGAAAACTATGGTCCATCTGATGTTTATCATGCCTGGCCTTGTACTTGGCTTGGCTCTTTTCCATTTGTCCCTGTACTGCCTGGTGGATCTCCTGGATCTGTTCAATGAACCTAGTTGCTTTGTCCACGTCACTGTGTCCATCAGCCATGGTATCTTTACCAAAGACAAAATCCAAGGGAGACCTTGGTATGAAACCAAAGCAGGTCTCAAAAGGAGATCTCTAGGTAGAAGAGTGTTTGGCTCTATTGTAAGCATGCTGCACATAACACAAGTGTTCATCCCAAAGCTTAGGGTGTTTGTTGCAATATCCTCTCAGTAACTGGATCACTGTCCTGTTAACTAATTATGTCTGGCCATATGTTTGTGGATGAAAAGTTGTGCTTTTCTTTAATTTGGTGTCCATTAGTTCCCACAGACTGGACCAAACTTTCCCACAAATTGGGTGTCTCAATCAGATATAATAGAAGTGGGTAATCCAAAATGAACCTTTCGGGTGGATAAATAGTTCTTGCGGACAAGACCGATCTCCCTAGTATCTATGGATATCTAGCGACAAGCAAACCAAACAAATTCTATCTTTCTCTAAATATTGTGATTTATAAATAAAGTCCAATAGATGTTTTAGACCCTACCTCAAGTCCAGTGCTAGTTTGTGGAAACCACGCTCCATTCGTCCAAATGAGCTCCCTTTTAAAGAACTTGCAAACTCAAATAGGCACACATCAAATAACATCTGCATAGCCAATATAATAAACCAAATTTATCATGATGATCAAGGAATTCATGAAATAAACCATAGAAGACAATTTATTGAGAAAAATGAATCTGTTTGTATTAACTTTAAACAAAGAAGAACTTTACAACCTTGGTGCCTTGATGTTGTACAAGCTCCTCCCAAGGTCTAGCAAGAATCTCCTCTACTTTGACAAGTTTCACTCTCTTTCCAAAGAAGCCAAAAGGTATGTAATCTCTCCTCTCAAGCTCAATTAGGAAGTCTAAATTCCAACAGCATGTTCAGCTTCCAACCTCCTAGCAACCAGCCCAATGCCTCAATTTATAGTGCAGAGGAGGGAAGTTACCAAGTCCACCTTCAAAGGGATAGAGTCCTCCTTCAAAGGGATAAGCTCCTCTCATCAAGGGGTTAGCTCCTTTAATTATGGGATGCATGAACCACCCGGGAGCGAACTTGCCACCTCAAGATTCCTTCTAGAAGTGTCCAGAATTAATCCAAAGTGAGTTTTTAATAATAAACTTGCGCCTTTTTTACTTTTACAGGGGTCCGCACCCACTCCTTTAGAGACAGAGCGGGCAGGTCCGCAGGTAACATGACCAAGGGGTGCAGGACCATAGGTAATGCTAAGAGAAAGTGCGGAACCAGAGTTTTAGAGATTTTCAAGGAATTTCTCTCATTTTTAAGGCTTGACATGAAGAGCTGAGGTTTGAGACTTGCAAAGGAGGACAGTATGAGTGGTGATAGACTCACACTGACTGCAGAAAGTCATGGTGACAATATTTTGTGTAACAGATTGCCCCCTAAAGTGCAAAGTCTGTAGTAGATGAGGATTTCATTTATCATCTAAGAAGAGTGAAGTACTTTATCATTTTGAGGATCATCTTGTGGAGAGCCTGGTTGGAACCTGTAAAAACATTCAATACAAAATATATATATGAGATCATATCATCGCTGAGGTAGGAATTCCCATACTCAGATCAAAACTGACTAGAAAACTAACTAAACTGCTCTGATATAGGAATGATCTTGCAATACATCACAAGTATAGACACATGTAGACAAAGTATGGGCGCAGCCATCTATTTATGAATAGTCCACCGTATAATGAATACAAAGGTCCTTGCAGCCTGAATGGTGGAAACTAGATCCAGGGTCTTGATTTCTACTTCCCGAAATAGTACGATTCTATCCATGTGAATGAATGTTTCGAAGTCGAACATGGTAGAAACCACTTGATTACCAGTCAATGATGTAAACTGTTAACAAGTGTGAGAGAAACCACCATTAACGTCAATGGCTCTCAAAGTACTCAGTACAATCCATGAAATGTGAATAAATGAGTTGATGTCGAACATGTCACGGAATCCTTTGATCATAGGTCAATTATGCAACCTATCATCGAAGGTGAGAAACCTGCCATTGAGGCATGCAGATCCCAAGGTACTGACGATTTCTAGATCAGCTTTCTAGATAATGAGTTGAAGTCGATAGAAAGTAATCCGTCATAGGCAAACCCACAACACGAAATGATAGATCAAGTTTGAAGAAATATAGTTGCAAGGACTGACTCAGGGATGGTCAAGATGGATGATAGATATTTTGCAGATGAATGGTTTATTTGCACTGACCTCTTAAACACATAATGACATTGCAGATGGTTTGGTGACAACTGACCAAAGCTAATACCCAGAAACCGGCTAAAGACATTCAATATGGTTTGATTAACTGTTAGGCAAAGGATTTCCCAACCCAGGTGAACAAAAAGTTTCGTGTTCAAGAGTGGTTAAACGTTTTTCTGAGACACAAAGTATGAAAAATAGGTTCATTTTTCTCTCTTTTCCCCCACCATTTCTGGCAAGTACCTCTTTATTTTTGACAAGATTGAGGAGGATAACATTTGCTTGATTATAAGCTCATCCTTCCGATGAGTCCAAAATTTGAACCCTAAGAAGGAGTGGTCCATTCCTATTTGTAATTGAACAGGTCCTTTACTATTAAATTTTAATGAGTCCAGTATACGAGAAACTCGGTGTTTTTCAATTTTAGGGAGTCAAAAGAAAAACTTAAGAAAACTCCATGGTTGTCCTTTTTCGTAAATTTGTGTCTCCCAAACCTGAAAAAGTATAAAATAATACTTGAGAGAACCGCTTGACCATTACGATCAAGGAGTACTTTTCATCATTAGTGTCTCTGATCCGAAAAAGTAAAAAAGCGACCAAAGACACGTCGTTTTATAACCAATATCGAATTTGAAACGACAAAAATCCGCCAATATTTTCATGTTTATACGGTTAGAAAAGAGTTGTAATTGGACCGTCTTTTTAATTCCATTTTAACGAGCTTAAAAAGAAAAACTCAGCAATATTTTCATATTTTAGGAGTCAGAAAAGAGCTTAAAGATGACTCTAATGTTTTTGTTGAAAATGATTAATTTTGCCTTAACAATCCAATATCCTGCACAAAAACTCAAACATTACTCGTACCTATTTAAAATAAATAAAAATGCTTCAAAAGTTACCTCTTTAAAGTGAAAAATAAACAAATTAAAAATTCATTCATTCAAAAAAGCTTATAAAAAGGGCTTTTTTAAATTAATTTTTACCATTTGACTTCAGAGTGAGAGAGAGAGCTTTTGGGTAAGAAACTTCCCGTGAAGATTGTGGAAAATCCGTCCGTTGGAATCGAACACTATCACCTCCAGGTAATCCACATCACCTTATTCTTTCATTTCAACCATTTGAAATTTGTTCTTAGGTTTATATTTTGATTTTTTGGGAAGAAATTTGTTTAAAATTTTGCTCGCAGGGGTCCGCAGGCGTAGCATGCGAACCCTGTGGACCCCGACTTTTTTGTATGCAGGAAAAATCCAGGGGCTCGCACCCACTATTTAGGCAGGGTACGGACATACGCACTGTCTCTAAATTAGAGAGTGCGGTCCCTGCGGCATAGGTTTTATAATTCCAAATTCTTTAATTTTTGCCCAAAAACTTTGATTTAAAATGTTCTAATCCGCCTTTTCTTTCAATGTAGGCTATACACCATGCTTAGGTGGCGGGAACGGGAGCACGAAGATGTGGACCTCGCTGCAATCAATCATCAACCTTCAATTGATGCATTAAAGGCATGCGGGTTATGTAAATTCTGGGCCATACCTGGCATGAGGACCCAGGTGGACTTTTTGCAGTGGCTGGTAGACAGGTGGAATGTGCAGGACCAGTGTTTCATTATTGGTGGCCACCAGCTCTAAATGGAGCCAGAGGACCTTTACTTTTTGACTGGTTTTCCCAAGAGAGGTGAACAATTGACTCTATTCGGGACTAGGCCATGTGGCCAGTCTGTCGATAGCCTCCGGCTAGAGTTTTGTAACAACCAAACCAAGGACAAAGGGATTAACATCAAAACCATCTCCCGTCCTGAACTCAAAGTGATTGCATTTACTGTCACCAGACTCTACGAAAGCGCAGCACTACATATGGCCACTGGATCCCAAACGCGAATAGCAGTAAACTGTTTTTGAGGCACCGTCTTTAACTGGTGCGAAGCTGTGTTGGCTAATGTAAAAGGCCAACTGACTAGAGCCAAGAATGGACAACTGAAAAACTTTGGATATGGTTTCTTAGGTGTGAGTTTTGGTCTAGAGAGGGTCCCAATGTTGGTCCCACAACATCTTTCCGTTGAAGCTGGACTTCCCCGAGAGCCCAAGCTAATGCGTTGGGTTGCAGTTATGGCCCGTCATCCTAAGGAGGGTTCAGAGGTTGTTCGATTTCCTCCTGAGTATTTTCATTGGTTGGAGAAGCAAATTTTTGCGATTCAGGATTTTTTTATGCTAGGATGGATTATCATGGTGACCCAGACATGGCTCTTCCACCAGGAGAGCAATGGGATGACTCAGGTAAAATCATTTTGAACATTTTCTAATTAAATTTTATTTATTTTTTAAATCGTCCCAAAATTGATAGTAAAAAGTTTCAAATGCAGATCTAGGTCCACGGCAACCAGCCAATCTCCGGCCCTATGAGAGGAAACAGCCAGCTATAGCAGCACCAACCCCATGGGACGAATCTACAGAGACCCTGGCCGAATTGGAAAACCATCTAGAGCATTTGATAGCAGACATTCCAGAGACTAGCATAGATGACATTCCTCTTAGGCTACAACACTATGTGATTGGGGTCCCAAGACCTTTCAGGAGGTTCCTTTGTAGGGTGGCCCGTACAGTGGTTTCTTATCGTGATCATCACCAGTGATAGGATGATCGCCTGTTGTAGACTCATATGACATTTTTGCTTTTTGTACTATCATTTTTGCCGATCATAAGGTGTTTTTCAACCTATGATCGAAGACGATGTATATTTGACACACTTCTATGCTATGCTATATCACTATTACTGGCTATCTTGTAAAACACGTTATGAAATGTTTTTAAACTCACTGTCTGATTATGCAAATGTCTACTTAACATTCGATAATCAATTGCATCTGCTAATGTATTTAAATATCTTGGAATATGCTGATATTCAATATAGTCAAATTCACATTCCAAGAGACGAACTCTCAAAAATAATCTTAGTAACACTGGATTTCTAAAGGCATAAACTCTATTAAGCTGCAATACAACGAGTTCAGAATCTAACCTCACAATCAAACTCCGAATCCAAAATGAGATGGATTTAGATAATAACTCAATCACTGCACTATACTCTGCAATGTTGTTCGTTGTTTGACCGAGGCTTACCCCATGCATAGATACCAACTCATCAGAGGGTGGATAGATAACCCAAGATACGGAAGAAATGTTCCATGTATTACGATAAGCACCATCAGCAAAACCAATGTATGTTTGGAGAGACTCGACATCTGTAATATCAAGGGTAAAATAAAGATAAGCAGGAATAATGAAAAAAACACTCTCTAAACTAAGCACACATTTCTAATCTAAAACACACCAGCTAGAAAGAAAACTAATCTAAGTAAAATCTCCACACCCAGATTTAAGCATAATATCTCTTCAGGTAAAGACCATTTCTGGGTTTACCTAAAGAGACTCCGTCAAAGTCTACCAATTCATAGGCCCCTTTTGCCAGCTTTCGCTTAACAACATAAGGACCATGCCACATGGGTACGAATTTTCCAGCACCTAACTTATCATTTGCTTGATCGTACAATAAGACTAGGTCTCCTTCCGAAAAATTATGAGGTGTAACATTTCGATCATACTGAGCTTTAATATGTTTGGCATGAGCTTTGATTGCTAGTGCAGCATCACGTCGATTCTCATCTAGCTGAGCTAAGTACAACAAACGTTTATCCTCTTCGGAAGTGGCTGGAAGTAATTCTATGGCCATTTGCAATGACAGGATTTCGCATTCAATGGGTAACACAGCTTCCAAATCGTAAACTAGTTGGAAAGGAGTGAAACCAGTTGATGTTTTTACTAATGTTCGATATGCCCAAAGCATTGAAAATAACATGTTATGCCAATTCAACCTATGAATCCCAATGATTCATCAGATCATAATGACTAGAACTTTGTTGATGGCTTCAACCAGACCATTAGCCTGTGGGTAATATGGAGTTGAACTATCGTGACGTAGGCCAAGTTGATCTGTTAGTTCAGTCATCATAATGTTTCGAAAATGATGCCCATGATCAGTGATAATCGCTTGTGGAACAATGAACCACAAATTATATGATTGAAAATGAAAATCGCAGTAGTTTTGTCGTCTGCCGCAAATGTAGGCATCGCCTCGGCCCATTTGGTAAAATAATATACTGCAAGGATGATATACGCATGCCCCCCGGCCGAGTGAGGGTTACATGTAATAAAATCGATACCCCATTTTGCAAAAGGACCGACGGCAATTATAGGGTGGAGAGGAGCAGGTGGAGCGCGCATCTTTCGATCAAAAATTTGGCAGTTGTGGCATTTGCGGACCGCGTCAATACAATCTTTAAACAAAGACGGCCAGAAATAGCCAGCGTGCAATATCTTTTGGGTTGTGGAAAACCCAGACGTATGACCGCCACATGCTCCAGAGTGACAGTCATTTAGAACCCTTTCAGCTTCCTCATGAGTTAAACAACGTCGAAAAACAAAGTCCGCCCCACGACGATAAAGTGTTTCTCCAATAATTTTGTATTGTTGGGATTGGAATCATATTTTTCGACGTTGAGATCTTGAAATTTCAGGCCGAAAGGATTGGGTTTGGAGATAAACTATGATATCTCCATACCATGGATCAAGAGTGCTGATAAGAAACAAGGATTCGTCTGCAATGGGCTCTTCCGCCACAATTTCAGTATCAGCACGCGGGAAGTCACACATCAACTCCGCAAAAACTAAAGATTTCTTTGACTTAGATTTTTCAAACTCCAAGTCAAATTCCTACAGGATAACAATCCATTTGGAATACTTTCCCCCTAGCAATTGTTTGGTCAAAATATAGATCATAGGGTTACAGTTGGAAATTACAGTAGTTTTGCGTAGTAAAATGTAATGATGAAAATGTTGGACAGCTTGAACAGTTTCCAAGGCCAATTTCTCCACATGTGAATATTATAGCTCAATCGGATTCAAGGTTCGACTAAGGTAATAAATCACATGTTCACTACCGAATTCATCTTCCTGAACTAACACCATCTCGATGGTGGAATGAGAGGCGGCGAGATATAAGAAGTAGTCCTGGTTGTAGTTGGGAGGATGCAATAACAGTGCATGGGTCAACGCGTGTTTTAGTGCATCAAAAGATTTGTCAGCTATCTCATCCCAAAAGAATGGAGTATTCTGTTTCAAAAACCTGGTAAAACCCTTTGTGATCTCAGTGTAGTTAGGAATGAATCAACGTAAAAAATTTGCTTTCCCTTGCGAACTTTGGAGTTGGCGAAGAGTCAAAGGAGGAGGCAATTTGACAATAGCTTCAACCTTCGAGGGATCAACACGAATGCCGACTTTCAAAACAATAAATCCCCATAACCAACCCGTTTCTATATAGAAAACACATTTGTGTGGATTCAACCTAATTCGATAATGCCTACATCTCATAAAGATTGCTCGTAAATGAATGAGATGATTGGCTCTACGTAATGAATGAGCAGGTAAATCATCGAGATAGGGTTGCACAATGTGCTTGATGTCATGAAACGTGTAATACATGGCTCTTTGAAAAGTTGCACCGGCGTTCTTTAGCCCAAAAGGAAATTTGCAATAAGAAAATGTCCCCCATGGACAAATGAAAGTCGTTTTTGGTTGATCAGCAGGTAGAATGTTGATTTGATTGTAACCGGAAAAACCATCAATAAAGGAGAATATTTCACTGCCAGCACAATCATTAAGATTTGATCGATATAAGGAGTTGGATAATTGTCTTTTGGACAGGCTCGATTAATATCCCTATAATCGATACATATTCTTATTGTTCCTTGCTTTTTGTTAATAGGAATAATATTCGATACCCAATCTGTTAAGGGAATTGGATAAATGAAATCTACTTTAAGTAATTTCTCAACTTTAGCTTTAATAGCAGTAGCTTTTCGCGGGTGAATCTGACGCAAACATTGCCAGACATATTTAGCATCCGGGTAAGTTTTAATTTCATGAACAAAAATTGTTGGATCAATTCCTTGCATTTCCTCATATGACCAGGCAAACACGTCACGGAATTCTTGAAATAGGGCCTTATATGTTTGAATTTCATCTTCCGTACAAGAGGCACCTATATGAATGTTTTCAACAATTCCAGGTTTAACTGAAATGTCAATAGGAACTGTTTAAGAAATAATTCCCAAATTTAACTCAGAATCAGGATTTTGCAATGGATTCTGAGGTTCCTTGACATAATCAGTCGTAAAAATAGATGAAAAATCATTTTCAAAATGATCAATCTCAGGTAAGAACGAAGATCTATGATGAAGATCTTCCCATGGTAAATCATCAACAGACAAGATTTCACGGATCTACGTTGTTGAGTCTGAGTTTGATGTTGAAAGTGTTTCTTCATGGACTACATTCATTAAGTAAATTTCGGTTGAAAGAGGGTCGGAAAACGACTGTACGGCCTGATACGCAACTTCATAGGGACTCAAAGGCATAGCATCACCAAATGAATCTATCTCAGATTCGGAAGGTATGATCCAAGGATCATCATAAACAATAGTGTCTGATGAAATCATATGAATGGTTGCAGTAGAAGGCGATACGTTGGGAGGAGGGAAAGAGAAAGTTCCTAGCAAACTAGAATCTTTAAATAGTCCTACTCCAACATCCTTGTAAGGGATAGTTGCTTTGCCGACATGCTAGATACTTTCAGAAGAGGCTAGGTCGGATGAAAAATAAGTTAGCTGGTCTATAGTTACGATCTTTCCATTATGAGGAAACTTTATAAGCCAAAAGACTGATGAAACAACAGCAGTCATAGCATAAGACCAACTACGACCCAAGAGAAGGTTGTAATCGAGAGGGGCATCAACCACTTCTACATCTAGATTAACAGTTTTGCCTTCAACACCTATAGGTAAATCCTGTAAAATGCCAAAAGGATGGAACTCACGGCCATCAAAAGCCTTTAGAATCATCGGGGATTGATTAAGTGTAGGAGAACCAAGTGATCTCCAACACTGGATCGACATAATACACATTGAAGCTCCCTCGTCAATCACAGTCCTATAGCAAGGTCTGTTTTTGACTAACACTGGAATCTGGAAAGCCATTTGATGAGGGAAGCAAGGTGTACTATTTTCTAAATAGAAAATTACAAGGTTCGAGTCCTGAATATTAACAGCTCCTATAGCTAAAAATAGCAATTTACGCTGTGCTGGACATGATTGCAGCACCTCCAAAGCCGACATTGTTGAAGGTGAAATAGCTAAATCTTCAACAATTTTATAGTTCTGAGCAGCTCTCGCATGTGGATTGAAAGCTGACTTTCAAAGTATACCCTTAGCGAGTGGTTTGATTACTAAGTATGGGTTAGGTTTCTCGATCTGTAGCGGATCGGAACCAGGAGTTGAAGTTGATGGGTTCGAATTAGAAGATTCTGCTTCCTTACCACTAACAGGACTTTTACTTCCATAATCTTGTGATCGTGTCGCAATCCTAACATGGGACATCATCATTATGGGTTCTTCTGAGGCATTTGAGGAAGAACCTATCATCTTACTATCTTGACTAGGAAAAGGATCCTTCAAGGCAGCAGGCGTTTGAGAACCTTTGACAATTTTCACAACCTTAGTGTGATGAGGGCAGTCTCTTGTAAAATTCTCTTCGTCACAAATGTTAAGGATAATGAGGTTTACATTTCTCATCAATAGATTCTGTTTTATCTGGTTTCTCTTTCGAATTTTTATCTGATTTATTTTTCTTCTTCCCTTTCTTTTTACCGCTGGATTTTGATTTGGCCGTAGATGATTCTACGACATGAATATCGGTAGAAATTTCCGCGGAAGAGTCTCCTGTCGGGGAATCTGGTAAAATTATGATAGGAGAAGAATTCTTGGAAGATTTCTTCTTACTTTTGGTGTTAACTAAACCAATCATACCATCAGTGGCATGACACCCTGAAGGAGCTGCAGTTATTTGATTTTGTTTAGGAAGGTCAGGGATTTTCTTGTGTAACGTACCCGACTGCGTATAAACGAGGTCAAGGTACTGAGCTTGAGCAATTACTTGATCTTCAGTAACAACTCCGGCCTTAGCTACATCCTCAGTGATTTTCAGTAGTAATGATTTAACAAACCATTCTGCTAAGATCTAATCCAGAATAAAGACTTTCACTAAACGTCGTCGACGTCTCCATTCATGAATGTGATCTGAAATTGTCACACGGAATCTGTCAAGGGTGCGGACACGACTGACCTTCCTAGAAGTCTAAGACATTCTAATGACAAACAAGACAAAATGGAGTGATCTTTCTCTAAATACACCTTTTACAACATGAAAACTACAAGTGTTTAGGCTTACCTTATTCCAAAACGCTGTTGTTGAAGTCCGTTCTTGACGATCCGGATGAGCTCCTCCTTCAAGTCAATTCCTGCAACCACAAACAATCAAACAATTACCAAGCACTTGCATTTCATATAATAAAACATATATTCAACATGCAGACCAAGGAACACATGAAATAACTCATTAACACAAGCTATTGAGAAAAATAAACCAGTTTGTATTAATAACGAAACAAAGAAACTCTTACAACCTGGCCTTGGTGTTGTGCAAGTTCCTCCTAGGGTCCATCAAGGGTTTTCCTCTACTTTGACAAAGCTCACCCTCTCCCAAGTAGAATCAAGTGAAGACAATCTCTCCTCACAAAGGCTCTAATGGAAGACCTAAATCCTGCAGCATTTACCCAAAGAAAATGTATAGCTCCAACCTCCCCTCCTTCTGGCTCAATGCCTTTATTTATAGTGTTGTAAAGAGGTTATTCTGGTCCACCATCAATGGGATCATCCCCCTCTTTGGGTGGGATAGCTCCCTTATTGATGGGATAAGATTCCCCTTAATAGAGATACATGAACCAACTGGAGGCGCATCCATTTCATCAAACCGACCTCTAGAATGTTCTAGAAGTAACCACAAGTAACTATTTCAAGATAAAACTCGCGCATTTTGTCTTTTACAGAGGGACGCACCTGTCCCTTTACATACAGAGCGTCCATGGACGCAGTTTTTGTGAACAAGGTCCGCGTCCCCGCAGGTAAGACTAGAGAGAACCTGCGACCCTAGAGATAAACATGATTTTTACAAGACTTTCTATCTATTTTGAGTTTGAGATGGATAACAGAGGCATGAGACTTGCCTAAGAGGGTAGCATGACTGTTGATTTGAGCCATACTAACTGTAAGTAGTCAAGGTGACATTTTTTAGTGTAACAGATTGCCCCCTAAAGTGCGAAGCCTGAAATAGAATAGGGTTTTGTAATTCTAGGAAGGGTGAAGCGCTTTATCATTTCAAGGATTACCTTGTGGATGGCCTGATTGGAACCTGCAATTTTCAACACAAAATACATGGATAAGATTATATCATCACTGAGGTAGGCATTCCCATACTCAGATTCAAAACTTTAACTAATGGACTAACTACTCTGATACAGGAATGATCTTGCAGTACATCATTTTTATAGACTTTTGTAGACACAGTATGGACGCAGCCATCTGTTTATGATTAGTCTACATAGATAATGAATACAAAACTCCTCGCAGCCTGGATGGTAGAAACTAGATCCAGGGTCTTCACTTCTACTTCTCGAATTGGTACGATTCTAGCCATGTGATTAAATGATTCGATGTCGAACATGGTAGAAACCACTTGATTACCAGTCAATGATGTAAACTGTTAACAAGCGTGAGAGAAACCACCAGTAATGTCAATGGTCCTCAAAGTACCAAGCACAACTCGTGAAATGTGAATAGATGTTTTGATGTCGAACACTTCACGGAATCCTCTGATCGAAAGTCAATGATGTAAACTGACGTCAAAGGCGAGAAACCTGCCATTGATGCATGCAGACTTCAAGGTACTGTCGATTCCTAAGTCATCTTTCTAGATAATGTGTCGATGTCGATAGAAAGCGACCCGTTGCAGGCAAGCCCACAACACGAAATCATTGTTCAAGTTGAAGAAATGTTGCTGTAAGGACAGACTCAGGGATGGTCAAATGGATGACAAGTATTTTGCAGATGAAAGTTTTTTGCTTGCAGACCTCTTGAACACATAACGACACAACAGATGGCTTGGTGACGAATAACTCAAAGTTAATCCCCGAAACCCGGTTAAAGACTTTCAAAGTGACTTGGTCAACTGTGAGGTAAAAAATTTCCCAACCCAGGTGAATGAAAAGTGTCGTGTTCAAGAGCGGTAATAAAGTTTCTTCTGAGACAAAAGGTGACAAATAGGTTCATTCTTCTCTTTTTTCCCCCACCATTTCTGGCAAGTACCTCTTTATTTTTAACAAGCTTGAGGAGGATAACATATGCTTGATTGTAAGCTCATCCTTCGGACGAGTCCAACCTAGTTTAAATTCGAACCCTAGGAAGGAGTGGTTCGTTCCTGTTTGTAATTGAACAGGTCCTCTACTGTAAAAATTTAACGAGCCCAGTATAGGAGAAACTCGGCGTTTTTCATTTTTAGAGAGTCTGAAAAAACTAAAGGAGACTCCACGTTGAACTTTTTCGTATATTTGTGTCCCTCAAGCCCGAAAAAGTATAAAATAATACCTGGGGGAACCACTTGATCTTGCGACCAAGGAGTACTTTCATAATAGTGTCGTTGACCTGAAAAGTAAAAAGCGATCAAGGACACGTCGTTTTATTTCCTTATCGAGTTCGAAACGACAAAAACCCGGCAATCTTTTCCTGATTTTGCGGTCAGAAAAGAGCTAAAAGGGGACCGTCTTTTAATTCCGTTTTAACGAGTGAAAAAGAAACACTCGGCGATCTTTTCATGTTTTAGGAGTCAGGAAAGGGCTTAAAAGATGACTCTGAGGTTTCACTTTTTCGTAAGTTTTAACGAGTTCGAAAAAGGGATAAAAATGTACTCATGGTTTTCATTTTTTTGTAAGTTTTAATGAGTTCGAAAAAATGATAAAAATATACTCATATGACCGACTTTCAATTTAATTTACGAGCAGGAAAAGACAGAAAGAACTCGGCATTTTCATTTGTTTTACGAGAATGAAAAATAGCAAAATAATCTCGGGATTTTCATGAGTTTAACGAGTCTTGAAAATAACTGAAATTGACTCGAGATAGGTTTCATTTTTACAAAAGCTTGAAACAGATAAAAACTATGCTTCAAATTAGTTTCATTTTTACACAAGCTTGAAACAGAGATAAAACTGTGCTTGATGCCCCCTAAGCATAACTGCTAGAGCGCATGCCCCCCAACTTCATTTCATTCAACTAAGTACAAGCTGGATGGAATGAAGATTCATGAACGAGATCGTTTGAAAGACTCGACCTACAACTGTAAGAAAATTATGCAAAAAACTGAAATAACTAACCTAAATATACGACTTAACATTTACGAGATCTAGTCAATCTCTCA
This sequence comes from Pinus tabuliformis, assembly GCA_031772625.1. Classification (NCBI taxonomy): domain Eukaryota; kingdom Viridiplantae; phylum Streptophyta; class Pinopsida; order Pinales; family Pinaceae; genus Pinus; species Pinus tabuliformis. The sequence goes on along the minus strand of CM062816.1, from coordinate 305,093,085 downwards.
ACTCAAGTAGAGGAGGATTTGTTTCATTTTTTAACGAGCTTGACACAGGAAAAGAACTATGCTCGGATTCGGTTTCATGTTTACACAAGCTTGAAACGAAAAACTATGCTTGTTACAAGTTCACATGCCCCCGGCATAATAATGCAAATCAAGGTACATGCCCCCCAAGCTTCATTGCATTCAATGAGGTGGATGGAATGAAGCTTTACTTTCAAAATTTTGGAAAGACTCGTGGGAGTTGTTTCATTTTTTAGTGAGCTTGACACAAGACAAGGAACTATGCTCATAACTACTTTCTACAATCTACCTAACAAAAAACTATACGCTAAAAAACCTTGATTCATTTTTTAACGAGCTTGACACAAGACAAGGAACTGTGCTCTAAAAACCTTGATTCATTTTTTAATGAGCTTGACACAAGACAAGGAACTATGCTCTAAAAAACCTTGATTCATTTTTTAACGAGCTTGACACAAGACAAGGAACTGTGCTCTAAAATCCTTGTTTCATTTTTTAACGAGCTTGACACAAGACAAAGAACTATGCTCATGACTACTCTCTACAATCTACCTACTTAACCTACCCTTGTTTCATTTTTTAACGAGCTTGACACAAGACAAGGAACTATGCTCAAAAAGTTCGCATGCCCCCAGCATAATGATGCGAAATGAGGTACATGCCCCCCAGGCTTCATTGCATTCAACCGGCTGGATGAAATGAAGGTTTACTTTCAATATTTAACTTGAAAAGGGAGTTGTTTCATTTTTAAAGAGGTTGACACAAGAAAAGAACTATCCTCATACCTGATTCATTTTTTAACGAGGTTGACTCAGTAACAGGAACTATCCTCAAACCTGATTCATTTTTTAATGAGGTTGACTTAGTAACAGGAACTGTCCTCAAAACCCTACTTTCTACAATCTACCTACATATCCTAAAATCTAGCTGATTCATTTTTTAATGAGGTTGACTCAGTAAAAGAACTGTCCTCATTACAACCTATTTCATTTTTTAACGAGGTTGATACAGGAAAAAACTATCCTCGTACTCACTGATTCATTTTTTAACGAGGTCGACACAGTAAAAGGAACTTTCCTCGTACCATCCAGTTTCATTTTTTAATGAGGTTGAGAGAGGAACAAACTATCCTCGTACCTGATTCATTTTTTAACGAGGTTGACTCAGTAAAAGAACTTTCCTCACGCTAGCCTATTTCATTTTTTAACGAGGTTGATACAGGAAAAAACTATCCTCGTACACTGATTCATTTTTTAACGAGGTTGACACAGTAAAAGGAACTTTCCTCGTACCATCCAGTTTCATTTTTTAACGAGGTTGAGAGAGGAACAAACTATCCTCGTACCTGATTCATTTTTTAACGAGGTTGACTCAGTAAAAGAACTTTCCTCACGCTAGCCTATTTCATTTTTTAACGAGGTTGATACAGGAAAAAACTATCCTCGTACACTGATTCATTTTTTAACGAGGTTGACACAGTAAAAGGAACTTTCCTCGTACCATCCTACTTTCTAACTATCTATATGACCTAAAAACTAGCTGATTCATTTTTTAATGAGGTTGACTCAGTAAAAGAACTGTCCTCATAACATCCAATTTCATTTTTTAACGAGGTTGAGAGAGGAACAAACTATCCTCGTACACTGAGCATGGCTTCTAACTGGAAGGAAGACATGTCAATGGACACACCTTGATCATGGCTTCCAAGAGATCTTCATCAGAAGGAAGAATAGTTCTCTGGAAGGAACACATGTCAAGGGACTCAACAGGGATAAGAACATTGTGTTCATATAACCCCATAGAGTTTTCCATGTCAATTACCGGAGCTAAATCAAAGGAAGATGAGCAAACAGTGAGAGGCTCACTTACATCGGTAACTGAAAACATGGGACCAGTTGCCACATAATTAACCCGTGGCGGGGTAGATACCACTTTAGAATCAGGAACATTTAGGGGTGTCATATTATTGGTAGTTGAAACAAGACTAGGGAACGAAAGCTGGTCTACAGTCACAATATGTCCATTGTGAGGGAAAGACATCACGCGAAAGAGTGTCGATACGACAGCTTTCATTGCATAAACATAGTCTCGTCCAAGGAGTAAATTGAAATCCAAGGGACCTCGAACTACCATAAGATCAACACAAACAGTTTTACCTTCCAAGGTAATAGAAAACTTAGGAAGGATCCCTAAAGGTTCACTAATTGTTCTGTTAAAAGCTTTCAGATTCTGCGTAATAGGCGCAAGCTGAGGGGAACCCAAAGCTTTCCAAACAGCTGAGGATAAAATACTAACAGAAGCACCTTCATCTACCTGAGTACGATGTATGTCCCTACCACCAGCCTTGACAATGATTTGGAAAGGGATGGAGGAAGGAAGACGAGGTTCTGTCAGTCTATTCCAATCAAAGGAAAAGACCTCAGTACTTGGAGGGGGTTCTGTAGAAACAGGTGAAATGCCCCCCGGCATAGAAGAATCCGATGTAACAAGAAGAACATCAGCGGTATGAAATTTACTCTCGAAAAGGAGAGTGTGATCGACCGAATGTGAAATTGAATCGACCACTTGATCAACTAATGGATCATCAACCTGAGTGACATGAGTTTCACTCTCCAATGGGAGAGTGTGATCGACTGTACTTGAATTTAGATCAATCACTCCGTCAGTTGACGGTAGGTTGGGAGAAAGTTTACGGTAACCAGTTGGAAATTCTTTCTGTGGAACAGTAAGTTTTTCCAACAATGTTGAGGCTTCATCCATGTGAGGGCAAACGTGAGTTTGATGACTCCCTTTGCATAACTTACAAGGAAACCTAACATTACCCTTTTTCCCAGGAACCTGACTATCACTGGTTGATGGATCAATGGAAAGTTGATGAGATTTTTCTGACCATACTTCCAAGACCTTTGGAATACCAGGACAATTGACAAGGAAGTGGTCACCCTTACAAAGCCTGCAAGGGTATTTGGGTTTACGATGCATGTCGGAATTTTCCTCAACACAACTAACACTTACAGCCATGGTTGGTTGGTTGACTTCTTTCTTATCTTGCTTCTTCTTCTTCTTCTTCTTCTTCCCTTTCTTCTTCTTCTTAGCCTCCTGGTTACTAACATCAAGGCTTTTACCAGGCGAAGAGGAAGAAATGGAGGAAGAAAAATTAGGCGAAGAAGGTAAAGGGTCAACAGAAGGTTGGTGATGTTGAGATAGTGAACTCTGTTGAGGTGAAGCATCCGGTTGAGATGGAACAATTGGAGTATTTTGGGCCAACGAAGTTGAAAATAACCATATCGGTAAACCTATTGTAAATCCAGGTAATGACAAAGTAGCCATATAAGGAGGACCAACATTTCCAAAGTAAGGAAAAGTACTAGGATTCTCATTAGGAGGGGTTCCTAGGTTGATAAATTCCGGAACATTTGCCATTATATTCAACTTCAATGAATTTTATTAACAATTTAAAACTAAAATTAACAATTAACAATTCACACTTAACAACTAAAATTCACAATTCACACCTATGGTCTCTAAAAGTAAAAACAAACAAATTAACACGCGCTATCAAATCTAGGAGTCAAACCATACACAAACAGTAGCCTTCCGGACCGAAAACACTAGTTGGTGATGAAGTCCAACATCGCCGAATTCAGTACAGAAGTGGTGGGTGGAACAGTTACCCCGGCAACCTGCTTAATGAATAGACCGGCACAAGTTCCTCCACTTTAACCGTCTCGAAGTGAAGTGAACCCCCCGGAAAATCCAAGTGAGTATAACCGACGTCTGCTCCAGGTACAGTGGGACCTTCCCTCCACCGTCACCTTGGTAGAACCCTAAATATTATGGTCACTAAGGTCACCAACAGTAACAAATACACCTGGGGGAACAGTCTAAACTCCGACAGCACGCAAGGGCAGAGTAGCAAGCTCCAATCCCCTTACCGGCTCCTTGACAATAATCCAAGGTTTACCGATAAGTGACCCCTGGCTCCTCGACAATGGTTAATCCGAGGTTTACCGTTTGTAATACGTACTGCCTGGCGTCGTTCCCAACGAGGGAGGAATGATCCCCTCACTGGTTCGGACACGAGCTCGTGCTTCTCCTTTAAGAGGAGCTTTCCCAGAATGTAACTGAAACAATTGGATTTGTTCTACTCAAGATAGACTATCTGTTTGGTTTTGTAGTCTTGGAGAGTTAAGTACTCACCTACTCCAAGACCCTAGCCTAAGCTATGTTGGTGTTTCAGAGCCCTAGAAATGTAAAAATTACTAGATGAATTTTAATTAAGCGCTGTGTTATTAAGGCTGTTATTCCTCAAATGGGTAAATGGAGATGAAACCAATGGTGTTATGACCCGACTCAACTGAATGCAATCGAATATGATAATGCAATCCTTTCAATTCGATGAATCCTAACTAAAGTAAGGAGAGAGTTTCCATTCACTTCCAACAATGCAAAAAATTGATCACTAAGAGAAAATATAACAAATTCTCTAATGCACTAATCTTATCAAGAAAAACTAATGCAAATCAATTCCAAACCATTTTTGTCATTTTTTATTTTTGTGTAAATTCAAATCAAAGAAAGCTGATCTAAATCTACGATTGATTTTTCAGAATGTAAACTATGCAATGGTAATCTAAGCACAATTCACTTGAAAAGCATGCAAATGTAATCTATGCACATTTTTCATTAATATTCTGAAAATGAGAATTCTAATTATGCAAACGTGATCTATGCAAGAGAATTCTCAAACACAAGACGATTCTAATGTGATCTAAGAACCAATCAAGTGCAAGTCGAGAAAATTGGGTGAGAGTTCCAAAGATCAAAACATAAAAACACTCAAAGGCGATTAACACTCATACACAATTTAGCCCCCCCCGGCGAATGAGGGGGAAATTTTTTTGCAAAAACAAAAGCAAAAAGATGCAAAATTGTGAAAAGACTGAGACAAACCGCCAAGTAATGACCAATGAAAATCAAATCAAGAATTTCTCAAAAAGAGACTCAAAACACCCAATTGATGAAAGCTAAGAGCAGGAACAAGCTTAGGTGAAGATTCTGGACAAGGGACTAATGAATCTGGGTAGAAAAAACTAAGAAAAAACAAAACCTAAGAGCAAAAAAGGCAAAAAATGGAATTTTCTCAAATTTTGGCAGGGGACGCAGGCAACCCGTTAGCACAGGTGCGGGCCCGCTCTGTGCACGCAGCAAAAGTGCGTCCAGGGACGCACTGTGCAGCACTCAAAGGGTGCGTCCGTCTGAAAAACTCAAGAAAAACCAAAATAAAACTAATCCTAAGCTAACCCACCCAGAGACAGAATCACAGAGCCAAAACCAGAAAAATAAACCAATTTTCTCAAAGCAAAGTTCACATAAAGGAAAAGACTTTCTCATTAATGGAATCCCCAGCGGAGTCGCCAATTTGTCACACGGAATCTGTCAAGGGTGCGGACACGACTGACCTTCCTAGAAGTCTAAGACATTCTAATGACAAACAAGACAAAATGGAGTGATCTTTCTCTAAATACACCTTTTACAACATGAAAACTACAAGTGTTTAGGCTTACCTTATTCCAAAACGCTGTTGTTGAAGTCCGTTCTTGACGATCCGGATGAGCTCCTCCTTCAAGTCAATTCCTGCAACCACAAACAATCAAACAATTACCAAGCACTTGCATTTCATATAATAAAACATATATTCAACATGCAGACCAAGGAACACATGAAATAACTCATTAACACAAGCTATTGAGAAAAATAAACCAGTTTGTATTAATAACGAAACAAAGAAACTCTTACAACCTGGCCTTGGTGTTGTGCAAGTTCCTCCCAGGGTCCATCAAGGGTTTTCCTCTACTTTGACAAAGCTCACCCTCTCCCAAGTAGAATCAAGTGAAGACAATCTCTCCTCACAAAGGCTCTAATGGAAGACCTAAATCCTGCAGCATTTACCCAAAGAAAATGTATAGCTCCAACCTCCCCTCCTTCTGGCTCAATGCCTTTATTTATAGTGCTGTAAAGAGGTTATTCTGGTCCACCATCAATGGGATCATCCCCCTCTTTGGGTGGGATAGCTCCCTTATTGATGGGATAAGATTCCCCTTAATAGAGATACATGAACCAACTGGAGGCGCATCCATTTCATCAAACCGACCTCTAGAATGTTCTAGAAGTAACCACAAGTAACTTTTTCAAGATAAAACTCGCGCATTTTGTCTTTTACAGAGGGACGCACCTGTCCCTTTACATACAGAGCGTCCATGGACGCAGTTTTTGTGAACAAGGTCCGCGTCCCCGTAGGTAAGACTAGAGAGAACCTGCGACCCCAGAGATAAACATGATTTTTACAAGACTTTCTCTCTATTTTGAGTTTGAGATGGATAACAGAGGCATGAGACTTGCCTAAGAGGGTAGCATGACTGTTGATTTGAGCCATACTAACTGTAAGTAGTCAAGGTGACATTTTTTAGTGTAACAGAAATGTAAGTGGACATTGACTGTTTTAATGAAGTTAATAATTCTGTGCCATTGTCATATCTAACAGGAAACTGAAAATGAGTTAAAAATGAAGTAGCTAACTGACTAAAGTTATAAAAAGTGGCTCACGATAACTCAATGTACCACTTGGCCGCAAGACCTGTTAGAGTGCGTTGAAAAAGACGTAAATGAATTGAATCATCTGAAATGGAGTTAGATGCACACCAAAGGTGATAAGTCATCACATGGTTCGACGGATCCTCTCCTGATTTACTTCAAACTTTGGGATGTCACTGGGAAACTTATTCGGCATTGGCGGCCAAAACGGAAGATAATTAATCGGATCATTCATAAGGCGCGACAAATCAGTCAAGTCCAAAGTTGTAATGAACAGTAACTGACGATTAGGGTCCCGAAAACCTTGGGTCATGAGACCAACCCCAGGAGGAGGATATCCAGGATAACTTGGAATTGGAATTACATTTGGGATATTATATCCTCCCGAAAAACTAGGATTAACCAGACCGTACTAGGGTTGTTGAGGTTGTTGATAAGTATATCCAGGGTACGGTTGATACTGATAGACTGGGTTCTGCACAGCAGGACCGAATTGGTACTATCCCTGGTATGGTTGATAAGTAAATTGAGGTTAACTTGTGACAACCGTACTTGGACCAGTTTGTCCTACAGGCATTTGAATCAAAGTCTGAATTGTGGGTCCAGACTGAGGTAAAGATGCTTGAGGAATTGATGTAGGAATAGTAGAAACCGGAGCTGTCGATACTCCAGAAGTAGGTGGGGTAGATGGAACAGATGTTGCAGCAGTTGCAACAGTAGTTTGAGGAGGAGTTCGAGGAAAACTAGGCCCAAGATGAGAAACTACAGAAGGTGCAAAAGTTTGAATAGTAGGTTGGATAGGTTGCTGTGTTAAACCAGAAACCAAGGGTTGTCCAAACTGAGATGACAACTGCACATGCGGTTGCAAGATTTGTTGAGATTGAGATGGATCCCACACTATGTTCATTCCGGGGTATGGACCCATAGAAGGTTGAGCATATTGAGGACCATAACCGGGTTGAGGGTAGTGTTGATAATTCAAAGGTACATTTCCAGCTCCTTGGACAAATGATATACCTGAAGGTGGTTGGAAACCTTGGGTTGGGTACTGACCTTGAGGTTGATAACCTTGAGGCACGTACTGAAACTGGGGTTGACCTTGAGGCATATATTGATACTGGGGTTGACCTTGAGGTACATACCGAGTCTGGGGTTGACCTTGAGGAATGTACTATCCCAAAGGTATGTACTGTCCTTGAGGTTGCCCCCCATGCGATAGCTAAGTACCTTGAGGTTGCCCCCCAGGCGATAATTGAGGACCTTGAGGTTGCCCCCGAGGCGGTAACTGACCACCTTGAGGTTGCGGATTTGGAATGGTACCTGACATCATAATAATATCTTCTACACTCAACGGCTTAGTTCCATTATTACCAATTAATAACCCTTGTTCAACAGGTTGAGGAGATGCTCCCAAAAAAGTACCAGTAAGTGACTGATACCCAGAAGGAACAGAAAGACCGCCATATAAAAATGTTTCTGGAGATTGAGAAAACATGGATGACTGTCTCGACATATTCAAAGGAGGATAATAACCTCTAGGTGTTGGTTGAAAAGGAATGTGAGGTGGTGAAAAACTTAGTCCTGGGTTTTCTAGAAAATTGGTCAATGAAAGATACCAAGCGTCCCTCCTAGGTGGACTGTAAAAGATCGATTCACGCTCCCTAAGTTCTATAGCTGGTTGATTTTCAAGGATAGGTATACCTTCTTCCAGAGTAACAAGTTCTTCAATAGCAATAAGTCCAGAAGGAAGAGTTTGGGTAATGACTCTTCCTACCCTGGGTGAACTAAGACCTCTGGAAGTTGGAGAGGCAAATCCTGATGATGGAGTAGCAGCAGGTTCAGTTTCAGGTTCAGAAAGTTCAGGTTCCTCGGCTAATTCACTAGTAGAAGAAAAACTACCAGTAACTTCGAAAAATGAAATAGGTTCAATAATATACTCTGGTGCTTGAACTTGATAATCAGGATTCACGAATAAAGAAGATTCTCCTTCTTCAGGTGACCCAACTCTACTGTCACTAGGAGTTACAAGGGCTCATAGCCCTTCAAGCTGGCTTGGTGAAAACTCAGGAGGTTTGCCCCAAAGTCTACGGGACTGCCTCAGTAATTCAGCCATGATTAAATATTTTAATTACTTCACACGCAAACAAAGAAAAATCTCAATGAAAACCACCTAAAGTCTCTAAAGAACCAAACAATTTGAAGCACACACCTAAAGAATCTAGGAGTTCAAACCACACACAAATAGTAACTTTCCGTACCGAAAACACTAGTTGGTGATGAAATCCAACGTCGCAGAATTCAATACAAAAATGGCGGTTGGAACAGTTACCCTGACAACCTGCTTAATGAATAGACTAGCACAAGTTTCTCCACTAAACCGTCTCGAGTGAAGAGAACCCCCCAGAAAATCCAAGTGATTCTAGTCGACGTCTGCTCCAGGTACAGTGGGATCTTCCCTCCACCGTCACCATAGGAAAGAATCCTATAGATTATGGTCACTATGGTTACCAATGGAAACAAATATATCTAGGGGAATAGTCTGTGATCCGATACACACGCAAAGGAAGAGTAGCAAAGCTCAATCCCCTTGAAGGCTCCTTGACATAATCCAAGGTTTACCAACAAGTTGTTAGAGCATAGATTTGTCTCAGGTTGAAAAGACAAGGTTCTAGGTCCACATCAAACCACGCTCAGCCTCGTAGCTAGCCCTACGAGAATAGGAGAGGGCTCTCTCCGTGTTAGTCTCGGAAAAAGGTAATCGATAAGGCTCGAGATGACTAATTTTGCAACTAATTTTAGGCTAGGTATTAAGTGCAAGGATCTGATTTGGTTCTTTGAGGGTTTTGTTGAAAAAATGGGAAAGGCAAATTTGGGCTCGAGGATGAGGCACAGTTTCTGCAGAGTTCTGATTGGGGCAAGGAAGGAAATCGTCTTAATGCTTTAAAGTGAGTGAGATGGATAGATCAGACCAGTGAGGATCTAAGTAGATCAAGAGAGTCTCAATAATTCTCCTTAAACAGATGAAAACATGAAAATTTAAACAAATTCAAAGATAGAGCATAGCAGTTATGGATTCTACCTTAATCACTCATTTGTTCAAATTTAGAAGAAGCATGAAAATGATACACATAACACTAATGAACTTACAATTACTCGGAGAATAACACCATCAAAAAATAAAGCCACATGGATCCCAAACAGTGCTGCAAAACCCTGGTCTTTCCTTAGCCAAAAATGCAGAGATGAATGTACAATAGAGTGCCAAACTTTTCCCAAGAGTCCAACCTTGAAAATGACTTAGAAATTACATAATATAGGAAAGCCAACCTATTCCCTTGCCTCTAGGGGTCGAGCTCATCATTCTAGGAGCTGTTTCAACCAATTCTAAACAAAGCACTAAAATCTAGGCAGTCAAAACAACTTGCCTCTATAAGGTAGGAAACTGATTCATTCATTAAATTTTTACTTTTTGGTGAATGAATCCTCTAGAACAAGTAAATAAGTACCAAAATTACATCATGTCCACCCAATTACATCAATATAGATCAAAAATTACATCACAAAGCAAAACTAGTCAAACTGGCCGAATTTCTAAGCTGGAAGGTGAAAAATTGGGCAAAAAACCTCTGTGCGTCGCGCCAATTTCTGTATGTGTCATGCCACTTTGATGATTATTTTGAGGCACTTTCAGAAGTCAAAATTGAGCCTAAGTGTGCTTTTTAGAAAGCCCTGCCTGTCTACTTTCCAACCCAAGTGGAATTTCTGAATTTGGTGCCCATTTGCTCCTCTAAAACCTCAATCTCCCAAGACTACTTCCTATGTGTGAAAATAGGGGCAGAGAGGTCATTTTTAGGGTGTTTTTGACCTCCTGAGGACTCAAAACTTGCCCAAACTTCTTGGCCATGCACCAGCAGTCATGATTTTTCATGAAAAATCCAAAAATATAAATTTTTTTGCATTTGGAGCTTCCAATCATAAGCGCGCGCCATGTGGTGCAGCGCACAGGGAGAAAAACCCTGTTTTTTGTACAAAAATTTACAAAAATACCAAAAATGCCCCAAATTTCTTGAAATTTGGGCTGGAGCTTCTTCATTAAGTGTTATGCTGGGCTAAAGAGGCTTTGGTCAATATCTGAAGATGATCGAGCTCCCTTTGCCTCTTTTGCTTCTTTATTGCCTTCCTCAATTTTGCCTTAAAATTCCTAATTTGGGCCTTGCACACCTTGTTTCGCGCCATGTAGTGGAAGGCCATGTGTCTCAGCAATGCATGGTCTTTTTCAGCCTTGTCCAACAGCCTCTCTAAGTGCATGTTAACTCTCTCGAGATTGGCCTCCCAATCCTCATTAATCTCTTGCTCCAATGACGTGAGCTCAACTCTTCTCCTTTGTGCAGCTTGGCGATGCTCACGAATGTTTTGTAGCTCCATGATTGCCTGCTGATATTCAAGCTATTTGTTCCTTTGCTCCAAGTATTTCATGGTCCACTTAGCCCTCTCTAAGTCAAGGGATAGGGCTTCGATCTCTATTTTCTGCTCCTGGATGATCTCTCTAAGTTTGGCGCTTTGTGGACCCGTATCAGTATCATCATCATGAATGAGAATGAAGTCGGTCTCTTGTTCACCTGATGGCTCACCTGAAGGCCCCTCATCCTGCATTGGCCTCTTGCCTTTGTCCTATACCTGTGATTCTGATGAAGGAAGCGAGGCCCCTTCCACCCCAAGTGGAGATAACACTCGCTTTGCCGCTACAAACAAATGTCTGATGCCTCTCTGATATGTGATGAATACCGGCACACTAGCAGTCTCATGGCGCTCATACTGATGAGAAGGTTCACCTTCATGCTTAACCTCTGATAATCCCCGTGAAGCTCTGAAGAAGTCACGAGAGATGAAATCATCCCAAGTGATGCCCTATACTCCAAGCTGATGAACCACCAAAATCTTAATAAGAGCAAAATGATAGACACTGTTAAGTTGCTGCTGAGGGGTTTTATGCTGTATAAAGGTGGTCATCCTCTCTATGTTCCAGCAAATGAAATACGGAATATTTATCATCCGTACCCTGGTGAAATGCATGAGAAACCTGATGTGATAAGCATAAAGACGAGAGAATCGTCCCTCACAGCTGAAATATTTCATGATCAATCTCATTAGTGGAGCATATTCATCTTTTAGATATCGAAATGGGAACACTCTCTTGAGCTACCTCAAGAAACTAGTTTTAATGTATGGCTCATAATGTTGCCGGTCAATCTTCTGTTTCTTGTGCCATGGTTCACCAATGTTCGATATACCGGTCGCTAATGAGATAGATTCTAGTGTAAGTGCGAAGGTGACACCAGCCAAGATAGCTTGATCTCCGTGCAAGTGCAGCACAAAAAGACGAGCCAACTCATGATGAAATTGGACACTAGCCACCTTTTGACAAAACTCATAACATGATTGATGCTGAAAACACTGCATAGTAAGAGGGTAGCCCTGCAATTCTGTAAGGGTGGTCGGTTCTTCCCTAACATGTCTGCCACTTTTATGAGACCTTCGAGGTGCCTGTTCTTCCAAGGGAGAGTCACTTTGGGTTTCCACCTCATAGTCCGATGAATTCTCAAATGCCATGACTGTTGTACAAAATACCTTGAAGAAAAGATGTTGTTGTGCTTGGACTGGCTTTTAATGATGTATAAAACTACTGTGTTGTAATGCAATAGTTGGATTCTGGAAAATCCACGCAAGGTATGAGCAAATTGGTGAAATTTCAAGCAATTTTGGGCTTTGGACTGTATGCGCCGCACCAAGAGCCCAGTGCACCGCACGCTTCTAGTGCGTCCGTGCTTCCAGTGCGCCGCGCTCGTTCAGAATAACACTGGACAAAAACTCCCAGTGCGCCACGCCACCTAATCTGTGCGTCGTGCCAGCTAGCTGCAAGCTATCTCTCCCCAAAACATGCACTTGCTCACCCAATTCAGTTTGAAATGCTTTTCTTTGACCTTGGCATGCAAAATGATATTGATCTTCATGGCAAAAGCTTATAAAGACATTGATTTGATTTTTGGTTCTTGATTTTTGGTTCTTTAAAACCCATTTTTGTAATGTTTTGCAATTGGAACTTTTTTATTATTGATACAACTCTGACTTTTTGTTTCCTCCTTGATTTTTTGGTTGAAATGATGAATTTCTTGGCAAATTTTTGCAGGAATAGCTGACATTGGATTTGGCAAAGGAGACCAGGGTTGCGCCTGAAGAATTCAAGAACTGAAAATTTTTGAAAATTATTACAAAAAGTGAAACGTTGACTTGTCTTCAAAACAGAGTTTTGAAGAAAAGTCATAATCCATCTGTATGAAGATAAAAATATTTGAAATAATAACTTATCAAGAACCTCCCTTTGGCCTGCTAGCTTTATTAGACCTTATGAAGACACAGCTTGACAGAACTAATGACTAAAATGACTGTTATGACCTAGAAACTGAAACAGGACTGCAAATGACTTTTAAGACTTGATTTTGATGAACAGACCTGAGCCAACAGTGCAAAGCATGAGGCTGATGGATGACAAAAGCCCTTCCGACAGATTTATGGCATGTTCCTAATGGAATGCAATTGATTGAGCGAAATGGGAGACCTAAACATGAAATGCAAAAAGAGTTTTGATCTCTGACGGAGGGATGACCAGACCGACTCTAACACAAGTGACCCCAGGCTCCTCGACAATGGTTAATCCGAGGTTTACCGTTTTAATACGTGTATATCCGCTATCGTTCCCAATGAGGAAGGATTGATTACCCCACTGGTTCGTATATGACCTCGTGCTTGACTCCTTTAAGAGGAGCTTCCCAGAGCATAGATGTAACAATTGGAATTTATCTCCCACCGCAAGATACAGCTACTTGTTTGTTTTTACTATCTTGGAGAGTTAATTACTCCCTACTCCAAGATACTAGCCTAAGCTATGTTGGTGATAAAGAGCCCTAGAAATAAAAAGATTGCTAGATAGATTTTACTTTAAGCGTTATTTTTATGGTTGTTTCTTAAGTCAAAAGGTGTGGAGATGAAACTTTATGGTGTGAAGACTCGACTCCAAAACACTAAAAATGCACCTAAGATGATAAACAATCCTTTTTCTTCAATGAATTTCTAGCTAAAGAAAGTTTGAGAATGCAATTGCTTGAAAAAACAAATCTTTCCTTAACAAACAAATGAAAAGAAAAAAAAATTTGTCTTTTTCAATAAACTCAAAAACGAGACTACTAATTATGCTCACGAAAAATATCCCTTTCTTTTCAACACTCAAATACTACAAAAGAAACCTTTTCAAAAGAGATTTTTTTTAGTTTTTATAAAACACTCAAAACTATTAAAAAATCTAATCTTGAGATCTATAAATTCTAAAAAACTAATTGAAGTAAAAGCTTATAAAATTTCTTTTCAAGGATGTTTTACTTAGTTATCAGCAAACTAAGGACTAACTAGTTCAAAATAACAAATTAATCAAAAAACAATCGTCTTTTGTTTTCTTTTTAAAAATGAAATCCAAAACTTTCAAAACAAGTTCTTTCGAAGCTTTGCAAAGAGAAAAACGAGATGTATTCCTCACCAAAGGCAGATTTTACAAATTAGTCAGACTCATAAAGAAGACCAACAAAAACCAAGGTGATCTGAGGTTTCTAAGGCTTCTAAGCTTTGAGTTACTACAAAGACCAAACGAAAATCAAGCCAGGCACACAAAACTTCTAGAAATTCACCTAAAACCTAAATGCCAATGGAATTAACCTACGAAAAGTTTCTGACAAGACACGTGCAGATCTGGGTAGAGGCTAAAACACATAAACAAATCCTAAGCTGACTGAATGAAAATATTTTAAGTTTTTCAAAATTTTGACAGGGTCCGCAGGCCCCCAATATAACCAGGTGCAGTACCGCTCTGTGTGGTAAAGCAACAGTGCGGGGATGTCCACACTGTGTTACAACCAGAACGTGCGGTCCTCTTCCAAAAGCGTGAAAAACAAAAATAATTCAAAATCTAAAGAACCTACCAAATCCCACACACATCAAGCAAAAACCAGAAATAGAGAAACAGTTTCTCAAGTCAAAGTAAAAGCAAAAGCAAAAACAAAAATTCAAGTCCCCAACGGATTCGCCATTTTGTCGGGCAGATAAATCACTCTTGTGGACAAGACCGATCTCCCTAGTATCTATGGATATCTAGCGACAAGCAAACCAAACAAATTCTATCTTTCTCTAAATATTGAGATTTATAAATAAAGGCCAATAGATGTTTTAGACCCTACCTCAAGTCCAGTGCTAGTTTGTGGAAACCACGCTCCATTCATCCAAATGTGCTCCCTTTTAAAGAATCTGCAAACACAAACAGGCACACATCAAATAACATCTGCATAGCCAATATAATAAACCATATTTATCATGATGATCAAGGAATTCATGAAATAAACCATAGAAGACAATTTATTGAGAAAAATGAATCTATTTGTATTAACTTTAAACAAAGAAGAACTTTACAACCTTGGTGCCTTGATGTTGTACAAGCTCCTCCCAGGGTCCAACAAGAATCTCCTCTACTTTGACAAGTTTCACTCTCTTCCCAAAGAAGCCAAAAGGTATGTAATCTCTCCTCTCAAGCTCAATTAGGAAGTCTAAATTCCAACAGCATTTACCCTAAAAAATGTTCATCTTTCAACCTCCCTAGAAACCAGCCCAATGCCTTAGTTTATAGTGCAGAGGAGGGAAGTTACCAGGTCCACCTTCAAAGGGATAGAGTCCTCCTTCAAAGGGATAATCTCCTCTCATCAAGGGGTTAGCTCCTTTAGTTATGGGATGCATGAACCACCTGGGAGCAAACTTGCCACCTCAAGATTCCTTCTAGAAGCGTCTAGAATTAATCCAAAGTGAGTTTTTAATAATAAACTTGCGCCTTTTTTACTTTTACAGGGGTCCGCACCCACTCCTTTAGAGACAGAGCGGGCAGGTCCATAGGTAACATGACCAAGGGGTGCGAGACCGCAGGTAATGCTAAGAGAAAGTGTGAAACCAGAGTTTTAGAGATTTTCAAGGACTTTCTCTCATTTTTAAGGCTTGACATGAAGAGCTGAGGTTTGAGACTTGCAAAGGAGGACAGTATGAGTGGTGATAGACTCACACTGACTGCAGAAAATCATGGTGAAAATATTTTGTGTAACAGAACCCATACATGTTCAAAGAATAATTTTGTAGTTTGTTCAGCTGTAATTTGTTTACTACAGGGTATCAAAATACACATTTTGCTAAACCTATCCACAACAACATATAGATAATCATGACCTTTCCTAGATTTAGGCAGTCCTCCAACAAAATCCATGGAAATTCTTTCCCAAGGGTGAGAAGGAACTGGAAATGTAGTGTACAAGCCTAGTTTTCGGTTGTTGGGCTTGCTTTTAGCACACATAGCACACCCCTTTACATATCTAGAAACTGTCTCACTCATTCTTGGTCAGTAGCAGAACCTTTGTAGTTGTGCAACTATTTTACTTACCCCAAAGTGACCTGATATCAGAGAAGTGTGTGCTTCCCTAATTATCTTTGCTCTCTCAGTTTGTGGAATGCAGAGTTTCCCACAATGATATAAGAGTCGATCCTTCACATGATAGTCCAATTCTTCTACTCTTTTGCCCTGACTTTAAAGTTGAATATACATCTTTAAAGTCCATATCTTGAGCATACTGTTCTATGTAGCTTTCATGTAGCACAGAATTATTCTTAAGTATGGTAGATGCATTTATAATGGGTCTTGATAACATGTCTACAACCTTGTTATGTATGCCCTTTTTATATCTGATGACTAAATGAAACTGTTTTAGAAAACCCATCCATCTGTAATGTATTGATTGTTTCAACTTAGTTTGGGAGTGTAGATATTGAAGTGGCTGATGATCAGTATGTATTACTGTTTCTTTGCCCATTAAGTAATGTTTCCACTTTTTCACACTCTGAACTAATGCATACAATTCCTTATCATATGTAGGATAGTTAAATACTGCAGTATTAAAAGTCTCAGAATGATAACAATTGGGTTTACCGTGTTGTGTCAACACTGCTCCCATGGCATAGTCATTGGCATCAGTTTGGATCTCAAATGGTCTTTGTAGATTTGGCAGTGCTAGTACAAGTGTTGTACTAATTTTTTCTTTCAAGGTGTCGAAGGCTTTCTGCTGTTTGCCTCCCCACTGAAACACCTTGTTCAATCCTATCAAAGCATGTAAGGGAGTTGCAATTGAGGAAAAATTTGAAATGAACTTCCTCCAATACTGTGTTGCTCCTAAGAAGCTTCTCACTTCTATAACAGACTTGGGTTTAGGCCAGTTTACAATGACTGCCACTTTAGAGGGATCTATTTTCAATTCACCTCCCCCTACTATGTGACCCAAATAATTTAGAGAGGTTTTTCCAAATTCACATTTGGAGAGTTTAACATAAAGTTTTTCTCTTTTCAAAACATCTAATGTCTGCTTAACATGATTTAAATGTTCTTCCCATGTTTTACTAAAAATAAGAATGTCATCCAGATACACAATAACAAAATCATCAAGAAAAGGTCTCAGTACATCATTCATTAATCTCATGAAAGTAGCAGGGGCATTGGTCAAGCCAAAAGGCATGACCAGCCATTCATACAATCCCTGCTTTGTTTTAAAAGCAATCTTCCATGCATCTTGCTCTGCAACTCTGTCCTGATGGTATTCACTGTGCAAATCTAGCTTGGTGAAATAAACAGCTTCCTTCAATTGATCTAAAATATCATCTATGTGAGGAAGGGGATAACGATTTTTGATAGTTATTTTATTTAGTGCTCGATAATCAATGCACATTCTCCATGAGTCATCTTTCTTTCTCACCAAAACAATTGGTGACCCACATGGTGATGTGCTAGGCCTGATGAACCCTTTCTCGAGCAACTCCTGCACCTGCTTCTTGATTTTAGCATTCTCTAAAGTAGATAACCTGTACATCCAAATGTTAGGCAAAGGAACATCTTGCTGCAAAATAATATCATGTACTATTCCCTTTTTGGGTGGCAGACCTTGAGGTTCTTGAAACAAGACATCATACTCTAAAACAATCTTTTCTATATCAGCGTGCTGATCAGAATTACAGCCCTCAAATACATTGGTTTTATCAGTTTTCTTTTCCTTTACAACCATTAGTAAGAACTGTTTGCATGAATTTATCATTCTTTTCATATGTCCTGAGTTTATGAGAGTATAATTATTCTTGAGCTTATGAGCTCTTACAAAGTATTTGATTCCATCTTTAATAAGTAGATACTTGTTCTCAGCTCTATAGAAAATAGCCTTTCTATCATACAAGTAAGGACTTCCTAAAACAATTCCACATATATCCAAAGGAATTATATCTAACTCAACCTCATCTACAAATGCTTACCCAAAAGAAAACTTGAGTTTGCACTGTCTAGTCACTTGTAGTTGTGCTTTATCATTCAACCATCTTAATGGGTATGGTTTCTTATGAGGTGTAGTTGCTAATCCCAATTTCTTTATAATTGCTTCAGAAATCAGATTTACTTGTGAGCCACTATAAAACAAAGTATCAATCTTCTTATTTTTGGAAACAACTCAAATATGGAAAAGCTCATGCCTTTTTCTCTCATGTTCTTCATCAATAATAGATTGAACAGAATTACTAGTAGATGCTTCAGAATTCTTACCTTTTATACTTGTGGCTGCAACGATTATTTCATCTCCCGATTCTGACCCCAAATATTTCTGATTAGTTGCAGCAGTCTTCTTCTTCTTGCACTCGGACTTCTTAGGTCTCAGCTCTGGATGTAGAATCCAACAATGCTCATCATCATGCCCCTCCTTTTTACAGTGAGTGCATGAGTCTTTGCCTTTCTGTGCAGTGTTAGCCTTCCTGCTTTCCACTTCTTCTTTCTTTTCTCCTTACTCTTGCTTATAGTGGGTTGGGATGGTCCCCCAACTTCTAGATTTCCATTCTTTCCTCTAGCTTCTAGATGAGTAGCTTGTACAAATACCTCATCTATACTAGTGGGATTAAACATGAGGATGGTATGCCTCATGTAGCTGTGTAGACCACCAATGTACTTGAAAAGAGTTTCTGGTGAGTCTAATGAAATACCCAGCATAAATTCTCTCTTTCGGAACTCTTGAGTATACCCTTGTACACTTTTCCCTTTCAACTGCCGAAGATTTTTCCAACTCATCATGGCTTGTTGTATGTAGGCCAATGGATAGAACTTCTTTTTTATTGTAGTAACAAATTCACTCCAGACAGATATGGTCTTACCATGCTTCCTCATATCAGCTTGGGTTTGGCCTTCCCACTATACCAAGGCAGTGCCCCCTAGGCAAAGGCTTGCCAGCTGAATCTTTCCCTTGTCTGAGTCTATATTTTGTACTCTGCAATACACATCAATTTTTCTTATCCAGTTGTCCAACTTTTCAGCATTTAGCTCTCCATCATATATAGGAAAATCAAATTTAACATCTAACTTAATCAAAGATTCTTTCTTATTATGCACAGGGCTAGTAGGAGTTGTATGGAAGCTTTCTTATTTCCCCTTTCCTTTGGAGTGGTCATGGGAATGAGATTCATCTTCTTCTTTATCTTACTTAGAGTCTGATGAATCTTGACCCTTATGCTTTCTAAAGTCCCTATACATTTCTTCTACCATGGACTTTATAGCTAGGAAACTTTCTATGAATTGGGATTCTGGCCCTATAGAACCTTCCTCTGACATTGTCTTTCGAGAATAGACTCTCCCAATCTCAGGATTAGTTTCCACCAACTCTCCTTCTCCTAATTTGAGCTTTGATCTAGTGAGCATTCACAGCTAAACCAACGCAAGCTTGTCTAACCTTACAGCCTAGAGCTCTGATACCACTTGATCTGATAATCACCCTATGAGTGACCTCAGTAAAGACTTATTAAACAAAAAGGTATTACAGACCCATGTGCTGGTGTGTGTGTTCTGTGTTATTGAAACAATGGAACAATCAGATTGCCAATACACAGAAAATAAATGGAAAGATAGTAGAGAAATACAGTAAGCAATACAAAGACACAAATAGTTTTTAATAATTAGTTCACCCTATTCTCCAGGGCTACGTCTCCGGTCCAGCTTCAGTGGTGGCCTTGTTTTATTGTGCCTTTCAGCAGAGAAATTACAATGCAGGGACTCAATATGAGTTCTCCTGAAGCAGATTTTGCTTGGTATGGTGGTTATTGGATTCCCCAAGCCACTTGGAGTACAAAGACTCTTGTTCTTCCTACCAGATCTGTGACCCTCTGTCTACAGTTTAAAGAGCCAACTATGATGCTCAATCCGGATATATTCCTCTATGGGAAGGCTTGATTCCTCAAGCTCTCTGGTGCTCGATGCTGCCTGTGGTCAGCTCGGCCCTCTGTCTCCTCTGCTTGGCTTTACTGCTCTCTGTGCTCAGTCCTCCTCTCAAGGTTCACTATTCACTGTCTCTCTTGGTTTCTTGGACTCTTCGTTCTCTCTCTTCGAATCCCTATTCACTGTCTCTGTTCATGTCTTTAGCCATTCGACCTTGTTATAGAAATTTTTGGGCACTGCAACCCCAAACATATATGTCCATAAACCAAGGGTTTCTGATTCCCTAAAAGTGTTGTTTCATACCCTAAAGGAACAAGTTCAGCTGATTACATCATCTCCCAGAAGTTCTCCATAGAAAACTACTCAGAACTGGTCAAAACTAGACAATACATGTTGCTCAGTACTAAGGGTGCGATGCATCTCACCTGCCCAGTGTAAAAGGTGTAATGCATATTGGAAAGCCCTTCTGTAGGGTGTGATGGGTGAGAATGAACAAATGGCAGAGACAGTTTGCAAGGTGGATGATCATGGAATCTTCCATAAACTTCACCTGTGACACTTGCCTCTCTAAAATCGCCCAGGGATGATTAAGAGATCATCAATCTCCAAGTGGAATCAAGAAATATCAGAGAGAAGACACTAATAAAAATCCTGGAAGCTGACTCACCTCCCTGCAATCATCTATATATGGATCCCTCATCCCAGAGTTCCGGAGGCTAGAATTTTGTATCTTGTAAGGAAGTGTTGTTGGTTTCCTGGTGGAATATCATAGTGTTGGGTGATCTAAGCTTTTCATGAGGTGAAGAAGGGCTTTCATGCTGGGAGGATGACGCTGGGTCAGATCAATGGGTTGTAATCCTCTCTTCTAATCTTTATATCAATAAATCTATTCAAGTTTTCCTCCACATTCTTATATGTCTGATAGTATATGCATTTGTGTGGTCAATATATATCTGGTCCTATATTGCTTATGATTGTAGATCTCTGCACTTTGAATATGCTATGCTGCTTTGACCTTATAGGTACACTTTGAAGTGGAGTGGTCAAGGGAGAAGCAGCAAAGACCTGTCGGTGAGGAGAAGGAACAAGCAAAGAACCCAGTGAAAGATCGAGGTTGGTATTCTTTGATCCTCTCCTATCTACTTCTCATAAAGGAAAATGAAAGTAACTTTAATCTGTTTATTTCTAAGATAGCTACCCGTCTTAGTGGGACTAGCAGCTCTGCATAGACACTAGATTTCTCGATAACAAAATGGCAACTCCACTGGGGAGCGAATAGATTGTTTTCTTGTCTATATTTGTTTGTCTTATAAACTTACAGACAGAGCCTGAAGTCAAGCCAACTAGCCTTCGGACTACATTTTCTATGCAAGTGCAAAGTAGATCAATGTTGCTTCAGTCTATCTCCGGGTTTTGTTTATAAACTAAACAATCGATTTGCAAACATCCTAATTGCCCTAGTGGTGGCTCTAGTAACCTCATTAGATCAACCCCTGTGATTTCTATTTACAGACTATCATTAGCTTGGCCTAAATCCCTGAACTAAGCTGCAAACTGTGACCAAGAACGAAGTTGAAGTCTCGTCCCTGGACCATCGCACTTTCTCCTCTTGGAAATCTGGATGCATCGCACCTCCCGTGTGAAGTAGGTGTGCTACATCACACTTTCCCTGTGTTGCAGGTGCGTTGATCAGATAATACCTCTTCTGCTTCCAGATTTTGGTTTCTTTGTTCACTCTCTTCAACTTTATTCAGGAGTTTTCTTGTCTATGATCAGTATACCACTATGGAAACTCCCTTCCTTTGCATGATTCCGCCTCCATAGTACAAATAATTGTGAATGTTTTTATGTATTGTGCGCCATTCACAGTTCTCTTTTACAAAAAGTAGTGTAATCAAACTGTCGTCTTTTGATTTGGAAGTGTTGCAAGTGTCATTTTCAGTAAAAGAAAAGAATCCTATCATTCTTGATGGTCAATTATACAGTTACTCTTGTATTTGATTTGAATTAGTAGTTTTTCAAGTGTCGAAAGCAGTTTTCAATTCAAAGTCGCAAAGTGTCGTCATTATCTTCCTTTCGTTTTTTAAGAGAAATTTGTTAGTACTGTCGCTTTGAAAAGATAATTCAGATTTTTACTCAGCATTCTTTATGTCATTCACACATTAAGAAATCAGAAAACAAATACATGCATGTGCATTTGCATTTAGACTGCTTATTGGTTTGATTTAGGACAGTGCATCTAGTGTGTGCTCTCTGCTCTATGTTGAAAGAATATCATCTCTCTTTCTTTAGTAGCTAGGATTTTCATTGCAAAAAGAAGATTAAACGATTGTTTATCATCTTAGATTGCATTTTAGGAATTGTATATCTACATCACATGGTGAACCTGAAAGGAAAATTTCTTAAGAAAGATCAACTGTAAAATAAATTCAATGAACATAAAAACACTTTGGAACCTAACGCACAACATCTAGAAGTCTAGGCTAGAGACGTAGTCCGGCTTCATAAAGCTTGGTAACTATTTCTTTCATCGTAGGTTGGGTGATTCCTCCTCTTTGAGATGACAAGTGCTAGTACGAACTTGTGCTCCCATGTACCGTCGATATATTGGGAGACCACAATAGGCTATAATCTTTATCCATAGGGAGCCATGTCTGCCAACCTATTGATCGCAATGCACTGAACATAGCATTCGGGAAGATTGACTGACGTACCGTAAAAAGTATTATGCAGTTTTGCGATTGGTTTGGTAATCCCTCTGTCTAGATTTCCAGAGTAGTCTCTTTTTTTTCCTTTTCAAACTCCTTAAAGGAAAAGGTCCATCTGACCACTTGTCACTTCAAACTCATTAAAAATCGAAGGCGACTAGAGTCATCTTTTGTTTTTTCTCGACTCTTAAAAATTGAAAAATCAAGTTGTGTCAAAGCGTCTAAAATTCATTTAATTCAGAATCATTTTCCCCTTTATTTTTAGTTGATCGAGTAATCCGTAAACGTGGAGGAAAGTCAATCGAAACCCCTTCGTTAATGGAGACTTACGAGTCAATCGTCTTTGTCTCTGGAAACAAAACCGTTCCGGACAAAGAAAACTCGTTTAACCAGATCAAAGTCCCCTAGTTTGGTTGGAACAAGTGTTCCGACACCCTCAGAGACTCCTGTTACTCCAAACATTTCTAGTATCCCTGCCTCTACAGAAGAAGTTCCACAGCCACAAGAGGACAGTAGAACTGATCCTAGTGTGATGGTAAACACTTCTATTCCTGAACCGGCTCCATCTACAGCTGATTCGGAAGGTGTTATTCCCCAAACATCTATCATTGCAGAATCTATACCTTCTTCAGCACCGGAAATATTTTACGGACCTGACGGTCTCCCTCTTCCACCTGGATTGATTTCTATAGAAGAGATTGTGGAGGATCCTCCATCTAGTACTCCATCACATTTTGGAGTTGGGATCACCCTGTATCCTTCTTCGTCAAAAATTAGTCTCCCGTCATCAGAAGTTCCTGTAGAATAACTAGTAAATATTTTGGATAGACTAGATATGTCTGAACAACCATCAACATCTAGGACTGTGTCATCTGACACAACAGCGGCAGAACTTCCTGTTGTTATTCCAACAATGTTCTTCGGCGTACCATCTATCCCAACTAGCTCTCAATCGTTGGATGTAATCAATGTAGTGGTTGTTTCGACAGTATGGTCTGTTCCCATTTGTTCGTCCGGAATAATATCTGGAATCTCTTATGTTGGGTCTCAGAAAATTGATCCTTCACAGTGTCAATTTGGGCAGCCCGGTCCTCAAAGGCAAATCATTCCTTTGAGCACTGGATTACCACCGTATGGGGGGCAATATACCCTTTCATTGTCTCCTTCGGGAGAACAAACATACGAGATTTCACAACAGAATTCAAGTTATGCTGGAATTACATCCATTGGTTGGGTGCCAATACTACCTCAACAACCAAGAGTTGTATACTCAAAGCAACAAAGTCTGCCTATGTCAAATATCCCCACTACACCGGCTATTATGACGGTGTAGCAAATACAAGTGTTGCATGTTGTATGCCAACCTGAAGTCTCTCAAGTCAAAATTCAATAGCCTCTTGTCTCTACGATGCCACCACAATCATCGATTAGTGGTTCCTTAACTGGAGTGACCCAGGCTCAAACGAGTACCATCACCCCTCATCTTGGTCAAACAGTCAGTTTTGGACAACAACAAATGGTTTCAAAACCATGGCTGGTGCAATATCAACAACCGCAATTCCAACAAGTTTACCAAGGATCTGAGCACAAAATATTTGCAAGTAATGGGCAGCCGTATATTTGAAACGGTCAACATCAACCATTTCATAGTGGTTATGCCCATCAACCTTACCAAAGTTATCAGCATCAAATTCACTATGCTAGTATGCAAAGACCCACTGCTCAGGCAATCCCATCTTATCCTGGGTATGCTTCGCCAAACCTGAATCAACAGTTGCCCTTCGTGGCAACTTTAGAGTTACCAGATCTAAATCGATTGACAAGCGATCCAATTGCTTACGACCCTTGGTGGCCAGCGATTCCACATAAACTTCCATCGGATATTCCTAAATTTAATGGAAATCCGGGTGAAGACCTATCAAATCATGTGATGACCTTTCATCTGTGGTGTTCATCTAACACTCTAAACAATGATTTGATTAGACTTCACCTTTTTCAGCGAACGTTAACTAGTCCGGCAGCAAAATGGTATATCGAATTGCCTAGAGCTTCATTCGATAACTTCAGCACCCTAGCCACAACCTTTTTAACCCATTTTTAGTTACCCATATGGTACAAAATAGGAACAGAGCTTCTTACCAATTTCAAACAAACAACGGCCACTCACATATCTGATCATATTCATGAGTGGCGACGTCATCGTAGAATGGTAAAAACATATGTTCCTGATCAGCTGCTAGCCAAATGGTTTATTAAGTCATTATTACCTTCTATTACAGAAGATGTGGCAAAGGGAGCTAGACTGTAATTCTCCGTTCCTCCCCTCTTAAATCAAGCAAAGACTCTCATGCCAGCGATGGCATGATAGGTGTGACTAGCACGAAAATCGTAAAAGCTACATCAAAGAAGGCTCGCACGGTTTCAAGTAAAAATTCAAATGAGGAGCTTCTTGCCTTAGAGGTAAATGCCATGTCGACTAACAAAGGCAAAGAACCAAAGCAACCAGGGGGCAAGAAGGAAAAGAAAGGGAAGAAGAAAAAATAGGAGGAGTTGTCCCCTAAAAAATCTTCTGCAAACCCTTCTGGAGATAGGAAACCAAGTCATCCATGCTTCATATGTGATGAGGATCATTGGATGAAAGATTGTCCACATAAAGCCGAGCTTAGAAAATTCTTTAAGAATTCAAAAACCTCGGCAACATTCACTAATCCGTTTCCGAATCCAGGAACAAATCTGGTTGCTAGTGATAATGCTTCCCCATCCCAAGTGTTAATGTTGTTTGTTTCGAAGCAACAAAATGATGCTTTGATATCGACAAGGAATAAAGATTACGAGAATCCCTAGCTGTCGGACAACAAGGCTAATGGTCAACCTAGTAATTCGACAACAACTTCGACTGAAGTTGTGCCACCCATCATTCTTGAACTAACGATAAAGCCACCGAAGGGAGTAGTACACAAATCGACATTTAATCCTCATGCCAGAGCAGCACAGCATTATAATATAGTAGAGGATCTGGCCCAATAGCCGTCCGCTATGTCGACACTTGAGGTACTGCAAAATTGCCCCTCCCAAAAGCAGGCTTTATTATCAGCAAGAGGTGAGATTGACCCAACGGATTCCAATCTTGTGGCCTTTAATCATAAAGGATATGACCCTCAGTTACCTTCTCAACTAACTTTCCTTATTCAAGTGAAAGCCCCCAACAAAATTGTTCATTGGACAATTATTGATGAAGGGGAATCTACATGTATTATGTCGATGAGTTGCTGGAAAACTTTAGGATCTCCACCCTTGTCGTGATCTTCGACGACATTAAAAGCATTTGATGGACGAACATAAACCTCATATGGGATTTTAAGTAACTTTCAAGTCGAACTGGGGGGAAAAACAGTAGAAATTGATGTTGAAGTGATCGACGAAAACCTCGATTACAACATCCTACTGGGAAGGCCCTGGATATATGCTATGGCTGCCGTTGTGTCGACCTACTTCATGAAGATTTCATTTCCCTTCCAAGGAGGTATTACAATCGTTTACTAGCAAACATTTCTCCCCAACAATTCACAAGTTACTGGAAGCGTTTTGATGATCCATGGAAGCCCTCATTCGCTTCAAAATATCAGAGTAGGCCTACTAAAAGATCCTATATTAATGGGGACTTTTTCCCTACCACCTCCAATCAATCTGGTGGAAGTGGCAACGGTGGGAACCTGCAATATGATATCTTCTATTCAAAAGATGTCCGAAAATGATATTAGCATGGATCATCTGCAAGTACTTCCTCCAAGCCCAATAGAAATATTGTAGCAATCAATGATTTTGGCATGGGAGGCAAACCCAAATCAACACTCATCAAGCGTTTGGATAGATAGGTCTAAGGAATATGGCACCCCTTCAGATCCTTGGTTGGAAGTACATTCTACAGACGAAGGAATTGTTTAACCAATGATGATTGACGGGGCACCATGGGAAGATTACCACCATCGTTCCCATCTTCTGGATTACAAGGAAGATAGTTCTAGTGAAATTCATCATCCCTCAGTTTTTTATTTTTTATCAAATACTGTAAACATGGTGGATTCCGAACGAAACTTGTCCAATATTGAAGAGACTATCGCAATAAATATCTCGACCAAAACAGATGTTGTAGAGAATATTCATGTCGGCAAATCTTGTTCTTCTTCATAACTGGAAATATATTACGCTCTTTTTCACGAGTTCAGAGATGTAATTGCTTGGTCGTATGATGAAATTCCAGGCATTGACTTGAGCATAGTTGAACACGAAATTAAGATGTATCCAGATGTCAAAGCAATTCGACAACGGTTACGACAGGTGCACCCCAAGAAAGCCACTGCCATCAAGACAGAAGTTGAAAAACTTCTACATGTTGGTTTTATTTACTCGGTTCCTCTAACCGATAGGTATCGAATATTTTTCCCGTAACGAAAAACAAGGAACGATTAGAGTGTGCGTCGATTATAGGGATGTAAATCAAGCTTGTCCGAAAGACAACTACCCTACACCCTTCATTGACCAGATAATTTTTGAATGCACCAGATGTGAAATCTTTTCATTTGTAGATGGATTTTCTAGGTATAATCAAATTAACATCCGCCCACAGGACCAATCAAAGACTGCATTTATTTGTCCGTGGGGCACATTCGCGTATCGCAAGCTACCCTTTGGTTTAAAGGATGCAGAGGAAACATTTCAGAGGGCAATGAATTATGCCTTTCATGACATAAAGAACATCTCTCAACCATATCTCGACGATCTTCCGGCTCATTCGCGAAAGCAGACCGATCATCCGCAGCATTTGAGAGCGATATTTCTACGTTGCCGACACTACAAGATACGACTCAATCCACACAAATGTGTGTTTTGTGTCAGTTCTAGTTGTTTACTTGGCTTTGTGGTCTCAAAGGACGGGATTCGTCTGGACCCATGTAAGGTTCAGGCAATCATTGATTTGCCTCCACCTTCAAATTTGCTTTAGATTCAGAAACTCCAAGGGAAAGCAAACTTTCTAAGGAGGTTCATTCCAAATTACGCTGAACTTGCTAAAGGTTATACTTGTCTATTGAAAAAAGAAGTACCCTTCATCTGGGATCAGGTTGCGCAAGCTTCCTTTGATGCTTTAAAGGAATCCCTAATAAAAGCATCATTAATGTATGCTCCTGATTATCAAAAAGACTTTAACCTGTATCTGGTCGCAGCAGATACAACCATCGAAATGGTTTTAATTCAAGAAGACAATGGAATTGAGCATCCTATATATTATTTGAGTAGAAACTTAAATGATACGAAAAGCAAATACTCCTACGTTGAAAAGCTAGCTCTCGCAGTTGTTTAAGCGATACAGAGATTTCGACACTATGTCCTCTTTCGAAAACTACCATTTTATCAGATTGCAACCCCATGACTTATATATTGTCACAACAGTTGCTAGGGCGAAAATATTCAAAATGGATAGCAATTTTACAAGAGTTTGATCTGGAATTCATAAAATCCAAATCGAAGAAATCCCTGGTTTTTGCGAAGTTACTATGTGATCTCCCATCGTCGTCCAACGATGCAACATCAGAAGAAGCGATCGTGGATGAATCTTTATTTCTGATATCTTCAAGCAATCCGTGGTATGGAGACATAATAATCTATCTCCAAACCCAAACATATAGGTCTAATACCTCCCTCTCAGAACAACGACGCATTTGATACCAAGCAAAAGACTACATGATCGTTGGTGATACACTTTAGCGTCGTGGTATCGATATAGTTCTGTGGAGGTGCCTCACCCACGAGGAGGCCGAAAAAGTCCTGAATGATTGCCATTCAGGCGCATGTGGGGGGCATCAATCTGGTTACGCTACGGCGCAAAAGATTTTACAAGCAGGATACTTTTGGCCAACAATATTCAAAGATTTCATAACCACAGTCAGAAGTTGCCATGCCTGTCAAATCTTCGATCGCAAAACCAGAATACCACCTGCACCTCTGCAACCAGTATTTGTTTTTGGGCCATTCGTCAGATGGGGCATAGATTTCATGACATGTAACCCGACCTTGGCCGTGGGGCATGGGTATATCATAGTCGCAATAGAATATTTTACCAAATGGGCCGAGGTGATGCCTACATTAAACAACAGTGGCGAAATGGCTGCCCTCTTCTTTTTCAATCATGTAGTCTCCATATTCGGCATTCCACAGGCCATAGTTATAGATCATGGATCGCATTTTCGCAATCACATGATGATTGAGTTGGCTGCCAAAATTAGGATTGTCCCATGACAGTTCTACTCCGTATTATCAACAAGCTAATGGACAAGTTGATGCAATCAACAAGGTCCTGAAGCGCATGCTGCAAAGGATGATCAAAGTCCATAAATGGAGTTGGCACCTGATCATGTACACGGCCTTGTGGGCATACTGGACATCGATGAGGAACGCAACTGGGTTTACAGCCTTTCAACTGGTGTATGGCCTGGAAGCGATCTTACTAGTTCAGTGCGAAATCTCGTCCCTCAAGCTCGCAGTTGACCTTCTCCCCAAAACTTCAAAAGAGGAGGCTCGTTTCTTAGAACTAATCCGATTGGATGAAACCCTTCGTGATGCCACTCTGGCTAATGAAGCCCATAAGAAACGATTCAAGGCGCAGTTTGACAAGAATGTCAAACCCCATGTCTTCTCAGAAGGTGACCTGGTCTTACTTTACGACCAGGAGTCCGATAAATTGGGAGCAAGTAAGTTAAAGTCTTTATGGATGGGTCCCTATATTGTTAAGTGTGTACTAGCAAAAGGAGCCTACGATTTAGTGGATTATGATGGGATTCCACTAGCGCAACCCCGCAACGGGTTGTACCTTAAGCGTTACTATGCTTGACTCAAGATAGTAACCCCTATGCTTTTGTTACATTTTTGTTTTCACTAAGGGTAATTGTTTTGGTTAGGTGATCCACTTTTTCATTTGTTGCAGATGTTGAACCTATTGGAATCATTTGTTGGATATGCTGACGGAGCGAGTCGTAGTTCACAGAACCTATCTTCTGCAGCCTGGGCCATCTTCGATCCAAGCGGCGAGTTAGTGAGTTTCATAGGGGTGTGTATTGGTCGGTCAACGAACAACATTGCTAAATACAGTGCGTTGATAGAACTCCTCTCTGATGCCATCACACATGGCATATGCTGACTTGTCGTCAGGCTAGACTCACAACTCGTCATTCTACAGCTCACTGGTATCTATTCCATACAGAATCCAACTATCTATCGCATGTTCCTAAGGGTCAAGATTTTGGAAAGGCAGTTTGATTCTATTCAATATCAGCATATTTCCATAAACTTAAACACATTAACGGACTCATTGGCAAATTATGTGTTAGATAGACATTTGCAACATTTATAAAAGAAGCATTTCATCAATATTTGCATATAGATCATATAACTTAACCAAAATAAAACTCTGAAAATCAAAAATATATATATAATTGTTTATGGTTTATACATAATGTTCTGTAACCAAGAAAAAATTGGTCAAATGACCCAAAACTCAAAATGCTAGGGGGCACCCTAGTCTAATGATGCTGGTGATAACAAGTCACTACCTGTGCAATCATGCGTAGAAGCCTAGTCCATCGAATTGACACGCTAGTAGTATGTCGCTACAACCTCAGAGGCATCTCGTCGGTCCTCACATCCGTAATACCAAGAGTGAGACCCTCGATCTAATCCTGCAATGCTGAAAGAGTCTCGGCCACATCAAGGCCGCGAAGGATAGCCCTCCCCACATCCTCTCCTGCTGGAACGGCAGCTGGTGCTCTCAGACGTACTGCTAGCCGAACTGGTCCAATATCTGCATGAGCACATGAGTTTTGATTAGTCTTGATAGAAGAAAGCACAAGAGAATTATAAAAAAACAATAAGCAAAGATACGGTCATAGATTTTACCTATAGCACCCCACTGCTCACCAGCTGGTAGCACCAAATCCGGGTCACCCTGGAAATCCATACTAGCATATAGACACTCGGCAAAAACCATCTCTTAAGATTTGAACCACTCGAAGAAGGTATCAGAGAAAGAAACCTAGGACTGACCAGCATGTCAAGCCATGAGGTCAACCCATCTCTACATCTATGGCTCAGTCGGTGGAGGTAAACCGAGTGAAATGTACTGCGGCTGCATCAATGGGATCTTTTCCAAGACGAAAGCAGTCAAAATAGAACCATAGCCAAAATTCTTGGATCTTCCACTTTTTACCTTGGTCAGTTGTTCTTTCATCACAGGGAGTATTGCGTCACACCATTTGAACACCTTTGGTTCGAGGCATTCCAAGGCGTACTGCATATAGGACCTGTTAGCCATGTGAAGAGCCGCACTACTAGCCATTCTAGAAAAAGTGAACAAAATGGTCCTCAAGGACTGGTTAGTGACATCTCGGATGTTGATCTTTCCATCCCTACTCAGCTGAGATCCTTCTCTGCAATACCAGTGAACATAATCTCTCACGGATTCGCCCCCGCGGGCGGAACCTGATAATGAGAGAGGGGCACCACACCTCGATAAACCAGTCAAAACATAGATGTCCACGACGGTCAAGGGGATGGATTTGCCTCTGATCTGGAACACCTGGTTGGTAGGATCCCATGCATTGAGGAAATATTGCAACAAGTTGATTTGTTGCCTCATGCTAGAGATGCGGAAAAACTTGAGCAGGCCATAGTTCCGCAATGCAGTTACCGTACCCAGATCATGTAAAGAAACCATGTCCTCTTCTTCATGCTTGTGTTCTCGCCATGTAACAACCATTTTTCTCCGATGAATATCTGCAAAACAAACAAGAGAAGAGTCAGGATCATGATTTGGTGAAAAACAAGCAAAAATTCCATGAGAAAACAGTGCAAAAGTTTCCTTTCTTGCGTCCATCGCACCCTAGCAGTGTACTGCGTGAGATGCATACTGACTAGCCAATGGCCATGCCAGTATTCATTGCACCTTTCGATATAGGAAGGGTGCAATGGAGCCAAGGCAAATTTTTCAAACCCCAGGGGCACAGAAAAATAGGGAAACATACTCAGAATTCAAAAAGGAAGGAATGCAACTGAAGAGCTCAGGTTTAGCTCTTACCTGGTCCAGACGACACTGAGAATCGTCCATAGAATGTCCCAGAATCAGCTAGTGAAAATCAAGGGGGGAAGGCACCTCCAAAGCTCCAACAAACCAAAGTTCAAATGAAATGGTAAAATAAGGGGTAAAAACCACTTTTAAATTACTTTTCACGTAATTCGAGTAAGGTATTAGTGTTTTAACTCATTTTTCAAGCATGTATTGTTCATTTCTAATTGGTTTGATGAATCAATTGAACAGGCAGTACGACCGTCGAAAGAACAAAATGTTAGCGGTGAAATCAAATAATCGATGACCATTATCATGAGCAGTTTTTATGTGAAGTTCAAGCTCGTTAAAAATTAAACCTAAGCAATGAGCAAATGTTCCCCCCAAAGTTTAAGCTCATTAAAAAATGAACCAATTTCCGGTAAATAACCATTGTGAATGCATTATCATCAGCTCTTGAGCCTTGGTCGTGTTCTCATCATCACCTCCACTCTGTTTTAGCCGATCATTCACCTCCATTTGATTGTTTACCCCTTTTGAGGAACAACTGCGAAGAGTGATTCTGTTAGCCATCCTTGTGACACTGCCGTGATTGGAAAATTCCAAACCTTACCTGGAATCAGCTACTGCCTGAAATTATCACTCATTCCTTAAAAAATGAGTCTCCTTTAAGCTCTTTTCGTCTGACTCATAAAATATGAAAAGATTGCCGAGCAGTTGGCCTCTCTAGCTCGTTAAAGCTACCGGGAGTGCTATCCCTCCTCTAGATTTTAATCTTTTTGGACCTGAGGGATTATTACATAAAAAGATCGAGCGCTTGTCTTGTTCGGCTTGTTAAAACTATCGAAAATTCATGCCTTTCATATTATTTTATACTTTTTCGGACTTAAGGGATTACATGATGAAAAAGGATCACTAGAGTTTCCTTTCTGTCCCTTTTCAGACTCTCTAAATTAAAAAAGGACCGAGTTGTCTTTATCGTTAAACTTGTTAAAACCAATAGCGACAAACTTTTCCATGCAAACAAGAACGAGTTTCATTGTTGCTAGGCTTGTTAAAACATAGCGACGGGTTTCCCCGAAGGGAAAATTATAGAACAAGCATATGTTATCCTCCTCAAGCTTGATAAAAATAAAGAGGTACTGGTCAGCAATGACTGGGGAAAAATTGGGAAGAAAACTTGAAGAAACTTTATTGGTAGCGAGTCGCTCTTGAACATGACACTTTCACTCCATCACCATGATTGAGTCGGGTTGGGTTATTTTGTTCACCAGTCATATTACCATTGGTCCTCCATACCATCCATCTTTGGGGTTAACGCTACCAATCCATTTCAGTGTCGCCGATGTGTTCAAGAGAAGTCGATCAAAGAATTCACCAACCCATCTTGTGTCTCATCCGCTGCAATACCTTTACGCCTCATTCTTTCATGACCGCCACCCTAAACCCTGTATCATCATATGGTTTTCACCTCCAAAATTCATTTTCTTCGTTCCGTGTCATAGATGTGGGATTCATTAAGGCCCTCCTACGACAGGTCACTTCTTGTCGACATCAACTCATTATCCAAGAAGTCGACCTAGCAACAACCCTTTTAGTACTTTGAAGCTTACATGCCTCAATGGCAAGTTTCTCACTTTGGGCGACAGGTTTACATCAATGGCCTTCGACCAAAAGATTTTGCGTGGTGTTCGACGCCAAGTCTCATTTTCACACCGCGCGAATTGTACTATCATACCTTGAGGGTCATCATCATCATCATCGGTAATTCCTCTCGCGCCTGTTAACAACTTACATCATTGGCTGGTAATCAGACGATGTCTTTCCATGTTCGACTCCAGAACATTTTTCACATGGATCGACTTGTACTTCAGGTGAAGATTGGATGAGTTTAAAGACCCCGGATCTAGTTTCATCCATCTGGGCTGTGATATATTCAAGAAAATAAATACATCAAATGTAAATCATTGCTGCACAAATGATCATCCGAATCAAAGGATGATGGCTCTATCAGAATCACCAGTGTGCCACACAGACGGTTGTTTGTCCTATGTACATGAAAATGAATTTATAAAGTTGAGCATGGGAATGCCTGCCTCAGCTAAATCATGAAAATATTGTGAAGATAATGTATTGTATTGTATCTTATTACAGGCCGCCTTCCAGTTCGAAAAACCTCGGATCCTCATGATAAAGCATTTCACCCAACATCAAAAGATTAACGACCTCATGCTTTAGGGGGAAACTATTATAGAAATTTTTGGGCATTGCAACCCCAAACATATATGTCCATAAACCAAGGGATTTTGGGTCCCTAAAAGTGTTGTTTCATGCCCTAAAGGAACAAGGTCAGCTGATTACATCATCTCCCAGAAGTTCTCCACAGAAAACTGCTCAGAACTGGTCAAAACTGGACCATACAGGTTGCTCAGTACTAAGGGTGCGATGCATCTCACCTGCCCAGTGTAAAAGGTGTGATGCATACTAGAAATCCCTTCTCTAGGGTGCTATGGGCAAGAATGGACAAATGGCAGAGACAGTTTGCGAGGTGGATGATCATGGAATATTCCATAAAATTCTCTTGTGACACTTGCCTCTCTGAAATCGCCCAAGGATGAGTAAGAGATCATCAATCTCCAAGTGGAATCAAGAACTATCAGAGAGAAGACACTAATCAAAATCCCAGAAGCTAACTCACCTCCCTGCAATCATCTATATATGGATCCCTCATCCCAAAGATCTGGAGGTTGGAATTTTGTATCTTGTAAGGAAGTGTTGTTGGTTTCCTAGTGGAATATCATAGTGTTGGGTGATCTAAGCTTTTCATGAGGTGAAGAAGGGCTTTCATGCTGGGAGGATGACACTGGGTTAGATCAATGGGTTGTAATCCTCTCTTCTAATCTTTATATCAATAAAGTTATTCAAGTTTTCCTCCACATTCTTGTATGTCTGACAGTATATGCATTTGTGTAGTCAATATATATCTGGTCTAATATTGCTTATGATTGTAGATATCTGCACTTTGAAGGCGTTATGCTGCTTTGACCTTACAGGTACACTTTGAAGCGGAGTGGTCAAGGGAGAAGCGGCAAAGACCTGTCGGTGAGAAGGAACAAGCAAATAACCGAGCGAAAGATCGAGGTTGGTATTCTTTGATCCTCTCCTATCTACTTCTCATAAAGGAAAACGAAAGTAACTTTAATCTATTTGTTTCTAATATAGCTACCCATCTTAGTGGGACTAGCAGCTCTGCATAGACACTAGATTTCCCCATAACAGACCTCCATGCTTGTTTGGTTCTTCTCCCGCCTGCGTCGATTCGTCTGTCGCCTGCGTGCTGGGAGTTCCCTGTTCAGCGTCAACATGAACACTCGGGAAGTAGCCACCTGTCTCCATCGGAACAGCACCAGCCTGTTCGTCGATTCGTTTCTTTCTCCACCGTGGCGGTTGTTATCACTGTAAAACTTCCTTTAAAAATTTGGACAACTTACATGGTTTCTCAATTCTTGTATCAGTCATGGTCAAGTCATGGTGAAGTCATTTTTATGTTTTAGAGTCTAAGTCATAGGGTTAGAGTCTCATGTCCATCTTCAAATAAAGTTTGATAGCCTCATTCCATGTCCTAAAAGCCTCACCATGTGTTTAGAAGGCATATCTCACATAATTTCGGAGAAATTTTGAAACTAGCTACGAATCCACGTTTTCGTAGTGCAGACAGTGTAAAAATCCTATTTTGCGATACGAAATCAGTGTTTTCATAGCGCTACGAAACCCCTGTAGCAGCCTGTTTCAGCAGAAAAAACTGTTTTACTAGTTAACTTCCAGAAGCTTTTATGAGCAGTTGAAAACTCATCTCTGAAACTTTAAAGAGGTTTTTATTCCGAAGATACTAAAGTACAAAAACCTCTTCCACTTTCTTCAAATCCATTATGATCTGGGATAAATGAAGGACCAAAGTTGCGCTACGAAACTGCTGTAGGTGCAGTTTTTCATCTCCTGTTTTACACCTGTTTTTCAAAGACTCATTCTGGGCGGTAGAAAATATGTTTCAAAAAACCAAGAGAGGTTTTACTTACACATGGATAGTTTCACAAAAACCTCCTTCAGTTTTTCCAAATACATTTTGTACGAGAAGTTATGACCTCTGTCCCAAGACCTATTTTTCAGCCAGAACAGAGCAAGGGACGGTTTCTTGTTTGACACGTGTTTTTCAAGGACCGTTTCTGGACAGCTGGAGAAATGTTTTAAAAAACCAGGAAAGGTTTTTGTTCTAGACAACATGGGCTACAAAAACCTCCTTCAGTTTCATAAAATGTGTCATGGATGAAGAGATAAAGGCTCTGTCCCACGTGCCAGTTTTCAAGTATCTAATCCTAAAAACAGGGAAACATGTTCCCTAATTTCTAGGGTTTGTCTAGGGTTTGTCATCAGCAGTTGGGTGACCACGTGGGAGGCTTCATCAAATTCGACTTCATGGAGTGTTAGGTGTCAAATAATGCTTTAAATGCTTAGATAAGGTTGTTGAATCATGATAAGGAGTTACACTCCTAGTTGTATTAGGTCTCTAGGACTGCTAGTTAGGTGTCATTTGCATTTAATAGTCAGTTTTGAGTATCAATAGGTGTCATAGTAGGATGAATTCGAATTTCCCTCATGCTGGAGGAGGAATCTAAGTTGTGTAAAGAGCTCTATATATAGCAGAAGAGCTGATGTACAAAGGGTTGGATATTTTATAAAACAGAGGACTGTTTTGGCTTGTGTAAAAAACAGAGTTCAGTAATATAAGTTATATGCTTTTCTTCTCAGGATTCATAAAGCATTTCTATGTTCAAGATGTGTTATTTTAATTTTTCCTTCATGTCTTTTTTCAGTTGCTTAGATGAGTAATCACTCAGAATTCACTTATGCTGCTCTGACTTCCTGTACTCATCTATGAACTGTGGTTTTATAAGAGTTGTGTTTTGAACATCTAAATGTCACATGCCCTGACTTCTATGTAAAGGCAATATCATTATTTACTGAGGTTTGATTGACTCCATAAGCCCAATGGAAACTTATGTAATGTTTGTCCAGCCTTCATATTTGTTAATGTTATTTCAAGAGAGTTAGCCATCTTATTAATAGTCAAAATCAATAACCCTTTGAGAGAGCCCTCTCAGGCTAAGGAGGCTAAGCCTTAGTCAAAAGATTGGTCTGAAATAGTTACTTGAAGTCTTCCTGGTCAGCGGCCTTCCAGGGCCTGATTTTGAGATAACAGCGGTCAACGGATTCCAAATCCCCTTAAATCATGGCTTAATCCCTTGTTGATTCCACTTCTGTCTATCGGGTGCAATCGCAGCCGTCAAATCTGGGCTCCTCCAAATCCAACGTCATTCACATGTCGAGCGCGGTTGACTTGCTCGACAGATAACGCGCGATCACGATGGTTTTTCTCTCACCTCTGCTGCCACGTGTCGATCGCTAAGTGTGATCGCTTCGCTTTCTCCAAAACCTCTTACCGTTCAAGGGTGCCCTGATCAATACTGCCGGTTTCCAAGGCGCGAGTCCCGCCTTTGTACTTTAGCACCTTTACCTTTTTCCACCTGCGGTCCTCTGGTTCCCCCACGCGACCGAGTGCTTAAGGCTCCTCCTTTTTGGCCCTGTTTGCCCAGCAATGCGTGTTAGCGCTAAGCACTAACGCGCATCGAAAATCAGCTCCTTTTCCCGATCCAGGGCTCCCAGGGGCTATTTTGACCTCCTGCGCTGTCTCCATGGGCCTCGGTCAACGCGCTTTGACCGAGGTCCTCATTGTTCCGCGTCGGCTACCATGGCCACTAGTTTAGGGTGTTTTTGATTACTGTTTTGGATTCTTCAAGGATTTGTTTCATCTTGATATAGTCATGGTTCTATGATATTCGTTTATGGATCCGATTCGGATCAAGACAGCTCCTGATTTTCCTCACCAATTCCATGATCCAGTAGCTAACTACATGGTATCTTTCTGTGGCCTGCAAAAGTATACATCTATCCCAAGATATGTGTCAAACATTTGGTCTGAAGCTCTTATGGGATGCATACACATGTTAGCCACTGATTTTCAAGAGCACAAGACCATTAGAATGTTCATGAAGGAGATTGAAAGAGTTGAACATCAACTACCAAGTTGGGCACACATATCAAAATTTTGGTCCAAAGATTTTTCATGGTGCACGTTAGTTGTAATTTTTCAATTTCAGCAGCATAAAGGCGTTAGGTCCAGCACTCAAATTTATCCTAGCTCCATTGGAGGGTTGAACTCAGGTGAATCAATGCCCTATAAGTAAGTAGGAATTGTATATAAATAATCTCACTAGCTGAGCATTTAGTTTACAGAATTTTTATTTCTGCATTTCAGTTTGATGAGGAAAAGACTCTCAGCAAATAAAGTCTCATGGATATTTTATGGTTTTATAAGTAATCCAAGTGGCTCCAGAGACACACAAGACAAAGAGGGCTTATGAACGCTCGAAAAGCAAAGTGCTCAGAATGACTATGACCCAGGACCAGAGCATAGATTTCATCGTCCTGATCACGGAGGTGCAAACGGTTCGTCAATCCGAGCTCATATGAGGGAGAACGAGCCAGTCAAATTTTTGGTCAAAGTTGTGCAGTGGGCCAGGTTTAAGTGTCCTACAATTTGACCGGCCCCGAGGCATGAAACCTAGCTCTCGAAATCGGTCGAAATTGCGGCCTCGTTAATTTTCCAAATATCCCTTATTTTCTAAATATTTAAAAAAATACCATATGTTAAATAAAAATTTTAAAAAAAATATGATGTGGTGGCGGGCCACCACCCCCGCCACCCCCAAACCCACATTACATATAAAAAATCAAAATTTTGTGGGCCAACAGGCCATCACCCCCGCTAGCCCTTCCCCCAAAACCTTACAAAAACAAATTTTAATTAAATTTTGGCTCGGTAGCCATCACCCCACCAAGCCCTCCACCTCCATCATTACATGTTATATTTGGGTTGGGCCTGGTCCACCAGAACCTAGCTCCCGAAATCGGTCAAAATTGTGGCCTCGTTAATTTTACCAATATCCCTTATTTTCTAAAGATTTTAAAAGTACTGTATGTTAAATAAAATTTAAAAAATATATATATATATATATAGATGATGTGGTGGCGGACCACCACCCCTGCCACCCTCAAACCCACATTACATATAAAAAAAATCAAAATTTTGTGGGCTGACGGGCCATCACCCCCGCCAACCCTTCCCTTAAAATCTTACAAAAAAAAAAAAAAAAATTGGCTCGGCGGCCATCACCTCGCCGAGCCCTCCACCTCCACCGTTACATGTTATATTTGGGGTGGGCACGGGCCACCTCCAGTGGACCCGGTCCACACCCCCACATTGCATCATAAAAAAGTGGCACCGAAGTATTGATCCGGGAGGTCCCCAAGTGGGCAACCCCATAATAGTACGCAACCCCCTTTAAATGCGACAGTACATCCCATAAAGAACATACCACCATATAACCATTCCCCACAACACATGCACTAATGAGGAGGATTAGGGGGTGGGCCACCTAATGTAGACCTGACCCCCATTTACAATACATTTCACTTAAAACCAAAAAACTGTAATGTATTAAAATGAGAGGGGCGGGGTTTAACCACCCGGCCCCTCCTCAACTAATACCCAAATTTACCAATGCACCATAACTACCTCATTGTTAAATTCGTCGGAGATATTTTACATAAACCTCATTTTCACAGTGCATGGGACATGGAGGAACCAAGAGCGGGCACGAATTTCGAGACAGGAGGAGGTTATGCACGTAGTTCAAGGCAGTATTTTGCAGGAGGGCCAAATTTTCACTTTGTCAGAATTTGACAAATTTTATATGGTTTCAGCACTTCTCGACGCCACGAACATAATGAAACTATCTATGTCTCCATCAGATTTCTGCATTTTTTGAGCATTTTCAGTATGAAGGTGGAACCATGATCACTGCAAAAACAGGGAGCAGAACCATGATCCTTGAAATTTCCTGAGGAGGTAATATTTCTCCATGTCAGAATATAGTCAAGTTTACAGTCGTTTCTCATGGTTTTCCACAGGGATCACAATGGTGAGGTCAGATTCACATTTGGAGTTGCATATTTCCAATCCACCCATGGAGAAGAATCTTTGAGGAGTCTAGGAGGGAATCTAAAAGGTTCCTTGAGCCCCAAATTCTCAACTTCTTAGAATTCAGAAATTGGATATTCAATTTTGCACTATTCGACGACACAATCTGATGGTGCATTCAGATTTTTCATTTGCTCATTCTATTCTTCACCCACTTTTCTAAGTGGGATGCAGGTGTCAGCATTCATGTGCGAGCATCCATTTCCATGCGATTGATTCCGTGAGATTGACGGCACGAGCAACTTCAGCAGTTTGACATCTGCTTCTTCAGATGGCCCTTAGTTGTGAGGTATATGTTGTGTTCATGTACTTCTTATTTATGCATTGTGTTGCATAGGTCCTTGCTTGATGTTTGATGTGGGATCCTGTTTCTTACTCGTTTTCATGATTCCTGCTTGATGTGATGCAGAATCATCTATGTGATGTACTTGTTGTCATTATTCGTCCTGTTATGTTTTGAGATCCCTTTGTTGTATGTTGTTGGGATACTCATGTTGTCATCATGCATGTTTGCATTGAGATCCCTTTTATGCCATGTTGGTGGGATGCTCATCATGCATGTGTTTATGTCATACTGATAGGAGTCCTTTTGATTGAGAGTTCCTGTAGCAAAACATCTCTTGGAGCCACTCCTGCATGAGGGCATTTTTCCTTGTATGATAACGACATCACCTCTATGTACATCACCAATATTGATAGCACTTAATGCAGCGGCCTACACCATCTTGACACTGGGGCCTGGAGACGTAGTCCCTCCTGGACGAACTCCATTATCAACGGCTTATGTTTTTATGTTGCTGATGATTGATATGTTCCTCTTCTTACAGCATGCACATGTATTCATTTATGTTCTTTTAGAAATGTAATTTAACACATCATGAAAGTAAAAGGTCTTGGAAGGGTCCTTCATCACACCCAGACCCAGATCAAGTGGTATCAGAGCGGTCTTTGCGTTGATGTGAATTGCAGTGTGAATAATGGAATGTGCAGCGACAAAGGATGAAAAAGTGATGTATGACACCATGATCAACGTCTCCAAGAGGGTAGAGATAATGTATGAAACTCTACAGAAAGAGACAGAGGAAAAGGAGCGATTGTAGCTTCAGTTGCAAGCCATGGAAGAGGCCCTAGAAGAACTTAAGCATAACAAACATAATCTTCATACGGAGAACGCTGAATTGAAGATGTGTCTACATCAAGAGAAAGAGGAAAAACATAGTTTGCTATGATAGCTGCAAGCAAAGGAAGAGGCCTTGGAAAAGCTTCAGCGTGACCCATGTGAGGTAAAATGTAATTCTCTGAATTCATGTATGTGTCTTGATGATGATTTCGTTGTTTTTGAAAATCACACCATAGGAATTGGCTTCAAACTATTGAAGAGAATGGGGTATGAAGGAAAAGGCTAGGGTGTTAATGGCCAAGGCATTGTCAACCCCATCAAAGTAGAAGAATCACCCCATCAAGCAAGACTTGGGTATGTCAGAAAGGAAGTTGGAGAATGCACTAAGACAGCTAGCGAACAACCAACTATAGATGATGAGAAGCCCTCATCAATTCTTTCCAAATTCACAGAGGAGGTAAAAGATGTTGATTTCCTTTTAGTTTTGTTGTCACATAGTATGATTTCTATTGGAGATTTGGAGATCCCAATTATAGGGAAAAACACGAGGCTCCTTAGAAGGATGAGGCACGAGGAGGAAAAATAACTTGGTGTCAATAACCAAGGCATAACTCAACCATTGGAGGTTGTGCAGAGACCTCAA
Organism: Pinus tabuliformis; assembly: GCA_031772625.1. Classification (NCBI taxonomy): domain Eukaryota; kingdom Viridiplantae; phylum Streptophyta; class Pinopsida; order Pinales; family Pinaceae; genus Pinus; species Pinus tabuliformis. The sequence goes on along the minus strand of CM062816.1, from coordinate 305,051,369 downwards.
TTTGCAAGCTCGAAATACACCAAAGGAGAATGCTCGAATGTGTCAGATTCTTCTGAGACATTGTCAAAATCATCGAGGAAAGAGAATGATGGGAAAGCATCCCCATCATCCATGGAAATTTCCATTGTAGGGAAAGAGTTGAGGCAAGCTCTCATCGCCATACTTACACCAGAGACAGCAAGGAAAGGTATAACCACTTTCAACATGCGAATGTTCATTTCGATTATGATCATGTTATTAATGATGAACGAAGAACATGGCATCAAAAAACATGTACCTTTTGTGGATTACATAACCATACATTTTCTAAGTGTTGGAAAGAATGGCAGCACACAAAAGGATGAGGCGTGAAACACCCTCTCAACAGCATGAAAAGAAATAAGTGAGGAAAATTTGGAGGAGGAAGATATATTGGAGTCATTGCGACAGACGTGGCCATCAAAGACCCACTTGTTGGAGGCTCCATCTAGAGTAGCGCCTTAAAGACAAAGTTTCGATGCATGAACCAGATGAAACAATTGTTCGACAAGCCAAGCCACCACAAGGAGGCGACCCATTCACATTGATAAGTGAAAAATGGTTTCTAGACATGTTGTCGTTTCATGGTCATGCTTTTGTAAACCATTTGTTGCATTTTAAAATGTAAAAGTGATGATGTGTTTTCCATCACTTGTTCAGCAACAATGATGTCTGGTCTTATTTTGTGTTGCATGATAAACGGTGAAAGTGATATCATGTTTCCATCACTTGTCGAAAGCAAAAACAGTGTTTTGCCTTATCTTTGTAAATCATGTGTTGCAGTGATGATGTGTTTTCCATCACTTATTGAAGCAACAATGATGTGTTGGCCTTGTTTTTGTAGCTGGGGTATTATGTCCATTATGATGTAAACTTGACCACCGAGTATGTGTTATAACTTGTGGCAAGTGTGGGACATTGTTAGAAAATTATATATTACGGAGCAATTGAACACATAAAATATTGCAGAAATATAAACACATAAAACGCACAAAACAAGAGAGACACAGATATACGTGGTTCACCCAATTTGGGCTACGTCCACCCTGAACAGCCAGTCCTTCCTTTCTATTATCCAGCAAAATGAAGAGACACAACCTACAGCAAATACGATGTAATATCCTTTGTTTTCTCTCACAATCTCACCTCTCTGTTTCTCGCTCACAGAATACACATCTATTTCACAGCCTCAAATACAATACCCTCATACAAAGAGAGGGGTTGCCTTCTAGGGCAAAAAACCCTAAACTAAACATAAGTTCTACCATCAGATCATCTGCCTAATGAACGGCCTAGATTGACTAGAAATTACTATACTTTTACAAGGCAATTTTACATTTGTTTTTAGCTTCGGGGGCGCTGCCCCCGAGCCCCCGCCGGGGGACCGCTGGCCCCCGGACCCTCGCGGGGGTGACAAGTCCCCCCCATACCCCCTCACGTGGAGGGGTGTACAAGACTTCCTGGGGTATACATCCGGCTAAAACAAAGACCTTTAAACAATCATGCTCCACACACAACAATCTCCCACTTGGAGAATGATTGTAGCAACTCCACTGCTGCTTTATTTGCTGGACAGTGACTCCTCTTTGGACCTGCCTATTTTTCATCTTCATCGTCATCCTTGAAGACCAATTGAAACTGAGCATGTTCTCAGTTTCTCCCTGGTTACAACTTTTGTTAGCATATCTGCAGGATTCTTGCTAGTGTGTATCTTTTCCAGCTTCAACTCTCCATCTTCCAACACTGATCATATGAAATGGCACTTGAGCTGTATGTGTTTAGTCCTCGAATGAAATGTTGAGTTCTTTGCAAGATGAATGGCACTTTGACTATCACTGTATAACGTGCCCATATCATGCTCCATACCCAATTCACCCATAAACCTTTGTAACCAAATCATGTCTTTACTAGCTTCTGTAGCAGCAACATACTCTGCTTCTGTTGTTGAAAGTGCAACAACACTTTGGATTTTTGAAACCCAACTGACAGTTGTTCCTCCAATAGTAAATACATATCCTGTAGTGCTCCTCCTGTTATCTCTGTCACTTGCCATATCTGTATCAACATATCCTTGTAGGGAGATGTTTGAACCACCAAAGCATAATGCTTGATTTGTGGTACCTTTCAAATATCTGAGAATCCATTTCACTGCCATCCAATGTTCCTTTCCAGGATTTTTCATGTACCTGCTTACAACTCCCACTGCATGTGCAATATCAGGCCTTGTGCAGACCATTGCATACATTAAGCTTCCAACTGCTGATGCATATGGAACTTTAGACATAGAATCCATGTCTTCTTGGGTCTTTGGGCACATTTCCTTGCTAAGTTTGAAATGGCTAGCAAAAGGTGTACTAACTGGTTTTGCATTGCGCATGTTAAATCTTTTCAACACCTTTTGTATGTACTCGTTCTGAGACAATGTTAATTTATGATTTTTCCTGTCTCTAGTTATTCTCATACCAAGGATTTGTTTTGCAGCTCCCAAATCCTTCATTGCAAATGAATTTGCCAATTTTCTTTTGAGCACATTTATTTCCTGCATGTTAGATCCTGCAACAAGCATGTCATCTACATACAATAACAATATAATATAGCTGCCATCATTTTGCTTTTTCAAATAAACACAATGATCAGAGTGACATCTAGTATAACCTTGTTTAGACATAAACTTGTCAAATTTTAGATACCACTGCCTTGGAGCCTGTTTTAAGCCATACAAGCTCTTCTTCAACCTACACACTAGTTTCTCCTTCCCTTTCACCTCATATCCTTGTGGCTGCTGCATATATATCTCTTCCTCCAAATCCTCATGGAGAAAGGTTGTCTTTACATCTAACTGCTCAAGATGCAAACCTTCAACTGCTACAAGACTTAAAATGGTTCTGATTGAAGTCATTTTAGCAACAGGAGAAAATATTTCATCAAAATCAATACCTTTCTTCTGTGCAAACCCCTTTACCACAAGTCTAGCTTTATACCTCTGTTTTCCTCCATCTTCTTCCTTCAGCCTGTAAACCCATTTATTCTTCAATGTAGTTTTTCCTACAGGCAACCTGACTAAATCCCAAGTCTGGTTATGCATTAAGGAGTCCATCTCTTCTTCCATGGCTACCTCCCACTTCTTCTTGCTTTCAACCTACATTGCTTCTTCATAACATTCGGGTTCACCGGAATCAGTCAACAATAAATAATATAATGAACGAGAGTATTGTTCAAGGGGTCTACTTATCCTGGTAGATCTTCTAACACCACTTTCAGGTGTTTGGGGTGCCTGTTGTTGTTGTGGGGGTTGTTGTTGTTGTGGTTGTTGATTATTATTATTTTCAGGCACCTTTCCTTTTTCAGTGATTTCATCAAGAACTGCGTATTCCTTGTTTTCCTTTTCATGTTTCTTTTCCAGCAACTGATTCTTATACAAGACCTTTTCATTGAATATTACATCTCTGCTCCTAATGATTTTGTGATTTTCGTAATCATATAAGCGATAACCAAAATCATTAACACCATATCCAATAAAGGTACATTTCTTTGACTTTGCCTCAAGCTTTGTTCTATTTTCTTTATCAATATGGACAAAGGCCTCACAACCAAAAGGATTTAAAATAGAGTAGTTTACCTTTTTACCTATCCATTCTTCCTCTGGAACACCACCATCCAAGGAACTTGAAGGCCCTTTGTTTATTAGATAAACAGCAGTATCTACAGCATCTGCCCAAAACTGTAAAGGCAATCCTGCATGCAATCTCATGCACCTTGCATGCTCCATGATTGTTCTGTTCATCCTTTCTGACACACCATTTTCTTGTGGTGTTCTTGGAACTGTCTTCTCTCTGCGAATTCCATGCTCTGAACAGTACCTATCAAACTCTTTGCTGTAATATTCACCTCCATTGTCTGATCTAAGACACTTCAATTTCTTTCCTGTCTTAATCTCAACCAAAGCTTTCCATTTCTTGAAAGTATTAAATACATCAGATTTATTCGTAATACAATAAATCCAAGTTTTTCTAGTTGCATCATCAATAAAAGTAACATAATAAGGAGAGCCACCGAGAGATGATACCTGAGCAGATCCCCATACATCTGTATGCACAAGCTCTAATTTTTCATTCTTCTTTCTGTTACACAGTAATTTGTCACTGTCTCCCTGTCAGTTACCCTACTGTGCCAGGAGTTCACAATAATCAAGTTCATGCCTTCTGAACTGGCCAAAACCCACTTTCCTAAAGTTTTCCTCATCAGCGCGTCTGTTTCCAAAATACCCACGCTCACTGGCGCTTCATAACAGACCGTGTGCGCTGCCAGCGCGGAAGCACACGACTTTCCCGCGCTGATCGAATTTCATGGCCAGTGCATCCTCTGCTTGTATTAACCCGCGCTGACAACAGCTTGACCGTTATTGCCTTGCGACGTCAGCGCGCCAGCCCAGTTATGCACCCGCGCTGATCCAGTTTGGGCGAATTTGTTCCAACAGCCAGCCTTCCAGATAACTCCAGACTTGGTTGTTGGCCTTGTGAGTATCGCCTCCCTTCTATGGCATGTCTGTTCGACCCTTTGCAACTACTTCCCTTGAAGATAAGTTCATCCTTCCACCATTCAAGGAGACTCCTTCTCCTATATAAACCTCTACCATTACCATGAGCAGCTAGTTTGGAATAGCTTGGATTGTGTGGAGCTCATAGTGCTCAGATTGCTGCTACTATAGGTAGTTGGTGTGATAAGTGTGGAAGTGTTTGATAGCTTAGGGAAGGTTGTGTTGTGTTGCTTGTGTGAGAGAGAGAGTTTCTTGTCTTGGGAGAATCATTTCCAAAGGTGAATGCTTAAGAGACTTGCTGACTGGCCCCTCCTGAGAAGGATACCGACGTCAGAACATTTGGTTGTACTCTTCTCTGTTTGATTAATAATAGATGACTACTATTATTGTTCCATTCTCATTTATCTCTGCAATGGTTAATGTGAATTACATCCTTTCTGACTGATGTATGGTTTCTTTTATTAGATTTCATGCTTGTGTTTGTTTTCTCTTCGTGTGTGCAGGTATCTATTCACGGAGATCGCAGAGGATCGTGACCAGCCAGAGCGAAGGAGCGAAGGTGGCATCTCTTCATCAAACAACAGCGCTGGAATCCAAGTAGGTGTTCTTTGCCTACCTTTTAATTGCAATTAGGAACTTGCATAGTAGCATTGACTGATTGTTGCTAGACCCACTCTGGGCTAGTAGGGATCGCCTCTATCCGTAGAGGGGATTTGCCTCTCCAACAATTTGGCGACTCCACTGGGGAGTTCAGCCTTTTGTCTCTTGTGTCCATTTTTGTGTTTGAATTTGATTGTTCTCTCTTTTCAAATTTGGGGATTAGTTCTCTGCTTTTAGACTTCCTGGGTCAATCTGGGAGGTGTATGAATTGTTTAAAGAGTTCTGGCCTTGGTTTGGGAGTTCTTGGCTTGTTTTTGCCTCTTTTTTAACCTCAGCGCGGTTTATATCAAAACAGTTGCGCTGACAGCGCATAGTTGTTTCTTTAAACCTGTTGTCATCGCGCTTGTACGTAAAACAGTCGCGACGGTTCTGAAATCGAACCAGCGCGCTTAATCCGTGTCCTTCCGCGCTGACAGCGCCAAGTTGCTACGCGTGACCTAGTTTCAGCGCACAGTTGCTGAAGGCTACCCGCGCTGATCCTGTAAAATTGAAATTGTCTCAGTTTTACCTCCTGAACCTCTTGGTTTGGCTATCTCCAGCTCTTTCTACTTGGTTTGTGACTTGATATTCATTGTTTGAACTGTTGCACACTTGCTTGCAAAGCCTTGTCGAACGAATTTCATTTTTGCGCCCCGTGACCTAGTGCCATCATCCAGTTTTCACTGGACCAACCTTGTTTTGTTCGCTTGTTCACTTGTTCGCAAAAGTTCGTTGTTGCTTGCCTTTGCTACTGCGTAAACCTTCCTTTTCGCTTTCTTTGCTTGGTTGTTTAGGTGATTGTCCTCGAACCAGCCCTTCGGTTGTTTCGGCTACTCTTCGCCACCCAGACATAGATTACAATTGCTTGGGTTCAACCAGCTCTTTTCACGCTTGTTGTGTGTTCCATTGAGTGATTTTTGTTTTCTTTGCTCAGTGTTGTTGTCTCTCAAAATTCATTGTAAGTGCATTATGTCATTGAAAAGAGAATCGAACTAAAATCTTTTGCATTCAATAGTTAATCAAAGGAAAGAGCATTTTGTTGATTTGCATTCTCAAAAGAAAAGTCTCATTTCTTTGTCATTAGCTGCATTAGATTGTTTGATTGATTGAGTTCGTTTTGTTTGATTGAAAGCTCTTAACCTTCTCATAGTTAGAATTCATCGAACGAAATGATGTTCTTTGGCATATAGCTTGCATCTAGGAAATTGTGAGAGACCATACGATAGGGCCTGAAATCGAAACTTAATTTCAAGATCAACCATAAAATGAACTGAATTAACCTAAAAACGCATTGGAACTAAACGCAAATATCTAGAGGTCTAGGTTAGAGACGTGTTCCGGCGTCTTTAAACATAGTCACTATTGTTTCACATTACGGTTGGGTGATTCCTCCTTCTGTGACTCGATAGTGGTCTAACACGGACTGTGCTCCCACGTACCGTCGCGTATATAGGGAGACCCCACTAGGCTTTTATCCTTGATCCATAGGAAGCCGAGTCTGCCGCCTTGTGAACCGTAACGCACCGAACACAGCATTCGAGAAGATTGACTGTAGTACAGAAAGTCCTTGGCTCTCATACGATTGCTAAGGTGTATAAGCAGTTTTATGGATCGCTTGGTAAACCCTTTACCTAGAGTCTCCAGAGCAGTCACTTTTGATCCTTTTCGGACTCCCTAAAAGAAAAGGTGCCTGTGAGCGTCTTGTCACTTCGTGCTCATTAAACATTCGAAGGAGACTGGAGTCATCTTTTCGTCCTTTTCTCGACTCTTGAAACATGAAAAGGTCAAGTTTGGTTCCTGTGTCTTAAAAATTTATTCGGCCACGATAACATCACCTGGTTAGATCTCGAGTGTGTTAGCTCGAGTAGGTTTCATTTTCGTTTGCTATGGCAACTTTTCTGGGATTCACTAACCCAGGTTCCCCCTCTGATGGGAATCCAGGTCAATTCCCTCCTCTTGGGAATGTTGGTGCTCCGTATATGGCGACGTTGTCCCTACCAGGGTTAACTGTCAGGTTGCCTGTGTGGTTGTTTTCAACCTCTTTGGTCCCTACCGTATCGGCTATTAGTCCATCAGTCCCTCCACCTGAACAACGTCATGTTGATCTTAAGGTGGATCTCTCCCCTTCAACGCCTACTTCTACATCATCCTCTTATACTTCGCCTGGTGAAAGTCTCGATTCGCATAACCAGGTGGCTAAGAAGAAGAAGAAGAAGACCAAGAAGAAGAAGTCTCATAAGGGGGAACTTACACACACCGTCCCCCCCTCAAGTCCAGCTATCCACTCCAGTATACTTGAAGCCGGGTCACCTTCTGCTCCTCCGCGGAAGGTCAAGTTTCCTTGTCGATTATGCAAGGAGGACCATCTGCTTCGTGATTGTCCTGGCATTCCCAGGGTATTAGAAGTTTGGTCTCACGATCCGGCCCGCCCTTCATCATCCACTGATGATCATGGCGATCCTACCTCATCAGTTGGGAATGGTAAGGAGAAAGGGAAGCTTCGAATCCCCTGTCGACTTTATGAAGGTAAACATCCCCTTCACCTTTGTCCACTCATGGATAAAGCCTCTGCTATGTTGGAAAGTCTTGCTGCTCCTCCGAATCCATTTCCCGCTGGTTATCAACGTCTTTCTGCGACTGCAGATCGCGTCCCTGCTGACCGAGAGATTGCTTTAGATTCTTCTCTTTTCCAGGCCCCTCTTCCCAAACCCGGCTGTGTCCAGCCTGTTCCAAACCAACCATTGGTCGGAAAGAGTGTCGACTCGAGTCTGCCACTCGCTCACTCTGTTTCGGAAGAGAATCACGCCCATGTTCTTCTCGTCTCTTCAGATTCTCCTGAGTCTTGAAATGACTCTCCTAACCCAGCTGCTCTCGAAGGTTCTCCTTGTTGGCATTATGATTCAGGTGTTGTCCTTGATGGCAAACTCATTCAGGTGGTAAATCAAGAAGGACGCAGGAAATATGTTCAGCAAGTGCGTCCCCGCAGGTATACCCTACAGAACCCGCGTCCAGGGACGCAAGCCAGCCGTTCAGGAGGTGCGTCCGCCCAGTGCACTCATTTCAAGGCAGAGAAAAGCACGTGGGGGTTTCTTGTGTGGTATCTAGCCGACGGTTTTGTGTTTCTATGGTGTCGGCTCGTGGTTTTGTTCCACGCTTTGGGGAGAAGCTTGCCTATATAAAGTAAAGGAGTTCATTTGGATTAGGAATCATCTTGGTTGAACATCTCTTGGTGAGATCTAGTCCAAATCTATAAGGGCAAATCTTCTAATGGACTACGATCTATATGGCGCATGATCAGATCTGTGGATCTGAGTATTTGGGTTGGTTCTGAAGTCCTCTTATCTTCTATATCTGAAGGGACGCAGATTCAGTGAAGGGAAAGTGCGTCGGGACGCAGTACAGTAAAGACTCAGGTGCGTCTCTGAGGCAAAGGACGCGGCGCGACTGTGGTATTGGGTGCGTCTCTGAAGCAAAAGACGCGGCGCGATAGTGTTTCTGGAAGCGTCGGTCGCAGAAAAGCAAAGAGGAACAGTGCGTCGGCACGCAGAACAGCATAAGGTATACTGTGTCCAGTCGCAGGCCACAGAAAGAAAATATGCGTCCCTGTCTTAAGATGATCTGTTGACTGTATATTTCTGTTCATAAGGTGTTCTGGGTTGTTTATGTAATTACTGATCTGATATCTGTAGTAGACTGTATCTGTTGTATACTTGTTGATCATTTGATTCTTCATGAAAAGAAGTAGGGGGTTGTAGCTCCCTTCCAGGAGAAACTGGAAAACGAGAAAGAGTTGTAGCTCTTTGCAGGTTGCAGCCTGCGTGCTGGTAAAGGACTGCACCAGTACAAAATCATTGTAAAAAGAATTTCTTGAAAGAAGATAGAGACATATTGCAGCAGGTGGTTTTTCTCCCGCATTGGGTTTCCACCTTACATCTTGTGTTCTTTGGTGTGACTGTCTATTTTCTTTATTCATGCTCATTGTTTTATGGTACTGATATGCAAGAATATTTCAAAAGATCAAATAAGGAAGATTTGGTAAATTGCTAGATAATACTGATTCACCCCCCTCTCAGTATTATTTCCAACAATTGGTATCAGAGCCGGTCCTTCAGAACAGCTTGATCGCTTGAAGGTAGATCGTTCATCATGAGCAACTACGAGAGAGAAGCATCAATCAGGCCACCCGTCTTCGATGGGACAAACTTCAATTATTGGAAGGTAAGAGTTACTGCATATCTTCAATCTCTTGGTACAGAAGTTTGGAACATTGTAGAATCAGGCTATGCCTTTCCTTCAGTTACTCCTACAGATCCAGCTGAGAAAAAGCAGTATGAAACAAATGCAAAAGCAGTCAGTACTCTATTAGGAAGTATATCTCAAACAGAGTTCATGAAGGTCATGCACTTCAAATCAGCAAAAGAGATATGGGATAAAATGATCACTAGCTATGAAGGAGATGAACAGGTAAAAGAAGCTAAACTTCAAACTCTCAGGATTCAATATGAGACTCTCAAGATGTATAATGATGAAAGTGTGGCTAATTATTTTCTTCGGGTAGATGAGATTGTTAATTGTATGAAAAATTTGGGTGAAGAAATAAAAGAGACTATAGTAGTTCAAAAGATTCTAAGATCTTTATCCCCCAAGTTTGAATCTAAAGTATCTGCAGTAGAAGAAAAGGAAAATCTCCGTGTTCTCACTATGTCTCAGCTGCATGGAATTCTAACTGCTTATGAAATGAGAAAGGGAGGTCCATCAGACAGAAGGGAAGCTGCTTTTAAAGCATCAGGCAAAGAAGATCACTATGAAGCAAGTCATGTTCCAGAAGAAGAGGAAGAAGAATCAAATTTTGTCAGAAATCTTCAAAGGGGTTCTGGAAGGTTCAGAGGTAAGCTACCTTTCAAATGTTTTGCTTGTGGAAGAGTAGGTCATTATGCTGCAAAATGCTCTTATAAGGATAAAGGAAAGGAACCAGTTAGATGGAACAAGAAACAGGGTACAAATAAGAAAAGCTACTACACCCATGAAGATAGTGATGGCTTATCAAACAGTGATGAAGATGAACAAGGTAACAAATATAGATTGTTAATGGCATTTGAAGATGATGATTATGAGGATGCTGTAGATGTGGATAACCTTTATGATGAAATTACTAGACTCAAGAGATGTATAGAAGAAAAGAACATGATTATTGATACTCTACAATTTCAGATTGATGAAAAGGAAAAACATCTTGAAAAATTAGAAGGTGAAATTGTTGGTCTTAGAAAAGAAATTGAGAAAACAAAAACTATTAATCTCAAGTTTGTCAAAGGATCTGAAACGTTGAATGAGATTATCAGTGTGCAGCGATCTCCTCTAAATAAGACAGGTCTGGGCTATAATGGAGAAACTTCTCAAGCATCCACTTCAAAAAGTTATCTTGATGCAGCGAGAAGAAATGAGCAAGAGCACAAGGAAGATCATCAGGTAAAGCAGGGACAAACATCAAACAGAAACTATCAGGGGCAATCCAGCTTAAGGGTGAACAAAAGCCACAACCAGCCACAGGTAAAATCTTCCCAATTTGGTTCAAGAATAGATGAAAATAGAAATTACAGTTAGTTGGCTGGTAGATTCAATAATCGCAGAAACTTCTTCAATGGACAATGCTTTTCTTGCCATAACTTTGGTCACAAAGCAGCTCAATGTGTTGCGTATAAAACAATCATGACTAGGGAAGCTCAAAAACAAAGAAGTATGACAGGGATTACAAAAAGGACCTATAACAATTTTTCAGCTCTTGAAAATGAAGTTGAATGCTCTATTTGCAATAATTTTGGACATGAAGATTTTGAATGCAGAAGCAGGTTTCCTGAAAGAAAGGTACAAGAACAAAAAAGGGAACAAACCTCAGGCACCAAAACATGGAAAATAAAGGAACCTCAAACAGAAAGATGTGGGATAGCATTCTATGCAGAAGGACAAGAAAATCTATGGTACATTGACAGTGGATGTTCAAAGCATATGACAGGTGATAAAGAAAAACTTGAATCTTATTCTAATTTAGAAAAGGGAAAGAAAGTCTCTTTTGGAAATGATACTCCTGCAACTATAAAAGGAAAAGGTATTGCTCCTTTAAAAGAAGATGTTAAGGCTGGAAATGTTTTGTTTGTTGATGGACTAAAGCATAATCTTCTAAGTGTAAGCCAGATGTGTGATCAAAGAACCGAGGTTATATTCAGATCGAATGGATGTCTTGTTCGTGATCTTGATACAGGTAAAACAGTTCTCAAAGGAAAAAGAACTCCAAATAATCTATACATTTTTGATGAAGAACAACAACAATGCTATCTAAGCAAGGATGAAGAGCACTGGTTATGGCATCGAAGGTTGGGACATCTAAGCTTCTCACAAATAAGGAAAGCTTGCAAATATCAGGCAGTTCGCGATCTTCCAGATATCAAAATTCCTGACAACACCATATGCAGATCATGTCAGTTTGGAAAACAGACCAGAACTAACTTTCCAGAGAAAGAAGGATCAGCCAGCATGCCTCTTGAGCTAGTACATACAGATGTATGTGGACCATTCAGAAAAAGAACACCTAGAGGAGAGGAATACTTGATATTATTTATTGACGATTTCTCCAGGTTTGTTTGGTTAGGACTTATGAAGCACAAAGATGAAGCTTTCGAAAAATTCAAATCCTTCAAAGCCTTGGTTGAAAATGAATCAGGTCACAAGATTAAGTGCCTCAGATCCGACAGAGGTGGAGAATTTACTTCAAATGAATTTTTCGATTTCTGTGATGAACATGGGATAAGGAGAGAATTTTCTACAGCTAGAACTCCTCAGCAAAATGGAGTAGTGGAAAGAATGAACAGAACAATCCAGCAAATGGCTCGTGCTATGCTTGATGAATCAGGAACTCCTGCAACCTTCTGGGGTGAAGCTGCACATGCGGCAGTTATTATTCTCAACAAGACAAATGTCCGAGTGAACAGCACTCAAACTCCTCATGAGCTCTGGAGTGGTAAAACTCCTTCGGTAAAGCACTTCAAAATCTTTGGGAGCAAATGCTATATCAAGAATACTGAGGAGCAGCTTGGCAAACTTGATCCTAGAGCAGATGAAGGAATTCTTCTTGGCTACTCTCCACATAGCAAAGCATACAAATGCTACAATAAAAGACTTGGCAGAATTGTTGACAGCATTGATGTAGTGGTTGATGAGAAGGGATACATTCCTAGGCAAATACATCGTGAAGACATTGAAGAAGATGAAAGCTACCCTCAAAGACAGAATGATGAAGAAGAAGAACCGCAAGAACAATCTCAAGAAGGACCTCACGAAGAAGCAGAAGAAAGAACAAGAATAGAAGAAAAGACTCCATCCAGATATGTTCAAAAGAACCATCCAGAATCTCAGATCATGGGACAAAAAGAAGCAGGTATACAAACTAGAAGAACAGTTGCAGAAGCTTCAAGTTATTTGGCATTACTCTCCTCTACTGAACCACAAAATGTGAAAGAGGCATGCAAAGATGAATGTTGGGTGAAAGCAATGGATGAAGAACTTGAGCAAATCGAAAAGAACAACACTTGGGAGCTGATTCCTAGACCAAAGGATAAGAATGTTATCGGAACAAAATGGGTTTTCAAAAATAAATTGAATGAAAATGGAGAAGTAATTAGAAACAAAGCCAGACTTGTTTGTAAAGGGTATGCACAGCAGGAAGGAATAGACTTTGAAGAAACTTTTGCTCCTGTTGCAAGACTCGAGGCCATCCGAATGTTTCTTGCTCTCTCAAGTTGTCAGAACTTCAAAGTATTTCAAATGGATGTGAAATCAGCCTTTCTAAATGGAGACTTGGATGAAGAAGTGTACATTGAACAGCCTGATGGTTTCATTCTTGGAAACGATCCAAACCTTGTATGCCGATTAAAAAAGGCTCTCTATGGTCTCAAACAAGCTCCAAGGGCTTGGTACTACCGGTTGGACAAATATCTTCATCAACAAGGTTTTTCAAAAGGTTCAGCAGATAGCAATCTTTATATAAAAGTTGAAAATGACAAATTACTAATACTTGTTGTGTATGTAGATGACATTATTTTTGGCAGTAATGAAGAAGCTATGAGTCAAAGCTTTGCCTCGGTCATGCAGAAAGAATTTGAGATGTCCTTGCTAGGAGAACTGACATACTTCCTTGGTTTGCAAATCCAACAAAAGAAAGGAGGAATCCTTTTATCTCAAACCAAGTATCTCAAGCAGATTTTGAAGAAATATGGCATGGAAGATGCAAAACCAGTATGTACACCCATGGTCACAGGATGTAGTCTCAGTGCAAATGATAAATCTGCAGCAGTACATCAACCAACCTACAGATCTATGATTGGAAGTCTACTATATTTGACAGGTACCCGACCAGACATCATGCATGCAGTTGGAATAGTTGGAAGGTTTCAGGCAAATCCAAAGGAGACTCATCTTCAAGCAGTGAAGAGAATCTTCAAATATCTTCAAGGGACTCAAAATTATGGCCTATGGTATCCTAGAGATACAGATCTCACTCTTCATGCTTATACAGATGCAGATTGGGCCGGAAGCGTGGATGACAGGAAAAGCACAAGTGGTGGTGCATTCTTTATGGGTCCCAGACTGGTATCTTGGTTCAGCAAGAAACAGAGTTCAATTGCCTTGTCTACAGCTGAAGCGGAATATGTTGCTGCTGCATCTTGTTGCACCCAACTTCTTTGGATGATGCAGACTTTGCAGGATTATCAAATCACTTGTACACCTCCTATTCCTATCTTATGTGACAACACAAGTGCAATCAGCATCTCAAAGAATCCGGTTATGCATTCAAAAACCAAGCACATACCAATCAAGTACCATTTTCTCCGGGAACAAGTACTTGAACAGAAGGTCAAGTTGGAGTATGTTCCTTCTAAGGAACAAGTTGCTGATATTTTCACCAAACCATTGCCCAGGGACACTTTTGAATACCTCAGGCAAAAGCTGGGGGTTGTTGATGCATCATCTCACTGTTGATCATCTTCCTATTGATGGTATAGGCTCAGGGGGAGCACATAATGCATTGTTGGCATTATGGAGAAGGAGATCTTGGAAATAAGCTGCAATATGTCTCTGTCTCCTTCATGATGGATTTCTGGTTACAGATCTGGAAAAGCATGAGCATAGGGGGAGCATACCCTTTGCCCTTGATGTCAAAGGGGGAGAATGATGAAGCTGAAGATTATGTGGAATGATGAAGCTGAAGATTATGTGGTTGCCATCAAGTCCAAAGGGGGAGTTTGTTGGCATTATGATTCAGGTGTTGTCCTTGATGGCAAACTCATTCAGGTGGTAAATCAAGAAGGACGCAGGAAATATGTTCAGCAAGTGCATCCCCGCAGGTATACCCTACAGAACCCGCATCCAGGGACGCAAGCCAGCCGTTCAGGAGGTGCGTCCGCCCAGTGCACTCATTTCAAGGCAGAGAAAAGCACGTGGGGGTTTCTTGTGTGGTATCTAGCCGACGGTTTTGTGTTTCTATGGTGTCGGCTCGTGGTTTTGTTCCACGCTTTGGGGAGAAGCTTGCCTATATAAAGTAAAGGAGTTCATTTGGATTAGGAATCATCTTGGTTGAACATCTCTTGGTGAGATCTAGTCCAAATCTATAAGGGCAAATCTTCTAATGGACTACGATCTATATGGCGCATGATCAGATCTGTGGATCTGAGTATTTGGGTTGGTTCTGAAGTCCTCTTATCTTCTATATCTGAAGGGACGCAGATTCAGTGAAGGGAAAGTGCGCCGGGACGCAGTACAGTAAAGACTCAGGTGCGTCTCTGAGGCAAAGGACGCGGCGCGACTGTGGTATTGGGTGCGTCTCTGAAGCAAAAGACGCGGCGCGATAGTGTTTCTGGAAGCGTCGGTCGCAGAAAAGCAAAGAGGAACAGTGCGTCGGCACGCAGAACAGCATAAGGTATACTGCGTCCAGTCGCAGGCCACAGAAAGAAAATATGCGTCCCTGTCTTAAGATGATCTGTTGACTGTATATTTCTGTTCATAAGGTGTTCTGGGTTGTTTATGTAATTACTGATCTGATATCTGTAGTAGACTGTATCTGTTGTATACTTGTTGATCATTTGATTCTTCATGAAAAGAAGTAGGGGGTTGTAGCTCCCTTCCAGGAGAAACTGGAAAACGAGAAAGAGTTGTAGCTCTTTGCAGGTTGCAGCCTGCGTGCTGGTAAAGGACTGCACCAGTACAAAATCATTGTAAAAAGAATTTCTTGAAAGAAGATAGAGACATATTGCAGCAGGTGGTTTTTCTCCCGCATTGGGTTTCCACCTTACATCTTGTGTTCTTTGGTGTGACTGTCTATTTTCTTTATTCATGCTCATTGTTTTATGGTACTGATATGCAAGAATATTTCAAAAGATCAAATAAGGAAGATTTGGTAAATTGCTAGATAATACTGATTCACCCCCCTCTCAGTATTATTTCCAACACTCCTTCGGTTCCTTTAGCACAGGGGGGCAATCATATGATTCCCCCACCAAGTAGTCTGGTCGCTTCCTTTGATTGGAATCGCCTGATCACCGGTCGCCTTCCATCCCATATGCCTTTCCAGATCATAGTACATGCCTGTGCTAAGGCAGTACCTGGCACTGTTTTGGATGAAGGGGCGTCTGTCAGTCTTATGCCGTACACTACTTGGCAAGCCTTAGGCTCCCCGCAGCTTGGGCCAGTCACTCAGAATCTGTTGGCCTTCGACGAAGGAGCATGTCCATCTCTAGGAGTTCTCCCGAAGTTCCCTATTACTTTGGGAGGCAAAACCGTCTATATAGACGTCTTGGTTACCCAAGGTGTTTTAGACTTTAGTCTTCTCCTTGGTCACGACTATGTTTACGCCATGGGGGCCCTTGTTTCTTCGCTTTTCCGTGTGGTTTGCTTTCCACACGATGGAAGAATTGTGACTATCGATCAATTGTCGTTCGTTAGTCCCCCAATGCCTCCTGCGCAGTTGTCGTCCCCTCCTAGTTTTTATCCACCAGTTGTATCTGCCCCACCGCAGATCAACTACGTGGCCACCTATCCCATGTCTGGATCCAGTGATGCCGCCGTCGTGCATAGCGTCCTGGGGGCATTGGGCCCTGACTTCCACGATGTCGGCCTTCCATCCGGCGCGGCACTCTTGGAAGCCCCGACTTCCTGTTCATTATGATGAAGTTCGGGTGGAGCATAGTTCCTTTTCGGTGTCAAGCTCCTTAAAAAATGAAACTAGGCTTGGTCGGAGCATAGTTCCTTTCCTGTGTCAAGCTCCTTAAAAAATGAAACTGGATCAGTCCCGAGGATAGTTCTGATCTTGTGTCGACCTCGTTAAAAAACGAAACAAGGAGTCGAGCATAGTTCCTGATCTTGTGTCAAGCTCATTAAAAGATGAAAAAAGGGTTATGAGGATAGTTCTTTTACTGTGTCAACCTCAGTTAAAAAATGAAACAACTCCCTTTCCAAATCGAGTCTTTTGATTAAGATCTCGTAAAATACAAGTCGATTCTTTCATAGATCTCGAGAGTGAACCTTCATTCCATCCACTTTGTTGAATGCAATGAAGCTTGGGGGGCATGTACCTTGATTTGCGTCATTATGCTGGGGGCATGCGAGCTTATAACAAGCATAGTTTTTCGTTTCAAGCTTGTGTAAACATGAAACCTAATCCAAGCAGAGTTCTCCATGGTTCAAGCTTGTGTAAAAATGAACCCATACCCGATTTACATCTCATGATTGCCATTTTTATCCACTGAATTCTGCTAGATGAGCCTTGGTTGTTTCATTCCATTGCTACCATCTCTTTGGCCGATCATACGCTCTCACTTGGTTGTTTATCCTTTCCTGAGGAACCGCAGCGATGAGTGGTTTTATTAGCCAGCCTCTTGACCATTACATGTTTTGAGCAGTTCCACCATTGCCGGAACCAGTTGCTACCTTTTACCACTCGTTCCTCTAGGACGAGTCACCTTTAAGCTCTTTTCTGACTCGTAAAATGTGAAAAGATTGCCGAGTATTTTTCCCTTTTTGACTCGTTAAAGAGAATAAAAATGGAGGTCTTCTTTCAGCTCTTTTCTGACCGTTTAAAGACGAAAAGATTGCCGAGTCCCCCTCTCGACTCGTTAAAGAAATGAGAGGCGGTCGCCTTTAAAGCTCTTTTCTCGACTGTTTAAACTAAAAAGATTGCCGGGTGTTTGTCGTTTCGCACTCGTTATTGGCTTTAAAACGACGTGCTTCCGACCGCTTTTTTACTTTTTCGGGTCGAAGCTACTATTCACGAAAAGTACTCCTCGATCATACTGGTCGGTCGATTCTTTCGAGCATTGTTTTATACGTTTTCGGGCTCGAGAGACACAACTTTACGAAAAAGGACCCCCCTGGAGTTTCCTTTTCCGCTGTCTTTTCAGACTCTCTAAACAAGAAAAGACGCCGAGTTTTTCCTTTGTCAGGCTCGTTAAACACTTGATGACATCGGGCATCGTCGAAATGACACTCTTCAAGCATATGCTATCCCCGTCAAGCTTGTCATCCAAAAATAACCAGGGTACCTGCCAGAAATGGTGGGGAAAATGGCACTGTAATCGTCGTGTCGGCAGTATGTCGCTCTTGAACATGGCACTGGTCTGCATTCGTGTCGGATGGGGATTTCTCATTTTGTTTCACAATTGGCCTCCGTGGGTGCGGGTTATCCTATTTGACCTCTCATTTGCTCATTGCCTCGTCATCATACCCTCTGCTCATTTGATGTCAAATACTGCCAAATCCACTGTCGTGCCGCCAATATGTTCAAGAGAAGTTGACCTCTGCAATAATACAACCTCATCTGTTATCTCACACAAATCATTTTTACCTCTGTCTCGTGTCGATGATGTGGGAAACATTATGGCCCACCTTTGATCAAGGTCACTTCCTGTCGACTTCAACTCATTATCCGGGAAGGTGACTTAGAGACTCCCTTCAGGTGCCTTAGAGCCTGCATGCCTCAATGGCAGGTTCTTCGTGTTCGACGCGAGGTTTTCATCATTGGCCTCCGATCGAATGATTCTGCGGGTGTTCGACACCAGCTCATTGATTCACACACCGCAGATTGTACCTATAGTACCTTGAGGACCATTGTCATTATTGGTGGTACCTCTCGCGTCTGTTAACAGTTTTCATCATTGACTGGTAATCAGACGATGTTCATGCATGTTCGACTTCAGCTCATGTATTCACATGCTTGGACTTGTACTTTGTTCGGGTCGGGACGGAGCGCAAGACCCTGGATCTCTGTCTGTTATGATCCAGGTTGCGATTTTGTGGATGATCATTACATGACTCGCTGATGGATGGCTGCGCCCATACCTGAGTCTTCATGGATGGCTGCGACCATACCTTATCATTATTCTGGTCTCTTTAACTGGGTGGCTGCGTCCATTCCACAGACCTTTTCGCATGTCTTTCGGATGGCTGCGCCCATGCCTAGACTGCATGTACTTGATTATCAGAGATATTCGGTCCTTCCTGGTGGTGTCCCAGTACGGCAAGTTTTGTAAAGCATTTCACCCCTCCCACTCTCTCGGTCTTCATGCTTTAGGGGGCATCTGTTACACAGTAATTTGTCACTGTCTCCCTGTCAGTTACCCTACTGTGTCAGGAGTTCACAATAATCAAGTTCATGCCTTCTGAACTGGCCAAAAACCCACTTTCCTAAAGTTTTCCTCATCAGCGCGTCTGTTTCCAAAATACCCGCGCTGACTGGCGCTTCATAACAGACCGCGTGCGCTGCCAGCGCGGAAGCACACGACTTTCCCGCGCTGATCGAATTTCATGGCCAGCGCAGCCTCTGCTTGTATTAACCCGCGCTGACAACAGCTTGACCGTTATTGCCTTGCGACGTCAGCGCGCCAGCCCAGTTATGCACCCGCGCTGATCCAGTTTGGGCGAATTTGTTCCAACAGCCAGCCTTCCAGATAACTCCAGACTTGGTTGTTGGCCTTGTGAGTATCGCCTCCCTTCTATGGCATGTCTGTTCGACCCTTTGCAACTACTTCCCTTGAAGATAAGCTCATCCTTCCACCATTCAAGGAGACTCCTTCTCCTATATAAACCTCTACCATTACCATGAGCAGCTAGTTTGGAATAGCTTGGATTGTGTGGAGCTCATAGTGCTCAGATTGCTGCTACTATAGGTAGTTGGTGTGATAAGTGTGGAAGTGTTTGATAGCTTAGGGAAGGTTGTGTTGTGTTGCTTGTGTGAGAGAGAGAGTTTCTTGTCTTAGGAGAATCATTTCCAAAGGTGAATGCTTAAGAGACTTGCTGACTGGCCCCTCCTGAGAAGGATACCAACGTCAGAACATTTGGTTGTACTCTTCTCTGTTTGATTAATAATAGATGACTACTATTATTGTTCCATTCTCATTTGTCTCTGCAATGGTTAATGTGAATTACATCCTTTCTGACTGATGTATGGTTGCTTTTATTAGATTTCACGCTTGTGTTTGTTTTCTCTTCGTGTGTGCAGGTATCTATTCGCGGAGATCGCGGAGGATCGTGACCAGCCAGAGCGAAGGAGCGAAGGTGGCATCTCTTCATCAAACAACAGTGCTGGAATCCAAGTAGGTGTTCTTTGCCTACCTTTTAATTGCAATTAGGAACTTGCATAGTAGCATTGACTGATTGTTGCTAGACCCACTCTGGGCTAGTAGGGATCACCTCTATCCGTAGAGGGGATTTGCCTCTCCAACATTTTCTTTCCCAACTCTGAGAAATCTGACGCTCTTCTGTTTTCCATAAATACAATTCTCACAGAAGTCCAAATCAACATTCTTCAAACCCAGCAACAAATTCCTTGAGTGAAGAATATTCATCCCCTTTTCACTCATGTGTCCGAGCCTATGATGCCATAATGCTGCATCTGCTCCTTTGGAAGTTAAAGCATTAACAGAGTTAGAAATGCCATTGCATAAATACAATGTACCAACCTTTTCGCCTTTTTCTATTACCAGGGTTCCTTTGGTGACCTTCCAAGCTTTATCTGTGAAAGTTGTCACACAACCTTCACCGCCTAACTGCCCTGTTGAAATGAGATTTTTCTTTAGATCTAGAACATGACTTACCTCCTTTAATAGCCATTGGTTTCCATTCTGCTGTTTTACAAGAACCTTACCCATTCCAACGATTTTACAGGATTTATCATCACCCAGATGAACTTGTCCAAAATCTCCTTGAACATAGTCATGAAAGTATTTCTTATCAGGTGTGGCATGGAATGAAGCCCCTAAATCTACCACCCAGGAATCAGTAATATTTTCAAAAGAAAGAATCAGAGCATCTTGTAACACCTCACCTGTCACATTTGCTTCATGATTGTTTTCTTGTTGTGCATCTCCTTATTTTCCCTTCTGAGATCTACAGTCTTTCTTTAGGTGTCCTTTCTTTCCACATTTCCAACACACTATCCCCGATCTGGACTTGGGTCTGCCTTTCCTTGATTTACTGCGATATCCTGAGCTCTTTCCTCTTTCCATTTTTCTTCCTCTAGACTCTGCACTCAAAGCATTTCCCGATGTCTCACCAGAGCTTTTCCATCGCATTTCCTCGCTAAGGATAGCACCGACAACATCATCAAACTTTAAAGTACTAGATCTAGAAACGAAGTTACTAATGGCCATTACCAAACGATTCCAACTTTCTGGTAATGAGCACAAGAATAACAGAACTCTAACTTCATCATCAAAGTTTACCCCTACAGAACTTAACTGACTTGTAACTGTATTAAAATCATTTAAATGGTTTGCAACAGATCCACCTTCCGACATATTCATATTAAATAACCGTTTCATAAGAAATACCTTGTTTGAGGCCGAGCGTTTTTCATATAGTTTCGACAATGTCTGCATCAAACCCTCTGTCGTGGTTTCCCTCGAAATGTTGAAGGCGACTGACGCAGCAAGGCACAACCGTATTGTTCTGAGTGCCTTTCTATCGAGAAGGTTCCATTCTTCGTCTTTCATACTCGTTGGCATCTTTGTTTTTCCACCCAATGGTAGGTATAGATCTTTCTGATACAGATAATCTTCCATCTACATCTTCCACAGCGAGAAGTTTTGGCCGTTAAATTTCTCGACCCTAAACTTACCATTTTCCGCCATTGCTCCCACTCGAACCAGGAACCCTTCTTTCCAGCGAGTTTATCAGCCAAATAGACCTTCGGCTCTGATACCAGTTGTTAGAAAATTATATATTACGGAGCAATGGAACACATAAAATATTGCAGAAATATAAACACATAAAACACACAAAACAAGAGAGACACAGATATATGTGGTTCACCCAGTTTGGGCTACGTCCACCCCGAACAGCTAGTCCTTCCTTTCTATTATCCAGCAAAATGAAGAGACACAACCTACAGCAAATCCGCTGTAATATCCTCTGTTTTCTCTCACAGTCTCACCTCTCTGTTTCTCACTCACAGAATACACATCTATTTTACAGCCTCAAATAAAATACCCTCATACAAAGAGAGGGGTTTCCTTCTAGGGCAAAAAACCCTAAACTAAACATAAGTTCTACCGTCAGATCATCCGCCTAATGAACGGCCCAGATTGACTAGAAATTACTATACTTTTACAAGGCAATTTTACATTTGTTTTTAGCTTCAGGGGCGCTGCCCCCGAGCCCCCGCCGGGGGACCGCTGGCCCCCGGACCCCCCTGCGTGGAGGGGTGTACAAGACTTCCTGGGGTATACATCCGGCTGAAACAAAGACCTTTGAACAATCATGCTCCACACACAACAGACGCTTGGGTCATTAGTTGGTCATGAAAGTCAAGCATGTAAATTGCAAAACAATGTACTACAGGTTGCAGAGGTTGCACGTGTTGGCTCATCGCTTAACGCTCCAATGAAAAAAGGTGAAGGAGATGGAAGTGAGACATTTCAAGACGCTTCTGATGTAGACAAGGTACAAAAAAGTTGCAGATTGTTTCTCATGCTTTAGAGGACCAAAAGCTCCTCAGTGGGGAGGATTTATCCAGGTGGCTCCAGTGACACACAGGGCAGGGGGCTTATGAATACTCGAAAATCAAAGTGCTCAGAATGACTTCGACCCAGGACTAGAGCGTAGATCTCGTCATCCTGATCGTAGAGGTGCAAACGGTTCGTCAATCCAAGCTCGTATGAGGGAGAACGAGCCAGTCAAATTTTTGGTCAAAGTTGGGCTGTGGGCCAGGTTTAAGTGTCCTACAATTTGACAGACCCTGAGGCATGAAACCTAGCTCCCAAAATAGGTCAAAATTCTGGCCTCGTTAATTTTCCCAATATCCCTTATTTTCTAAAGATTTAAAAAAATACCATATGTTAAATAAAAATTAAAAATATATATATATGATGTGGTGGCGGGCCACCACCCCCGCCACCCCCAAACCCACATTACATATAAAAAAATCAAAATTTTGTGGGCCGATGGGCCATCACCCCCGCCGGCCCTCCCCCCAAAACCTTACAAAAAAAAATTAATTAAATTTTGGCTCGAGCCCTCCACCGCCACCATTACATGTTATATTTGGGGTGGGCACAGGCCACCTCCAGTGGACCCGACCCACACCCCGACATTGCCTCATAAAATAGTGGCAGTGAAGTATTAATCCGGGAGCCGTCGGGGGTCAAACCCACTTGGCCCACGTGGTCAGCCCCGTAATAGTATGCAACCCCCTTTAAATGTGGCAATATAGCCCATAAAGAACGCACCACCATATAACCATTCCCTGCCACACGTGCACCTATGAGGAGGATCAAGGGGCGGGCCACCCAATGCGGACCCAACCCCCATTTAAAATACATTTCTCTTAAAACCAAAAAACTATAATATATTAAAATGAGAGGGGCAGGGTTTGACCACCTGACCCCTCCTCAACTAATACCCAAATTTACCAATGCACCACAACTGCCTCATTGTTAAATCTGTCGGAGATATTTTACATAAACCTCATTTTCATAGTGCATGGGAGATGGAGGAACCAAGAGTGGGCATAGGTTTTGAGACATGAGGAGGTTGTGCACATAGTTCGAGGCAGTATTTCAGGAGGGCCAAATTTTCACTTTGTCAGAATTTGACAAATTTTATATGGTTTCAGCACTTCTCAACGCCATGAACACAATGGCACTATCCATGTCTCCATCAGAGTTCTGCATTTTTCGGCCATTTTCCGTATGAGAGTGGAACCATGATTGCTACAAAAACAGGGAGCGAAACCATGATCCTTGAAATTTTCTTGAGGTAATTTTTCTCCATGTCGGAATATAGTCAAGTTTACAGTCGTTTTTCATGGTTTTCCATAGGGATCGCAATGGCGAGGTCAAAATCACCTTTGGAGTTGCAGATTTCCAGTCCACCCATGGAGAAGAATCTTTGAGGAATCTAGGGGGAATCTAAAAGATTCCTTGAGCCCCAGATTCTCAACTTCTCAGAATTCAGAAATTGAATTCGACGTCACAAATCTGATGGTGTGTTTAGATTTTTCATTTTCTCATTCTATTCTTCACCCACTTTTCTAAGTGGGATGCAGGTATCAGCATTCATGTGCAAGCAACCATTTCCATGTGATTGATGCCGTGAGATTGATGGCACAAGTAACTTCAGCAGTTTGACATCCGCTTCTTCAGATGGCCCTTGGTTGTGAGGTATATGCTATGTTCATGTACTTCTTCTTTATGCATTGTGCTGCACAGGTCCTTGCTTGATGTTTGATGTGGGATCTTGTTTCTTACTCGTTTTCATGATTCCTGCTTGATGTGACACAGAATCGTCTATGTGATGTACTTGTTGTCATTATTCGTCATGTTATGTTCTGAGATCCCTTTGTTATATGTTGTTGGGATACTCATGTTGTCATCATGCATGTTTCAATTGAGATCCCTTTTATGCCATGTTGGTGGGATACTCATCATGCATGAGTTTATGTCAAACTAATAGGAGTCCTTTTGACTGAGAGATCCTGTAGCGGAACATCTCTTGGAGCCACTTCTGCGTGAGGGAATTTTTCCTTGTATGATAACAACATCACCTCTATGTACATCGCCACTATTGACAGCACTTAATGCAGTGGCCTACACCATCTTGACACTATGGCCTGGAGACGTAATCCCTCCTGGACAAACTTTGTTATCAACGGCTTATGTTTTTATGTTGCTGATGATTGATATGTTCCTCTTCTTTATAGCATGCACATGTATTCATTTATGTTATTTTAGAAATGAAATTTAACACATCACGAAAGTAAAAGGTCTTGGAAGGGTCCTTCGTCACACCCAGACCCAGATCAATAAGTTCATTTTATTTTTAACTCCTCGCCCAATGGTGAAGGCTACTGCTCTGCAGGTTCTCAACACCTTATCAGCAAGGCACTGTCCCCAGTTGGAGCTAATGTTGTCACTCAAATAAGTTTTCAGTTATCCAAAGTGAAAAATATCAGTGAATTATGAAGCCATCTTCTGAGCTACAGAAGCTCTGAAAGCTAAATTAGACCCTCTCCATTGCATAGTTCTCAAAACGGGCTTTCTAACAGTATGTGGAAGTCCAAAATGGATTTCTAGATCAGAAGGGCTTGTTGAACTTACCATTTAAAAGACAAAAAACAAAGAGAGAAAGACCATAGTTAAAGGCTCATCGCAAATCGCAATCAGAGTTTCTAGTAGCAATAGATGATGGCAGTAAGATCAGCAATAAACGATCTCCGATATCGCAAATCGCATATCGAAGGTCCCAGCAATCAAGACATATCAGCGGGGTAAAACAATGATCGTCAATATCGCACTCTGGGAGTGCATCACAAATCACAACCGGCATTTTTCTAAAGTGACCACAGGGGAGGTCAAAGCAAGTATCATGATCAGCGATCACCGATATCGCAAAATCGGTGATCAGGGATTTTAGGGTCCAGGGCATCACCCATCAGTGAATTGGTGTGATGGTAGGGTTACAACTCCAAAATATTGTAATATCGTGATGTTGCAATGGGATAGTGTAAGGCATTGGGAGGGCCAAAAAACAATTAACAAAGAAAATTAGTGAAAAACTAAGGGCAGACAAACCCTTTTCTCTCTCCTTAGGGGGCCACATGGCAGAGCACCATTGGATCCGATAATGACACAAGGCAGCTGATGTCAGCATGACGTGGCAGTACGGTGATGACGTGCCAGTACGGTGATGACATGGCAGTACAGTGATGACGTGGCAATATGGAGGACATGTGACATGTTGATTCGGCATTTTTAGGGTCTTAAGGGGGAATTTTCGGGTGACACGTGTAACCACTCACACGGTGACACATGGCAAGGTATAATATCATCTCACAAATCAGCGATAGATAGTCCCTAATCATCGCAATTGCAAAGGTTAGGATGGTGCAACTAAAGACATGGTCTAGAAAATTTGCAATTGTAAATCCCCAATATTGTGGGACCGAAACGAGGGGGACAGGTGACATAAGGCGAGTCGCATGGTTATGTGTGCATTATATATCAAACCAATGGTTGGGCAAAGGAGTTGTCGAAGGTTTCTATGTGTTAAATCATTTTAGTTGGCCCCCTTTTCCTCTTTTCACATGGGCCAAACCATGGTGCATATCGCAATCACAAGTTTCCCAAGGGTGCAACCAAAGGCAAGGATCAAAGATCCTCGATCTCCGATATTGAGATAAGCACCAAGTCCCTGCGCTCGGTCATATAAGAAGGATTGCAAAGAAGGGCTAAACCATAAGGGTCCAAAGGAAAGTGGCAATCACAGCTTTAGGAATCCCATTATGTTTAAAGTTCCTAAATAACCTGAGTCCCTATACACTTATATGATTTGTTCAGCAGGCACGATTGGTTATGTTGGCTTAATCAAGACTGTAGGAAGGGACAGATGAGATGAAATTTGTGTTCAGAGTCTATTATTGTCATTAGGGGCGATCGCTTCTGCCTCCTAAAAGCAAAGAATTAAAACTGATAAAGATTGAAAGCGACAGGCAAATGGGCCAGATTATTAAGGCAAAGACGTGGCCTGAGTAGAGGCCATAACAAGGGCATCTAGGAGATATTTTCCTCCCATCATCATTTTTTTTTCCTATTTGTATTTACTTATGTAATTTCAACATTTCCAAGAATGGATCAAATCCAATTGTAACTATTTTGAGCAGCACGCCTTGCACACCGAGACAGCTAGTCTAGCAAACAGCTGGAGCTCGAGCTGGGATATTTTATAACTGTAAATTCCAGATCCCGCTCTTCTTATAAATATGGGGAAGAAACTCTTAATAAAGGCTCCAAAATTCTATACCTACAGGTCTGAGTTCTACGATTCCACTTTTGGTTCTACTTTCCTGTTCATGAGGGACTTGAGCGATATTTGGCTGAATGTAAATGGACTGGTATGTTGGACTCATATTGAATTAATGAAACTATTTGGTGATTCCAATCAAAGCAATGCATAGTATGTTTTCCCCTCTGTCAATCTTGTTTTCATATATGTTTTATTCTTCTATTGAAATTGTGTAATGAAGTTGTCAGTCCCATGCTTTCATGGTTGTATATTTTGCTGCTATATAGAGAACAGTACATGTGTGTATTACAAATTTACTTGTGTTATTCAATAGCCTACAATACCTATAGTAATTATAGATTTACTTGCATTATTCCATTTCTTGTAGTACCTATACGAACACATTTTTACTTACACTATTTAGTGATAAGTGTACTCATGATGTATATATTTTGGGACCTTAATTAGTGCTCTACCGTTTCTGTCATATCATCTCCTCAGTCTTCCATACTTCTGCTAGAATATTGTTGCTTAGGATTCTGTCTTATTTACAGCCCTATGCACCGGATTCCACTCCTCTTTTTCTTCCTCTTCATTTTACTACAACACCAATATTGAGGTTGCCTTTTGTTGTGCATCGGCCACCATAAAAGACGTTTATCTTTGAGGTTGCCTCAATTTACCCCCTACACATTTGGATCCATGTATTGGCTTGAGTTCACCTTACTAAGGGGCTATTGAACCAAACGCCCTTTATAATCTTTTTAACTACGTAACAATTGGAGTGTAACAGAAACCCCACTCATAATCTTCCATGTGCTCCTCTAACTAAGATGTCCTAAGCATCGATCTATAATCAACCCAGAGGCTATCTCTAGGAATCTTTCTATATCTCCTAAAGCATTGTTGCTACAGGTGCTAGAAAAAGTGACAACAACTCCTTTGTTTGTCTGCTGAGCAATTGAAATGAAATTTTAATATAATAAAATGGGCAGAATTTCCAACATGGGTCATTGGCTCATTGGAATCGTTGGCAATTAATGTCGAGGAGGGTCGGGTTCAAAACCTGCCCGCTCCAAACTTGGTTTATAATTGTTGTGCTTTGGTTATTTTAAATGGGCAGTTGTGTCGTTATATAGTTTGGTAGTTTGTGTCATTGTCACATTTTTGGAACCGCCCGGGCGGAGAGCCAACCGGGTCGGGCGGGTTCAAGCGCCATCGGTTCCACTATTGTATATTAATATGTTTTTTCAGTGTTTGGTGGGTCGAATGAGCCCACAATGGGTGGCCCTCCCACTACACCTATTTTAACATATGTCCAATACAATCATTGGGAGGGGTGGCGGGGTTGGTGTCCTACGACCCCAAAAAAAAAAAAAAAATATATATATATATATATATATATATATATATATATATATATATATATATATATATATATATATATATATATATAGAGAGAGAGAGAGAGAGAGAGAGAGATTTATAACCACATAGATAAAAAAAATTCCACCTGAAAATAAGGGTTATTAGGAAAATTAAGGATGTGACAAATTCACCTATTCTGACCATCGAATTTTGTGTGTCGGGATTCTGCCAAATTGTTGCCTCGTTAGTGATTGTCACTTGGCCAAGTTTGGCCAGAACTTTGACCAACTATAACTTGAGCATACAAACTCATATTTGAGTGTCATTCGCACCGTCGAAATCAGGGTGATGAACACTACGATCTGGTCCGAGTTTCACTTCCATTTGATGACTTTGATTTTTGAGCTATTTTCAAGGCCACTTCTATTTTGGGATCCACCTATATCAGAAACTCTAATGTTTTACCTTCACCTAAATGATTGATCTAATACAATAATAGAAGGTTGAAAAAAGACTTGGAATGTATAATATATCATTGAAATGATGTTATCTACCTAAACTATTCTAGGCCCTATATTAAGTAAGCACAAAAATGGCTTTATCCTTATCCAGATGATAAGATGCTCCAAAATCATTATGCCACTCATCAAAGTAAGAAGTAGATATAATATTGAAGGAGAAACTAGCAATATAAAGTGCATATCCATGAGAAGATGTATTAGAAGAAGAAGAATTAAGATTAATGTTGTGCTTCTAAGGTCTCCATATTTAAAAAACATTTAGACTCTAGATGACCATCTTTCTCAAAAAAAAGTTGTTTGGGGCCCTTGTTTTTCTTATTGTTGAGAGGAAATTTCTTCTTTGAATGCTTGGTTTTATCATTCTATTAGGCCACTAAGGCTTTGTTGGAAATACCTACAGCGTTGATCACTCCAAGATACAAGAGTTGTTCTTGCTTTTGAATTAAAGAATCACAACATGACTTAAGAGTGTATCATTTGTATGTAGCCCTTAGAACTTCTCTATTGGTATAAAAGGTAGATACAAACACAAAATATGTAGTACCAGTCTTAGCAAGATTAATAACATATATGCATTGATACTCTTATTGATTTTACAGTCGTAAAGTAAATGTCTAAGTGTTTTGAAATTAGATAAACAATCTTCAATTCAAGGGAAATCATTAGGAATTAAATTGATAATTTAATTGTCAAGTTGATGAGATCTAATAATATTTTGTTGTTGATTAAAATTATTTTTTATTTAGAGCCGGAGCAATGGAAGCCATCTGCGAGTCTAGGGTTTCAATCTACATCTGCGCCGTCGAGATCCAAAAATCTCTGCTCTGCAATGGATCGATTAAAGGCCGGGATGCGAGATGCTCAGAAATCGTGGCTTCATACCGGTTCTGGGCCAGAACTTTTGATGGGACGGATTCTTCGATCTGCATACAGAGACTGGTGCGGTTCTCTTCCCTTTGGATGCAGATCAATAACCACAGGGCGGCAGTAGAAACCCTTTCTCTTCGCCTGGAGGTTCTTAATCAAAACCGGTTGGATCTTACCCTGGCACGCTTTGCACCTCCCGTTGCCATGAATATTGTGCACAGATCTGGTAGATCAGCCTGCGAATACGGCAAGAGACGGGTCAGCGAAAGTCAAAAGCCACATGCAGGCATTCTCAGGGGATGGCCGTGCCTTCATTCGATGGCAAGGCCCTACCTTCGCAGATCCAGCCGGGATCCGTTTGACAGGAACAGAGGTCACGCGTTTTTTGGCAAGGCCCTGAAGACGAATACTAGAAGATCAGCAGTTGTCGTCTCTTCACCGGAAGCCGTCAGACCCCAGCCCGGCCGTGCCAATGCTGGAGTAGCGCTCCTCTGCAAAGGAATGCAGGTCCATCTGATCACTGATGAATCGCAGGTCCTCAGGCAGCCTTCGAAAGCCTCTTTTCAGATCCAGATCAAAACCATATCTGGCAAAACCCTGTTGCAATGGGTAAGAGCGACAGATCTAGTGCAAGACCTCAAGCAGGCTCTGGAAATCAAGTTGGGGATTCCCTCTGCAGCATATCGACTTCTCCACGCAGGTAAACAGCTTGAGGATCTCAACCCCCTGTCTTTTTACAGCATCCAGAGAAATTCCTCCATAGAACTCATCCTGCGTCTAAGAGGAGGCGCAGCAGGACAGTCATCCTCAGCTAAGGCTTTTTCTTACAAGGATGCTGTCCATGCTAAGACTCCAAAGAAAACAGATCCACCTGCTCAAGCTCCCAAGCCTTTCCTGGTGGATAAACTGAAGGAAACCCCCTCCATAGAAATAATGCATCCATCGCTGGATGAGCAAACCCAGCATTTTCTGGATCATGGCATTATATGCAGGTTTAATGGGCTATGGCCCCACACAGCAGACCTCTACCAATGGATCCATTCTGAATGGACCAACAACTGCAAGGTTCTGCTATGCTCAAAAGGATTTTTTATTGTAGTGTTTGCCTTTGAGACGGATTATCAAAAAGCCTTAACTGGTGGCCCATGGTTCTGGGGTGCTGCTGGCTTATTCCTCACTCCTTGGTTCCCAGAGTTCGATCCATCCACAGCAGTCATCACCAAACTTCCCATCTGGGTCAGACTTCCAAACCTCCCAGCGAATCTTTGGCATTTTGCGGTTCTTCAAGGGATTGGCAACACTCTAGGCAGCCTTTTAGACACTGACGTATATAGAGGGGAAAAGGGATTATACACTTATGCCAGGATCTGTGTAGAAATAGACATCAGCAAAGGTCTCCCGGACCAGATCAATCTCAAAATAGGAGATTTCCACTGGACTCAGACTTTGGACTACGAGAACACAGCCTTCCGATGTCGCTACTGCCATCTTACAGGCCACCTTCAGAGTTCTTGTCCCACGATGCCAGCCCAAAAGAAGAAAGCCAGCACTAAGCAGAAATCCAAAAGCTGGAAGCCTCATGATCCTCCTCCCATGGATGACTTTGATTTCAGCTCTGACGAAGAGGAAGAGAACAAGGAAGGTGAGGCAGCAGCGTCAGAACCAGATCCGTCCTTGGCAGGTCCAACGGTTGCGTCTGTCACACCAGCCTCTCAGAAAAGGAACCATGAAACCTCATCCTTGGACTCGGACAAGGAGACCTCTCCGTCGGCGCATCTCAGCTTGCAAATCACGCCAGCACAGCAAAACCCCCCTGAGTGGGTCAAAGTTGGCAAAAAGAAAGGGAAAAAAAGCAGAATAGTGGATTCCGCACATGATGGGTAGATTCCTCTGTTCTGTTCCTGCTCCTCTGTTCCTTCTGTTTCTTCTTGTTCAGCATTGTTCTCTACTCTTTCTCTCTTAGGAGCCGAGGTGGACAACCAATCCTTTCCGGCTGCCTTTGTTCTTGTTTCTCCTGGTTGTAATCCCGCATTGTACCATAAGTTTTCTTAATAGATTTAGTTTTTTACCGAGAAAAAAAAATAATATTTTGTTTGTTAAATAATTTATTTAGCTTGTCCCAAGATTCATTAGGTCATATTCCAAGATGAAACCTTAAATAATGAGAAACAAACATTATGATTAATCCTTGTTCTTCATCATTCTTGATATCCCATTTGGAATTTATCTTTTTCTCGAAAATGATTTACATTATATTAACAAAAAATGAATACATAGAGTACAAGAATATATGCATAGAGAGACATGTTCGATAGGCACCACAGAAGGATGTATAAGGGAGGTCATCTACCCTAGGAAGGGGAAATGAGATAGCCTACCCAAGGAGAAAAAGTCTAGTGTCATTGTTACAATTAAGAGAGGAAAAATCAAGAACGAAAAGAGCTGAGATGAGCAATTGTTGGAGAGACTGCAATTGTTGTTGTTCTTACATCTGATTTTGAGAAAACAAAAGACAAAACATACCAAACACAAAATTCGATTTGGTCAATTTGAGCTAGCACCACGTGAGCAGAAGGGAGCATGGACAGACTACTTCTTTCCATGTTCACCCTTGGTTGGACCAACAACTTCAACGTTTCTGGTGCCAGAAGTACCTTCTTCATGTGGTTCTTCCATGATAAAATAACATAGGGATGGGGAGAGGACCTTTCAATAGCTAGCTGGACATCCATGGGATGGAATGAGGCATCCAACGACCCATGATCCGGAGAATTATGCCCAACACCAGCGTAAATGGTAGATGGTGAAGAGAAGCCAAGAGGGACCAAAATTGAGGCCGAAGGACCAATAGAGAATGAAGAAGGAAGTTCTGATGGGAATGTTATGCCAAGTTCATGCGAGAGACGACAAAGGGAAGAGCATATGTGGCTAGTGTGGGCATTAGCTTCATTTATCCTAATAGTAACACAGTTTTTTTCTCGTTCCTGAGTTAAGAGGCGGTGGGTAAGGAGATTATGGAGCACCCAGAGAACATTCCCCATCTAATGAACCTCCTCTTCTTCGAAACTTGTAACATGTCGATGAATGTGTGCAGGGATGTTGTTGTTAAAAAGGGCCATTTATTTTTCCACTCCGGAGGTTGTGTGTGGACGACCACACCCCCATCTATGGCCACCTTAGTGAACTTGACCTCATTCTCGAATCATGGGTTTGAGTTGGAGGGAAACGAAATTTGCAGGAGGCACAGGGGTAGTAGAAGCCAAGGGATCGGGGCAGGCACAAATATAAGATTGGGCATGGAGTTAAATGACCAGTGAGGAAGGAGGGAAACTCCAAAATGTTGGCATGGAAAGTAGCATAAATTCATACATGGTCGTGGTCAAGAGCTCGTTAAGTAAAAGTGTGTGAGGACATAGTGGAGGACAGGAATTAATGGATGGCAAGTGCATGGATAAGCGGGCCATGGAGAGAGTATGCCAAGTGGATGGCGGATTCATGCCAAACTCAAGAAGACAGATGGGTAGGTGGAGAACCCTAATCCGAGAGCCCATTTGGCTTTCTTATCAACATAAATGGGGCCTTTTTCTTTTTCCAAGATAATCTAGTACAATCCTCTACTTTTTAATGCATCCTCCATATGATATTTTCAAGAGAAGTAATTGGTACTAGTATGTTGTAGTGACTACAACCACCCTCCAAAAGTTTGCCTTAGCTTCATTTTTGAGCCTCCCTAGCAACCATCCTTAGCAGCATGTCTTCCACTATCAAGCACACAAGCTTTAGCTAAGTTTTAGTGGCCTGGCAGCCTGTGCATGTCAGCTTGTTTGTCTCCCTTCTACATGTCAAAATTTCGAACTTAACCTATTTGCTGGCTGAGAGACTCCCCCAAATAATTGTGTAATTCTGGAGGGGAACCATCCTTCCCTCCATAAATTGCACAAATCAGTTGGGCTCTAGAATTGCGTAGAACAGTCAAGCAATCCTCCTTCAGAAAACTGTGCAATTTGACCCGACATTAGGCCTCAGCCTAGAAATTGCACAATTCTAGGAGGCAATGACCTCCTCATCCCAGAAATTGTGCAATGCCTGACAGACAGCCATCTCTACTCAGCCCAGAAACTACGCAAATTTTCATCCCAGGCTCGCAGACCAATGCATGTGCCTTCAGGTTGACTAGTTCCCTCAGGGACTGAGAAAAATTGATTTGCATGGATGGGCTTACTTTTCCTGAAATAGCAAGAGGTAGCATGCAAAATACATCCCTAGATTTTAGGGATCTATCTTTAGCAACTAGAGGTTACATGCAAAGATCGTTTTAGAAACCTCCTGCCAAGTGTCGCTTTTTCCTAGATTTGTGGCATGCGTGTCATAACTTTGATCTTATCAAAACTTATGTACCGAACGCTGCAGAGCTCATTCCTCACATTGATCTTGCATCTCTGACATCCCACATCTCATCCAGGAGTCTTTGTCACTTTCAGCTTAGCTGTTTCAAGGTAAGTCTGTGTCTCATGTCTTATGCTGCATTTCTGTCACCTTTTTTGTTTTGCTTTGTGATAGTGTTGTCTTCTTGATTTCAATGAGAGATTGTTATCATTTTAATGGATGTTAGCTTGTAGAAGCACTGTTTTAGTTTCGTTTGCATCTCACATTTGTTGCATGCATTACACTGTTTTTGCACCAATGATCGCCATTGCAGTGACCCGCTTCACACACATGCATTTTTTCCATTTTCTGAATATTACACTTATTATTTGCATGCATGACCATTCACCCTTGTTTACACTTAGTTTCACCATGTATTTAGACTTCTCATGTTTTCAGTCACCCGTCAGTGGGTTTGGGCTTCCTTAGCTCGAACTTTGCTTTGCACAGCTAGCATTGCGCATTTCTGGAAGTGAAGGCTCTTCCTTCCCTCCAGAAATTGCGTAAATCTAGCCTAACATTAACCTCTAGGCTTGTATTGCGCAATTCTGGGAAGCAGTGCCTTGCTAGCCCCAGAAACTACACAATGCAGTTTTCTGGTTTACATGTCACTGCTGACTAAAATTGCGCATTGCCCAGTTTCAGTCCTTAGCAGGCTAGGCTGGAATGTGCATTGCACAATTCCAGTAGTCAGTCAACCTGCCCATAGCCTGGAATGTGCCTTGTGCAGTTTTGGCAGTCAGTCTCTCAGCCTCCTTGTGAACATTGTGCAATCTTCACAATCAGTCACACAGGTATGTTGCAAGTCAGTCCTCAAGTTTGTTTTGGTTTTCAACTGATAGATTTCTTTCCATGAGTGTTGCTATGTCTACAGGCATCACAAGTGTTCATCTGCCTCTCAATAACATAGGTACAATGGCCTCCAGGAGAGTAGAGTCAAAGGACATCATTGAGAACGCAACTATGGATGCAGTTGAGAAAGTGTCTATGAGCTTGCCTATCTATGAAGACATCAAGTTGTTCATAGACAAAGATATCAAGATGAAATGGCAGCGACATCATAACGAGTAGCACCGTTAGTAGCAGCAGAAGGTAGCAGAGCTACGTGCGACGAATGCAAGAGGAAGGTTGTTGACAGCACAGAGGCGGAGCATAGCTGCAAGTTTAAAGAAGATCCACTCGTGATGAAAGAAAATTTTGAGATTGACGCTATGAGGCAATGGCACTACAAGAGGATCGCACGAAGGCAAAGAGAGAAACAGAGAAGGAATTACAGGTGTTGAATCACAAACTCAAGGAAGAACAAGAGTTGCATGGACAAGAGAAGGAGTTGCAGCAAGAATAGGTATAGTAGGAGGCGCAACATGCACAGACTGATGAAACTGTGCCCATACAGGTTGTAGACCCATCCAATAGCTGGCATGGAGAAAATAGGGTGAGCAATGTTGTTGATTGCATGCAAGGGTGTTTAGGAGCATGGATGTCATTGTGCACATGCATGTGATCCCACCCATTGGCACACTCACCGAGGCGAAGACAACAACCAATTTCAACTGGAGCTAAACATGTATGTCGACAAGTTGATGCACATAGTCACCAGCACACACTTGGAGGTAAACACAGACATTATGGATCAGTATGTTTTTGTTCCTACTGAACTCAAGACGATGATGTGCATGTTATCAAATGAGTTGGATAAAGGAGCCACGTCAGTGTACTTGGATGCAACGGAGGCAAGAGTTCACTTCCAGCAGGATGTCACCATTGAGCGCGTAGACACCATCACAGATGACCAAGCTTGGAATCAGTTCACCACCATCGATCATCATGAGGATGTCGAGGAGTCTTAGTGATATCTTGCATGGCTTTCTCAAGCCTATTTTGTATCACATGGGTATATGTGCAGATTGTATGTAACATATTGTAAAGTGAAAGTCCAAGTGTCGATAGTTGAATTTACAGTCATGTAGTAGGTGAAGAGTCATGAGGGTAGGTGAAGAGACACAAAGGGGGATGTCAAGGGTCACCTCACCCTTTTTTATTTATAGAACATCATAACTCATTGTATGGGATTTTGGGAAGCCGAGTTTCCGATAGGAGTATCTTAGAGAAATCTTGGAGTGTATTGTAACGAGCCTTGACTTCTCCACAGTGCAGAGCTAGCATATCTCTTTGGAGGAGCAGGCGGTAGTGACTATAACGTTCTGTTATTGGGACTAGTGGTTCATCATGGTTGTACTATATGATTGGAACTTTCACTTCTTAATATAACAGACTCATCACATTTCATGCATATGTTGTTATTGTATTTCAGTTATCTTGGTTACTCTAATGATATATGTAGTTGTTTGCTTATGCATGTATGTATAGAATTTTTATGTATATGTATGTATGAATATTACTAAGATGTGTTGTTGGTTTAACCATCAATTTGGATTGTTGGTTCACCTGCCTTCTATTTTGTGATGCATTTTCACTCATGTGTTCCCTTCCAAGCCACATGTTTCCACAGGTTTCCAAGGGGCACACTCACCCCACTTTCTGTGTGTTAGAGCGGTCATACACCTTCCTTAGCTTCATGACTCTTAATCTACTCTTCATCTACTCTATGATTGTTACATCCACCATTGACACTTGAACTTACTCTTGACAAGATGTTACATAGAGTCTTCACATGTACCCATGTGAGACAAAATGGCTTGAGAAAGCCATGCAAGGCATCACTAACACTCAGACCATTGTGGTGAGACTAACTCTTGACATCCTTGTGATGGTCAATGGTGGTAAACTGATGCCAAGATTGTTCATCTGTGATGGTGTCCATGTGCTCAATGGTGTCTTGTTGAAGTGAACTCTTGCCTTCGTTGCATCTGGGTACATTGATATGTATCCTCCATCCAACTCATCTAATAGCATGTGCATGGTCGTCTAGGGTACGACCGGACCAGAAACATGTTGATGCATAGTGTCTGTGCTGATCTCCAAACATGTTCTCATGGTTGTACACATTGATTTGTCAAAATACATGTTCATCTCCAGTTGGACTTGCTTCTTGTCTTTGCCTCAGTGAGTGTACCAAATGGGTGGGATCGCATGCATACACACATTGACATGCATACTGTTGAGTTCCCTTGCATGCGATCAACAACACTTCTCACCTTGTCTGCTCTGTGCCAGCTGCTGGGATGGATCTATAACTTGTAGGAGAGAATTTTCATCCATGAATGCATGTTGTGCCCCCTGTTGTACTTGTTCCTACTGCAAATCATTCTCTCGTCTATGCAACTCCTGTCCTTCCTTGAGTTGTTGCTTCAGCACATGAAACTTCTTCTCTATTCCATTCTTTTTTTTCACGTGATCTTCATGTTGTGTTGTCACCTTATAGCCTGAGTCTCCAAAGATTTTTTCATCACAAGTGGATCTACTTGAGCTTGCAACTTTGTTTCGCCTCTGCGTTGTCAACAACCTTCCCCTTGCGTTCCTTGCATCTGGTATTTTGCCTTCAGTTGTTGTTGATGGTGCTACTTGCTATGATGTTGCTTCCATCATATCTTGATGTCCTTGTCTATGAACAACTTGATGTCTTCGTGGGTAGGCAAGTTCATAGACACTTGATCGACTGTATCCCCAAGCATACTTTGAATGGTGTCTTCGACTTTGCTCTCCTAGAAACCATTTTACTTGTGCTGCTGAGAGGCAGATGAACACCTATGATACCTGGAGACATGGAAACACTCATGGAAAGCAATCTGTTAGTTGAAAACCAAAATGAACTTGAGAACTTAATTGCAACATACCTGTGTGACTGATCATGAAGGTTACACAATTTCTGTCGGGAGGTTGGGAGACTGACTTCCAAGACTGTGCAAGGCATAGTTTGGGTTGTCAGGAGGCTAACTGAATACTGAAACTATGCAATTCATAATCCATCCTAGCCTATTGAGTACTGAAACTGTGCAATTCACAATTTCAGTCAGCAGTGACATGAACCAGCAAACTGCATTACGCAGTTTCTGGGGCCAACAAGACATTGCCTCCAAGAATTGCACAATGCATGCCTGGAGGTTAGTTTCTGGCTAGATTTGCATAATTTTTGGAGCGAAGGCAGAACCTTCACTTTTGGAAATGCGCAATGCTAGCCGGTCAAGGCACGGTCTAGGCCAAGGCATCCTAGTCCAGCCAATGGGCGACAGAAAATATGAGAATTGTGAATGCATGAGGAGATAAGTACAAACAAGAGAGAATGAACATTCATGCAAACAACAAGTGCAGGACTCAGGAAACGGGAAAGAATGCAAGTGTGTGAATCAAGTCTGCAATGGGGACTGTCTGTGTAAAAACAGTTCCATGCATGCGATAGCAGTGAGATGCAAATAAAAACTGAAACAGTGCTAGTACAAGCTAGTATGCATGTAAACGACATAAAGCTCTCATTGAAATAAAGCAGTCAACACTCACAAAAAGTGACAAAAATGCAGTGCAAGTCATGAACAGCGAGCTTACCCCAAGACAACTGAGTTGAATGTGCTGACGACTCCTAGATGCAATGTGGGATGCCAAAGTTGCAAGGTCAATGTGAGGAATGAACTCTGTAGTGTCTAGTTGATGAGTTTTGATAAGATCGAGGTTGTGACGCGCATGCCACAAATATAGGAAAAGCGACACTTGGTGGGAGGTTTCTGAGATGATCCTTGCATGTAACCTCCAACTGCTAAAAATAGATCCCTGAATCAAGGGATGCCTTTGCATGTTGCCTTGGGAGGAGTAGCCCATGCATGTAAATCAGTTTTTCTCGATCCTGGAGGGAATTGATCAACTCAACTGCACATGCAAGAGCTTGCTCAACTAGTAGGAGAAAATGTGAATTTCTGGGAGGGAGTTGGGTTGGCTGCCCAGGAGATTTGCGCAATTTCTAGGTAGAGTAGCTTATTGTTGCCTAGGATTGCGCAATTCCTGGGCTAAGCATCCTTGCTGGGAAGAATTGCGCAATGTTCTCAATGAATCTTGATTGGTATATTTGCACAATTCTGAAGCCCAGTAGGCTGCGAGACAAAATTTGCACAATTTCTGGAGGGAAGGTTGGTTTCACTCCATAATTGCACAATTTTTTGAGGGAGTTGCTCGACATGCAGCTGGACCAAGTCCAGAAGAATAGACTGTGAGGGGAATGCAACAAGCTCTGATGGATAGGCTATCATTCTGCAAGAAAATCATTGAAGTTTATGTACTTGACGAAGCAAGACATGTTTCTGTGAAAGGTTGGTAGGGAGGCTCCAAAACGAAGCAAGGGAAAAATATTGGAGGGTGGTTGTAGCTGCTACAACACTTGGCGACAAAAGACCTCTTGTACTTTACCCAGCTTGTTTCAAGATTCATACATGGTTTCATGCGAAACTAACCTACAAACAAAACAAGAAAACAAAAAACAAATAAAAGAAAAAGAAAAGTGAGTAAGCGAACAAGCAAGCAGACAAACAAACAAACAAAACAAGTAAGCAAACAAGCATGCAAGCAAACCAACTAAAAGCAAACACTACTCCTACTCCTAAGCTAACGGTGCATGGGCCTGATCATGTGAAGTGATATTTCCAATGCAGCCATCGGCGCATTGGTTGACCCATGTTGGTGAAGGCTTGGTCCGCGAGCAACCCAGTTGTGCAGACTAGCAAGTGAGAAAGATATAACAATGAATAGAAACAGCCTTTATGTTTAAAAGTGTCCACGAGACATAAGTGAGTGCAAGTGCGTGACGAGAAATCCGTGGACTTGTCATGGTCTTGTGTGACATTGCATGTAGCTTTAAAGCATGTGCACACTCTTGACTATGACATGCAAGCAAACGAAAGAAATAAATCCAACTTGTGTCATGCACGTGTGCTTGCAATGTAAGATTCCTCCAATGCATTTGTGATAGGATCGTGCAATTTGAGTAGAGGAAGTATGATCTCTGTGTGAGATTGATCTTCAATGCATACAGATGGGTGATGAGGAGCCTTAGGTGATTGATCAATTTCCTGATCAGAAGTGAAACCGACCTCTGGACAGCGAGGGCCTAACATAACCATCAGCTCGGGATGAAGTGCCTCAACGACCTGGAGTGTTTTAACTTCATCGTGAGATAGATCATCATAGACCAGTGGCTTCGAAAAATAAACTGCAATAGAACCATGATCATGATCGAATATGGGAGTAAATGGATCACAACAGCAACGATAAAAAAAATCAATGATTTCATTGGCATCCTCATGATTTGATGAATCAAACAAAGGAGTAGATGAGAAGCGTACAAATCCATCCTCTGTGTATCCAGAAAAGGTAGATGAAAAATCAAGTGGATTTTCAATGAATAAATTATCCTCTCCATTGTCGGATGATGGACTAACATCCAGTGTATCCTCTGATTGATCAACAATGTGTGCATCTGTGGATGAAGATACACATGCGAAATCATGGATGGCAGGTTCACCAAATATGTCAAGAAAGAACGAAGGAGGCTCGGATGGAAGGGAGTCATCCTTCGTCGAGTGTTGATGATCAAGCTTCCACTCATACTCTTCATGAATGACAGTGCATGTTGGTTGTGCAACACCAACTCCGTCAGTGGCTTGTTCCTCGTTCACAACAAGTGTAGAGTCTGGAATGGAAGAACACAAGATAGTATCATCTAGAGGAACAGCCGAGTGCGAAGACGGAGGTTGTGGAACATAATGCATATGACAACTATATGGGCTCACAACTAAATGTGTGCGAAAATTAAGGAAAGTGATGTCGGTAGGATGTGACAGCTGAACCGGTGTGTGAACATGATCCTCAACATCACTCTGTAATGGTGGAGTTATTTGATGAGGGGATAG
Source organism: Pinus tabuliformis (assembly GCA_031772625.1). Classification (NCBI taxonomy): domain Eukaryota; kingdom Viridiplantae; phylum Streptophyta; class Pinopsida; order Pinales; family Pinaceae; genus Pinus; species Pinus tabuliformis. Next base: position 305,010,819 of record CM062816.1, on the reverse strand, counting down.
TAGAGAGTCACTTCTGATAGTGACCGCATCTGTCTGAGATTGTGCGGATCCATCACTGAAGAATGTTGAGCGAGGCTTGATTTCAAACTTCTTCTTGGGACGAGCATAATTCTTAATGCAATACTCAAATCAATCCCAAAGATAGAAAAACTTCATCTAGCTCTTTGGAGCTTGAAACTGCAAATCACATAAGTGCTACCAAAAATCCATAATCAATTCATGCAGAGCCTTCCATTGTTGTAACAGTTTTTTGTCAAGATGTTCTAGATCAAAATGATAGAAAGTGTCTTCAATGAGATCAAAGAAGTGCTCAAGTGAGTGCACGATGTCAGCCGGTAGGTTGCACAGCCACCGATGTGGAGATTCGCGAAGTGTGTATGCAAGCAGCAAGCTTGCATGTTCGTTAGAACATCCATCTTCCTCATGAAGCATGGAAAGAAAGTCATGTAAGAGCTCAGGTCAGGCCACTTCACCTTCACCATCATACGTGTAAGTGGACAAGTGATCAAAAAAATCCTTCGTGATGGTGACATCTTCGTGGTTTGAAAAACATCATGGAGGGAGAAGAGTGGAAGAATCCATGATAGATATGCAAAGGTTCAAAACAGGATGAGAGGACACAACTTGTCATCTGGCCCTCCTTCTAGCGCCATAAATGTTGATAGTGCTGGATCCACCAACATGTCAGGGGATCTCCCAAGTAAGAAGTCCCAGTTAGACCTCACACTGTTTGGTGTAGGAGTCCCAGCAATGAGTCACACGATAATGCCATGACCGCGATTTCGTACAGAAGCAAGTAAGATAACTCTGTTGGTAGCAAGGGTGTGATAGTTGTAGTGAGCCAAGGAAGGTGTATGAGAGGTTCTAACACACAAGGGTTGAGATGAGTGCACGCCTTGGAAACCTATGATAGCACGTAGTTAAGAAGGGAACACACGAGCAAAGATGCATCACAACATGGAAGGAAAGTTAGCTAGCAATCCAAAGTGATGGTTAAACCAACATCACATTTCAGAAAGATTCATACATACATACACAGATAGCTATACATGCATGCGTAAGTAAATAGATACATATATCATTTAGAGTAAACCAGATAGCATAGAATACAATACAACATATGCATGAAATGTGTTGGCTCTTGTTATATTAAGAAGTTTAAGTTCCAGTCATACAATACATCCATGTCCAACCACTAGTTCCGACAGCAGAACATTACAGCCACAACTGCCTGCTCCTCCAAAGAGATGTACTAGCTCTGCGCAGTGGAGAAGCCAAGGCTCATTACAATATTTTCCAAGCTCTCTCCAATATAGTTTTATCGGAAGCTTAGCTAACCAAAAGCCTCTACAATGAGTTATGAGGTACTATTTATAGCAAAGGGTGGGTGACCCTTGACATTCCCCTTCATGACAGTTCGTCTACCCTCATGACTCTTCATCTACTCTATGATTGTTACATCCACTATCAACACTTGAACTTACACTTGACAAGATGGTACATACAGTCTTCACATGTACCCATGTGAGACAAAATGGCTTGAGCAAGCCATGAAAGACATCACAAACACTCGGACCATTGTGGTGAGACTAACTCTTGACATCCTTGTGATGGTCGGTGGTGGCGAACTGATGCCAATCTTGTTCATCCATGATGGTGTCTGTGCACTCAATGGTGATATCTTATTGAAGCAAACTCTTGCCTTCATTGCATCTGGGTACACTAATAAAACTCCTCCATCTAGCTCATCTGATACCATGTGCATGGTCGTCCAGGGTGCGATTAGACCGACAACATGTTGGTGCATAGTGTCTGCACAGATCTCCAAGCATGTGCTGGTGGTTGTGCGCATCGATTTTTCAAAATACATGTTCAGCTCCAGTTGAACTTGCTTCTTGTCTTCACCTTGGTGAGTGTGCCAAATGGGTGGGATCGCATCCATGCACACATTGACATGTATGCTGTTGAGTTCCCTTGCATGCGATCAAAAGCATTGTTCACCTTGTCTACTTCGTGCCAGCTGCTGGGATGGATCTATAACTTGTACGAGCACAATTTCATCAGTGAATGCATGTTGTGCCCCTTGTTTTACTTGTTCATGCTGCAACTCATTCTCTCGTCTATGCAGCTCATGTTCTTCCTTGAGTTAATGCTTCAGCACATGCAACTCCTTCTCTGTTCCATTCTCTATTTTCACGTGATCTTCATGTCGCGCTATCACCTTATAGCCTGAGTCTCCAAAGTTTCTTTCATCACAAGTGGATCTACTTGAGCTTGCAACTTTGTTCCACCTCTACGTTTTCAACAACCTTCCTCTTGCATTCGTTGCATTTGGTATGCTTCCTTTAGCTGTTGTTGATGGTGCTTCTTGTTGTGATGTTGTTGTCATCATATCTTAATGTCCTTGTCTAGGAAAGTTCATAGACACTTGATCGACTGCATCCCCAAGCATACTATGAACGGTGTCTTCAAATCTGCGCTCCTAGAAACCATTATACCTGTGCTGCTGAGAGGCAGATGAACACCTACAATACCTGGAGACATGGAAACACTCGTGGAAAGCAATCTGTCAGTTGAAAACCAAAATGAACTTGAGAACTTACTTGCAACATACCTGTGTGACTGATCATGAAGGTTCTACAATTTCCGCCGGGAGGTCGGGAGACTGACTGCCAAGATTGCGCAAGGCATAGTCCGGGTTTTCAAGAGGCTGACTAACTACTTGAACTGTGTAATGCACATTCCAACCTAGCCTACTAAGGATTGAAAATGCGTAATGTGAAATTTTAGTCAGTAGTGACATGCAACCAACAAACTGCATTGCACAATTCCTCGGGCTAACATGACACTGCCTCCAAGAATTGCGCAATGCATGCCTAGAGGTCAGTGCATGGCTAGATTTGCTCAATTTTGGGAGGGAAGGCAAGGCCTTCACTTCCATAAATGTGCAGTGCGAGCTGGTCAAGGCATGGTCTGGGCCAAGGCAGCCCAATCCGACCAACGGGCGATTGAAAATATGAGAAGTGTGAATGCATGAGGAGATAAGTGAAAACAATAGTGAATGATCATTCATGCAAACAACAAGTGTAGGACTCAGGAAACGGGAAAGTATGCAAGTGTGTGAAGTAAGTCGCCACAACGACGACCATCCGTGCAAAAACAGTTCCATGCATGCAACAACAGTGAGATGCAAACGAAAACTAAAACGGTGCTACTACAATCTAGTATGCATGTAAATGACAGCAAGCGCTCACTGAAATCGAGAAGAGAGCACTCATACAAAGTGAAACACAAAAATCGACAGAAACATAGCACAAGTCATGAACAACAAGCTTACCCTAAGACAATTGATTTGAATGTGTCGATAATTCCTAGATGCAATGTGGGATGCCAAAGCTGCAAGGTCGATGTGAGGAATGAGCTTTGCAGCATCCAGTTCATGATTTTTGATAAGATCGAGGTTGTGACGCACATGTCACAAATATAGGAAAAGCAACACTTGGCAGGAGGTTTCTGAGATGATCATTGCATGTAACCTCCTGCTGCTAAAAATAGATCCCTGAATCAATGCATGCCTTTGCTTGTTGCCTTGGGAGGAGCAGCCCATGCATGCAAATCATTTGTGCTTGATCCCAAAGGGAACCGGTCAACTCAACTGCACATGAAAGAGCCTACTCAACTACTGGGAGAAAATGTGTATTTCGGGGACGGATTTGGGCTGGTTGCCCAGGATATTTGTGCAATTTCTAGGCAGAGTAGCTGACTGCTACCCAGGATTACACAATTCCTGGGTTGAGCAGCCCTGCTAGGAATAATTGCGCAATTTTCTCAATGAAGCTTGACTGGCAGATTTGTGCAATTCTAGAGCCTAGCAGGCTGCCAAACAGAATTGTGCAATTTCTGGAGGGAAGGCTGGTTGCCCTCCAGAATTACGCAATTTCCTGAGGGAGTTTCTCAGCGTACAACTATACCAACTCCAGAAGAAAAACCTGTGAGGGGAATGCAACAAGCTCTGATGGACAGGCTATCATTCTGCAAGAAAAATCATTAAAGCTTGTGTACTTGACGAATCAAGACATGCTGCTGTGAAAGATTGGTAGGGAGGCTCCAAAAAGAAGCTAAGGCAAAATTTTGGAGGGTGGTTGTAGTCATTGCAACGCCACTTTTTGTTAGAAACCGTGATAACATTGAGAGTGGGGAAGGAGGGGGAATCAGTGTTATGACCAAATTAAACAACTATTTCCGATTTATTTAGCAATAACTTTTGTAATCAACATCATAAATCAACACATGAATCATACAACAACACTATAATTTAGCATACTCGTATGGCAACATATAAGACACTAGATGTACCATCAATATTCTTCTTGATTCCTTTTGCAAAGGAAGCTTAAAATTCTTGTTACAATTTTTTTTTGGCACCAACTAGAAGGAAGAAACCACTCCCTGGTTTATCAAAACCAACTGAAAGGATCACTAACCCATTATTTGTTTTGTTGGCACCAACTCCCTATATTGTTTCTGAAGCACCCACCTTAAGGAAGCACTGATTCCCTTGTGTGCAAACACCAACCTAATGAACTTCACATATCCCTCTTTCATTCATTTTCAAACTCAGATCAACTCTTACTCATACTAATATTGCTTCATCTCTTTCAACACTTAATGGCTTCTCTACCTAGATAAATTATTTATTCTTCTCACTCAATCACCTATATCAATTCATAAAACACCTTTGATTACCAATGCATTCTCTATAATCTTGCTTGTGTTGAATTTCCACAAGCTTGGGTCTAGGTTAGAATCTTAAAATATCATACACTACCAAACCAAGAATCTCAACAAGAACTACTTAGACAATGGAAAATATAACGCAGCAAATCACATATGCACAAGTATACACAATTTTTAACAAAATTGTACAATAATGTACAACCCAATCTTCGTTATATTAAACCAATCTGAATAATACAATAGCTTATGGTATACAAGATACAATGACAAACTTCGTTGTGAAAACTTTATGTCACATCTTGACTTGTCGGTCCTTCGCTTTCATACTGCTCACTAGTTGCCCCTTAGTCCTTCAAAGTACAACACATCGAGACTCCAGGAGGGCTACCACCTAACATTGTTGCAAGTCACTTTTGTAGCATGTACACGAGCTGATCCAATCTTCTATTTGGTAGGCCTAATCCCAAGCTCCAATCTCCTAGGCTAGCAGTAACCTTAGTCCATCAAGGTACTGCACTTCGACACCAATCTTCACCTGACCTTCATCTCCTCTTCATCACTTCAAGATAGATTGTCTAGGGCTACTTTGGGTAGCCAACACACTACCCTCTGTGAAAAATCATTGACCTGATTCCTAATGCACCAAACTAATGATATTCTCCTATTTGTTAAATTACTTGTAGTTTTCTATGAAAAATATCAAAATACATACACTGCAGCCTACACAAAATAAAATATTATGGAAACTAAATATTGCACTAGAGATAAATACACACACACACACAATTACACCGTTATTTTTGGACAAACATCCCTAGAAAAACCTAATGTGGGAAAACCGGTGTAGCAGCTGAGGATTTTATTATTATGCAGTAGTTTTTTAGTACAAATCCTTAGATTCCCAAACTGGCAATCCATTATAGAGAATAAACTGGCAAAGAGGTAGTGAGAAAAATCACACATTGTCATTGGCAATCTGAATCTGATCCGGGTTTTGGATGGCTAGTCCCATGCTGCCATTGCGCAGCCTCTACGTCAACCTACGTAGATCTATGCCACAGTCTCTAGGCTCTACATCACCCTTCTCTCTGGTTGATTTTCCTCTGGAACTTCGACACTCAGGCCCTCCGGTGTCATGCCCCGGCTTTTGGCCCTAGATTTCTACTCTCCCATCAAAATTTCAGACTCGCTCTGAAGCTTTGTGCTGCCTCTCTAAAGCTCTATTAGCTTTCTCTGCCTTGCACTCTCTGGATCTAGAAAAAACTCTCCTTCGGTCTACTATCCCTGCCCCTCACTGCAAGAATATCACTCGATCTCTCTCTGGAAACTCAATGCTACTACTCTTGAAAAATTTGATCTCTTGGCCTCACTATCTTGGTGTCTCCAATGTGTTCTCCAAGTGTCCATCAAGCTCCATCTTATAATATCTCATCGGAGCACCAACGACCAAGATTAAAACATTATCAAAGGCTAAGATTAACTAGGAGTTGATCCTCATCTTCCTCTAGAAGATTCACGCCATATTTAATTAATTCCCTTTAATTAATCACATTGCCTAAGTTTAGACTTGGGAATACATTACAAATTATTAATTATTTTAATTAAACCATCTCTAGGTGGAATTTTACCAAATGATTTATGGGTATTGGAAAATACATGTTTCTTAGCCTCTCTGCAAAATTTCAAGGCTAGAGCGCAACCAATGCTACAGAAATCAACACTACCTCTTAGCGAGGAATGTGCTATAGTTCTGCAACCCACTGAAGCATCACTCTATCTCTGCATCATCTCCAGCTGCATTGTTGATGTCTCAATGTTTCTTACCACCAACCACTGCGAAACTCTAGTTGTTCCATCTATACTACAGCTGGCCCAACTGAACTGCTGCCAAAACTGCATCTACACTGCAATCTTCTCCATCTGTTGTTTCTCCAACTGCAACAACTGCAATAGAAAATCATCCAAAATACTAAACCAATTATGGTCAGTGTGATGCATCTATCACCCGAGTTCTAACTTCTGCTAGCCTCTACACTATCATTGAAGCTTCTACATTGTTGTTAACTCTGCATTGTGCCAATTGCACTACTATTAACTCTACACTCCATTTCCCAACATCTAACCTGCTACTAGTTATTTCATTTGTCACTCTAGCACCTGACTGCACCAACTGCCACTAATCCATCCTACTACTGCATGTCTTGGGCTCCCGTAGCAAGGTAGTGATTCATGAGGTGGACCTCCTCAATCATGCCCATTCTGTAGCTCTTTGGGGCTACAACTCCATATCACCCCACCTCACCTCTGGAGGCATCTTGGCGATCATGGAAAACTCTTCCTCCAATCTAGAGGATAACCTGTCAATCTGAGTAGATGCAGCCTGTTGATCCTACTTCTCCTCTTTGTCCTTCTTTTTAAGAGGACACTGAGTGTTGTAGTGGGCTAGCTTACCACACCTGAAGCACTTGATCTTCGAAATGTCCTTCTTTCTTCTGTGCTGCTCCTTCTGCCCCTTCAATGCAAGGGCGACGTCCTCCTCTTCCTTCACTTGCTTCATCCCCCTACTGCTACTTCCACTGATGGTGGCCTTCAGTAGATCATGCCTCATCTCCTCCTGTTGCAGATAAACCCACACATGTTCCCAATCTAGCATTTTTTCTCTACCCAGGATACTCTCGACGAAAACTTGCCAATCTTGAAAAACGTTGTTCAGTGCTAATCGTACAAAATCTATAGGTTGGGGCATTGATCCTACTGAAGCTAGTTGATCCCAAACATCTTGAAGCCTAGTAATGAATGGGTCTACACACTCCACTTTTTGCATCCTCGTGCTTCTTAGCTTCTCCTCAAGATACATCTTCCTCTGCTCGGAAGATCCTTCGTATAGCATAGCTAGTGCCTCCCACATCTATCGAGCATTATCTTTGCCAGCTATGTGAGATACCACATGATATCGAACCCCATCGAGAATAAACCTCTTAGCTCTTTCCATCTCCTTTTTGTACCTCTTGAGCGGATTTGCATCTGCAGGCACAACTACCAAACTATCGACATAAGTTTTGAGATCATGCTCATTTAGAAGGTAGGAAATTCTAGCCTTCTAGATCACATCGTTGGAGGCTCTGTCCAATCACTTTTGATCTCTCAACCCAGTTTATGCCATCTCTCTGATAGAAAGTTGAATTCTTCCTCTTCTCCTCTACACAGTTGCTTCCTAGCTATTCACACTCCCTTCTGGAGTGAGAAATCCTGCACATAGTTATTGCTTCTTTGTTGGGAAAGTTCGAACTTCTTGGCTAGAAGTCTCCTGAGGAAATAATTCCCTCAGTATGTGCTCTCCTCTCCTTCTGATGCTATTCTTCTAGTAACTACTACAAAAAATAACTGTGTCCCAGCTGAAGATATGCTCTGCGTGGAAACTGTTGCAGTATTCCCTTTGCCTCTATGAATCTTCGATCTGGAAAATCTACTCTCTGTCGACTCACTAAGAGAAGAAATTTTCACAAAAATTAGCCCTCCTAGCCAATGGAATGCGTTGCCTCTCTAGGGTTTCAAAATGTTGCCTATGTAGTGTTTTCAAACTCCCTCTTCCACCTGTAACTGAGATCTTCTTCTTACGATCTATGCTCTGATATCATGTGAAAAATTAGTGACGCGATTCTTGCTGCAGCAAACTGAAGATATTTCTCCTATTTGTTAAATTTCTTTAAACAAATTACCTGCATTTTTATATGACAAATATCGGAATACATACGTTGTAGCCTACACAAAATAAAATATTTTGAAAACTAAATACTGCACTTGAGAGAAATAAACACACACACAATTACACCATTATTTTTGGACAAACATCCCCAGAAAAACCCAATGTGGGAAAACCAGTGCAGTAGCTGAGGGTTTTATTATCATGCCGTAGTTTCTGAGTACAAATCTCTAGATGCCCAAACTGGAAATATGATACACAAAATAAACTGTCAAAGAGGTAGTGAGAAAACTATCACACTATCACTGCCGATCTGAATCTGATCCAAGCTCTAGATGGCTAGCCCCACGCTGCCTCTACATTAGCCTACAAAGATATGTGTTACAGTCTCTAGGCTCTGCGTCACCCTTCTCGATGGTCGATTTTCCTCTAGAACTTTGACTTTCTGGCCCTCCAGTCTCACACCCCGACTTCTGGGACTAGATTTCGACTCTCCCAGTAAAATTCCAGACTCCCTCTGAAGCTTTCTATGCCTTCTCTGTCGTGCACTCTCCGGATCTAGAAAAAAACTCTCCTCTGGTCTACTCTCCCTTCCCCTCACTACAAGATCACTTGATCTCTCTCTGGCAACTTAATGCTACTACTCTTGAGAAATTTGATCCCTTGATCTCACTATTTCAGTGTCTTCAATGCATTCTCCAAGTGCCCATCAAGCTCCTTCTTATAATCTCTTGTTGGAGCACCAATGACCAAGATTAAAACATAATCAAAGGCTAAGATTAATTGGGAGTTGATCCTCGTCTTCTTCTAGAAGATTCACACCAGATTTAATTAATACCCTTTAATTAATCACATTTCCTAAGTTTAGACTTAGCAATACATTAAAAATGATTAATTATTTTAATTAAACCATCTCTAGGTGGAATTTTCCCAAACGGTTTATGGTATTGGAGAATACATGTGTCTTAGCCTCTCTACAAAACCTCGAGGCTAGACCACAACCAATTCTACAGAAATCAATACCCTCCACCAAATCAATGGCACCCAATTCTACACTGTAAGATATCCACCAATGAAGGCTTATGATCACCCAATCAAGCCTCCAAATTGGCTCCCATGGGCTTCCTAACACTCTGATCTAAATCTGACCCAAAAATAAGGATCCAACACCTCAACAACACATATCTAGCTCATTGTTTGAGGTCCACTCCTATGCTGCCATCTAGGCCTGGTTAGGGCATCATTATAGTCTCATATCCAACCTTCAATTTTGTACATTTTTGTTGTTTGAGAGTGTGACTTCTCTTTGTTAGGAGGCTAACCCGTCTTGCTATAATTTTGGGTAGTCTAGCCCTCACCAACAACCTCACAATGCCCTATATTCCCTGCAGTCTTCTACAACAAGGCACCACAAGCCTACAGTAGCCTTGTTTAGGGCTTGCCTCCCCTCTACTTAGCCCTCAAACAACCTAGACTTCCACTCCTCTACTTCGACCTTTAAGAACAGGCCCTCTGTTGGAATTTCTAAGTTTGACATGTTAGAAACCCTTCATGCACTTCACTGATTTATTCCTACCTACTTGCTCTATTAATTAACAAGTTATTTACCATGTAAATACTGGAAATAAATACAAGTACATGCTCAACACGTTACAGATAATCAACTGAAGGAAATAGAAACAAGCACACAAGTGACACTGTTGTTTTTGGATTAATGTCCCTGGAAAAACCCAATGTGGGAAAACCGGTGCAGCTATTTGAGGGTTTGATTTATTAAGTAGTTTCAGAATACAATCTGGGTGCCAAATTTGGCTCACCCAATAGAAAAAAATCTCGGCAGTAGTACCTCTCTACTTGGAAGAAAATATTCTGGCTGAAACCTCGGATAAACACTCTGACAGCTCCATAACTCCAATCTGCCCCATGAAACCCCAACATCAGCCTCTAGGGACTACATCAACCTCTCTCTGGCCCAGCATTAGCCCAGCGTCACTCTGGCTTGGCCTGCGTTAGCCTCTAGAGGCATTGCGTCAGCCCTCTGGCCCTCTGTATCACCCATGCTAGCCCTCTGAGGCACTGCGCAACTCCTAGCTGCCTTTGTGTGAGCCCTGGCTGTCTCTGTGTGAACCCTTGGCTGCTTCTGCGTCCCTCTCTACGGCTACTACGTTGATCCTCCCAGTGTTATCTCTACCTCACTGCTTCTGTATTCACAGCTCCTCAACTGCAACTCTAATCACTCTCTCAACTTTCTCAGCAAACCCAGCCCCAGAAAGTCGAAATCTTGATCTCTTGGTGTGTTCTCCAAGTGACCCTCAAGCCTCCTCTTATACTTTTCTCGTTGACAAATCAATGGCCGAGATTTCCCTAATCAACGGCTAAGATTAGATCTGTCTTGATCCATGAATTTTGGACCATTCTAACACAGTTTTATATTAATTCACATTAATATTTTATTTTCCCTAAGTTTAGAATTAGGGGCTCCATTAAAAATATTAATTATTTTAATATATCCAAAACTCTTTAGAATCTGCCCAAACCATTTCTGGGTATTGGAGATCTCATGTGCCTTATCCTTTGCACCAATTTTCATGGCTAGAGAACATCTGATGCTACCCCAAATCAACACTCCCTCGTAGCGAGGACTGTGCTCTAGTAATATTCCTCACTGAGCATCACTCTGATCATCCGGCATCGATACCTGTGCTTATGCTAGGCCTGCTACCCAACATCATTTGAACTACTGCATCCTATAATGATACCCATGGCCCTGTCACTGCCACTGTTGCATCTGTACTACAACTCCCTCTGCATCCATGTTGTTGCCCATGGCACTGCCACTTCCACTGCTACATCTACACTGCAACCCCTCTCTTCATGCTGCATCTTGCTACCCATAGCACTACCACTGCTAACTGCTGCACTGCAACCCAGTTACTAAGAAGTAAGTAATTGATATCCCAATTCTGACATCTCCGTCAGGCTAGAAACACTCCTAATGCTGAAGCTCCCTCTATCACTGACACATGCTCCCTCTTTGACCTCTGTGTTGCTGCAACAACTCTGTGCATCTCGCACCGTTGCACACCTCTCTATGCCATCCTGCATCGGTGCAACACTCCCGTGCTTCTCGCACTACTTCCTCACACTGTCCTGGGAATCCTGCACTGTAGCTTCCTCTCTCACTCCATCCACATCCATCTCTATTGACATCCGCTAGCACTGCTACTCCTCTTCAGGGCTCCCGTAGCCAGGTATAATCTGAGAGGTTGCGTACCTCAAGGATCTTGCCCCTCATACCCTATAGTCTGCCTAACTACAGCTCGATGTTTCCCCACTTCCGCTCAAGTGGTGTGTGTGCACTCATGGCATAGTCATCGTCTGTCTCCACTTCCTTCTATGCCCTTACTGGCCCTGCCTTGGTCTTGAAGGCCTCTCCCTTACTCTTCTTCCTTGGACACTAGGTCGCATAATGACCCAGCTCCCCACAGTGGAAGCATTTGACCTTAGAGAGGTCCTTCTTCTTCCATTTCTCCTGCTTTCCCTTAGATGTTAGGGCAGCAGCCTCCTCCTCCTCCTTCTTGATTCTGATCCCCTTACTACTGCTTCCCGCCTTGCTCAACCTTCTGATCTCTTCTTGGCGAAGAGCAGCCCACATTTCCTCCCAATCTAGAAGGGTCACCTTGCCTAGTATGCTTTGGACAAACACCTCCCAGTCTTCTGAGACTGCGTTCAGGGCTATTCTCACCATCAATTCTGGATCTAGCATTTCCCCTATGGAAGTCAACTGATCCTGGATCTCCTTCAATCGACTGAGGAATGGGTCGATCTGATATCCTTTTTGCATCTGGTATGATCGCAACTAATTTTCTAGTAGCATCTTCCTCTGCACGCAAGTATGCTAATACAACTTGGTCTGGGCCTCCCACATATCCTGTGTCGTATTCTTCTCAACAATATGTGGTACTATATGATCCTTGACCCTGTCAAGGATGATACTCTTATCCCTTGCCATTACATCCTCGTACATGTCGTTATCAGCTAGGTCAAATGGGACCACTATCGTCATCAAGGCAAAGTGCTTGAGACGATTTCTATCAAGTACGGATAAAATTCTGGCCTTCCAGACTACGAAGTTTGAGGCTTTGTCCAGTCTGTCCTACTCTCTTACTCTATGTAGTGTCATTTCGCTACTCCTCTACTTCCCTCTTGGAATTTCTCAGTGTGACTCCCTCTGAGCCTCGATTTCCTTCCTGGAAACCCTTCTACCAATGTCGAGATACCCCCACTATGATCATTTGTGCAGCTACACCACTGATCTAGATTTCTCGGCTAGAAACTCTCGATAGCAACTCCCTCCTCCTTGGCCTTGCCCTGTTAGGTATTTTTCCGACTATAGTACCCCACCAGCTCCACTCTACAACTTGCCCACAACCTCCTAAACCCCAGCAAACTAAAGGTTAGAGCTCCTAGGCTCTGCGCAATCCCGGCACCAGCAAATCAACTTCCTCATCCAACTACGTCAGCCCTCCTGGCCTCTATGTGGCTCTGCGTGAGCTTGTATTTACCTCCCTCAGCCTCTGCGCAGCCTCTTCTTGGCTCAATCTTGATGACACAAGCACTGTGTCACCCGTTCCTTGCTGTTACTCTGCTAAGAACAACTTTTGTCACTCGGGACAATTTTTTTCCATTATTGCTACTCTGCTCGATTGATGTCCTCAGTTCTCTTGTGATCTGTAACCACACTCTGATACCATGTTGGAATTTCTAAGTCTGACACGTTAGAAACCCTTCATGCACTTTACTGATTTATTCCTACCTACTTGTTTTGTTAATTAACAAGTTATTTACCATGTAACTACTGGAAATAAATACAAGTACATGCTCAACACATTACAAATCATCAACTGAAGGAAATAGAAGCAAGCACACAAGTGACACTGTTGTTTTTGGACTAATGTCCCTGAAAAACCCAATGTGGGAAAATCGGTGCAGCTATCTCAGGTTTGATTTATTAAGCAGTTTCATAATACAATCTAGGTTCCTAATCTGCCTCACCCAATAGAGAAAAATCTTGGAAGTAGTACCTCTCTACTTGGAAGTAGATATTCCCACTGAAACCCCAGATAAACACTCTGGCAGCTCCACTACTCCAATCTGCCCCACGAAACCCCTGTGTCAACCTCTAGGGGCTGCATCAGCCTCTCTCTGGCCCAGTGTTAGCCCAACGTCACTCTGGCTTAGCCTGCGTTAGCCTCTAGAGGCACTGCGTCAGCCGTATGGCTCTTTGTGTCACCCACGCTGGCCCTCTGAGGCACTACGCAGCTCCTGATTGCCTCTACATGAGCCCCGCGTGAACCCTTGGTTGCTTCTGCGTCCCTCTCTCTGGCTACTACGCCAATCCTCCCGTGCTAGCTTTGCCTCTCTGCTTCTGTATTCACAGCCCCTCAGCTACAACTCTTATCACTCTCTCAACTTTCTCAGCAAACCCAGCCCCAGAAAGTTGAAATCTTGATATCTTGGTGTGTTCTCTAAGTGACCCTCAAGCCTCCTCTTATACTTTTCTCATTGAAAAATCAACGGTTGAGATTAAGTCCCTAATCAACAGATAAGATTAGATCTGGCTTCATCCATAACTTTGGACCATTCTAACACAGTTTTATATTAATTCACATTAATATTTTATTTTCCCTAAGTTTATACTTAGGGACTCCATTAAAAATATTAATTATTTTAATATCTCCCAAACTATTTAGAATCTGCCCAAACCCTTTCTGGATATTGGAGATCTCATGTGCCTTAGCCTCTCCACTAATTTTCATGGCTAGATCACATCTGATGCTACCCCAAATCAACACCCTCAACCCTCCTTCCTGCACTTCGACCTCCTCAAAATTCCCTAGAAATAGTCCTTGAAACTTCGTTGGTCTGTTCTTCTCTTCTGCAGCCCAAAATAGAGTTACTTCTCCCTTCTACGATCTTGTCACTTGTTGTGTATTGCACAGATGGATGAGAATAATTCCTCACATCACCTTGTATATATACACATAAACAAGGGCTCCCAAAATTTCATCTAAGGGCTTGAACAATTGTCACGTGCCTAAATGACCTTAGGCCCACCGTAACACTTCATGTGCAAACCCATTTAATAACTTCAAAAATTCATATCTCCACTTCTACAAATCAGAATTCAATGATTCTCAAAGCATTGGATTCTCCTTTCTGCACTCTATCATCTCATGCCATCACATGTAGGAATGTGCTCATGCAAATTCCCCAAACCATGATGGGTGAAAAACCCCATACTTGGGTTCCAAGCCCACAAGTGACTCTTGTGGCACTTTGCCCTCCAATCCTCGAACCCTAGGGCTTCAATTACCTCCCAAGCTACTCAAAAATTAACAACTTGTGTGTCTGCTTATATTAAGTTTTTACTTATAAAGATTTTAGAGCTATCAATTTTAGTATTAATAGTTAGTTTAAATTTAACTCTATTTTTAAAATAATCATTGTTTTCTTTCTTTAATCTCTTTGTTCTCTTGTTGTTCTATCAGTTAGAAAATTTATTCATAGTTTGCATGTGAACATTTTTTTTTCCATTCTCTATATGTTTTTTTGAAATACACTATGACTTCTTCCATATGTTTTAATTCTAGCTTTTCTTTGTCTTAACAATTGTCTTCGTGATAACTTCTTTGTGTTCTTTGATCAAACATTTAATTTAATCTTTATCTTTTCTTTAACTTGAATAGATTTCTCACTTTATTTCAATTTCAAGATTTATTTTTCAGTTTAACTCCATTGGACTAATACTTCATTCTATTCATACACTTTGTACCGATTTACAGTTTAACAACTTGTTTAATTTCTATTTTGGGTTTAATTGTTGTCCATATTATTATTCTAGTTTCTTTAAACTTTGCGTTCTCTCATTGTTAACAATAATAAAAAAAATTATTGATTCGCATGTAAACATCATGTTCCCTGTTAAAATAACATTCTAGCTTTTTATGTTTTGCAATTTACCAATCTATTTTAATTCCAATTATGGTATATGGACTGCAGTTTAGAGATTCGAACTTTCTAGAACCCTATCAATTGTAGAATCATGAACCCTATCCATTGTAGAACTATGCCCTTAGCTATCTAAGGTCATCTCCATGCTAACATCATGATGATGTCACTTGTGCCACGTGGCTGGTATGTCGCATTGTTGGGTCCAAGTGGAACCATGACAAATTTTACGCTGCGATAACTTTTGATCCCTTAGGTGTTTTGCAGAGTGCCATATACCATCGGAAAGGTATTTCTAATGGATATCTAACTCAGCACTTCATAGGAACATTTGGGTTGATCCTATGTAGCTAAAATGCCTCCAAAGTATATGATCCATCCCTGACCTTAGCTAAGCAATAACTTACTAATAATACCAACAAATAGCAAGAACTAAACAATCACTAGCCACCTTTAACATCAGTGACAATACTTTTCTAACACTTTTATAGAATAAGTGATAATCACTTTTATAATAAAGTTACTTTATAAAATAAAGTTGCATGCAAAATGTAATTTAAAAAATGATATTAAAGTTACTTTACTATGCTTCATTTTAATAACTTAAGTGAAATATATTTTAAAATAAAGCTATGAAACAACTTAAAATTGCGTAACTTTTTTCAACAAATAACTTGAAAAAAATGAGACACTTGAATACAAAACCTTATAGATAAGGTAAATTCCAACCAAAGTGAGCTAATGCAAAATATTTATGTTTTTTAATAAAGGAAAATATGGACTTCATATTTATTTTTCTTCTCATCTCATTGTGTATCTTTACCCCTCACAAATCCTTATTTTTGCTGCAAAAAAGTTTCAACACAGCCACATGCATAAACAAACAAACAAACAAACAAAAAATCAAAAACAAATTTTCTGAACCTTAGCAATAATGGGGTTAGATCTTGGTCCGCTTACCTAGAGAATGCAAGTTTTCTATTTGTTTCTAATTTGTTGAGATTGAATAGAGTGCATGAAAAAAATCATATGCATATAAGAGAACATTCTCCACTCTATTTTCTAATTTTGATGAGATTTCATAGAAAGCACGACAAAGACTACGCATATTCGAAAGAGTAGTAAGTTAGGAATTAAAAAAATATAAAATATAAATATTAACTCTTGTATTTTTTTTAAAGAGAGTGTATTCCAACTATATACCTTTAGATTTGACAAAAAATCCATATATCTAGTAAACAAAAACCCTTCCAAGTGAAATGTAAAATGTTTCTAACTAAAAGAAATGCTCTAGATTTAATGAAATAGTTTGCTCAAGCCAAAAACTCATGGAATGAAACAACACAAGTTCAATATCTCGATCAATAATTGGAGTATCTCTTCAAATGGACTTTGATAGAATATATTGAATGAACACCTTAAGTAACCACTCATATAACTAGATCAAAGATTATAACACCAATATTTATACATGGTTAAAATCCTCTAAGAGTTAAATAATCCACAAGCCAACCAAAGTGGCCACTTGAGGCAATTTTATTATTGCAAAAAAAAATTGTACATAAAAGAGTTTCTTACAATCAATGACCCTTCATGCTCTTTAAATAGGGATCATGGACCAATTATATGTTAAGCCATTGATTAATAATTATTAGTATTGAGGAGAATATGAGCCATTAATCACTCTATGTCTAGACCATATCATGACCATCGGATTACAATCCAATTAATTCATACTAAAGAACAAGCTTTTAACTAAAAACACATTATACCAAGTCGATCTTAATTAATCCCTAATTGTCTAAATATCCTAACATAAAGTTCCAGTTCCAACCACAAGGTTCTACCTTCACCTCCTCTTAAGTTTAGGTATGTTCTATGCTTAGAGCAATTTATTTCAATTTTCATAGTTAGCTCGATATCTTTTCTAGATTAGCAATCACATCAGCATTAAAGAAAACTACAGATAAAACATAAACATAAATTGTAGAAGACAAGCCAATACAAGAGGACACAAGATGTGGTGCTAGCCAGGGACAAACCCCAATGTGGGGAAACCCTTGATCAATTTTTCTTATATGTTCTTCAATAGTTCAGCAGAGAGAGAGAGAGAGTACATTTACAACAGAAGTCAACACTTTGACTTATCTAGATAAGAACATAGATCATCTCTAAGAAGATGATACATGAGATCAGTTGAAGACAAGCTACTTCAACTGATTCTCCAAGGTGACTCCTTCACCTATCATCATGTTGCATCTCATCATCATGCTGCACCTCACCATGTTGCACCATGCTACACCCATCATCATAGTGTTGGACCTAATGACCATGTTGTACACTTCATACTGTTGCACCTGTCACTGTGTTGCTCCCAATCACTGAGTTGCTCTCATCACTGATCTGCACCCAATGCTGCACTCATCATGCTGCATCCATCACTACATCCAATATGTTGCAATCATTTACACTCACCAGTCTTGGCTGCTTTCTATGGCTTACAGCCTAGCAGAGCAACTAGACTCCTTCAACAAACCCAAAATGCAGTCAACTAACAATCACAATGTTTTCCCAGATTTGTCTGCAATTTTCCTCTAAGGGAAGGTTGTCTTTGCCTTCCACAAGACTCTCCTCCATTTACTACATCATGTATATATATTCGACATGTCATACATCAGATTGAAATTTTCATTGTCATGTGTTCACTAGATAACATACAACACAGTCATACTGAAGATAGTTTCCCACATAAACTATCCATCTAGAACTCATATTAAGGTTTTGATCTTGCACTCCTAGACTAGTCCTACTGCCCAACAAACTCAACCAAGAGAGCAGACTTCTACAATGCACTACTTCTTCTTTATGACAGTGAATTCCCAATCCTTAACTCATGCCTTGTAATTGTTTTATTTAACATGTTGTCACCTACAACACATATATTTCCATGCTGTCACCTACAGCACACATAGGCCTTGTGTTGTTGATTAGGGCTGCATATTGTAGATAAAACAGCAGCTAGGTATCCTTGATTGGACTGTGGATTAGGGCCTTTACTTGCTTCTCATTAGGTCTCCTTAGACTAAGGTTCGGGCACCTTTAAGACTATGGATATATGTCCTCCTTAACACTGCTAGAGCTCTCCTTTAATTGCGGCCAAAGCTCTCCCTTTCCTGCGAATAAGACTCTTCCTTACTGCGGCTAAGGTAAGGCAAGATCTACCTCCCATTAGGACTGTGTATAGGGCAGCATTAGCCCTTCCTTGACAGCTGATTAGGGCACACTTGAACAACAACTTGAGCTCCTATATTGGATTGTGGCTAGGGTATCTTATCTCCATTAAGACAGCGTATAGAACCCTTCTTGACTACGTAGAAGTGTCTCCTCCTAGGACTGTGTAGAGCCTTCTTTGATTAACTGTGTTAGGGCTTCTTCATTAGGGCAGCGTAGAGCCTTTCTCCATTAGGGAAACGTTATCCCTTAGGATCTCTCCTCCTACCAAAACCCAAAGACAAGTAGAGAGGAAGAGATCTCGAGTGAGTGTGTCTATATAACTTTCAAGGCACCTCTATTTATACTAAAATGTTGAGCACATGTGGGGTTTATTTGGTTGCTCGTCGACCTTGACGAATTGTCCCATAACACAAATAAATTCATATCTCCATGAATACTTATCAGGATCGGATGATCTTTAGATCAATCCTACACCTCTCGATGAGAGGGATCCAAGAAAGATATCAGTTGCCGTTAATAAGATTACCCACATGGAGTTTGGCCCTAGTTTCCAATTTTAACACTCCCTCTCAACTAGGGAGAACTCCATCCACTGATCCATATGTTCGACTGTACTATCTCTACCATCAGTGCCCTGCACTGATCTGATCTGCTAAGCTCTACTCTGCTCTGCTGAGCTCTGTTCTTCTCTGCTCTACTGAGCTCTACTATGCTCTGCTGAGCTCTGTTCTACTCTACTCTGCTGAGCTCTGTTCTACTCTGCTCTACTGAGCTCTGCCATGCTCTGCTGAACCATGAAGAAGAAGAATTGATCAAGAATGTCTCATACCATTCTCTACTGACCCGAAGTCAGTTTCATATGAAGAGAGTGTGTCATACCACTCTTACTGACCTGAAGTTAGTTTCATTGATCCTAGATCAATATCACAAGAGAGTGTCTCAAACCACTCATTCTAATCCCATATCAATTTCATTGATCCCATATCAATTTCATTGATCCCATATCAATTTCATTGATCCCAGATCAATGGAGGTCATCCTAGCATAGGGAGTACAGTAGATACAATGATGCGTCCATCAATAGTACTACTATGGTCCTGTTGACGCCTCTAAAATCCTGGCACCAACATTGGGGATAACCACCCGGTTCGGACCTTAGTACAGCTCCTTTTCTATTTGATGTGGTGGATTCGACCAGATATTACGAGACTAATTTCCCTTAATGAATGGTTTAATGGATGGTTGTTTTGTAATGTATAATGGAGAGGGTAAATGTTTTATCCTATAACTCAAAATATACAAATATATTTATATAACCCGGGTATTCTGTAAACAATGCGATTTCTGATTATTTCTAACAGACAAATAATCATATAGATGGCTTACTTATCAATAGAAAGATGCACTCATATAATGATTACTTCATTTAAAAAGTTAAACGAAGTAATAATAAAAGCATATCACATTCATAACAATGTATATCGCTGACATATATCTTCAAAGGATAACAATTCTAAATCTTCAGAAATGATATGATAAAGAATTATTTGAAAAAGCATACACATATATATATCAACAATAGCAACTTTTAAAAGAAATGCTTCATCACATAAGGAAATAAGACAAAAACAGTGATAGGAATACCACATGCATTTGAATCCTTCCGATGTAAATAACACTCCGATTCCACTTTCTTATTTGAGAAAACTTCCAAGAAATACAAAAGTGCAGGTCTTGAAAAAGATTCTTTCACAAAAATGTAGAACCTTGATCCACTATTGATAAAAAAATATTTAGAAGTACAAAAGTGCAACTTCTCAAGTCAAATCTTATACAAATTGAGGACCCTTTCTTCAAAGACATGAAAGGGTTTAAATAATCAAAATAAAAACTAACTGTCAATAAAAATCGCTCTGAGCTGTTGAAACTGCTAACATGAAAATCTAGGATTTGATCTATAAAAATAACAATGCGATAGCCTTTGAACTGATTCGTTATATCTACTTCTTCTCTTGCACTTGCAGCTGACACACTAAGAGCATTTGATGAATTTCCAGAGGGTGACTCAGCCTAGAATGTAGTTGAGCTGCGTACGTAGCATCTGAAAGTTCGGGAACCATGAGATTGACAGCGTTGGCAAGGCATTTGGTGGCCATCTGTTGACTGTGCGGCTTTACTAGGAAAAACCAAAATGCATCCCAAGTCAAGTCTTGTACTTTGCCGATTTGTTCTTCTCTGCTGGCTATATCCTGTCTCCATTGATCTTCTAGTGCTTTTTCTTTCGGGAGCTTTCCTGGAGAGCAATCGGAGATCAAGTTAGTTAGATATAGGCTGTCATTTACCAACTCAATCACACTGTTCATTGTTTCCCTGGCTCTGGAAGTGGCTCTTTCGGCCTTAATTAACTGTGATTCCCACTCCGAAAACAAGATCTCTTTGTGCGATTCTTGGATTTTCAGTAGATTAGCAGCCATACCTTCTGCTGAACTTTGCCAAGAAAGAAATTTTGTTACCTTATCATCTGCGTTTTCAAATTCTAGCTTGGTGTCAACTGCCTTTTCAATAAGTGATGCAGAGATAGCGCACAATGGGTCAACCAATGATATTTTATGGAAAAGGATGTTTAGCTACCGAGATAAGGCTTTAGTTACTTCCAGGGCTTCTTTCTTGAATTCACTAACCTTCGGATAATCCTTGAATTTCTCAATCTGTAATTGCAACTGTGAAATTTGATCTTCTTTAGCCTTCTTTTCCCGTTGAATTGCCATTTGAAGCTTGCTAATTTCTTGAGACAACTTCTGTTGTTTTCTGGAGAGCCTGCTGATCAATCTTTTGCTTCTCCAAATTCAACTGTTCTTTTAGTTGCTAATTCTGTTGTACTTGCTCTGCTAGATGTTGCTCAAGATGACTAATCCTTTGTTGTTCTTCTGCCATTTGACCTTCAAGTTGGGTGATCCTTAGATCCTTTTCCCTGATTAGTTGACCAACTTCAGAGGCTTTATCCATTGTTGT